>CM072514.1:22048809-22108823 GCA_036898135.1 Oncomelania hupensis
TCATAATGATAATGATGATGACGATGATGACGAAGCATGAGACTCACAGCTAAAGCAGCAGCACTGGTGTAAAGCTTCTGGAAGGCACTGTGTGCCGCTTCATACGATTCTCTCCTCTCCTGACTGAGCTCTCCTTTGGTCTGCAATTCCACAACAAAACCATAACAATACTCTGGGAACACTTGAGTGATAGAACTTCCTTTTCCCAACATAACAATACATTTTCTGTACTTTCCAGTCTATATATCTATCCTATCCTAACCCCTAACTGGAAAGTGGTTGGGGCACCACAGATGACTGTTTACCAACCATCTTTCTCTGTCCTCAGCAGTCCTCATGGCTTCACTCAGTGTCAAGCCAGCCCATTCTCGAATGTTGTCTTCCCACCTCTTTTTTCGTCTCCCTCTTCTCCTGCCTCCTTGCACCGTGCCTTGCAGGATGGTCTTTGCAAGGCCGGATGCTCTGGTAATCTGGCCATACCATCGGAGTTTCCGTTTCTTCACCACTGTGAGTCTCATGACAAAAATAATATACAAGCTGCAGAGGGCTAAACGATGGACCCCACATTTTCATACAGAGCTGAATAGTTCAATTCCAGAATACAGAATTCTTCACTGCCCACATAAAACATTACAAAGAGACTTCTAAAACAACAGCACTGGTATATTATTTAAATTATTTCATTTGAAATGTTCAATTCGCCATGCAGCAGCATTTTTATAAAGCTTCAATATGTTAAATCAATTTGCCCTTAATGCTGCGGAGGAAATGTATTTTTTTTACCAAGACAGCGTGTACAGTAATTCAGGGGAGAGTAATCGTCACCTAACGTTTTACCATTTTCCAACCCCAGTTCCTTCCCTTAGATCGTATACTACTGTTTATGGTTGAAGTCGGTGAACAGAAGTGTGTTGGTTCTTTTTCTACGCGACACGTTTACATGATTACTGTTTGTTTGGGGGCAAATATTATATGATGTATTTGAACTCCTTTATAACATGGATAACTGCAGTGAAATTACAAAATAAAGCACATTGGTGAGCACATTTTTATTTGTCATACTTTTTTTTTTATTTTGGACAATTACGTAATATATTTTGATGCATGTGAGCAAAACATATATGTCATTACTAGTTAGCTTACCACAATGCTAGAACGTACATATAATAATCTTAATAATTTAACATTATTATACAGGTAATTCAGATAGTCTTCTATAAAATTATGTGTGTCGCGACAGTGAGGATGACCATTTCTGGGCATGTCAACAATGAACTTTGCTCTTCATTTTTAAGGAAAAGATTTTAAAATATGTACTAAAACAGTTGGAAAATCTTGAAGAAAGCGTACATCACAAACTTGAATAACCCATTCATAAGACGCAACCGGTAATAAAGCCAAAATGGGTCTGTGTGAACCTAGTGGCTTATAGTCTCCAGAAATAATGGTAATTTAAAAAAAATTTAAAACCGCCATGGGCTGCATCCAAAATAAAAAATTAACGCTATGCTATAAGCCTTTTTACCTGCAGGATCTTGCGATTCTGTCTCTCCATGTTCTTTATGTTCTGGTGATCATTCTCCACGTGCCGAACAAGCGATGAGTAGTATTCCCTCATTAAGTTACGGCAAGCCTTTTGTCGTTCAGGGGGCAGCTTCTGAAAAAGCAGAACGTGTGTACAATTTTATTATAAGTTCGCAAAATCCTCACTGATGACAAATGAAGACCAACTGAAAGTAATAATCGTAAAACTTACAATTTTAGAAAAATCTTGTTTTTGCTGCGGGGGAATGTTCATTACCGAAGGCAAAATAATCATGCAATTACTCTTAAGGAAAATAAATCTTCATTGGGGGCATCGCGTAAGAGTTAATTTTCCTTTTCGTGGTGTCTTGTTTTGGCGACTGCACTTTGAACTCTCTCTCATTGACTAATTGTACAACGGGTACACAAATAAAAACTAAAACAAAGCGAAAAAAAAATCAACGTTGGCAAATACTGCAAACCCATAGCTTACTAAAGTAAGCCATGTGCAAACCACAAACCCTCATCAGCCCTCAAAACAAACCATAAACCCTCTTCAACCCTCAAAACAAACCATAAACCCTCTTCAACCCTCAAAACAAACCATAAACCCTCTTCAACCCTCAAAACAAACCATAAACCCTCTTCAGCCCTCAAAACAAACAGACGGCTACATCTTCGACATACCTGACTGCGTTCTATCACCATGCCATGTTTCTCCGCCATGACTCTGGAAAGCACAACACAACAAAATGCATACGATGGTAGAGCACTAAAAATAATGAAGACACTGGCATCAGCTTTCCAAAACTGGCAAGTTGCAGGACTTGTCTAGAAAGAAATTCGTCAAATAGAAATGGATCACACAGCAACAAATTATCACAAAATATTTTGGTGATATTTACCCCCTTCTTCAGTATCTACGTAGAATGAAAGAAAGAAAGAAAGAAAGAAAGAAAGAAAGAAAGAAAGAAAGAAAGAAAGAAAGAAAGAAAGGCTAGATTCTTAATTTATGATTGATAGAATATCTTATCACCGTCGCTCATATGAGTTGGTAGTTTGTTAACTATCAAGCATGAACTAAACTGGTATGCATATCAGGCATGAACTAAACTGGTATGAATATGAGCTGGTAGTTTGTTAACTATCAGGCAGGAACTAAACTGGTATGCAACTTGCAGAAAATTAGGCTTTACCTACATTCAAACAGCCAGAATACCTCACCTCCTACATTCTAACCATACAGTTGCTGGGACTTGATGATACATACTCCCATCTATCCAGTCTCAGCTGAAGGCATACATGCAGGTCATATAGTCAGCCTCCCCTCCCCTCAGTAGCAGAGTGAAAGGAGGGGTAGGCGGTACGGCTCACCATGGATGGTGCATTTTTTAGGCTAGAGGGTAGTCCTAATCACCATCTTCCAAGACTGGATACAGGGAGCGTAGGCCTTATCAAGTTTCAGCAATGCTGTATGCATAATAATGCATAATAACTGCCAATGTATCTCATCTCATCCCCCTCACAGCCATTTCTGTGTTGTTTGGGTTTGTGTGTAACATAGCCCATACCTGATCTTTCTCGAGAGCAGTCCCATGTAGTCATCGCCGCAGTGCCTGCAGAAGGACGTCAGGATGGACAGATGGTTGTGCTCGTCTTTGTCATGGGCCACCAGCATCTGGAGCTGGCTGGCAAGCACCGACAGCCCCTCTCGTTCCCGGAACACGCCCACCGACACCAGCTCTCCGAAGAACCGCAAGTCCACACGATACTTACTAGGATTGCTGATCTGCGGATGCACAACAAGCAGGACGACTTCATCATAGGTACGACGATCGTACGCAGTTACAATATTTTATTTTGTCAGATTTGAAATATTCCGTCGTCCATGTCCTAGACAAATGAGAGCCAGTGAGAGCAGCAAAGGCAGCGAGCACAACATTCTCTCTCCCCCCCCCCTTCCAATACCTCCCTTCCCCTACCCCACCCAGTTGTCAGAGGTGTTATAACAATGTGCAGCAAGTGGGCACCTCAGCCTGCTTGAGTTAGATCCCGTTCCGGCCAGCGCCTTGGTCAGCTCTTGGTCTGAAAAAGCGTTATATAACAACGTTCACATAAATATGACGGGGACAAGTGACCTAGTGCGTACTGGGTGTATTCGTGTAGCCAGCACTTATCCGTCTAGCACATGAGTGGCAGGATTTGTAAAGTCCATGCGATGTAATGTGTGCGTGCACAGGCTAGATCTCTGTTTATACTCTTATCCGAAAGGAGGAGGGAGCAGTGTCTCAAGGTAATTTAAATATATTTATTATTTTATTTATTATTACTATGTTGTAATTGTTGTTGTTGCCCGACATTTCAGTACCCTGCATACACCACTGAATCAACTGCGCTTCCTTCAGAATCTACAGAAAACTATATGCCGCCGGAGACTTTCACTCAATCTGTGGGCGGTAAAACGAGTTTGAAGGAGTTCCAGCGTGCTGCTTGCATACCTTGCCATCGTCTTTCTTGTTGAGCAGACACTTCTGGAAGTTATCCAGCAAAAAGGCGGAGAAGGTGGCGTAGCGCTGATGGATGAGAGAGGAGAGGTACACTGCCGTCTGCACGTCAGACATCTTCAGCTTGGCTTCCGACAGAGCCGATGCCTTAAAACACCACAAGATACCAGGCACAAAACATTTATTAGCCCACAGGTTTACACTGGAAAATATAATAACAACATGATGATAATAATAATAATATTAATAATGATGACGATGATACTAATAAAAATAATAAGAAGAAGAAGAATTATAATATTATCATAAACAACAATAATAATAATAATAACAACAACAATAATACATGTAATATTAATAATAATAATAATGACGATGATACTAATAAGAATAATAATAATAAGAAGAAGAATTATAATATTATCATAAACAACAATAATAATAATAATAACAACAATAATACATGTAATAATAATAATAATGAGGATGATGAATAACAGAAAGGCTTTTATATAGAGCGACTCCCCAATTAAAATGAGCTCACAGAGCATATCTCGAAAACCCTGAAAGGCATCTTTTTAGAACTGTATAACAGTTTAACTTCAACAAAGTAATAAAGACTATGTACTTTAAAAAAACAACCACGGAAAAGTAATGCTAAAAAACATTCAAACCAAATGCAACCTTTCTTGTTCTTCATTTGAGCAGCCACAATCACAACACTCGAGTGGCTTGCCAGTGTAGCCTTCAACATTTGCACTGCTTATTTCTGCTGTACTGATGATCCAATTACGATACCCAATAGACCTTTCGCTGCATTCGGGCCATTAGTGTTACTAAGGTTATACAGGACAGTCGGCTCCAAAGTGATGATGATGGTCATTGTTGTCAGGGTGGCGACGTGGTGATCGTCCTTAACGCTCATGCAATAGGACGTTAAGCATCGTTTTTCGTTCGTTCGTGATGCTGCTAACCCCAATCCGAGTTTCAGAGGGTCCACCCACCAATGAAAATGGATGTCATACCTAACTTTCAAATGTTAACTATTGTGTATTTGTGTTGCTGACCGTTTTATTATACAGAAAGAAAAAAAAACTAGAAGGGCAAAGCCCAAATGACTCACATGCTCTTTATGGAACTAGAAAATGAGTGCCCAAAAAAAACCAAAATGAAATGGTGGCATTAAAATGCAAAGTAATAACGACTTCCATCTTTCTATGCTCTTGACCTTGAGATGACCTTGACCTCCGGCTCCAAATACACTCATGTACTATCAAATAAAGTACAGCAAACGTTGTATTATGCCAACAATATGATGACCTTGGAATGACCTTGACCTTCAGTGACCTTGGGATGACCTTGACCCTCACACGATCTCTCATGCAAATAACCCAAAGTTGTTGCATACTATGGGTTAAATAAACAGCCATTCCACTGTACAATGACCTATTTTTTGTTTATTTTTCCAGGGTCTAAAATGACCTTGACCTTCAAGATCAACGCAAAATTGGAACATATATGAAAGATCAATCTATCATCTCTAAATACAACAAGTTGGAATTTTTGTCACCATAGTTTAGGGTCAAGGTCACTTCAAAGAACCTATCTATACTAACTGACGGACAGAGAGATGGACGGATTTTAAAAAATATATCATTTAGGTACTATGTAGGACTCATCTCACACAGATTTGCAAAAATCTGGCAAATGTTTTTTGGGGGAAGGGTGAGTACATAGACTCATACTGCTATGCATGTATGTCAAAATCAACATGTCACAAAGATGATGAGGTAACACGTCATTGGCATATTTTGTACCACTATTGTATGACGAAATAAATCATCAAAAGCTGCAGGCCTGCCTACCCAAGATTTGAAACTTAAGGGACATTTTGCACGGCCGACAAGCAAGGGCGACCAATACGCGCCCAAGTAAGTAGTGGGGTCCAAAGGACCCAAAATCATGCAATCTGAGCAAGAATTTGAATTAAACAAATTTGATATAACAAGAAACTCTGTTAACAAATTATTTATTAAGCTTAGCCGTACTCATTTTAGAAAACATACTTTTAGTAATAGAGTTGCACCTCTATGGAACAAACTTCCACAAAATATTAAACAGGCAAAAACTTTAAACAGTTTCAAAAATCTTATTGATGAACAAGAAATTTTAAAATCTATAAAATACGATTTTGATAGTTGAGTGTCTTGAGCCGGCTTAAATCAGACCTGAAATATATGTGCTAAAGATGGGACATTAAATAAGCCGTGAGGCTTAATGATCACCATGATCTAGTCCATACACTACTACTACTACTACTACTACTACTACTACTACTAAGGAAATTGGCACTTAATCATCAGGATCCCAGTCACACTAAAAGTATCAAATGCATGCAAGCTTACCTTTTAGCTATATTTACACTATGTACACCACTCCACTACACCACTTAATCTACTTGGACTTGGTTGGGAGACCTGCTTGAAACCTCTGTTAAATTTGTCCAATGACGCCATCGGCAAATTTAGCTCGACCACGAGATCCACCATCATGGTTTCAGCTCTTATTACGTCCAAATCATGGTTAGAAACTTGACTTGGAAAATAACTAGTCAACTTTTGGTTTGTTTTGTCAAGTTTTTTTTAGACTTTCCAAGCTCGCTTCTTTTTTCAAATGCTTCTTTCCCTCGACATGCCGGTTCACGTCATCCATACCACCGTACATGCAGCCGAATTCACTGGCACATATTGTGCAAAACACCTTGTATTCCACACTTCCACGTTTGATACACTGATATCTTTCGGTGTATTTTTCCCTGTAAGGCTGCAGACGCTTTGTAGACTTTTTACCACCGGCACCAGCGGATTTGGATTCACTTTCAGTTTCATAGGAAAATTCATCATCAGTCTCGTGCACCTTACGTTTTGACGCCATTTTCGATTCGAACGAGTTTCTATGCCCATGCGCAGTGCGGCTCAAACAGCTGTTCGGCAACACTCGGAAGGCCGCGTCATCATAGTGTGCTGTGATTTCGGCCACTGTCGGAACTGAAACCGCGCGTCATTTGTCTTTTTTTCCCCCCGACACGCACGCTTAAAAAGTGTGATCCAGAATTTTTTTAAATTTCCGGAACGCGAAAAAAACTTCCGTATTTTCCGTAACCAATTGTAATATTTATTTATATCCGGGACAAATCTGGAAATTCCGGAACGGTAGGCAGGCCTGAAAGCTGTCAAGGTCTTGGTGTCTTGGTGACAAAAATGCAGGTCAGCAGAGTGACAAGGCGGCAGCAGTGTCAGGCCACACTAGGGTTAAAGGATAGTACTTACTGCTTCCTCCACGTATTTGCTGAGGTTCAGTCCGCTGAAGTCTTTGGCCAGACTGTCCCTCTGGGACTCTGTCAGCAGACGCTGAAAACAAAAAACAAAACAAAATTACATGTATTACAAGTGGAAATCATCAGCACCACCATCAACCTCTGTCTAGACAAACAATTTATGAGTTCGATAGAGGTACAAACTGTTTAATCATCAACATCATCATCATCACAATCACCAACCTCTTCATAATCAACATCTTACGTTTGAGACGTGCACGATAGTATGTGTGAGACGCGCACGAATGATCCGATCGTTTTGTTTTGCAAAGTATGCAATAACAGAGTGTATTTACCTTTGATTTGATTTTGCATTGTAGTTGGAAGAAGCTTTGCATAATGTTGATAATTTTCGTTGGTCGATATTGTTGGAGAATTTTCTGGGGTTGCTTGTTTACTGTCGATCGAAGCATCTAGATAGATCTACTAGTAACTGAGAAATTCTTCTAGCTTGAAGAAAGTTGTATGACGTAAGACAGTGCATAGGTCTGATGACGAATTTCACTGTGATTGACTGTAATTGCGTCATGCTGGAATGTTCGAATGTTCTCTAGATCATAAAGAAATTATATATGTGCCACACTGTTTCAGAGTTAAAAAGTGGGAAAGTGAAAAAAGCGATTGAGCGATTGTATGCAGTTGTTGATGTACGCTGAATAAAGTTGGAAAACTTCATACAGGGAACAGGTTGCGTTGATAAACGAATCTGAGTTACACGTATCAGGATTCAAGCATCGGGGCTGAATCAACTGCTAAAAAAAGCAACAACAACAACGAGTGTAACAAAACATCATCACCATCATTGTCATCAATACCACAGTCCAATCGTGTTTTCTGTTCTGTAATATTATCCCCTTCATCTGAATGGAAAAAAAGGAGTACAATTCCTGTTGATGATGATGATGATGATGATGATGATGATGATGACGATAACCACAGCAAACAACCAACCAACAATCAACAACAATATAATAACACACCACTTTTATATTGACAGTGAATGACGAAACGCTCTACGACTTAAGCAGCTTTATTATAATAGTGCAAAGAAGCAGTTACTGATATTGCATGCCTCAAATCACTATATAATAAATTCTAGAATTATTATTGTAAACAGCTTTGCATACCAGTTTCTTGACAAAAGCTGTGTTCTTTTTCAAACTGGAGTCAAGTTTGGTGCAGAAAGATTCATCTGGTCTGTTTTCTGTAAACAACAGAAAGAACATATTTCTAAGTAGAATTAGTTTTCAAGAGGTAGAGATGTAGTACTATATGCATTATAGCTTATAGCTAAGGCAATATTTTTTTCTATTCTTCTTTGTCAAGATTTGTTAAAGTACATAAATAAATAAAACAATTAAATAATGAATTTTAAAAAATTAATCTTACCACTCATACTAGCTCATCTAATAAATAAATTAATACATTTTTTTAAAATGAATTAAACGTTTTATTAAATTTTTTTTACATGAATACAAGACAAATCTTATTCACTCACACAAGCTCATCTGATAAATAATGAAAATAAAATAATTTGGCTGGAGAGGAACAAGAACTTAAACAGCTGGTACAGAGGCTTGACATCACCTCCAGAGCCTATGGAATGGAAATAAGTGCAGAGAAGACCAAAATGATGACCAATAACACCTATGGCATCCACACGGACATCAAAGTCCAAGGCCAATCCCTCAACACAGTGCATAGCTTCAAATATTTAGGATTTATTTGTTAATGTTTATCATTATTATTATCCCTTCAACTCCCCTCCCTCCCTCACCCCATAGGACAGAGAAACATGGAGTACACTGGTTAAATGATCATCTGTGGTATCCCAAGTTACGGGATAGGATAGAATAGGATAGGGTAGGATTATTATTATAAAATACAAAATAAGTTATTAATAATGAAAATATGAAAACCCACACTTACCCGCACAGGCCATATTAGCCTCTCTAAGCTCCTTTTTCAGCCGGGCTTTCTCCTTGCTCTCTGCCACAAAGTCCTCCAGCTGTTTCTGAAAAAGTCAATAAACGCCAGTTGCAGAAATAATTCTTCCTAATAAAAGTACAGTCCTTTGGAAACTGTTGCATGGTATAGTTTTCTATTGTTTTTGACTAAATTAGCACTCTTTGGATTGTTTGTGTGTGTGCCTGGGTGTGTGTGTTTGCGTGTGTGAGTGTGTTATTTTTGTCCAAGCAGGCATTCTTTTAGTTTTGCTTTTTGCTGTGTCTTTTTTTGGGTCCAAATAGGCCTTATTTTGGAAATGGAAGGTAACAGTGCAGAAACTGTAGGCGAGAAACTGTGTTCGTTTGCAAAGAATGTCCACCTGAATGTTAGATAACCCTGGCGCAACATGCTGGCAAGCTGGCCAAAGTTGTTTCCCCTTGTATTTCCAAGCATGGTCTATAAGCCTGTTTTTCTCGTTTCTGTTCTCTACAAATTTACATTCTTGTAGTGTTTTTGTCTGTCTTGTGTTTGTCCAAATTTGCATTCTTTTAGCGTTTTTGTGTGTATCCTTTTTCTCCAAATTAGCATTCTTTTATTTAATTATAATTTTAGTATTATTTTTGTCCAAATTTGAATTATTTTAGGGTTTTGGCTCACAATGCATAGCAATGTGAGTGTATGTAATCACCCCAAAAAACATGTTGATCTCGTGTTTGTCCAAATTAGTATTATATTAGTTTTGAGCGTGTCTTGTTTTTGTCCAAATTTGCATACTTTTAATGTTTTTTGTCTACATCATTTTTATCCAAATTTGCATATTTTTAGTGTTTTTGTGTGCATCGCTTTTGTCCAAATTTGCTTTCTGTAGTGTTTATTTTGTGTATCCTTTTTGTCAAAATTTGTATACTTTTAGTGTTTTTGTGTATATCATTTTTTTTTTAATTTCCATACTTTTTAGGGGTTTTGGTCTTGTTATTGTTCAAATTATCATTATTCTAGTTTTGTGTGTATCTTGCATTTGTCCAAATTAGCATCATTTAGAGGTTGTTTTTGTTCTTTTTCTGCTTGTTTTTTTTAAAAATTAAATTTGCAATATTTTATTTTTTTGTTCAATTTTGCATTTTTTTACTGGGTTTTTTGTTGTCCTGTTTTTGTCCAAAAGGGAATTCTTTCAGTGTGTTTTTTGTTGGTCTTGTTTTTGTCCAAAATATAATTTGTTTAGTATGTTGGGTTTTTTTTGTCTTGTTTTTGTCCAAGTTTGCTTTTTTCAGTTTTTGTGTGTGTATTATTTTTGTCCATATTAACTTTATTTTAGATTACTTATCCATCTGATCTGTTTCTCCTTACACAATTCCTTTTTTTTTTTTAAATCTTTGGAAAAATTGGGTTTTTATCAGAGGATGTTACTAAATACAGTCATCTGCTGAAGGATTCCCTCTGATCGGAGAAACATTGAAGAACTGGCATTTGTATGATCAAACACCAAGCTTGAATTTTGCTGTGTTCATCATGACAAAACTTTGTAAGAAAACATAAATCCAAACAGACATAGGATAAGCAAAAGAACTGAAGGTAAGACAATCGACGTCATTAATTGCCATCTACTGTGAGATACGGCCGCTTAAAATCCTTGTATTATTATAAATATTATCATTATTTTTGCTGTAGTTATTACATGGTTGGATGTTTTGAGTCCAAGATTTTCCTACCACCCAACACAATGGACTAATGCCACTGTTCTAGAAAGACATTAACAATAAACTGAATACAGACCTCTTTATCATAACATAAGATTCCCGCCTTCTAAAGCGGCAGCAGAACATGCAAGTACATACCATTTCATCCGCCTTGAGTTTTGCTGCATCTTCTTCTTCCCTTCTCTGAAACAGAACACAAATATTTAATAAAAACAACCAAAAACGATCCTTCCTCACACAAGAGGTTCCGCTATTTAATTTATAGTCACACATTGGTGACAGCCCTAACAGACAAAACAATAACCCAAAATTAAATGAAATAAAAAGAGGATCAACACTGAAAACTGTATCAAAGGGCCGTCAAATGTTTCAATAAATCAAAATAACTGGAATTTATATATCGCAGTCTCCTGCTGTTCTTTTGCTGGCATAAACGCCTCATAGAAGTTATTCTACCAAAAGTGATCAGATTAGCACCTGGTATTCAAAACATGAAATCAATCTAATAACTAATGCATGCCTGCTCCAACTGCTTGCTTTCTAGACCAGTCACAACTCACATTCTTGTACAAACTTACACACTGACACACACTGAAACATGTAGGTGTGCCTTGTCAGCCACAAACACAGCGATCAACCCGCATGCACTGACTGACAAATGCACACACACACACAGTGGCCAAAATGCAAACTGATTGAAGAGTCGCCTACCTTGTTTTCTTCCTCCTCCCGTCTTTTTCTTGCCTCCTCTTCTCTCTGTTTCTCTTCCTCTAACCTCTTCTCCTCCTCTTTCTTCTTCTGTTCTTCCTCCTCCTTGGCTACTTTTTTCTCTTCTTCTGACTTGGGAGTGGGTTTGCCATCCTTGCTGACCCCTGACCTGTGTCCCATCGCAAAAAACAATAGCTCACGGATGATGACGACAACGATGACGATGGTGATGATGACAACAAAGATGATGATAATCATGATGAAAAAAAGTTACCAGAAAAGTATTCACAACACACATGATGAATGTGTCAGCCAAAAAATTTCAATAATATACACAAAAACACGCAACAACTTAAACATATAATAATAATAATAATAATAATAATAATAATAATAATACTGGATGCTATATACGTACTGTTCCCTAATTCCCGAATCAGGCTCAAAGTGTGGCGATATGTGCCAACATACATGCTCACATGCTTCAGATACTCTCATATATACAACACACATATCTATCACTCAAGCATGTGGTGTAAATGCAGGGAGATCGCTATCAGATTGATTGATTGATTGTTGCTTTAGGCCCAGCGGACTCTTTCGAGCTCGCTATCAGAAGACGGAAAGGAAATCAATTTTTATTTTTGACAATTTACATTGACTGCACCCAATACCGTAACACAACAATTCAGAAGCATTTACCTTGAAGTAGGAGACAAAGCAAGATTGCGAAAAAAATATTTGAATAAGCGTTCTTCAAGGGTGCTGAAAGCATTTGCTTGGTCGCCAAATGTGAGCCAAGTCCTCTGGTGCAACCTAAACCTTGTTTGTAGCTGACTGGCCTGACGGGCAATCTTTTATAATGCAGTAAGGCTCTTCCACCCATTCCATTTTCAAATGTTCATTGAAAATTCAAGATTCGCCCAGACGCAAACTGTGTTCTGTTGCTTTTGGTGTATTTTGTTTAAGTTGCTGACGGACTAGCGAGAACTGAGTGGTAAGAGAGGTGGGGAGTAACTTGGACTTCCTTTGCCTATGGCAGCTAGTGGGGGACCCGGGCAGCACCAGTTAGATCCTGCATCAACCAGGGCTGGCGTGCATGAACGAACTTAAAAGCCGACTTAGACTTAAGTAGCATGTTTCAGTGAAGCGTTAAGTCTAAGTCGGCTTTTAAGTTTGTTCATGCACGCCAGCCCAGGGCCTTGAGCAGATCTTGAGATGTCTATATATAACAACAAATAATTCAATATTAATTTTTAAAAAAATACATTAAAGGTTAAATAATTAGCCTGGTGGTAAAACTGAAATTTCTGTCTTTCAGCACCCTTGATCTCATCTGTTTCTCACGCACGCATTTTTTCAGTCCCCATGATTGTAAAGATTGCAGCGTGAAAAGCTTGCAGGAATACCTGTTGCCTTTCTTGTCGGAGCCTTCATCACCATGGCCTTGGTTAGTGGTGCGACCTCGCTGGGCTGAATAGCGTCTCTCGCTGTATCTGCAAAATATTCATTTCACTAAAATGCAGGGTGGAGAACAACTGAATCAAGAAATCTCTGAAATCTGGCCAGGGCCCATGGGAGCGAAGCCTCCTGGAAGAAAATGAATTTATGCAATTTTGAAAGTAATTTAGGGCCTCTCCTGAAAGCAAAATGCACAAAGTAAACCTGAATAAAAACAACAACAAAAAAAGAATGTTTTATGCACGTGCCATTCAAAAAAGTTAAGAATCTTGATTTGTAGGCCTAAATCTCGGAACTCAATATTTTTTTCTCGGAAATGCAAATGCCTTCCGCGGAAATTTGCGAATCCGAGGAAAATTCTCCACCCTGAAAATTATTTTTTAAAAAAGGGCTCTGCTATACAGCATCAAGGTCAACATCCATGCAATAAACATAATTATGTCAAATTTACATAATATTAGTCTAAATACACACACACCAACAGCTACATATATGCAAGAGTAAATATACGCAAGAGTACATTTATAAACATCAACAGCTACATAGTATGTAAGTGTACATGCATGCCCAAACAAATAATGAGAATGAAATTGATTGGGGTTGCAGCAACCATTAATATTCCCGTCTATATTCACTTCTATCTGCACACACACAAACACATACACTCTCAGTCTCAACATTTATGCACTGTGAAACTACACATGCCTAAAACATCTAGGAAAAAAAATCCCCTGATTGGGTAAACTTATACAACACGACAATGAGTCAATTACTGTATACCTTTCTCTTCCTTCTTTTGTTGGTGTCGGTCCATCGCCAGCACCTCTGTTTGGTGGCTTCATGTCGACTTTGGCGTCCCCTCGGTTTCTGTCAGAGAATCTTCCTCCTTCTCGATCTCCGCCTTTCTTTGATGATTTATCATCCATGACTAATTTCCGACTGTTTTCAACAGAAGTCACGTTTCTATATACAATGTTTAAAAGTTTATTAAACAACAAAAATTGCAACAATGATTACAAACAACCAGCAGTTTTGAAAACACCTTCCTTTTCTATTCCATTTCTCTACTAGATAACAAGTTACAAGTAACATGTTAATCAACTGCAAACTTCATGCTGCTGAGGACATTGTTATACTTCTTTCATCCAGTCTACCACTGGAAGCTTATATCTGGCAAATAAAACCATATATGCATATAATCGATAAATTGGTTCGACACCCAGAATTTATCCCATGGCATGCGGGAACACTCGAAGTCAAAACCAAACAAACTGAAAGTGAGGAACCGTTACCAGCTGATTGCAATTAGAATGCTGAAAATCAAAGTATGAAAATACTTTTAAGGGTTGATCGTGGAAGGTCCTCGTGATACATAATCGGTTACGACTGGATAAAAGAACTGTCAAACTAAAACTTGATTACCAAATAAAAAAGGGGGGTGGTAGATCAGCGAAATATTTACCTTCCAAAGTAAGAAACCTCTCGTAGCCGGATGTAGTAATGGACAGAAAACCTAGCGAAGAAAAACATATATTAGTTTCGAAATAAAATATTATAACAAAATATTATAACTTTTGGAACTGTTGCTGAGTAGCCAATACAAATATAAACATTTAAAAACATTTGTTTACATTTATATTGGCATTTATAAGCATGATATAATGCTTTAACTATTTCAAAAATGCGGCAAGAAGCAGAGCTATCTGTAAGGCGCGGAAAGCAAAGCTAAATCTAAGCTATATTGACGATTAAGTTCGCGAATCGTTAACTGAACGATTTATTTAGTACATATGCTTGAGCTTATTCACTTATTGTGTAATAATGAACTAGTGTGTTTTTGACAAAACTTAACAGCACTTTGAAATTATTTAATAAAGTTTACTATTTTCAGTTTGAAGTGGGTCACTAAACTGAAACTGAGAGAGCATAATCATGAAAAAGTACTTATGACTGTGCTGTACTAATACTAGTTTGTACTAATACTTTAAATACAACGGCCAACTCCTTCCAAAGCCAGCAAAGGCAGAAATCTATTGATTTCTAAGCAAGATCAATCTTCTACTGTGAACAGCTTGAACGGAGTGTCCCCCTCTTCAACAATATGGCTGCAGTTGGTATGGCTTGTTTCTTTTGTTGTATTCATCATTTGCAACCAATGTTGCACAGCTAAGCTAGCTTTTGGGGTCTATTCTTTCATCAGTCTCAAATGTCCTTTATGAGCCTATTCTTTGGCCACGCGTGTCAGTCGCTGGCTTTCCTTCTTTCAGTGTAATAAAAAAGTGACCCATGCACTTCAATGCTCAGAGGCCACATGAGTAGTAGTAGTAGTAGTAGTAGTGTAGGACAGGCATCGCTGCCTAAAGCCTCGCGGCTTAAAAAGACGTCCCCTCATTGTTTATGGTGTATATAGTTAGCAATATGATTTGCATGCATAATTTGAAATCTTTTCTAGTCATATTGATAGAATAAATTTTGAATCAGTGTCTATGTGGTTTTTTTTAACTATTTACAGATGGTGCAAATTTAATATTTGTTGGTAAAGAATTCCAATAATTAGCTACTCTATGTGCAAATGAAAATTTTCGTTGGTTAGTTCTACAATATTTTATGAAAATTTTACCTTCACGCTTCCTAGTTCTGTTAGATTGATCAAGTAAGAAAAAAGTATTAGTGGCTCTGTCTACAAAGTTGGTTCACTTTTTGTGACATGGGTGCCCAAAAATAAAAGTTGTCAAATACATACATTTTGTGGTTTATTTGAAAGATATGTATGTGTGTGATCATGCCATGCAGGTTAGAAGATAAGTTTTGACCTTATATGCATGTAGTCAGACCTTTAGTGTACACACTCAACGAAATGTCCAATGTAACACGGAAACCAAATAGTACTTAAAAACCAACAATATATATATATATATAAAGTTGGCAAAGAATCTTTATTTATAAAGAGATTTGCTATCAAATAGATATAAGATTAAAAAGAAATGTTTACATTAGTAAAGAAGTTTATCTATTGATACATTATCAAGTCAATCAATTTTCTACAAATTGTAATCGTTAAAAGTTCTTTTATACTTAAAATGAAACAACCTGAAACAGCTACTGCACATACAAATTGTGTATAATATTATAACATAATCACAAAATAAAAGTGAGATCTTACAGGTCTCTATTAAAAAAAATCTGGTTCTTATTTTAAAAAATAATGTCCAATGTAACACGGAAACCAAATGAAGCTTGACGATAAATTATATTCGGCTAAATAATATTTATCAAACTTAGCGTATCCAAATCAAGTCAAATAATAAATTTAAATAAGTTTACTTGTCACTGCTGTTTCAAAGAGCATTTTTATTTATTCATTAACAAATTTTGAACGGATCTCATCATCCATCGGAACAAGAACGGCAAAAAAAATAATGGTTTCTTGGCTTCTAATTACGTTAGACTAGCCGGAGATCTATTTTCATTAAAATAGGCACCACAGTCGAATTAAACTTATCCTAACAACTAAATAAACATAAAATATTATATAAACATGAAGAATCTTACTGTAAAGAGTCAGTTTTCTTGGTGACACTGCGTGCGTTGTCCAATGTAACAACTACGTGATACTCGGAAACCACACACAATGAAAAAGATTCTCCGCGTAAAATGAAACCACGTGAGAAGGGACGAGTGTATATATCAATCCGATAATGAGGCCAACTTTACGTCATTAAAATAGTCCTACTAGGTATGCTTTGAAATAAGCAAAATAAATTTGTGTGTTGTCCAGCGTCACACGAAAATCCGGAAACGATGTCAACCGATGCTTTTCAGACCATCAAAGCATTTACATAACGACTAAATTGTAATTTGTAAACATTGGAATTCATTCATAACATCCCAACAAGAAAGACAACTCTAAAAAAAAACATGTATTCTTGCGCTTAAGACGAAGATCAATTTTTGAAAACATTCTGCCTGTTTCGGAAACCATGCATTACGTTGGACAACCAAATTTACTCCGGCTATAATACACAAAATACAAAACAAATTGGTTTTGTAAGTACTGTGCATGTTTAAACTATTACTAATGAGTTAGATTATAATAATTTTACGTGTTCTATGACATCTTTATTTATGTAAACACTTAGAAGAAAACCCGGTCATTCTCATGTCACAAAATTAGGTCAAATTTTAGGCCACTTTCAGACATTTACAAAGCAAATACAAAGGTTCTATAGATATTTTCGTCTTGAAATTATTAATACTATCTCTCCGATCATTTTTAAATAAGATAATAGCAAAAGGAAAGGCAAATAAGCAGCTTGTTGTGATAAATATTATCTAGAAAAGCAGCACCCCTCGCGGTGCTCAGCTTTGTAGACAGACCCTAGTATTAACATCCTCTACATTATTAATTATTTTGAATGTCTGAATTAAATCACCCCTGATCCTACGTCTTTTCAGAGAGTGAAGGCCCAGATACCTTAATCTCTCTTCATATGTCATGTCACGACACTCAGATAATAGTTTTGTGGCTCGTCGTTGAATTTTTTCTATGGCTACAGACTGCCTTTTCAAATATGGACTCCAAACAATGTTAGCATATTCAACATGAGGTCTTACAAAAGCTTTATACAATTTTAAAAACGTTTCTTTTTCCAAGTATGTGAATGCTCTTTTGATTATGCCTAACATTTGGTTTGCTTTAATTACCACTCTCTGAATATGTGCGTCAAATTTTAACTTGCAATCAAAAGTTACACCCAAGTCTTTTTCATTATCGCTTACATTTAATTTATAAACTTCATCTTTTATCAACATTGAATATTCGCATCCATGATTTCCTTTCCCCACATGCATAACTTTACATTTCTGCACATTTAAATATAACTTCCACTTCTCACACCATTGCTGTAGCTTATGTAAATCATCTTGAATGACCTTAGATTTCGATGTTGTATTATATATTTTAGTGTCATCAGCAAATATCTTAACCGTACTCTCCAGTATCTCAGGTAAATCATTAATATATATAGTAAAAAGAATTGGACCTAAAATACTCCCCTGTGGAATACCACTTAAAACTCTAGCATCTTTAGACCTTTCTGAACCAACTTTAACCCACTGTTTACGTTCAAACAAAAAGCTTGATATCCATTTAAGAACATTTCCTCCTATTCCATATGCAGCCAACTTTAACAACAGTCTCTTATGTGGCACAGAATCAAACGCCTTTCTAAAATCACAATACACTATATCAACATCATTCCCATCATCAATTAAAGCCGTCAAATCCTCCATAACCTCTAACAACTGTGTCACACAAGACCTACGTTTTCTGAATCCATGCTGACAATCTGCAAATAATTTATTATCCGTAAAGTATGACACAATGACATCCCGGACTAGAGACTCTAAAACTTTACATGTAATACAAGTCAAACTCACTGGCCGATAATTTCCAGGATCTGATTTGGAGCCCTTTTTAAAAATTGCTGTCACTTCCGCACTTTTCCATTCCTCAGGCAATATCCCCTCTTCTAATGACTTATTAAACAATAGACACAAGGGACCAGACAACTCTTCACACAGCTCTTTTAGTACCTTGGATGCAATTCTGTCCAGGCCTTGTGCCTTCGTGGGGTCTAATTCTTTAAGTTTGTCTTTTACCGCTCCAGAAGTTATTCTTATATCGCCCAGAAAAACACCACTGGAATACGCTCCCTCTGGTATCACAGGAATATCGTTAGCATCTTCTTTAGTAAATACACTAGAAAAGAAATCATTTAGTGTTTCAGCTTTAGTAACATCATCTTCAGCTAAGGATCCATCTGCTCTCTTTAACGAACTAATTCCCTGGCTAATTTTCATTCTATCCTGTACGTATTTCCAAAATTTTTTCGGATTATTTTTACTCTCATTTGCAATCAGTTTTTCATATTCTTTACGGGTTATTTTCAATGCTTTAGTACATTTATTTCTTATCTTAATATATTTTAAATAATCTTGTCCAGATTTAGTACACTGATATCTCCTATACACATTATACTTCTTTTTAATTTGTTTAAGTAACTTATTTGCTCTGTGGGTTCGGGCAAATAGAATAGACCCAACGTTTCCCGGCGTGTCGTAAGAGGCGACTAACAGGGGTGATGTTAGCACAGCATCACTGGGCGAAAGTCTTCTACACAGAAGTCACCGGCCAGGGCGGAGGAACCTCACTGTTACACTCAGTTTGATGTTGGAGTTTTCTATCAGTATCTGATTCAGCCCCGATGCTTGAATTCCTGATAGTTGTGTAACTCAGATTCGTTTATTCACACAGCCCGTCCAAACAGCATACAAGTCACAAAGTCGACGTATGAAGTTTTCCACTTTTATTCAGCACACACCAACAACTGCATACAATTCTCAACTCAACTCAACAACTTTCACAGCAACTCTCCAAATCACTATCAACAACTTTACTATCTACAACAATCTCGGCACACGATTAAATAACCTCTCTCTCTTCCGGAAGGATTTCGAATACTGTAGAAATGACGCACTGCCACCAATCGAATAAAAGATCGTCATCACTGACTTACGTCAATACATATTTTTATATCTTCCAGAACGACCTCTTGCTTCGACATGTATCGGGAATTTTCTATCAAGAGTAAACACGCATATCCAGAAGATTCTCAACTAATATCGACTAACGCAAATTATCAACGTTATACAAAGCCTCTCCTAACAACAATGCAAACTCAAATCAAAGGTAAATAAACACCATTATTGAATACTTTGCAAATCGAAACGATTAGATCTATCGTACACGCTTCAGCCATACTATCATTCGCGTTTCAACGTAACATAACCCCCCACTCAAGAAGAAATTTACCTAATTTCTTTCAACAACGTTGAAACGTAATGCACAAACAAAGTTCAGAATTAAAACTTATTTCAGACTGTCTGAATACTGTCAATGTTCTCAGTTCATTCACACAGAGTCAATGGTTTTCATCTTCAAATCTGTCTGGATATTGTCAATGTTCACAGTTCATTCACACAGAGTCAAAGTTTCTCATCTGCAAGTCTTTCTGGATACAGTCAATGTTCACAGATCATTTACCCAGTCAACGTTTTTCATTTTCAAGTCTGTCATTACCAATATTCTTAGTTCGTCCACACAGTCAATGTTCTTTCATTCGCAAGGAAACGACGCCCTCGTCAGTTGCGGTCGTCATCGGCCCAGGGTCAAAGACGATGATCACGTGGGCTTCCCTGGAATCAGTGCGTCCTCCGTTGTCTCCTTCTTCCATCGGATGTCCGACGCAGTCGACGTTGTCATTTCCCAGAATGCATTCGCTGGGTCTCACGGTCAGGTTGGCTTCTGCGGGACGGTGGAATAGCTCCCTCAAGGTCTGCAGATGCTCCTTCCAGGTCTGGGTGTGGACTTCATGTTCGACCGAAGTCGGAGAGCCTGGGACATCATCGAAGTTATGGGGAAACTCGCCCATAAGGTCCTTGAGCTCCAACTTTTGACCTTCCGTCAAGCTCGGTCCTAGCTTAACATCATCGATGCCTTCTTTGCTGTGGAAGTCTCCAAGTTCCAACAGTTCCTCGCTGTCAAAGCTGTTGTCGATCTCAGCTGCTGTCGCTGCATGCACAATCTCTGATGGCCTTTCCACGTACAGTTTAAGGAGGTTGGCGTGGTATATCTTGGAATGCTGGCCGACCTTCACCTTGTAGTCGTTGATTCCCACCACGGTCTCCACTTCGTACGGGCCTTTCCACTGCATCAGCAACTTATTGTGATCAGTAGGTAGCAGCACCAGCACTTTGTTGCCAGGTTTAAACTTCCTGTTCACAGCCCTACGATCATAGTAGTGCTTTCCACAGTCCTGGGACTTCTTCAGGTTTTCTCTGGCTATCTCGAGAGTCTGCTCCAGCTTCTCCCGTAGCTCAAACACGTACTGGTAGCTGTTCTTCACCTCTGGGGTGTCCACTTCTTTCGTCCACAGTTCTTTCAGGATGTGCATCGGCCCTCGGATGGTTCTTCCGTACAGCAGCTCGAACGGAGAAAAGCCGGTGGACTCCTGCGGCACTTCTCTGTAGGCGAACAGTAAGGCGTTGATGTAACGATGCCATTGTCTGGGCTGCTCGCTGCACAGTTTCTTCAGGGTAGACTTCAGCGTAGCATTGAACTTTTCGACAAGCCCGTTGCACATCGGATGGTAGGGTGTCGTAGTCAAATGCCGGATGCTCAGCAGTCTGTTCACCTCCTTCATGCAGTCGGAGACGAACTGCGTCCCGAGGTCTGTCAGAATTTCTTCAGGCACTCCAAGTCTACTGAACATGTCCACCAGTGCCTCTGCTACAGTTTCAGTGTCAATCTTCTTCAGTGGCACTGCTTCTGGGTACCGAGTCGCATAGTCCACTAAAGTCAGTACCCATCGATGACCTTCTTCACTCGGAGGTCTTATTTCGCCGATTAAGTCTAAGGCCACCCTCTTGAAAGGTCGGTCGATCAGAGGCATCCTCTGCATAGGCACTTTCGGGACCCTTCCTCGAGGTATGGTCTTCTGGCAAATGTCACACGATCGGCAGAAACGGCTGACGTCCGCATGAAGTCCTGGCCAGTAGAATACCGCCTGGATTCTATCCGACGTCTTCTTGATACCCAGGTGACCTCCCATGATTGAGTCATGTGCTACTTCCATCACCTGGCGCCTTAGGGGTAACGGTACCAATACTTGACGTAGTGGTTTACCTCCGTTGACCCTCGGATGCTGGAAGATTCTGTACAGGATCTTGGCCTTCACCTCGAAATAGACCGTGCCACTGCCCTTGGTCACGTGGTCTTGGCGGTTCCTGTACTTGTTTAAAGTGCTGTCAG
The DNA here is from genome assembly GCA_036898135.1 of Oncomelania hupensis. Taxonomy (NCBI): domain Eukaryota; kingdom Metazoa; phylum Mollusca; class Gastropoda; order Littorinimorpha; family Pomatiopsidae; genus Oncomelania; species Oncomelania hupensis. The sequence goes on from CM072514.1 coordinate 22,070,899, forward strand.
CTTCCTGGAGCTGGATCAGCTTATCTCTGTCCACGATGGCAGCTTTGGAGTTGTCGGCGACCTTCAGTGGCGTAGACGTCTTGTCTCTCTTGGCCTGGGCCCTGGTAGTAACGGCACCGACGATCTCTGGTCGGCGGGGCTGAGCCGGAGTAACCACATCGTCCCGTAGCAGCTCTGTAAGGTCTCCATCGGGAAATGGCAATGGATCCTCCTCCACAACTTCGACGTGTTGAGTTGAGGCAGGACTCCACTCTGGATCGGGGTCGTCGGGTCGTCTCGCGCCGTCGATATTCCCGATCATCAAATCGTATAGCGGCTTCTTCAGGCAAACCGCTTCCACTTCGCCTATGTAGAAAGGGGTGTTGACATGAATCTTCGCAACTGGCGCTCTCACACATTTGCTGTCGGCCATAAGTGTCCATTTTGAATCGCCAGTGAACTGTTCTTTAGCGATTAGGTCTTCTCTGATGATGACCCCACTGCAGCCAGAGTCTCTTAAAACAGTCACTTCATGATTTCCGACGCGTCCCTTTGAAACAGGCATGTTCTGGACGGTCACAGCTGCGCTGGCGACGACGGGGATGGATTTTCCGTTGGCAAGGAGAAGTTGGCCATCGGTTATGCACTCTTGCACGTCCGCGGGAGTAGCTGTGCGCTTGGTCTCACTCGGAAGAATGACGCTCCCGCCGCACACTTGATGGTCAGATCTACTGGTTTGCCGTTGATTGGAGAACCGCCTCTGCCGGTTGCCCGCCGCTGAATTGTCCGTATTGCTCCGCTGTCCGCTACTTTTGTTTTGAGGACAGTTAGCCGCTCTGTGGTCTGTAGCGTTGCAGGTGAAACAGCCTCTCGAATGCCCTTCCCTGGGAGGAGGCGTGGAGTCTGTCTGTCTCTGGCTCGTCTGGCTTCCCTGGATCTGGTTCACATGGTTTCCAGTCTTCTGAAAATGTTTCGTCGCGCTGGGTGGCCCCAGGGTCTTCCCATGAGCGATGAGATATCTTTCAGCAGTCTCAGTCACATCTTTAAGCGTCTGCAGCTTTTGTTCTTCTAAGTGGGTCGCTAGGTCCTTGTGACAGGCATTGAGAAATTGTTCTTTCACAATCAGGTCATGGAGACTGTCGTAAGACTTCATTTCGCCTGATAACTCCACCCACTTGTGTAGATATGACGACAGGCGCTCCACAAACTGCTTTGGCGTCTCGTCTGACTTAGGCCGGCATTCACGGAAGCGTTTACGGTAGCCCTTCTCTGTAAAGTTGTAGCACTGCAACAGGGCCTCTTTCAAGACGTCGTAGTTTTTGGCGTCATCGTTCGACAGTCTGGTGTAAACTTCGAGTGCTTGCCCCGTCAGAAGTGCACTCAGTCGAATTGCCCAGTCTTGAGGTTGCCAGTTAGAGCTTTCGGCGAACCTTTCGAATCTCGCCAGATAGCTGTCGATCTGGTCCTTCCCGTCGACGAAAGCTGGCAATTTAGGAGCCGTATGGTCGTTGGTGACTTGTGGCGCATGCTGATTGTTTTGGATACGCGCCAACTCTAGCTGGTACTGACGATCTCTTTCTTGCTGCTGCTGTTCAATTTCCAGACGCTTCAGTTCAAATTCTCTGTCTTTTTCTTGCCGCTGCTGTTCAATTTCTAGACGCTTCTGTTCTAGTTCTATTTCTTTTTCTAGACGCTTCTCTTCCAATTCTCTTTCTTCACGGCGACGCTGCTCTTCTAATTCTCGTTCTTGTATTCTCTCCTGGGATTTGACGTACTCCGTCAACTGTTTCCCTTTTAGATTCAGTTGAATCCCTTTCTGCCAGAAGTCAGCCATCATGATGCTTCTGGAAAGTTCTTTTTCTGGAATGTTCTTTTCTGGAAAGTTCTTTTCTGGGAGGTTCTTTTCTGGAAAGTTCTTGACTGTGCTGCACCCTTCTAGACTGTTCTAGAACAGCACGCTTTCTGCAGTAGCGCTGATGCTTGCCACTAGTCGCTTTCGCTGACGCAGGCCCCGCTGTCCTCGTCGTATGCGACGCTGCACCACGCTGGTGTTGATGTACACGCTCCTGTGCTGAAGTAGACGCGACGTCCGCTCGACGCTCGCTGTAATACTGGCGATGTAGCTCCGAGACTGTCCCTCGACGTAGTCCTGCGGCAGCCACGTAGTCCCGCTCTGTTGTTCGCTCACGAAGCAACTCTTCGGCGACTACACGCCCTTGCAGTCAACCCGAACCTATCGGATGTAGTCCCAGTATGTTGGCCCCTCTCGACGCAACTCGTTGGCGGCTACCCTCGATGACTGCTTCTCGTAACGTTGACTCGCTTGTTGTAGCAGTTGAACCCTTGGCTATGGCGTGAATCCCGGCTTGGCCCCCAAAATGTTACACTCAGTTTGATGTTGGAGTTTTCTATCAGTATCTGATTCAGCCCCGATGCTTGAATTCCTGATAGTTGTGTAACTCAGATTCGTTTATTCACACAGCCCGTCCAAACAGCATACAAGTCACAAAGTCGACGTATGAAGTTTTCCACTTTTATTCAGCACACACCAACAACTGCATACAATTCTCAACTCAACTCAACAACTTTCACAGCAACTCTCCAAATCACTATCAACAACTTTACTATCTACAACAATCTCGGCACACGATTAAATAACCTCTCTCTCTTCCGGAAGGATTTCGAATACTGTAGAAATGACGCACTGCCACCAATCGAATAAAAGATCGTCATCACTGACTTACGTCAATACATATTTTTATATCTTCCAGAACGACCTCTTGCTTCGACATGTATCGGGAATTTTCTATCAAGAGTAAACACGCATATCCAGAAGATTCTCAACTAATATCGACTAACGCAAATTATCAACGTTATACAAAGCCTCTCCTAACAACAATGCAAACTCAAATCAAAGGTAAATAAACACCATTATTGAATACTTTGCAAATCGAAACGATTAGATGTATCGTACACGCTTCAGCCATACTATCATTCGCGTTTCAACGTAACACTCACGTTACTACAGGTTCAACGACCACGTGCTCAGGGCCAAGGCGAGCCACACTGTATTCGTGGATTTCGGCTGTGGCCAACAGCCTGGAGAGGATTGGGCCCTGCCAGGTCTTTTTTGCCCAAGACACAACACATGATGAGGCTATCCACTAATTCCATGCCGGATCGGTCGTCGCCCGGCTACACAAGGACCGCGCCTTCCGTTGGCCACCAGGACGGAGGTGTTAAGTATGCTACTGATGGACAAATTAGCAAGATCCGCACGAGAAACAACATCGTCATAGGAACCTGGAATGTCAGGACCCTAACTGCGGAAGGAAAATTAGAAGAACTGGCCCACGAGCTGGACCACTATCGATGGAACGTTCTAGGTATCAGCGAACTGCGCTGGAAAGGCCTAGGTGAAACAACGACTGACAAAGGCCACAAGCTCTATTTCAGCGGTAGAGATGACAGGCACGAACACGGCGTTGGATTCTTGGTCCACAAGAACATTCTAGCCACTGTCATGGGTTGCCGCCCAGTCTCCAGTAGACTCATTACCATCCGTCTGAGAGCAACCCCTTTCAACATTACCATCATCCAGGCCTATGCCCCAACATCAGACTATGAAGACAGCGAAGTGGAGGATTTTTATGAAAATATACAGGCGGTCCTTGACCAAGTGCCGAAGAAGGACATAGTCATAGTGCAAGGCGACTGGAATGCCAAGGTTGGCCAAGATGCGCACCACAACTGGGGAGACACATGTGGACCCCACTGCAACAACGAGACAAATGACAGGGGTCTGAGGCTATTGGAGTTTGCCAGATACAACAATCTGGTACTGGCAAACACGCTTGGTCTCCACAAAAAATCCAGACGATGGACATGGCACAGTCCCGGCGGGGAACATCACAACCAGATCGACTACATCATGGTCAAGAAACGCTTCAGATCAAGCATCAACATTGGCAGGACACGCACTTTTCCAGGAGCAGACATTGGAAGTGACCACGATCTCGTGATGATGTCTTTCCGGCTCCATTTGAAGAGAGTAAATACAGCAAAGTGCACTAGGCTGAAGTTCGACCTGGACAAACTGCAAGACCCGGAGGTGGCAAAAATATTTCAGGCCACAATTGGAGGGAAATTTGCACCACTGCTTATTTTGGGGGCAGGCGAAGTAGATGTCAACACCATGACCAATACCTTCAATTCAGCTGTAACAGATGCCGCCACTGAGATCCTTGGCAAGCATCGACCAAAGAAGAAGCCGTGGATCACACCTGAACTTTTGGATCTGTGTGATAAACGAAGAGAGTTAAAAAAGAAAAAGAACACCTCACAGGGAGCTGATGTCTACCGAAAAATCAACAGTGACATCCGAAAAGGCATGCGCACAGCAAAGGAGAACTGGATAGAAGATCAATGCCAGGAAATAGAGAACAATCTGAACAAGAACAACAGCAAGAAGGCCTACCAGACTGTGAAGCGGCTGACAAGTGTTAAACAGCCCAAAGTCTCCACTATCCAAAGCAAGTCTGGCATATGCCTTACAGAAGAACAAGAAGTCTTGGACAGATGGACAGAGTACTGCTCTGACCTTTACAACCATACACCAAATGGAGACCCATCAGTTCTAGCATGTCCCGAGAGCAAAGAAGAAGAAGAAATCCTCCCAATTCTCCGGGAAGAAGTTGAGGCAGCAGTGCAATCGCTGAAGAAAGGGAAGTCAGCGGGAGTGGACAACATACCAGCGGAACTGCTACAAGCAGGAGGAGAAGCGATGACTGATGCTCTCACCATTATCTGTAACAAGATCTGGCAGAGTGGGGAATGGCCTACACCATGGACCCAGTCGCTTGTCATCACTCTTCCCAAAAAAGGTAACCTTCAGGAGTGTGAAAATTACCGCACCATCAGCCTCATCAGCCATCCCAGCAAAGTCCTCCTGAAAATAATACTCAACAGGTTGAAACCACAAGCTGAACAAATCATAGCTGAAGAACAAGCAGGATTCATGGCAGGGCGAAGTACCACTGAACAGATTTTCAACCTCAGAATAATCTGTGAGAAATACCTACAGCACCAACAACATCTATATCATGTGTTCATAGACTTCAAGAAGGCATTTGACCGAGTCTGGCATGCAGCTCTATGGGCAACCATGAAAGTGTACAACATCAGCCCTAAAATTATAGAAGTCATCAAAAGCCTGTATGACAAGGCTACCAGTGCAGTCCTCCATAACAGCGTCATCGGGAACTGGTTCAGAACAACAATCGGTGTGCGTCAAGGATGCCTACTCTCTCCAACACTCTTCAACATCTTCCTAGAGCGCATCATATCAGATGCTCTTGCAGATCACGAAGGCACAGTCAGCATAGGGGGCAGAGCAATCTCCAATCTTCGTTTTGCGGATGATATTGATGGATTGGCTGGAGAGGAACAAGAACTTGAACAGCTTGTACAGAGGCTTGACACCACCTCCAGAGCTTATGGAATGGAAATAAGTGCAGAGAAGACCAAAATGATGACCAACAACACCAATGGCATCAACACGGACATCAAAGTACAAGGCCAATCCCTCAACACAGTGCACAGCTTCAAATATTTAGGAGCCATTGTGTCAGACAATGGGTCTCGACAGGAAGTCCTCTCCAGGATCGCACAAACAACTGCTGCCCTGACAAGGTTGAAGCCCATTTGGAAAGACAGAACCATCAGTCTACATTCCAAAGTAAGACTGCTGCGCTCTCTGGTCATCTCCATCTTCCTATATGCTTGCGAAGCATGGACCCTCACAGCAGATCTCCAACGAAGAATACAAAGCATGGAGATGAGGTGCTACAGAAGACTTCTGTGCATTTCCTATACCCAACACATCACCAACGACGAAGTCCGACAGACCATCACACAAGCCATTGGACAACACGATGACCTGCTCACAGTGGTGAAGAAACGGAAACTCCGATGGTATGGCCACGTCACCAGATCATCAGGCCTTGCAAAGACCATTCTGCAAGGCACAGTGCAAGGAGGTAGAAGAAGGGGGAGACCGAAAAAGAGGTGGGAGGACAACATTCGAGAATGGACTGGTTTGACACTGAGCGAAGCCATGAGGGCTGCTGAGGACAGAGAAAGATGGAGTATGCTGGTTAAACGATCATCTGTGGTGCCCCTACGACCTTCGGGTTATGGGACAGGATAGGATAGGAAGTAACTTATTATTCATCCAAACAGGTTTATATCTTTTACGATCTGCTTTTCTTTTCTTTGGGATACATTCATCCATACCAGTTTGTATAGCTTCTTTCAAGTAGACCCATGCTTTCTCAACATCATTATGTTCTAACACAGACCAGTCATATGTTTTCACAAAATTTCTCAGACGAGAGTAGTCCCCCTTATTAAGATCATAGACATACTTTATTTCATGTTTACTTTTTTTCATTGAGACACATAAATTAAAACTTAAAATATTGTGATCACTCTTACCTAGAGGATCAAGATAACGAATTTCTGAGACTAAATCGCTATCATTTACAAGTATCCAATCATCTAAAGTCGGTTTCTGACCCACCCTCCTTCTTGTCGGTTCACTCACTTTTTGTATCAAAAAAGCATCCTGTACTTTTTCAATTATTTCGTAATTATTTTGTCCTGACCAGATACCATCCCAACGTACATTGGGATAGTTAAAATCACCAGATATACATATTTTATCATACTTTATCATTTCATCTGACTTTAGTAACTGGAAAAGTTTGTCATCATTATCTTCATCACTTGTGTTAGGACTCCTGTATATACACCCTAAGAGTACTCTTTCGTTATTTGCACTAGTAAATGTACACCATACACTTTCCTCGAAGACTAAGTAATTTTACAGTTTAAGCAAATCTGTATTAAACCTCATCACAATTTACTGAGACTGAAGACGAAACGGATGTCAAAGGCACATGCTGTATATATCTATGAATGCCATGCTTTTGGTTTCATTCACAGCAATTTTGATGTTTTCTAACACAACAACTGAACAAGGTCTCAGAATGCTTTATAATCCACGATGAGGTCTCAGAGTCATACACTACAGATTTACCTAAAGTTTAAAGTACTTCCTTATAATCTTTTTTTTTTTTTTAAATACTCTGAGACAATGCTTTCCTACTCCTTCAGATAAGAGTATAAACCGAGGTCTAGTCTGTGCACACACACATTCTTTGCACTGACTTTAAAGAACATGATGCTCATGTACTAAATGGGTGAGTGTCGGCTACACAAATACACCCAGCATGCACTCGGTCTGTTCTCCCTATGCCCAGTTGCCCAGGATTGTGCTCTGATTCCATCGTAAAAGACAACAAGCCTATGCTATTCTCTTGCAGATGAAGAGTGCGACTTGGATGCCCTGTCAGCCTTGTTGGAAGATGATGATGAATTGTGCGCTCAAAACGATACAAACAACTCGTCACAACTAGTGCCTAGACAACAACCAATGGATGATGATGATGATGATGAACTTGATGAACATGCACTGAGTTCTTTCTTGGAGGAGGATTCTGATTTTGAAGGTTGGTGACACTGACAGCTAAGCCTGTGTGGGCTATATCTCCAGTCTCAAGCGACTAGTCTATATCATGATGAAACCGGCTGTCCTCCTGGCTGTGAGCAAGTAAGCCACTGTTCCCTTCTTTTTTTTCTCTGTTATGCAGAGATGGAGCTAGTTCAGCCCGCAAAGAGACCCCTTGACTAAGTACTTTAAACTTCAAGCAAATAGTATTAATAGGGGCAAATTGGTGCAAAAAAGTGTACAGAACCAAAACAACTGCATGCATAATTGTTTGTTTGTACACTGTCAAGCGCTACACTTGCATTCACAAACACAGGCACAGCCTGTTTCCTATGCCAAAGGTCGTGGTTCGATTCCCGCAAGGGGCGATCGAACGTATGCGACTTAGTTACGAGACTATTGAGGTCACCGAGGGTTTTCTCCGGTCACTCTGGTTTCCTCCCTCCCTTCAATAATGGTACTGGATGCAGTCAATATAAAATTTCACAAATAAAAATTTGATTTTCTTTCCGTCTTCCAATAGCAATCTCCCTGCCTTTACACCACCTGTTTGAGTGGTGGATGTGTATTTGTTGTGAGGGTGGATGAGACAGCCTGACAGGCGAGCGTGTATGATGGTACAAATCGCCGCGCTTTGAGCCTGATTGATTTGGGGAAAGGCGCGTATATAATGCATCCAGTATTATTATTATTAGAGAACACAGAATTTATTCCACCAAGTGACATTACACAAGGAACTTGTTCCGATGTGGATAAACACACACACAATAGGCACCCAGTCCTTTCATCATTCCCGTTCATACACGCACCACACCGTTACGTTATAAAATACATAGCGCTGTGCAATAAATGTGCCAGTAAGATTTCTCTCCCCTGTTCTTGTAAAGTTTTTAAATGTCTGACGTTCTGTTTTAAATATCAATAGGCAAGATAAGAAGAAAAAAAATGTGGGTGGGAGGGGGGGATATGATGCTTGTTTAGGTATTTTGTACCAATTTATTACTGCAGAAATGGATGGTGAAAGGAACAGGAATGCAGAGGGTGGTGTCAAAGAAGAACTTCAAGAAGACATTGCAGCATTTTTTGATGAGGCGTCAGACAGTGGGGGCGAGGACAACATGGGTACGTTCTTCATTTAGACCCTTTGCATGTATTATATTGGTGAATGAAGATCAGTTGTTTTCAAGTCCATTTAAATAACTCCAACAGTAGAGTATTGAGTTTTGAAGTTGCAGGATATTAAAAGCAATTGTGGGAACTATTAAGAAAATGTGCGGCTATTGACAGAAGTTTAAAAAACGTGTATATATATATATGTCATTATAAATACACAGAATTGTGTACTTTGGCAAGCACACCCCTGAATTTGAATACAGCTTATTATCAGGCTCGTTTATGCTTACAATTCTTTTCCTTTGTTGATGAAGTACAAACAATGCATGGATGGATTTTATATTGCACACTAGTAGGAGAGTGTGACTGTGAAAGTTATGGCTTTCAAAGGTGGTGTACTGCTGCAGAACATCAACTTTACACTACCATTAATAGCTCGGCCTAAAACCTTATAGGCAAGGATCTATAGGATGCCATTTGGACACCAGTTGTTCCCCTTTCACACTTAACAAGATAATGAATGGATTTTTTTAATGACTTTATATAGATCAGATATCATATATAGTATATAATTATAATCTTCGGCATCAAAACCCAACCCTTTTGGGAGGCTCTTATCAGGCAAGAGAAAGCTTTTGGTGGATCGCTGGCTCAGACTGGTTGGGTCACTAATGTGGAGGGCAAGTTAAATATACTGGCTTTTCTCCTCCCCGTGTTCTTTCATTGAGATATGCATTCGGTGATTGCGGGGTGTTTGTTTTGCTGATGTGCACAGATGCTGAGCAGACGGAAGCAGAAGAGAAGCAATATGATAATGGCGATTTGGACAACACAGCTGAATCCTCACAAGATCCCAGCCATGTAGAGAAGCTGCAAGGTATGGTGGTTTGTATGAAGATAAAACACAAATGAAGCTGGGCAAAACTGGAAAAGGAAATCTTTTTTAATCTGAGCGAAATGATTTGGTTTGACCCTTAGTTATGATTTTGGATGCAATCAGTGTAAAAAAAACAGAAATTGAATAAAAATAGATTTCCTGTAAGTGATAATAATAGTGATACTTCTTAGATCGCCAAGCTTTGAATGGGCCCTTTGCTGCAATTGGGCTGCTACTCAGTTTATAAGTGCAGCCAGCCCAGAAGCGACCCTGATCCCAATCTGATAAAAAGATCTCTGACACTCAGCTAGCATTAAGGTCGCCTGTTTAATGGAAACTGCCTATTCCGTCAAAGGAAAGGTTAGGTAGTCACTGTTTTTTTAGGGTCCAGCGGACTGCAAAGAGACAAATAAGGACCACCACTTGGTTGAAAGAGGACTCAACCCTGATCCGTATAAAAGATCTGCTGAAACAACCCTAATGGTAACACTGAAGGCACTCCACCAGCCAGTCACTTTACTATAAAAGCACACCATGCAGGGGACGTTGAGGCTACACTCTAATTATCGAACCCCGTTTACAAAAACTAAATAGAATATAAGCATCATTATAAAATATTAACAAAACACATACCTATAAAATGCCTACATTGCTAAATAATAATACCCTAGAAAGCCCAACTGACCATTTGGCAGAAAGCGTCCAATATCCACAAGCTGTCCCAACAGACCCCATACACAAGTGAGGAGTTTCGGAAGAATTTTCAAGAAAAAAGGTAGGTGACTGGTCTAGCGAAGAAGATAGTAGATTGATAAACAGAGTAGGAACGAGAAGGAACACAGAAGAAAGACAGCCACAATGGGAATTTAAAGAACTAAATTGCCATAAAGTGGTGATACCCTTTGTAAAAATAAAAAAATGGCACCTTAACAAGGGGACAAAGAAAAGGTAAGTGTAGTAGCATCCTGCATGTGTTCACAATTGATTCAGATGACTAAACACTTTACGAGTCTTGTCATCCACCATTGTATGAGATATTGTTAGTGCTTTCTTTTAGAAAATGACCTTGAGTTTTTTCTTCTTCTGTTTATAGGACCTTTATGTATTACATGTCGAGATAGAAAATTGTAAATTTATGTTTAGTTTGTTTTGTTGTGGTGGTTCTTTTTTTTTTTTTTTTTACCTTTTTTATAAAAGAAAAATATCTTCTGTGCAACCATTTTAGCATGTTCAGTGTGCAGTTTGAAGTAGCAGACATGAGAAGCATGCAGTATGTCACTTTTGGACACAAAATTTGAACTCGACAACTAAACAGCGATGGGAGTTTTTTGTTTGTTTTTTTTGTTTTTGTTGTTGTTGTAAGATGAAGTTTTGTTTTAGAGAACATGTTTTTTCCTGAGTAAATGCAATTTGGACAGAAATAACTGAACCTATCATATGTCTTGTTTGCAGCTGAGCTGATGCTGATGCAGCAGAGGATGATGGAAATACAGCACCTGCTTGGTTCACAGACATCGACGGTCTCTACGCAACCAGCCTCATCCACACAGCCAAGTCAGCCGCAGCACAACGGTATGTCTTGGTTTTTGTGGACAGACCTGTTTAGGGGATAACTTGATTCGCAGGCGTGCAACATTGCTGCACAGTTTGTTTTTGTGGATAGACCTATTTAGCTGATAACTTGATTCACAGGCATCCAACATTGTTGCACAGTTTCTAGACTTGAGATAGGCAAGTCAGCTACAGGAGCAGTACTACAGATGTAAAATTTGACTTTTGTGTGGCTTGTATCACTGTCAGGGCGAGAGATGTTATAAATCAATGTATTATTATTATTATTCAAGGTTGTAAAAAGCTACCTTTTTTTTTGCATCTTTAATCACTGAAAGGGTGAGAGACACGTGTTTTATAAATAAATGTATTATTAATATTATTATTATTATTGTATTTCTAAAAATTATTTTTGAACAGTAATTATTTATGATGATTAACACAATTCTAAACTGCCAAATTGAATCAAAGCAGTATGTCTCCTTTCTAGACTGGATCGATGTTTTGTCACATCTACTGCTATCAACATTGCTTTTTGTTGTTGTTGACTTTTTTTTTTTCATTGATTTTTGTTTTCAGACAAGACAGCACGCAGAAAAGATCCCAAACCTGCCCAGGATAAGACCAAGACCTCTCAACTATCATCTTCTCTAAAATCAAGACTTCCTGCATCCCACTCGCCTAGTATAAGCCAAAATTCATCTAAACCTGCCCCCACAGCTGCAAGTCATTCTAGCAAACGGTCATTATCATCGGCAGTGCCAGCGTCATCATCATCATTGTCGGTGTCATCATCATCGTCATTGTTGTCTCTCTCGAGTCAACCATCCAAGAAAGTGGTAACTCGGACTCCTATATTAAGTAGAACACAATCAGAAAATCACATCAGTAAAACAGCTACTGTAGAAAAGAAGCGTCCTGTCAGTAGTAGTAGTAGTAGTAGTGCAGCAGTTATGAAACAAATTGGAGGCGTTTCAAGCTCATCCTTTACATCAAATGGGTCCGAAAAATCAGCTGGGCTGAATCGCACAAAGAGTTTGGACCCAAACAAAACCTCGGAGAGGAGTGTTGGGATGAGTAGAGACGACAGCAAGGCTACTGTGATAAGCAGGAAGGATAGTGTAAATGCAGGGCATGGTGCTTCAAGAGAGGTTCTACTACAAACAAAAGGATTCAAGCCATCGTCATTGGCATTCAGGACTGTGAACAGTCCATTACCGTCCGTTCCTTCAAAGGCAGGTCCCGTCTCGAAGACTGTCAGCAACTCAACACCAAGAGATGCAAAAACCGGCAAGAAAGCGCCGTCGAGTCCTACATTCCTGACTGACGTGGCCATGGAAGATAATGGTGCTGGCAGTAACTCGGCAGAGTTGAAACGTTCTCTGTTTGGGGATGACAGCGACAGTGAGTGGGAGGATATGGATGGTGAGTGGAGTGGGCGCTTGCATTGTTTCTTTGAATTCAGTAATAGTTGTGTGTAAAACCGAGAAAAGCGAGCCAGAGTTAAGGAGTAGGTATTATATGAAAGATTGGCTGCTTCCTTTGCAGAAAGTTCCTCCCCCCCCCCCCCCTGCCCCAACTCTCTCCTCCCTGTCGCTAGAATGCTTAGAAAGGCCTTCCTCATCCTTACACAACACACAAACAAGCCAGAATTAATTATCTTTTAACTATTTAAAATAAAATTTTATTGAAATTGAAGAAATTGTTGTTGTTGTTTTTTATAATCTTTCTTATTTTAGTTAAAAAGTTGAAACACATTGATTTGCAAAGGTGGTGTTCTTTTTGTATGTTTTGCTGCATGAGAGACACAGTTAATGGGTATAATCAGTGTAAAGCATTTAGAAGTGAACAAAAAATTAAGTTAAATTTGGCAATGAAGAGACTTTTTAAAAAAAAGTTTCACAGCCTGCTTTGCCTGCTACAACTATTATTTTTTAAGTATTGTGCATGTTGAAATGTAGTTAATTTGGCATAGAAAACACATTTAGAAGGTTCTAGGGCCTGCTTTGTCCCCAGCTGCTGCTGCTACTACTAATGCAAATTTTGTGCATGTTGTATTTCAGGCGAAGCCAAGTCTTCACTAAGCAGCGCTGGTCAGGAGATTCGGAAAATATTGAAACACGGACAGAGACAGGCCCACACACCAAACTATCCTATCACATCTACTTTCACCAGCGCTGCTCCTACCTGTAAGATTGATTTTTTCTGACCTTTTTGCGTTCTTCTTTAACCCTCCCTCCACAAAAGAGAAATCAATCTTCTAAATCTGTGTTTGTGCACTATGCTGACTGTGTTTTTTTTCAGTATGTAAGATCGATTTTGTTTTGTCTTATTTCTTCTTTTAAATATCTTCTAAATTAGAGTTTTAATGAGGCATTATGGCTGGGAAATCACAAAAGGGACCCCCAGAATTGTAGCACTATGTGTCTCACAGACTTGCCTACCGTTCCGATTTTCCGTACTTTGTTCCGGAAAATTGACAAAAACAGGATGTGTTACGGAAAATACGGATATTTTATAAGCGTTCCGGAAAGAAAAAAAAAGTTAAGGATTTTTTTTTTTTTTTGGAGAGGGGTGGGGGAGAGGGAGTGTCTGTGGTTTCAGCCATATTTCCGAGCAACTTCCGACAATTTCCGAGCGCATTGCAAGCATGCGCAGTCAAACTGATTCGAAGTTTCCGGCATGCGCTCTGTCGCTACTAGTTTGAAATCTCATTTCCACGTGTGTTAATTTAACTCTTGTGCTCGGTGATAAGAAATGGCTAGTAAACGGAAAAATCCCACAGAAGTGTTGAGTGACAGTGACAGTGATGCTGCAAAGACAACACATAAAAAGCAGCGGCGCATCCAAGCATTTCGTGACGATTACACTCGTTATTATCCTTGCCACTTGGCTGGAAAGAAAGCAAACTATGCTTACTGCAAATTCTGTGACAAAGAGTTTTCTGTGGGGCACGGAGGTGCAGATGATTGTCGCAGGCATTGCGAGTCGGTTAAACACACCGACAATGAAAAGAAAGAGAAGGAGAAAAACAAGTGTCAGAAGATTTCAGTTTTTTTTGTGCAAGCCCCATCATCGACTGCAGAAAAGAAACATGGCGACTCATCTATTCGTGCTGAAGTCATGCTCGTTGATTTAGTAACAGAATTAAACTTGCCCCTGTCATCCCTGGACACCTTCAACAAAGCTCTTCCCAAGATGTTTCCAGACTCGAAAATTGCTTCAGGCACTTATGGTCAACAAGGGAAGAGATGGAAAGGCTGTGGATAGGCAGTACAAATCCTCCGATTTGGAGATCTTCAAGAGTTGTTATTACCAATCATTAAAGAAGTAGACCTCGCGTGTCCCCATTGACTTACTGTACAAACAGACATTTTATTTTAGACTTTTATTATTATTAGTTTTTTTTTAATGGACCATTGCTGTTTTGTCGTGCGGCAATACTTCGAGTTCAATTTGTGATGTTCCTGAAAAATTAACAGTGTTCCGGATTTTTGGGAAAGCTGTTCCTGATTTTTGTGCTGGGGGGTAGGCAAGTCTATACTCTCAGCTTCATATGCCAATTTAAACCTTCCAGGCCCTTACAAATGTATATATTTTCTTTGGAGGACCCGATATGTGTTCTTGAGGTTTATATGTATTTTTAAGGGTCTGGAAGGTTTAAATTGGCAGTTAAAAAATTATTTTTTTTGTTCAAATTTTGAAAAAACACAACAAAAATTGTTGTTGTAATTGTTCTTTTGATTGCTGTTATAGTTTCTATGGAAAGCCAAAACTCTCTCGCCTAGTACTTGTGCTAAAAAAAAACCACCACTTTTTTTCCAACAGTTTTTACATCTAGTCATGAATGTACGATCATGTTGCAATTTTTAATTTATTCTTTAAATTTGTTTTAAAATTTTGCTGATGTTGCAATGTTAACATCTCTGTTATGGTTTTTAGGGAAGCCCAAAACTCCCTCGCCCAGTACAAGTACACCAAGCGCAAGTCAGAGGAATGGACAAGAGACTGCTAAAGAAAAAACGGATGACTCTGTAACAGAACACTTCTCTGGCCTAAGAATCATGTATGCAAAATCACCTTTACTATGACCAATAATTTTATTTTTTTTATTTTTGAAAGCACCATTATTAATTTATTTTGGCGTAACTTTTTTCTTTTTTTTAAAGAGCGTTATACAGGGTACTCCGGTTTGCTCCCCCAGCAAAATTTCAAAATCACAACTAATGTTAGGTAGGTTGGGTTTGGGTGTGCTACAGGCTGTGACTACGCTTTTACCAGGGTAGGCGGCCCAGAATTTCCCTAAGAAAAAAGGGACAATAAGGTAAATAAAATAAATATAAATAAAATAAAATACAATTACAATTCTATTGTTTTAGTTCAGTTTAATCAGTGTGGTACCTGCAAGTTGCTTTCAAAAGATTTATAGATAAAAAATTTAAGTAATA
Organism: Oncomelania hupensis; assembly: GCA_036898135.1. Classification (NCBI taxonomy): domain Eukaryota; kingdom Metazoa; phylum Mollusca; class Gastropoda; order Littorinimorpha; family Pomatiopsidae; genus Oncomelania; species Oncomelania hupensis. Next base: position 22,086,437 of record CM072514.1, read on the forward strand.
ATAATAATTATGACAACAATAATGCATGGATTTATAAAGTTCGCACATCTCACAGAGAAATGAGTGATTCAAGGTGCATTCTCACACTTGAACACGCATGTGTTATAATAGAACATAGAAAAATGGTGAAATACCCGTTCAGTTCAGTATTTTAAATTTTACGTCGGTTTATTCTAGGTGATATTAGGCAAACAGTACCAAATCATGGGTGAGGGTGGGTGGGAGGGGATCATTAATCTTTTACACAAACACCCACTGTGGTGGGTCCTTAAACCCTGTGCCAACAGGTCAGCGCAAGTAAGATCGAGGTAGTGACTACTGAAGAAAGAAATGGGCCGTTTTGAAGGAAGATACAGACAGTTTCTGACTGAGGGAAAGAGGTTGGGTAACAGGATAATGTTGTGAATTCTAGTTGACAGGGGCTTAATGTAAGAAAGAGCACTGCCTAGCCTGGTTCAAGGCCCTTTTGAGTCTGAAGCTTTTCTCTCTCTTTCTTTGAGCCACGGAGATACTTGTGATATTAATGAGCTTTCAAGGAACCTTCTCAGAATTTTTGATGAGGATGTTGATTCAGTGTAGTCAGTTGCCGCACCAGCACTGATTTGTCTTACCCATGTCTGTTTTGTCTTGCTTTTATTTTGTAATTTGTTGTTGTTGACAGGAATCCAAAGATATCATCAGTCATGCTTGCCAGCAAAATGGAAGGGCGCAAGATGATTCCAGTGTCCAGGATACACATGAAGGTCAAAAGTCCAGAGCTGCAAGGAGATTGGGTGACCATTGGCGCCATTGTGCACAAGTCTGACCCTCGCAGATCACAGACGGTAAGTTTGTACTGTTTTACATGGGAAGAGTCATAAATGTGCTGTTGGGACCAAGGTTTGCACCTCAAGGTGAAGATCTATAAATCCAGAGCTGCAAAGAGACTGGGAGGTCATTGTGATTGTGCACAAGGTCACAGACGATGGTCTGTCTTCTTCTTCTTCTGCGTTCCTCCAAATGGGGCCTCAGATGTCCAGGTTTGTCAAACTTATGAAGCGGGCAGTGGTTTCGAGGTCTTGCTTGGAGCCCCAGAGTTTTACGTCCAGCGTCTGTCCTGCAGGCCAGAGTTGTGTCCTGGCATTCTGGTACTGGGGGCAGGACTGCAGGATGTGCTCTGGGGTCTGGAGGTCTGTTCCACACGGGCAGTCAGGGGTGTGTGACAGGCCTAGGCGATGCATGTGGTAACGCAGGCGGCAGTGACCAGTTCGTAGCCGGAAAATTGTGGTCTGTTCATGGCGCTGGAGGTGTGCCATCTGGTCGTCAGATGGAGGGTCATGCTGGGTGGCGCAGGTTGCCTGGAAGTGCCGCTTGACCAGAGTCTTGGCTTCCTTATAAGAGACTGGGGGGTGTGGCTGCTCCATTTTGCTGCCCGACTTAGCCAGCCTGTCCGCCTCCTCGTTTCCTGACAGACCACAGTGAGCAGGTATCCACTGGACTGCTACCTTCGTGTATTGAGAGAGGGCAATCAACAGGCGCTGTGTGTCTCTTTCCAGCTGTTCACTGAGCGACTGCAGGCTCTCGATGATGGAGCGGCAGTCAGACAGGAAGACGATATTTGAAGCGGGCGCTTCTGCAGCAAGGAGCCGGGCAGCCTCATGAAGAGCATTGAGCTCAGCCCTGTAGTTGGTGGACCGGGCTCCAGCAGGCAGGGATCTGGAGAGGGTGCTTCCATCGGTGAAGCGCAGGTGTAGTCCGCTGCCTCCGTTGCTGACGGCTGCATCAGAGGATCCATCCGTGTATGCGTGGATCCACATGGGCCTGGGATACTTCAGGTCCAGGAGCTCCAGAGTGAGGGAGCGTAGCGCAGCCTCTGACTGCTCGCCCTTGTACCTCACTCCTGGGACGTCAGGGCAGAACATGAGTTCGGTAATCGGGGTGTCCCAGTCCTCGGCGTCCTGGAGGAGCTCTCGTTCTTCTGGGAGGTCTGGGACGGCAGCCGCCAGCTTCTTGACCTGATGGATGAAGCTATCCCGCTTCAGCCTGTTCTTGGTTGGCTGTTGTAGATATTGGTGGGCTGGGTGTGAGGGCAGCCTCTGTAGTTTTTCATGTTGGATCAGAACTTTTTCTTCTCGTCTTTGGTCCAGGGAAAGGAGTCCTGTTGTTGTTTCCAGCTTGTGGATGGGTGTTGTTTTCAGTCCTCCTGTGATGAGTCTCATGGCTGCGCTTTGTACTTTGGCCAGTCTCCTGGTGTTGCTCTTGGCTGCTGTAGACCATGCTGCTGAACCGTATTCCATCACAGGACGGACGTTGCCGGTGTACACTTGCTTGAGGATTCTGCTGTTGGCACCCCACTTTGTGCCCGAGAGCTTCTTCATGAGGGCCAATCTTCTGGTTGCTCTCTTCTCCATCTCCTGGATGTGAGGACTCCAGGTAAGCCTCCTGTCGAGCTTGACACCGAGGTACGTTGGAGTTTCCTCCTCCGGTATCACTTGGTTGCCGACTTTCAGCTTCAGGGTCTCTTTGGTGTTGGAGAGTGAGAAGCAGGTGGCTACTGTTTTCAGGCTGTTGATGGTGACACACCAGTCGCTTGCCCACCTGGAGATGCTGTTGAGAGCCTCTTGCATCCTGACGACAGCAGTGGGAGTGGACTCGGCAGCGTTCCACATTGCGACGTCATCGGCATGCAGGGCGCGGCTGATGTGTCGAGAGAGGTTCTTGGTGATGTCGTTGATGAAAACGACGAACAGAGTTGGGGAGATCACTCCTCCTTGTGGGACTCCTTCCCTGATCTTTACTGTGTAGCTGAAGTTGCCGTTGAGCTTAACCCTTGCCGTTCTGTGTGCCAGGAAGCTTCTGATCCACTTGAACAAGTTGCCAGCGACACCTGCGGTCAATAGCTTCAGGAGTAGGCCTTCCCTCCATGTCTTGTCGAAGGCCTTGGAGAGGTCTATGAAAGTGGCGATGACCTTCTTCTTCTGCTGGAAGGCGTTCTCTATTGACTGAGCAAGATACACCAGCTGGTCCTCGGTGTTTCTGTTCTTCCTGAAGGCGGTCTGTTCTTTGGTGATCAGGTTGTTCGATTCCAGGTGCCACACTAGTCTCTTATTGACCATACGCTCAAGGGTCTTGCCGAGGCAGCTCAGAAGACTGATGGGTCTGTAGCTGGACTTACTCTTGGGGTCCTTTCCTTTCTTGAGTATGGGGATGATGATGGCTTCCTTCCATGCTGAGGGGAAGACGCCTGACCGCCACGACTGGTTGAAGAGCTCCAGTAATTTGTTTTTGGCGGCTGGCCCAAGATGCTTGATCAGCTCGTTGCAGACTCCATCTTTGCCTGGAGCTTTCTTGGGCTTGAGTCGCCTGATAGCATCGTTGAGCTCTCCCAGGGAGAAGTCAGATGTCATAGATGGGGGGTGGGCATTGTTCTGCAGGCAGAGCTTGGTTTGAAGCTGCTCTTCTACTTCTTTCCTTCGTTGTGGAGGGACATTGATGGTGCTTTCAGCCTTGAAGGCTTCAGCCAGAAGGTTTGCAGCTCTCTTGCCAGTGTGGTAGGTGCCACTCTCCTCAAGCACGGTGGTTCCATATGCTGCTGTGGTGTCCTCGTTCAGGGCCTTCACGAGTTGCCACAGTTTGCTGGTGTTGTTGTCCAGGCTCAGAGTTGAGGTCTTCTCGTTCCAGCTTTCTTGGAGTTCCTTGGTTTTGATAGCCGAGAACTCATCCTTGATCTTGCTGTGCTCCATGGTTGATTCTGGGGAGGGGTTCTGCTCCATGGCTTCTCTGGCCTCTGATAGTCTCTGGTGGAGATCTGCCAGCCTCTTGCTCCAGTAAGGCTTGTAGTCCCTCCTGAAGCCACGAGGAATAGCTTTCTTGGCAGCAGTCAGAATGGCGGAGGTGAGGTTCTTGACATTCTGGTTGATGTCTTCTGTGAAGGTGACATTGAGAAGGTCTTCGGCATGCTGTTGGTACTGTCCCCAGTTGGCCTTCTTGAAGTTCCAGCTGGCTCTCTTCCTGCAGTACTCTGGTGCAGTTGCTGCATCTGCAATGAGGAGTGTGATGGGGAGGTGGTCACTGCCACCTAGCTGACTGCCGACTGTTCTGGTGGCCCGCTTCTCAATGTCCTCTGTGGCCATGGCAAGGTCAGGGGTGGAGGTGCTCTTCCATGCTCTGAAGTAGTACGACAGCTTATCATCTGGTTGGTTGATCAGGATCAGCTCGTTGTCCATCATCCAGTCCTGGACTTCTTCTCCCCTGGAGTCCGTTGTGCTGTAGCCCCAAGCCGGTGAGTGACTGTTGAAGTCGCCGGTGATGAGATGCCTCTCTTCTGCTGCCTGGATGGTGTGCAGGTCGAGCCTCGATGTTGTAGGGCTGTAGCAGTTGCTGATGAAAAGTTCTTCTCCTTGAAGAAAGAGTTGAATTGTCAGGAGCTCTAGTTCTCCGGTTGTCTGCGCTGTAAGCACTGAGGGGATTCCTTGTCGGACGAGGGTCATGACTCCGCCTTTGTGCCCTGAGGGTCTGTCTCGCCTGTAGGTGTCGTAACCTCTGACAAAGAATCTCCGGGTTTCTGTGAGATGGGTTTCTTGGATGCAGATGACGTCGATCTTGTTGTCTCTTAGGAAGGCTTGAAGCTCTGGTTTCTTGTTCTGGATGCCTTCCGCATTCCACTGCACCACACGTAGGCCTGTCACAGCTGTTGGTTGTGGACCAGTCGCTCTACTCTGCCTCCCCCTGGTTCGCAGGTCAGCAGAGCCGCCAGTCGCTAAGGCGGGCCCCTTTGAGGCAGAGGGCCCGGCACCGTCCCCGCCTGGCTTTGGTCCACGGGGACGACACCATGTCGAAATATCCATCTGAGGCATTGTCCATTTTTCTGGTAGCGTGTGCGCTCGTTTGGACTCCCACACAATACCCAGGGGGTATAGTCAGCAGCACTCCGTCTTCGTTGGGACATTCGGTTTTAGCGAGTTTTCCTTCTCGAGGCCGTGCACAAGACTGGATGTGGCCCATCTCATCCAGCCCCACCTGGTTATCCTGCCAGGTACTCAGTCGCCCCCATAGCAGGCTTGGTGGTAACAGGGGCACCAAACTGGTAGACCAGTAGTGGGTGCTGCTATGGACACATTAATGTAGGAGAGGCCATATGCAAGTAACTTCCTGCCAGCTTGGCCAGACAGGGGTTCCGCGGCTATCACTACATCTGGAGAGTGAGAGGTAATTAATTGAACATCACTCCCCTTGGTGAGCGGGACGTACAGCACCAGACCTCACTGCCCCCTAGACGATGGTCTGATGAGGGTGTGTACTGTTTGCATTAGAAGAATGATACAGCTCAAGGTCAAGGTCAAAAGTGTTGTGCTGCATGAGAACTGAGCGACCACTCACCTGTTCAGTGGTAACCACTTGGATGGGACTGGTTAGAACCAAACAGCTAAAAGTGTGGTATTAAATTATTGTGATAATAGCAAAGTGTGTAGATTATGAAATTTGTAGAATTAAAATAATCTTGTTCTTGATTTGAGCACAGGGGAAGACGTACAGCATTTGGAAGCTGAGTGACCTGCAGGAAGTGGACAACACAGTCAGTTTCTTCCTGTTTGGCCAAGTGTACAAACAGCTGTGGAAGATGGATGTGGGCACTGTGATCGGGCTGCTCAACCCTAACATCATGGATGCCATGGAAAAGGTATTAAAATTTTTTATTTTTTTTTATCAAGCTCAAAATTCATACTGACAGTCTGCTCTTAACAAGGAAAGAGAGAAGAAAATAAATTAGGTTCATAGCTTGTTTATAACCAGTCTAATGCATCTACACGCACACACACAAGTTTAACACGAAAAGAATACATTTTTACAAGACATTAAAGTATAAAGGTACAGATTAATATCGTATACAGTAGAAAACAAATGCAGAAGTATGATCAAAGCAGTTATTTTAATTAAAAAAAATATTCCCAAGCACCGTGAGCGTGCTGCTAGCATGGAGTTGTGTCTGTTACAGGTCTGCATCATCATTATCATAAACGAAAAAAATATATTGCAGTTATTATTAGTGTTACTAATTTATTAACAAACTACCATATTATGCTTCAAAGCCACAGCCATGACTTTGATCTTGAGAATTAATGAGTGAATAATTGAAGAGAGAGCTCTTTGCTCTTTCAACACCTCCGCTACATGCGCACAATCCATGCATGCCAAAAATTAGGCGCCTTTATTCCCCGCCCCCTTCCCCTCACCAAAAAAAAGTTTGTTTACGTTAACATAGGAAAAATTACATATGGTTGGTAGGTAGGCTTTTTTTTTTCCCCCTTGACAGACAGAACATGTTTCACACTGTCCAAGCTGCATGCTTCCATATTTAGCAACAAAACGGAAGTTAACATGAGTAACAACCCTTTACTCCTATCTTTGAGCTTACCTCCCTTCTATCATCTATTCAATGGCTGAGCTCAGTTTTATTTGAGTGCGATTTTTTTGGCTTTTTTCTTCTTTTTTTTTCCAGATGATCCCCACCAAAAAGTTTCTGGTCATGTAAAAATTGGAAGCAGTTCCGCTCATTCTCTGTATGCATTCATATTTTTAGTACATGTTAGTAAAACAACAAAATCCTGCGGTGCTCTTGTGTACATGTTTATAAGTGTTGGGGTGGGCATATTATCACGTTTGTGTGTGTGTGTGAATGAGGATGTGTTTGTTAGTAGTTATTCATTGGACTGCAAAGAGCAGATTCAGGACCATGTGTGTGTGTTGGTGCACCTGCAGTGAATGGATATATGGGTCATGGCCTTGTGTGTAGTGAATTTTGCGTTTGCCTTTTATTTGTTTATTACACATGCAAATTGTAATTATGTCTTGCATTTTATTTTGTTTTATATTTAATTTAATATTTATCACTTTGTAATTGGAAATAATGTACTGATCTCATCCACATATTCCACTTTCTTGGAATACAGAATTCTTGACTTGTTGACTACTAATTTTGGCCAGCAATGTGAGCAACTCTTTGGGCTGAATATTTTACTCCGTATCAGAATAATTCATTGTATTTCTTTTCATATTTATTTTGCCTGACAAAGAGTCCTGGGGAGGTGGCGTTCACAGTCAACAATGCGGCGCAGGTGATGGAGGTCGGACGTTCTAAGGACCTAGGTTGGTGCATTGGCAAGACCAAGAAAGGAACGACTTGTAACAACGTGCTCAACAAGTTAGTAGCTCTACCTCGTTTAATGTGGTTTGCTTTTTCATCAGGAATTATTTCTCACCCAAACCCCTTTACTGTTCCTGCCTCTTGTCGCTCTCCGTCTCTTATCACTCTCTCTTTCTCTCTCCATCCTTCCCTCCCTCTTCATCTGTGTTGTATGCTACTTTGTCTCTGTCTCTCACACTATCTCATTTTCGTTTTCTTACTCATTTAGAATCCCAAATTCTTTTGGGCTACCACCATACTTTAGTGGTACAGCGTTTACATGGCACACAAATGACGCAGGTTTGAGTCCAGTGGTGGGCAAGAGAAAACTGACCAGTTTTCACTGTCCATCTTAGCAGTGTGATTGCTCTGGAGGTTCAGTGTTGACATAAGCAGGGTTGCCAACCACTACGGAATTTCCGTAGTTTACCCCGGAAATGAATACGCGGCTACGGAGCTACGCAAATCGAAAATTTACTACGGAAAGTCAATTTTCGACGATAGTATTACAGTTTTAACGAGTTTTATTGAGCGCCTGTGCCTCCCGTAGCACCTCAAGGTCACGGTCATTCGGTTTACGTGCACGGTGTAATAGATCACGCTCCCAGTGCATGTTAGGAAATTCGACCAATCACTTGGAAGTGGTTTTGCAAACGGCCAATCGGTGCACAAAACCTCGACCTTTCTGTGACACTTTCGTTTCCGGGTCACGTTCTACAGCGCGAGAAGAAAAGTTTGTTTGCGGCGTATTTTGAAGCCATGATGCCAAAAAGAAAGAAAACTAGCGATGAAAGCCCAGAAAAAAAGAAGAGGACAGCAAATCAAGAGTACATGAAAGAGTATTCTGAAAAATTTCTGTGCATCACTGCGTCATCGAGATCACACGATGTGACGCGACACGTGAATGGCAACCGTCACAAAAGTCGTTGCCCTGATCCAGAAAAGTTAGTCCCAGTTCAGTCGGTAGCCACCTTCTTCAAGCCCGATATGGATCTCTCAAAAATTCGTGCGGAAACACTCTTCACGACCTTCGTTGCAGACTGTGTATGCATGTCTTCGTTTAAAAAAAATGTGAGGACGTATGGCTACGGAAAATGTCATAAAACTACTGAAATTCAGAATTTTTATTACTGAAAACATTTTTGGGGGTTGGCAACTCTGCATAAGTCCCTTCCTCCCTATTTCCTGAAATGGTTATTTCCACATCTGCCATATCACCAATGGTGGGTGTAGACGCCAAACCTTTCAATATTTCTTCATTGGTTCCTACATTCTTTTCTGTGTTTGCAGAAAATTTGGCGAGTTCTGTGCGTATCACGTCAAGGCAGCTTATCGCAAGCAGGCAGCCACAAGAGGAGAGCTCCATGGCAGGTACTATTATTACAACATATTTCTGCAATTTTCTTTTTTTTATTAACAACTTTGAACTGTATTTGTATAACAGAATAAATCCAAATCCTCATCATTAAATTAATGTTGCAGAGTTCATACAAAGCGTGGAAAGTCATGGAATTTTAAAATTGGTTTTACAGGCCCTAAAAGTCATGAAAATTCCAACAATGTCATGAAAAGCGTTGGAAATTTTAATAAAGTTTGAACTTTTTGCCCTAGTTTGTTTTGTGGACTTCATGGCCAAATGAAATGCCATGAGAAAGTCAGCAAAGGTGAAGAAGAAAGACTTTCCTGAAATTCAAAAGAAGATTGATACCAACTCAAAACAATTAACATGTAAAACCAAACACATTTTTAAAGAAAAAAGAATGGACTTGTGGTATTTGTGGAATTTTTTTGTTCGTGTGGGCGTGTGTTGGGCGGTTCACTTGTCCTGGAAAAATATAATTTGGGCATGGAAAAGTCATGGAAGTCTAGACTCATAAATCTGCATGAACCAGGTTTTAGAATCATGAATTGTAGTAGATAATCTTCATCAGATTGAAAATTGCACAGATTTATTATGCATACTCCATCTGGCACAGACCTTGTGGTCCAAGATGCTGATGTATGCGTTCAGCGTTGTGCAGTTTAATCAATCCCAGTGCTATTTGAGAATCATCTGTGTGTGTGTGTGTGTGTGTGCTATCTTTCAGTTGTCCGGGGACAGTGCCCAAAAACAGCCTGAGAAACAAGATTCTACAGAGCGGCACATTCTTTTATGGTGGTGAAACCTATACCGCACAGAAGTAAGCTGCAATACTGTTTGAAGTTCTGTTATGTATAACACATCATTATTTTCTATCCCAGAAGTACTGCGGTCATATCTCACTATTGTATAGTACTAGCTTGGAACTTTTTTTCTTTTATTTCATTCAGCTGTTCTTCTCGGAAGCTTTTTATGCTAGTGATCGCTTTTCTGTCTCTCTTTCTGTTTTGTATGCTGCGTTTATGATGCGTACAAGAAATAGTGAATACAAAATGCTCTTAAAAATAAAATGTCTTGAAACAGCTGTGAATGGATCCAGTTCATATTAACACGCAACACATTAATATACGAAACGGCTGTGCAGAGGGAAGGCGCCTGCAAGCGCCAAGAACAAGGTGACTTTGGCCAAGTTGCAAGGCCAGCTGACCACCAAGGAGCAGCGCAAGATCAGCACGTTGGGGCTTCAGGATTTGCTGCCGGGCGACAAGGAGAAAATTCAAACCAACATCACAAGTCAGCACGAGCAACCTTTGTGAGTAAATCTTTCTGTTAGAGAAAGGAACTATACATAACTCGACGTTCCCGATGAAAATTTCCTGTCGAAGTTGACTGTATCATATTTGCCTTATACAGTGAAACCTCCGGTATCCGTCTCTCTGGTATACGACTCCCTTCGTTATGTGACCTGAAAACTTCTGACGGATTCACTTCCAATCATAAATGACCTCTGGTATGCGACAACCTCGTTTATGCGACCAGCGACCGTGTCTTAAGTCCTTTATACGATTGTCTTAGGGCAATTTAAAAGAGATATCAGTTAATTTGTTGTCTGTACCTTTCGTTTTTTCTCTCATGTTAGTGTACGCATGCTGTTGTCTGGTATTTCCGGTTCGCAAATAAGGGACATTACTCGCCTACACTGGCTTGTCAAAATGGCGTAGCGCAAGAGGAACGTTTTGAGTTTGGCAGAGAGAATAAAAGTGATTGAAAGAAGTGAAAATGGGGAGAGTTGTTTGTCTATTGCAAGAAGTTTAGACGTTGGGAAGACCCAAATTCAGCTCATCATAAAGGATAAGGAATCTGTGAAACTACGATGGGAGAGTGGAGAAAGTGGTGAAAGGAAAACATCGAAACTGAGAGCTTCTGCACTGACATACTTGGATGAACGCGTCTGGCAGTGGTTCGACTGTTTTTTATTTTTGAAGTTGTGAATAAAAGACAAAGCTAAAAATGAAACATGTTTTACAGTTTCCTTTGTCAGAGAATACATGCTGGTGAGTGTGAAAATTATGACTACATACCCCTCCGAGCCTGACCCCCTCCACCCCCACCCCACCCCTTGTTTACCGGTATAAGACCACCTCTATGATAAGACTGTTTTTTTTTCTCAGATTTTGGATGGTCGTATACCGGAGGTTCCACTGTACTTTGAAGGAAAAGTAAATCTATTTTCTGCCTTGTTAGGGATTAAAGCATATTATTTGCTGGTAAAATGTCGATCCTTCTCAGTGCATGTTCCTTCAACTTGGAACTCTCTTCCTCTCTCTCTTCACAGCTCTCCAAACATAGCCACTTTCAACTTTAAAAACCCAGCTCTTCCTTAAAAATGCCAGATCTCGTCTCCCTTCAGCAGCATCATTCCTTCTTTTTTGATTAAGACCACCGCCGTCACACCGCACGTCCCCAGCCCCCTCACTCCTTAGCTGCTCTCCTTCTCCCCCCTCACTCCCTCGTCTTTTATCATTTACTTGTAAATATTTTTTTTCGTGTTTGTATTATGTCTTTGCATAGTTTATTACTGTCTTGTTTTTGTTTCACATCTTTTTGTATGTATTTCAATATTAATGTTAAAAATAAATGCGTGAGAACTGCGCTTTGAACTGATGTCATTAGGAAAAAGCGCTACATAAATACCTTTATTATTATTATTATTATTATTATTTGTGTGTGTGTGTGTGTAAAATAGAAAGGTGATCAAGTCCAGTATAGTGAAACTTGGCAGCACATTAAGTTTTATTCCCCCCGTGAAGGTGCCAAAGGGGTTTCAATATAAATAGTATCCCCACTTTCTGGAAATTTAGTGCTCTGAATTCCCACTGTCGCTGTCTTTCTCCTTTGTTCTTTCTCATTCCTACTCTGTTCTATCAATCTATTATAATATCTTCTTCTTCGCTAGATTAGTCACCTACCTTTTTTCTTGCAAAACCCTTATTGGAATGCATGCGTGCACAGACTGGACCTCGGTTTATACTGTCATCGTTTTGTAAAGCTTAAATGCTTTTCAATTGATGAAATTCTGGTGTGTGTTTTTTAAATTTATTATATATATATATTTATTTCAGCCTGGATATGCTGGCAGTGCCCTCTGTAGGATCTATGAATCTGGTTCGCTGCATTGCTAAAACGGAGGGACATAAAAATGGTTTGTTTGGTTCCTATTGTTTTGTTGGTACTGTTGAAATAGAAATCCACAAATCTGGATGACCCCCGTTGGTGTGCCGGGGGTTTCAGTATAAATAGTATCCCCACTTTCTGGAAATTTAGTGCTTTAAATTCCCACTGTCGCTGTCTTTCTCATTTGTTCTTTCTCATTCCTGCTCTGTTCTGTCAATCTGCTATACTATCTTCTTCTTCGCTAGACAAGTCACCTACCTTTTTTCTTGAAAACTCTTCCGGGACAAGACTCCTTATTTGTGTGTGAGGTCTGTTGGATCAGCTTGGGAATATTGGACGCTTTCTGCCAGGTGGTCACTAGGGCTTCCTATGATGTTATTATTTAGTAATGTAGGCATTTTATATGTATGTGTTTTGTTGATAATTTATAATGATGTTTGTATTCTATTTTGTTTTTGTAAACGGGGGTTCGATAGTATAGCCTCAGCGTCCCCTGCTTGGGATGTCTTTATTGTAAAGTGACTGGCTGGTGGAGAGTATTCAGTTTTACCCCTAGGTTGTTTCAGCAGATCTTTTATGCGGATCAGGGGTTGTCCGGTCCTGATTTGGCTCGGAAGAGTCCGCTGGACCTAAAGCAATAATCATGTAATGTAATGAAATGTAAATCTGGATGATGATGATGATTGATGATGACGACAATGATGATGATGATGATAATGATGATATTGAACACAAGTGGTTTCTCCATGTTATGGTAGCATGCTCAGTGCATTCAGAGAAATAAAGCGGCAATGAGTACTGTGCCTATTGGCTTGTTGCGAGTGTTTTTAGTTGAGACGTATATTGTACAGTATAAATGGTTTGTTTGTGGTTTTTTCCCAGTTAAGGTTTGGCATGAATTATTACCTTTGTTTTTTTTAGAATGATTTTTGATAAGCAATGTTGTATCCTTTATGTTTATTTTTTATAGTCAAAGACTGTAAAAGTTGCAACAAATTTGTTTTATTATTATTATTCAGTGCTCATACTAAGCATTTCCTGTCTAGATCCTCTGTTGAGAAGCATAAATGTGTAGGAAAATCAGTCTTCTGTCATGAAACTGTGTAGTCGTATTCCCAAAAAAGTGTATATAGACATTTGCATTAAGCATTAATCTTGTTTTTATGTAAACATTATTTTTTTCAGTCAATGAAATTTACAGTTTGCATATGTAATTATATTTCCATTCCAGTCATTGTGAACAATGGTAAAGGGATGATGAACAACAGTTTTCATTCTGTGCGAGCCAGCGACCTCATCAAACTGCACAAGCAAGAAATGGCTGAAAAAATCCAACAGCGTAAGCAGCAGCAGCAGCAGGCAGCCAATCAGAGTGCAGAAAGCAAACCCTATGGGCAAACTAGCCAATCACCGAAAGGGTTGCCAGCTCATACCCTGTCACAAAGCAGCAAGTCTGTGAAAGACATCCTGTCACCAAACGGGGCCGCTAAGAATATCCAATCATCAAGCGACAAAGGAACAGCAGTCAACCAATGGCCAGTTGACAGCAGAATAGTGGCTAAAAGTAGCAGCCAATCAGAAGACAGAAGCTGCATTGGACCTAATAATCCTGGATCAGGTGAAGGTGAAGTTTCTCCCAAAGAAAAGGGTGACATTTATTGTTATGTGTATAATTTATTTACCTTATTTGCCTTTTATTGTATTTATTATTGTTTTCTTTTTTACAGAAACAAAATATTACAGTTTATACACTTGTGTGCTCCAATACAATGCAGAGTCCACTTGTCTACTGCACAAATGCGTGCCAAGGAGACATAGTATTCCCAGCCCATTGGAAACACAGTTACTGTTGTAAAAAGAGATAGCTCTTGAATTTTCTGCACATCTGTTGATCATTTCTTTTCTTCTGGGATCATATTCCAAAAAAAAAAAAAGGTTAATTCTGGATCGGGATCTGGATTCCTGTCTGAGATGGCAGATCAACTGGGGTCAACCTCTACATAAAAAAACTGACATTTTCAATGATTCCGACTTTAGGAGCGCATAATACTCTGTTCTTTGTCAAAGAAATTAAAGATTTATCTTTGCTCTCTTTGATTAATCTAATTCTGATCAACCTCATTCGTGACCCATCGCATTTCCTTGTGAGTTCACTTGGCAATAAAATATGTTGTATCCTTTGTATGCTAGTTTTATTGATTGATTTCTTCAAAAACATAACTTTTTTTTTTTCTTTCTTTCAAGCCCCAATGCTGGGTAAGGGATTTTACCCCGGCAGCAAGATAGACCTGTTCTCCGTGGATTCTTTCTCAAGGAAGAAAGTCAGTTCAGCTGAAGCTGCCAAGGTGAGTGTTCTCACAAGTACCGTCAAGCAAAGCTGTTTGTTTGGTTTTACGTCTTCACATTTTCTCAGAAGTATGCTTTTTTTTTTTTTTTAAATGTTATTGTTCTTATATAGAGTGTGCTTTTCCATTTCAAGAGTTGCTCAAGACACTTTTCGATACAGGATGTAATTGGAGGTGCCCACTTGCTGTCTGTAGGCACTCAGACAGCTGAGCTCAGACCTGGACCACTAGGTGTGGGGGGAGAATGGACCCAGTGCTTGCTTTGGTTAGCCGGCACTCGCCCTTCTAGGACATGAGCATCAGGTTCTTTAAAATCTGTGCAATGGAATTAGCTGACTGGACCTTAGTTTATGCTCTCATAGTCCTAGAAAAGTTATTTTGTTTAATTTAGAAAACTTCTGCGTTAAACAGAAACATACCGCACCAAATCTTTGTACCTTTCAGCTGCGTGAAATAGAAACAAACATGCAAAGTAGATCAGACTTGACAAAGTCTTCACTCTCGTATTTGCTGGAACTTTTTTTTTTGGTAGTCATGTGATATAGCCCGCTTGGGGACCCTTTCTCTCTCTCTCTTTTCTCATAACAGAGAAAGTAATGGAAGGATGACTGGCTCTAATCAGAATATCTTGCAGGCTTAGTTGATAGGCCGTGCCATCACTATCTGCAGATCCAGGACAGGGGTAGTAATAGGCTTTGTCAGGTCTCCGCTATGCTGTTTGAAGTACCAAACACTGGCCAGATCTGAGGTTACAATTATTTGCTTAAACTAAGGGTCAGTGTTGGTGTATGTTTGTGTATGTGTGTTTATATGCATGGTGATCATGATTGCACAGTAAGTCAATGGCTGCCCCTGTGTGTTGTGTGTTTGATTGTTTATAAAGGACTGTGATTCACTTGTGAATGTGTTTTTTAAACATGCCTACACATTAATATGAATACAGAAACGTTATTTTCCCACAGAAAAATTGCATTGATTTTTTTTTCTTCAGAGAAAAGCTATTGAGAAAGTGAAAGCAAAAGGTGGGCTGGAAAAGGCAGACCCAAACGCAATTCCTAAAGCCAGCAGTGACCCTGGCACCATTCGCAAACGCGCCTTAGAAAACATTGGTCAGTGACTTTCTACCATTGAATCTGTTAAAGGCTGATCGAATTACTCGTATTATTGCATTTGTGAGAAACAATGATGAACAGCTGCTTCATTGCTGATGCATGTATGCTGTCCACGAATGGACAAGTGTTCTATTTTCAATTTCAAAATGTTCTTAGTGTTGAATATGCTACCAGTCATTGTGTATAATGGATCACCTCTTTTGTAACCCATTCAAAGTTTTGGATGTTATTTATTTTAAATTTTATTTGCAGCCCATGTGGGCCAAATTTGGGTTGCAAAAGTGCAGCAGTGCAAAGAACAGTGCCACCTGGGACAGGGGAGGGAGGAACGGGGTCTGTAGTGCATGCTGGGTGTTTTGCTGTTTCTGGCACTCGCCCCGTCTAGAACATGAGAATCAGGAGCTTCTAAAAGTCCGTGTAGTGGAGGAATGCAGGGTTTCATGGACTGAACGTCAGTATATTCTCTCATCCGGAAGAGTAAAAGATGCAATACAATACATCTCTAATATCCCAAAAGGAATTACAGAATGCACGGAATCACATTTTAAATTAATTTATGTCAAGGGTACACAATAAGCACATTTTAAATTCATATATACATTAAGAATTCACAATAATTCCCTTTCATCTACATCACACTAATCGAAAACTTCCCTCCCTCTTTTTCTCTCTATCTCTCTCTCTCTCTCCCTCCTTCTATCTCTCTCTCTCTCTCTCTCTCTCTTTCCTTCTCTCTCTCTCTCTCTCTCTCTCTCTCTCTCTCTCTCTCTCTCTCTCTCTCTCTCTCTCTCTCTCTCTCTCTCTCTCTCTCTCTCTCTCTCTCTCTCTCTCTCTCTCTCTCTCTCTCTCTCTCTCTCTCTCTCTCTCTCTCTCTCTCTCTCTCTCTCTCTCTCTCTCTCTCTCTCTCTCCTTCCTTCCTACACACTCCAACACAAAAAACGTACGCACACACACATCACAGCTGAGCAAGCCAAGCAGGAGTTTATTTTCCCCGATCGTTAATGCATGGTAGCCAGCCTTTAACGTTATAACAGAAATAATTTTGGTAGCAGAATGATTTATTGTAATACTGGTAACAATTTATGAAGAAGAAGAGGAGGTCCCCAAATGTTCACCCTTTTTAACAAATATAATTTCTTTTACAGAGAATGGTAGTGCTACAGAAAGCACAGAGAGCAGCAGCGGGAGTCAACCCAGAGCCAGGGGAGCAGAGCCCCCAAGAAAGCGCTCACGTCTGCTGGGCAGCGTAGACCCCAACTCGGAAGAAATCAAACAGCTGCTGAACGCTCGGTCTTCCCACACTGGGGCCCTGGCGCAGGTAGGAATTTATTCATGTTTATCATATTTTGGGAGGCATATATTGCAAATTGTTTTAGAGGTAGCAAAAAATGTCTCAGTGGTAGAACCTCACCTGTCGTCTGCTAGACTCTGTTCGCAGTTAGCTTACTTGGTCACTGGATAATTTTGCTGACAGGAGTCAACTTTATGTAATGACTTTATTTTGTGTTTCTCCTCCTCCTTTTTGAACCTCTCTCTGTCTATGTCTCTGTCTCTCTCTGTCTCTCTCTCTCCTCTCTCTGTCTGTCTGCCTCTGTCTCTCTCTCTCTGTCTCTCTCTCTCTCTCTCTCTCTCTCTCTCTCTCTCTCTCTCTGTCTCTCTCTCTCTCTCTCTCTCTCTCTCTCTCTCTCTCTCTCTGTATACTTGACACAGGCATCCATACTTAACATTGTTCAGGTTCTACTTACATGTTCAGGATCGCTCAGTTGCCCCGGTGTTTGACTGTGCACTTGATGCTGCAAGTTAGCACCTTGGGATGCTTGATTGCGACTCTTTGAGCTGGTAGATGTGCAATATGATGAGATCGGCTCTTTCTTGTTATTTTCCTCCAACAATCAGATTTTAGCGGATTTTGTGTTGCTTGCAGGCGGAGGCAGAGCGGGAGGAAAGGTATTTTGACAACTTGGAAAAAAAGGAGATGATGGAGGAAAAAATGTTGTCTGTCACAGCTTTGGAAGTCACTTGCTTCACTTGCACACAGGTAAAATGTAACAGTCCAATATCACTAATGACATTATGACTTGAGCATTTAATAATAATAATAATAATAATAATAACAATAATGCTACCTATTAGGTGCCCGACCTTATTAAATAATAATTCAAAGTATGCACACACACACACACATGCTCGTACAGATATTCAATTATAAATAAATAGACAAATAAATAAAATAGATTGAGGGGGGGGGGGGAGGTATGGGAAAGGAAGAACAAAGTTGAGAGGTTAGGTGCACAGGCAGAGTTGTGAGCAGATGAGGTCATCAGATTTAGGTGAGTTTTAACAACAGATTTGAAAGCAGAGAAAGTTGGCTTTTGCTGCAATGAGAGAGGGAGCCTGGTCCAGAGTGAGGGCCTTTCGAAGAAATGGCTCGGTCATCAGATTTAGGTGAGTTTTAACAACAGATTTGAAAGCAGAGAAAGTTGGCTTTTGCTGCAATGAGAGAGGGAGCCTGGTCCAGAGTGAGGGTCTTTCGAAGAAAAGGCTCGAGGGCCTACAGACACCAGTTTTATGCGAGGGATCTGAAGGAGGAGAGGGTCAGAGGCTGAGCTAAGCATACGTACTGGATCGGGGTGTACAGTTGAAGAAGGTCAGAGAAAGGTGCAACAGGGTAGAGCTGTTGATAGCTTTGTAACAAAGTGAAAGGTTCTTTTGCCACAGACTGCCCACACTCAAAGGATGGAACTCGAAACTGTGCAGACGTTATAACTCTGCTGGTCGCTCTATGTTTAGTGGCATGTCAAATTTCCTTTCCTTGACATGCCAACCCTTTGAAATAGTAACTGTGGATACATTTTTCGCATGAACATGTTCTTTTTCAGGAGGACTTTGTTCAGTCCCTTGAATTTGACCAAGCCAGCCGATACACTGACTACCTGAGAACACAGAGAAAGACCATCTGTATCTGTGGCACAAATCCACAAAGGCAAAGCATTGGCAGCAGAGACCCCTGTTGGGGTGCCGGGGGTTTCAGTATAAATAGTATCCCCACTTTCTGGAAATTTAGTGCTTTAAATTCCCACTGTCGCTGTCTTTCTCATTTGCTCTTTCTCATTCCTGCTCTTTTCTATCAATCTGCTATACTATCGTCTTCTTTGCTAGACCAGTCTCCTACCTTTTTTCTTGAAAACTCTTCCGGGACAAGACTCCTTGTTTGTGTATGAGGTCTGTTGGATCAGCTTGGGAATATTGGACGCTTTCTGCCAGGTGGTCACTAGGGCTTCCTATGATGTTATTATTTAGCAATGTAGGCATTTTATATGTATGTGTTTTGTTGATAATTTATAATGATGTTTGTATTCTATTTTGTTTTTGTAAACGGAGGTTCCATAAGTTGGGGTGAAGCCTCAGCCGTCCCCTGCGTGGGATGTCTTTATTGTAAAGTGACTAGCTGGTGGAGAGCTTTCGGTTTTACCACTAGGGTTGTTTCAGCAGATCTTTTATGCGGATCGGGGGTTGTCCGGTCCTGATTTGTCTTGGAAGAGTCCGCTGGACCTAAAGCAATAATAATGTAATGTAATGTAATGGCAGCAGAGAAGGGGAGACAGCTCTTTCTTATCATTCCCTTGTTCCATGCAGGATGGCGTCTAACAAGGGTTACATGTATATCCAACATGCTGTCAGTACACTCCAGCCCCATCTCTACAGGACAGACATCTTTCACAGCGGCTCCACCAAAGCTTTTCACATTTTGAGGGCTGGTCAGCCAGGCTAGCCATAAATAGCTTCGCCCAGGCTTCCTTTCTCTGGGAGCAAAGAACGTACAGCTTCACAAAGAAGGATCATAACGCCACACCGCTATATAAAAAGTGATGACAGATGCGTTTGGCGCGCACCAAGCGGATGGTCTGAACGCTCGTTGCAAGGGACGTAATCCTCTGCTTAGCAATATGTAAACAAACCTTGCCGCAGGACTTTTTTTTAACCCTAAACATTATCCTTTTGTAGTAAAACGAACTCAAAAATGTTTTATGTATACAAGTAAATACTTTTTTTTAATTCACATTAATTACCAAAGCTGTTCGATTCATGATTTTATGCAGACCTATCACACAGTAACTGACCAGCAAAAACGTGTGACATTAAAAACAAACACGGTGCTTGCCTTTATTATAGATTCATTAGTGCGCAACCACTTGGCAACAAACCTGTTAATTAATGCAATTGTTCAGTATTACTGAATTGCTCTTGTTGTGCAGTTATTGCCTTGTTTTCTCCTTTATATGAAAGTGTGAATCTGCCTATTAATTGAGTGCATGACTGCGTGTGTATTAATTTGTGCTGTAGGCCTACACATGCAACAGGGTTTTTTTCTTCTGAGAAAGCTCGAGTGCATTTATAACTTTTGTCTGAACTTGTTATGAAATAACTTCATAATGCATTCCTGTGTAGCCTACTCAGGCCTGTATGTGTGCAACTGTATAATAGGCATATTTGCCGAGAAAAAGAAATCGGTGACCATTCATATAATAAGACAGGGAAAAGAAATCAGTGACCAGACAATTAAGAAGACGGACAAGCAAGTGAAAATGAACAAAAACAGTGCATTACTGAACTTGCATGTCATTTAATTGTATTAGTATTACAATACAACATGCAACAAATTGAAACATAGCCATGTAAAGTGCCAAAGCACAAAAACATGCCCAAAGTTAATTGATAAGAATTTAGAGAAGCAATATGAATTATTAGGAAATCTACACACACACACTTGATTCTGAAGAAACATTTTGATTTTAATAATTCACTTCACTTTTAAGATTCCTACAAACTTGATATTAGTTTGTAAACTGTTTTTAATGTTTCAATTTTACATATACACGCATTCATCAAAAGGCCTTTCTTATAGAATTACTCAAGTTAAGACAGGGAGATAAACTAGAAACACCGAAGACGCAAAAAATACACAACAGTTGGAACGCAACACCAATTTACGTTTTGCTAATTTTATGGTTCTCTTCTTCCTCACATAAGATAATAGAATAATAATTAAAACGGAATTCAAAAAAACCATATTCAAGAAAACTATAAGTCTTATAGTAATAAAATAATAAGTATTAAGTAGCTGAACTTTAATATGAATTTATCTCTCTCTGAAACAACCCCGTTCCGGTCTGACAGACAATTACGTTTATGAAAATATGAAAACATTGTTACAAACTTAGTTTCAATATTATATTTTGAACAAGTAAATCATAAAAATATAAATATTCAAATTACCGTGTCTGTCATGAACAGAATCCAGAATCACCACAGTGAAAAATAGAAATAGCATACACCACAATATTTTCGAGTCGCAAAGAATAGCATTCTCTCTTTTTTTTTCACAGTCTATCTTTCATTCCAATTTTTCTATCCTAGCCCTACTTCATCCGCATGCTTGCAACCTCCCGCAGCTTCACAAATGCTGTCCGCCATGTTATCAACACTAGCCGGCTAGCAAAGCTTCAGACCTCCCGCTTGGGGGCGCTGTACTCTCGATTTTGCACGCTTTTGAGTTATGCACCTTCTTTGTGAAGCTGTACGTTCTTTGCTGGGAGGGAGGTGCCGGCAAGCTATAAATAACCTGCGAAACATGAAGGCACTGAACAGTGCTGCTCACATAGAAATTGAGCTGGTGTGCTTTATCCCTTGTTTTCTACACAAACTTTTTGTCCCACTTTGAAATGATTTTGCCGCCAGGAACCCTCGGATAATAGTGAGAAACTACAGTAATATTTCCTGATTGCGATTTATCTTTCCTGAGTGAGACCTTGAAAAGGGAAGAGATTTTTTTTTTTAAATGTTATCCCTTCATCTAACATGATGAAAATACGTCTCCGGCGTTAAATCCTGCTAGACAAGCGGCAGAACAGTTTGTTTTAGGAGTAATGTCTTGTGTGGTACCGTCTGTGTCAACAGTGCAAGTACACGGCGACATCAATGGCAGACAGGTGCAAGCAGGAGGGTCACCAGGTGAAAAAGCACAAAGGAAAGAGACGGTTCTTTGCCTGCAAAAAGTGCAAACACCGCACGGTCTCTCTGCATCGTTACCCTACCACACCCTGCAAGTGAGTTCATTGTTTGAAAGGTTAAGCATGTCATTGATTGAGTTGACTAAGCCAAAATAATGGTCTTGGATGTAGGCAACATAAAATTACATTTAAAAAACAAATACTGGTTTCCTTTCAGATTTCTGTAATAGGAATAATCTTAGATCGCCTTGCTTTAGAGTTCATTTGCAGAAAATGTGTGTGTATAGCATGCTGTTGTGTTTCTTATTTATTGTTGTTGGTGGTGGTGTTGTTCTTCTTCTTTATTATTATTATTATTATTATTATTATTATTATTATTATTATTATTATTATTATTGTTGTTGGTTGTTGCCAATGGTTGTTGCCAATAAGGGGAGAGTTGTTTCGGCACGAAATGTGTGAAAGTAAGTTCATGGTATTGTGTTGTTATTTTTCTTCTTCTTTATTTTTATTTTATGATGATGATGGTTAACGTTATTATTATTATTATTATTATTATTATTATTATTATTATTATTATTATTATTATTTACTGCTACTATTATTTGAAGGAAAGATATATTGTTTGTTGCCTATGAGTATAAGGACATCCCAAAATGCATTTATGGTCAAGATTACCAACTTTGTTATCAGTGTTGAACCTTTGTGTACCAACTTTGTTATCAGTGTTGAACATGTGTGTAATGTGTATTTGTGTGATGTGCATTTTCCATAATATATTAGCATGCTCTGATTATCTTTAGCATGCTCAGGGGCCTCAAGACTGTCTCTTGGTGTTTCAGTATTTTGGAGGTTCATTATTGATGTTGGGTATTTTGTGTAGTGCATATATTCAGTCCTTAATTTTTGGTTACTCTGTGTGCTCAAGACATTTGCTTTATAGTGTTAATTTTGAGTGTTTCGCTATTTACGATCATTATTTACAATGACAGCAGATTCACCATTGTTGATGTTATCGTTTGCAGAAACTGTGGAAGTGACAGCTATGAAAAGACGTCCATGCATAAGGTATGTGTTACTGGAATTTCTGTTTTCTTTGTAAAAAGTGGTGCTTGTTGGTAAGCGGTGGACCTGTATAAAACTAGCTAAGCTAACAATTTTGCTGGGACGAGTTCTCCTTGCAGAATCACGTTGATTGGTGAACATCATGAAGTTATGACATC
>CM072514.1:22109323-22121823 GCA_036898135.1 Oncomelania hupensis
TCAACGCTGCTGTCACAAGAGCCCCGTTTCCACTGCATTTGCGTTTTTGCTTGTTTGGTCAGTAGTAAAACTTAGAAGGTTACTGTAGTCTCTAGCAGACGACAGAAATGATTATGCGTAACACAGTTGTAGCTGGATGCAAGCACAGTAAGTCACATCATCGCAGCCTACGATGGTGTTTCGAATTTTACATCCACTTAGATGTTTTCAGCCAATCAGGACACAGCCAGGTTAGTTAAAACCGGTTCTGGGTGATTCAAGGAGAGAGATAGAACGTTAGTCTTCGTTGAAACGCTGAGCAGTACACAGTACACTTAAGCAGAAATCTCTCTCCTGAGAAGATTAGACAGCAGTGCTTGTTGAATATTCGAATTCAATCAAGTAGCCACGGCCTGACATTGTCAAAGAGGTAAATGAACATACTTCTGTTTCATTGTGATGTATTTATATTATTGTTGAAATTATGTTTGTGGAATTTGCTATGCATAGAATTGAATTGTTAGTCCGACCACGTGGAAGAATCTGACTATGAGGCAAGCCTGACCTGCCTACGCCATGTTGTATTATGTACGGATCCACTGTTGTTTAACCTACATGTATGCTTACAGACCAGTGGCTGTACCCGAGAATGTTTATAATATTATTATTTCTTTATGTGTATAGTTAGGCACGATTTATATTTATATATGTATAGGAAATTAGAGTGGAGATTCCATTGGACCACAGACTTAGCAGAATGTTCGTCGCTTATGTAGATAGAGATGTGGAGCTATCACTGAGGGCTACTTTGGCTTTCAGTGAGACGCTCTGCACAGACCTATTATACAGGGTTGTGCAGAATTTCGTTTCATATTTTACAGACGAGCAGGCATTATGTCGTGAGCCCAACTCAGTAAAAGACAAAACCACGTCGACGCTTAACGTTGGCTGCCGAGGCATCTCCAGCATTGTGCGCAGATAGCGCAACCGTCGAACAACAAAGCCAAAGACTGCACGACAACACAGATTGTCCCGGAAGCGACCTCAACGCAGCGCTTCAACCACGCAGTTAAGTGCCACAAGAAACAGTGCACTAAAACTCTGTATAAACAGGACCACAGTAGTCCACTCTTCAAGAACGTTGACCCTTAAGGCAGAAAGTAGCCAGTGCCCGATGAAGAAAAAGTAGCTGCCTAGATTATCAGCGATCGAATCATTCGCATTGACAATTGAACTTTTAAGTTAGAGTCGTACTTCGAATATCGTGTATAGGGTAGAGGAAATAAATGTGTGATTTTTACTGTTATCAAGTGGCTGGACTACATATGATTCATAGCCGTGTGAAAGCTAGTGTGACAGTGATCTTTTACCATTTTTCTATCTATCTCTGTACCCCAGCCTAAACACAGACCGAGCTAAACAAATAAATGTATTAAGTGAAGTCAAAGGGAGATAACTAGCTATCCCCATCGACTAAGACAAGGAGGTAATAGCAGTCCATTGTGCAGAGCCCAGCAACTATAAAAATCCCGCCACAGCTGCAGTTAGCAGTTTTATGATAAACTGAGTTTGGCAGAATGTGGTTATACTGATTTATAATCCTGTAGCGTAGTTTCTTAGTTTAAATGTCAGTGTTTTTTTTTTAAATGTCATTTCTCGATAATATATGGAGTAGTGATGTTGAACGCTGGAAGAGCAATGTAATACTGGGTTTCTAGTCAGCTTAACGATGATTTAGCTGTATTATCGTATATTATCGTGGCGTTTTATGATGATGCATTTTAAGTTGATTTTGTTGTCACATACATTTTGCATTGAAGCCTGTCATGAATGATTATTTCTTATTTTTAATAATGTCAAACTATTCGCCATACCATAGAGCGGTATCGCTTTAAGTTTAACTTAAGTGGATTAAAGGGTATTTAAGTCTAAACTATACGTCCGAATTATTGCAATTCATTCAATTATTTATGTATCACTTATAGGTAAAAAGGATGCAGCATTTCAATGGAGTAGGAAATACACTGTTACAGATAAAGACGTGGTACCGCATTACTTGTTATCAACTCGTTATTTTCTGTAGAATTCAAGATCGTTTGTCTTCTGCCAGGTTCTTATTTCCATGATAAACTCTTATACAAGACACAATATAGTTCCAGGCCCAAGGCTGTAGCTCAAGTGGTAGATCGTTCGCTTGGCACACCGATGACCCAGGTTCGAATCTCGTGATGGAAAAGATAAAAGTGGCCATTTCTCACTGTCCATTCTTGCAGTAGGATTGCTCTGGTGGTTCAGTGTTGATTTAGGTCCCTACCTCTTTTTACCGAGGATGGTTATCCCCGACTGCCATATTGCCAATGGTGGGTGTAGACGTTATACCTCAATGTTCATTCATTCATAGTTCCAGGATTTTTTTAATTTGGGTTTTTTTTATCAAGCGGACTTTTCTGCATGAGGGATTTTATTCTTAACTAAAAGTAATCGCGTCCTAAATATTTTTACTCTGTGTGTGTGTGTGTGTGTGTGTGTGAGAGAGAGAGAGAGAGAGAGAGAGAGAGAGAGAGACTGAGGTAAAATTTTCTGCATTAACACTCTTGATTAATTTTGTTTATCATCAATTCTTTTTCATTACCTTATACTTAGCGAGCGTTGTGGCCAAGTGGGCTAAGGCGGGACTAACTTGCCTTGTCCATAAGCCAGTAACCAATGGCGCCTGACAGGTGTGGGTTCGAGCCAGCATCTGGGCGTTATGTTTCTCCGAATATTATTTACTTTCGACTCGGGCAACGTCTCGGGGGTTTTCTCCGGGTACTCCGGTTTGCTCCCCTAGCAAAAATTTCAAAAAATTCACAAAAATTGTTAGGTAGGTAGGGTTTGGGCGCGCCACTGGCTGCGACTACGCCTTTCCTGGGGTAGGCGGCCCAGAGTTTCCCGATAGAAAGGGATAATAAACTGCAGCTTTACTCTTTCTGTTGGTTTTACTTTTTAAAGTGCTTACCCATACACACATTCCCTCAACCCACCCCTACATGCACAATCCAGAGTAGTTTTGTACTGATCTTTACATTCTATTTTTAATTCCCAAGGCCAAAAACTCGATCAGGGACAGGGATATCATGCTTTGTTGGGTCTTCTTAAAAGGTCTTTTAGACTGTTGAAAAAAATATGGTGTTTGACGTGAATGTGTATCGAAGAATGTAGGTACCACCTGCATCGATCGATTCTGTTATGTGAAG
Source organism: Oncomelania hupensis (assembly GCA_036898135.1). Classification (NCBI taxonomy): domain Eukaryota; kingdom Metazoa; phylum Mollusca; class Gastropoda; order Littorinimorpha; family Pomatiopsidae; genus Oncomelania; species Oncomelania hupensis. The sequence continues at coordinate 22,112,539 of CM072514.1, forward strand.
ATATGTATATGCTATAGTACTAATCTAAAGGCCTTTTTTACTACACGGAACCCACTGCACGCGAAAGAGAAATTTGCTGAGAACTTAATGTGCGAGCTATTAAGGGCTTAAATATAATCGCACCGCTTTCTTGAATGTTGTATGCAAGAACTTAGAAGATGAATACCGGGATCACAAACAAACAAACAAAAACAATGAAATATGATAACGATAATCTGTTTGTTCTGACATTAAGGGTTCATGATACGCGGCTGTTTGTTAAGACTGGAAGGGGTCGGGATACGAGGACAATTTCAGTTCCAATATAGTAAATCGCGGCTGGACCTAATGGCTGAAGCCTCAGCACTGAAGTGGTAAACCTGCGCACACTCATTGGCAAAGTAGTTCGTAGGGGCAACGCAATGTTCGGTGAAATCCCTGTACATAGGTAAACTTACGAACAGTACTGGCTCAGGAATCGCAAGAACACTACACTATCAAATTATGTTGGTCTAGTTATGAAATCTTCAGAAACCTTTCCTTTCCCCACTTCCCCCCTGACCCCTTCCCATAAATCCGTTTTCTATTTGTTGGTCTATTTATGAAAACCTCAGTTCCCCCCCCCTCCCCTTCGCCTTTCCCTTCACCTCGGCCTTCTCCCCACCACCTCTTCCTCTCTCTCTCTCTCTCTCTCTCTCTCTCTCTCTCTCTCTCTCTCTCTCTCTCTCTCTCTCTCTCATGCCAGCCTTTTCTATCTGTGGGACTGGCGGTCTTAGATCTTTGACTGAAAAGTTCTTTACAGGAGAACATATATTGCTTTTTTAGGTGGATATATAATAATTCTTTATTAGCAGATTATATGTAATATGTGACCTGGCATGACGAAACCAGGGTTAATGAGGGACTTAACTATAGTTTTGTCATGACAGATCACATATGTCCGTTGTCAAATAAGAAAACGGTTTCTTTCTTTCTTCTTTTAGTTTTACCGTTTTGTTCTTTCTTTCTTTCTATCTTGATCTCTATCTTTAACGCCATTAGACATGAATGAGACTTGACAGATAAGCATGTTACTTATTGATAAGAAAGATCAATATCTTTCACTCTTTATAAAGTAACTTCGTTATGAAATAGATAATAATGAGTACAACACGGTTCTAGGTGAACTGTTCCAAATATCACCCACGCAAAATCATTATCAGAAAATTGAATGTCCACTTACTTTCCTTACTATCCCTGGTCGTGTTTCGCTTCTAAAAGATCATCATGGACTTGTCGATTGTAATAATAATAATAATAATAATAATAATAATAATAATAATAATAATAATAATAATAATAATAATAATAATAATAATAATAATAATAATAATAATGGATGCTATACGCGCTTTTCCCCAAATTACCACCCAGGCTCAATACCAACATATACGCTCACATGTTTCATCCACATTCCCCCTTCCCTCCCCCCCCACACGTGGGGGTGACGAGGGTTTCAGTATAAATAGTATCCCCACTTTCTGGAAATTTAGCTATTCTCATTTGTGTGTGAGGTCTGTTGGATCAGCTTGGGAACATTGGACGCTTTCTGCCAGGTGGTCACTGGGGCTTCCTATGATGTTATTATTTGGCAATGTAGGCATTTTATATGTATGTGTTTTGTTGATATTTTATAATGATGTTTGTATTCTATTTTGTTTTTGTAAACGGGGGTTCGATAAATTAGAGTATATAGAGGGATGTCTTTATTGTAAAGTGACCGGCTGGTGTAGTGCCTTCTGTGTTACCACTAGGGTTGTTTCGGCAGATCTTTTATTCGGATCAGGGTGAGTCCTCTTTCAGCGAAGTTGTGGTCTTGATTTTGTGGTCCTGATTCGGCTCTTTGCAGTCCGCTGGACCCCGTAAGCAATGGATAACTAACTAACTTACACATTGCAAACACATATATATTTATCACTCAAACGTGTGGTGTAAAAGCAGGGAGATCACTATTACAAGACGAAAAGGAAAACGAAATTTTATTTTTCAAATTTTTAGATTGACTGAAGCCATATCACAAGAACTACTGAACGGATTTTGTCGCTTGTGTCCGTCGCTCCGAAGTTTACTTTTTTGTTCAAACCACACGTTTTGCCCTTTCTCAAGAATAACTTAGCCAAAATTCATCATTTTTACTTTGTGCATAACGTCAGATTCAACTCTGTATGATTGGGAAGGAATGACTCCGATTGGGGGCGGAGGGTGAGGGCAGGAGAGGTAGGGAAAAGGGGGGGGGGCAGGGCAAAACTCTTGGGGGTTAATTCAACAGACTCTATGTAGCGGACTAGAAATGGGACTGGTCGAGTGGCACGTACTTATCAAAACCTTCCCCGAGATTCTCAGCAGGATGCCTCAAAACGCGAGGTGAAGTTTGGGATCAAGACAATGCAGTAAGTAGGCTACACCTCACGTAGACTTTCTGACACCATGTCAAGGCAAGACTTAAAGTGAGGTAATATTTTCAAACTTGTACACTAGAGGGCGTGGTCATATAAGATGTTATAAAACCAATATATAGGGGTGAAAGCTGTAAAACAAGCATGTACGCAGCTTATGTCTCTTTTAGATCGTCACCTGGCGAGTTTCCTACTATGCAGTCATTATTACGCTTCAAACGATACAACAGGCCGAGAACCAAATCGTATAGACACAACTATTCCAGAAAGCCGCCTCATACTGTACCTGCGTTTACTATCGAGCGTTTTAGGCCAGGTTTTCTGTATTTATATTTCTAAAGGCAGCAAGTCCCCCAGAGCTTGTTGACTGGTCGCACACGAAGTTTAGAATCAACGTTGTCCCATATTAGACAAACAAGATGGCAAACCATTCAAAGGTATTTCCAAGAATTCACATGCACGCAGCCGAAAAAGTGAGCATTCTGGAAAGTGTTAGTTTTCTTGGCGGTGTGGCGACTCGGCTTCATCCTAACGAGAAAAAAAACGGAAAACTTGGAATGATGGATTGGCCACGATCTGATGTATTATATGCAAATCAAAAATTATAAAAATCGGCTAAGCCAATTTTAGATACAGAGCAAAAAAATGTCTAGAAAATGGTGAAGCACAAAGACCTTGATCTATATCCTACTCCTTCGGATGAGAGTATAAACCGAGGTCTAGTCTGTGTCGCATACATTCCATCATAACGGACTTTAAAGATCCTGACGCTCATGTCCTAGACGGGTGAGTGCCGGTGACAAGAACACACCCAGCATGCACTTAGGTCCTTCTCCCCCATCCCTGGCTGCCCAGAATTGTGCTCAGTTGTACGGGCGTCAGACCATGCGCCCAAAGGCTGCGGGTGGGCGTCCCGGGCGGCTTGAGTTAGATCCTGTATCGGCCAGCGCCTTGAGCAGCTCTTGAACTGGAAAAGCGCTATATAAGAACGATTAAATAAATAAATAAATAAATATCCCTAAGAAAGTTCAAAATACGAATAATCCAACATGCTTAGCAATAGTTCAGGTAGTCACAAAGTAAAAAAAAAACCTGACGAATCTCGGTTATTCTTGAGATTTTTTGTGGCAGCTAAAGTATGTTTTGACAACATAAACAACAACAAAAAAAAAGAAATAAAATACGTAGCAACGGACAAAATCGACAAAATCGTTCCATTGTTTCGTGAGATATGGATTCCAGCAGACCCAAGGACGGATGGAAAGACCGACATTTGGCTCGTTCTGATTACATGACATTACATGATTATTGCTTTAGGTCCAGCGGACTCTTCCGAGCCAAATCAGGACCGGACAACCCCTGATCCGTATAACAGATCTGCTGAAACAACCCTAGTGGTAAAACTGAAAACTCTCCAGCCTTCTGTAAAGCGTTGTACACACTGTAATCAGTACAGTTATACTATTATTAGCGCCAGATTTTGCACGACGGTATCACTATCTTTGGAGGTAATAAATATGTGTTGTGTTGTAAAAGAAAAATTTATTTTATTTTTTTGTTGTTGTTTGTTTTTTTAATTGGACAAGAATTGTGTGGTTTTGTATTCACACTTTTCTGCTATCCTATGCACCAACGGGAATCCCCTCAATGAAACATACCTCCGGTTTTTTTCTCCGCGTGTTTTAGTGAGTTATTTCCAAGTATTCAAGAATAATAACATGTGTCACTGGCCACCTGTATCGTACCCTCACATATTATTATTTTTTTTTGCTGCAGTTTATTATCCCTTTCTATCGCCAGTGGCGCGCCTAAACCCTACCTACCTAACATTATAAACATCATAAACTGTTTGATAAACTGGCGCTGTTGAACGTCCATCTCTCCATTTGTCATTGGGTCCTTGATTTTCTGTTGGACCGACCACAGGTCGTGAGAGTCAATAAAGCCACATCATGCTCTCGAGTCCTAAATACTGGGGCTCCGCAAGGTTGTGTTTTGTCACCGCTTTTATTTACCCTTTTCACAAACGATTGTGGGTCGTCAGATCCGTCGGTGCTAGTGGTCAAGTTCTCTGATGACACTACAATCGAGGGTCTCATTTCGGGTGAAGATGAAAGTGCATATCGCGAGGAGGTCGGGCGGCTGGTTGGCTGGTGCTCCGATAACAACCTTGAGCTCAATGTATCTAAAACAAAAGAAATGGTCATCGACTTTCGCAGGAATAAAAGCACAATCTCACCTCTTATGATTAACAGTGAATGCGTAGAACAGGTTGATTCATTTAAATTTCTTGGAACGGTCATTTCCAGCAACCTGTCTTGGGACAATAACAGCATGTCCATTATCAAGAAGTGTCAGCAGCGCCTCCACTTCTTGAGACAGCTCAAGAGGCTCGGACTTAACCAGACAATACTCACGCTTTTCTATCGCGCCGTGATTGAGAGTATCCTGTGCTTCAGTATCACAGTCTGGTTTGGAGGCGCCACTTCGGGCGAGAAGTTTCAACTCGAAAGAATTGTAAAACGCGCGGCAAAAATCATAGGTTGCGATTTATTATCCCTCGCGTCCTCATACAGCACGCGTTTGGCAAGAAGGGCCAGCAACATTACTGGCGACCCATCCCATCCAGCCAACCATCTGTTCGAGCTCCTCCCGTCAGGTAAACGCTTCAGAGCACTAAAAGTTAGAACTAGCCGGTTTAGACGCAGCTTCTTCCCCGAGGCTGCCCTCTCGGTACCAGTGTCCTCTGTTATCCACACAGCATGAGGTGTTATACTTAAACGCCAATTTATTAGTTGCGATAATGTGTTAGTGGTGCAATTTTGTTTCCTTAATGTATTTTATCTCATTACGTTTTAATTTAGATACCCATGCGGGTATGCGTGAGTATGCGTGTGCGTGTGGAGGTTGCGAGTGGGCGTGCGCTTGTGCTTTACTCCTTAGAATATCTTTCTCTATTAGAGTATTTTAATGTTTTAATGTCCAGTGGAAGGTTGTTTGTTGTTGCAGAGGGACTGAATGTTTTACCGCATCACCAAAACGAAATCCTATGTATTTTGAATTCATTGGGTAATAAAGTTGACTTGACTTGACTTGATTATTTGTGAATTTTTGAAAAATATTCGGAAAAACATAACGCCCAGATGCTGGCTCGAACCCACACCTGTCAGGCGCCATTGGTTTCTGGCTTGTGGACAAGGCAAGTTAGTCCCGCCTTAGCCCACTTGGCCACAACGCTAGCCTAACATAGTCAGTTACTTCGTGTTTTGTGAAGGTTGCGACGGCGAAGCTATGGAAAACTACAAGAGTTTTCAGGTCCTGTTTCACTTTCTGTCGATGATCGACGCACCTCCGAAGTCGCCACAAATACAGGCCTCTACGATTGTTTTTTGCATTCTTTCACTGAGCATGTACTTCCTCCACCGTTTTTATACTTATCCCACTCGTTTTCTGGCTCTAACAATCGTCGTTTTCGGCAATTTGCCATATTTAAAAGTCACGCATCAAGCTTTGATAAAAGCAAAACAAGCCAAACCGGAACTTGGTTTCATATAACCTCGTTTTAATTTATAATGGCGATACCCACGAGTTTTTATGAGAGGTGCCGGAAAGTTGTGAATATACGCGGCATGGTCACGTGGCGCGGGAATAACAAAGCGGTCATGGCTTCTTTTAGCTCGCTCGGTGTACTCCAATGCTGCTTAAAATTTTTTTAATTTACCGACATTTTTGGATATTGTGATGTTTTGAACATAGCACATTCGTGCAATAATGATTACAGACAAATTATTATCAGGGGACAGGCTTTTTTTAAAGAGCGATTTGTCACTGACATTCAGTTTAGAGTTCATCAATATTTCATCTTTCAGTGAAAATCGATGAAAGGGAATGTTCTTTTCTTTGCATAAAGGTTTACGTCAGAGTTAGAGCTTCCAAACGCAGCACGGTACTTCACCATTTTCAAACTCGAGCACGCTGTGTTATTCCCGCAGCACGTGACCGTCACGCCTTTGTGCATAGAGCCTATTGACTCCAGTGACCTTAACCTTTGCGGTGGAGAAAATGCGACGGCACGGGCTGCAGGGAGTGAGGGGAGGGTGGGTGAGGGATAGGGGAGAGAGGAAGGGAGAAGGCCACTAACCTAAGTACTATTCCTATGAATGGTCAAAATCCGTTCATTGGTTCTTGAGATAGCGCTTCCAACAGACAGACGGTCGGACGGACCGACCGGTAGACCGACATTTGGCTCTTCCCGTTTCCCGACTATTTCAAAGTAGTTCCAAATAAGTCTGGTAATACCAAAAAAATGGACCTGCGTGCAGACGAACCGGATCTTTGTCCGCACAATTGCCTTCCTGTATTCTATTCCAAGCTTTTGATTTTCTCACATTGCACAAAGGCCTGCAGGTGCAAAGGCTTCTTGGTTCCAACCATTGTCTTTGCGTATCCTATTTCACGCTTCGATTTTTTTTCTCCATTGACAATTTACATGCACTGTAATTTAGCTTGTTGTTGGATTGTCCTGTTTTTATTCCATGTAAGTACCGTACCCGGTCATTTCTAGACTCTGTATATCCCTCCAGTTATTATATTACCCGTTTGTGAGTATTCTTGTATGTTTGTGGTTGTGTGAGTCTCTCTGTCTGTCCGTTTGTCTGTCTGTCTCTCTCTCACTCTCTCTTGCCTGTATGTCTCTCTCTCACTCTCTCTCCCTCTCTCTCTCTCTCTCCCTCTCTCTCTCTCCCTCCCTCCCTCCCTGTTGTTGTCCTTGCTGAAAATAGAAAAAACGGATTGCAACATGATTAGATATAATTTAGACCTATATTATGTCGCCTTCCTTCCTCGTTTTTGTTTACAGGGGGTCCTCGAGTTACGACGTTGTCGAAGGGGCCGGGTAGCTCAGTTGGTAGAGCGTCTTACTAGTAACCGAAAGGTACCTGGTTCGAATCCCGGATTGGCCAATGTGTGACCATATTATTTTCCCCTTACCATCAACTGGTTCGCTGGTGCAGAATAATGTGACCAGTAGTCGCCTAAACGCTTCGGTGTCGCGTGACTATAATCTACAGTTACACGACGTTGATCCGTTCGTTGGACGCGTCGTAACCCGATTTCATCTAAGTCGGAACATAAAGAAAAAAACATGTACTGTACGTACAGCCTCTACAACTTTGGTCGAACATGAAGTCCACCTTACTTCAGATATTCCCGTTTGATCCAAACCCTTCCCGATCCCTTTCAAGGTCCGTGAATCCTTAAAGAAAGACATCGATGAGATGCTGAAGATGGGAATCATCAGGAAGTCCAGTTCCCCCTGTCGTGGTCGTGAAGAAGAAGGACGGAAGCAACAGAGTATGCATCGACTACAGGAAGGTTAACAAGATCACCGTCTTCGACCACGAGCAGATACCTACTGCAGCAGACCTCTTACCGCGTAAGACGGAACGACGCGTAATATTATTTATTATATTTTTTTTGGGAGGAGCGCCGTAACCACGAAACAACGTAAGTCGAGACCAGCGTAACCCGAGGACTTACTGTATTTTCTTCTACAAAACATGAAAGACAATGTAACAAATATACACAAAAAATGTTACGAAAATCAATTACCATACTTTATAAAACCCAAATACTTGTACTCAGATGTGCACAAGTCTATCCTACCTTATCCTATCCTATCCCGTAACTCGAAAGTCGTTGGGGCATCACAGATGATCGTTTAATCAGCGTACTCCATCTTTCTCTATCTTCAGCAACCCTCATTGTTTCGCTCAGTGTCAAGCTAGTCCATTCTCGAATGTTGTCCTCCCATCTCTTTTTCTGTCTCCCTCTTCTTCTGCCTTCTTCCGTCTTCTTCTGCCTTGCAAGATGGTCTTTGCAAGGCCTGATGCGCTGGTGACGTGGCCATGTCATCTGAGTTTCCGTTTCCCCATCACTGTGAGCAGTGTACAAACTCCAAAAAGCCTGATTAACACATATATTATGAGTTCAAGTCTACAGGAACAATCTTGTTTAACATCAGCCACGAAAAATATTGTAACCTCAACACGTCGGCTAAAACAATAATTTCTCATCGCTAATAACATTACATTACATAATTGTTGCTTTAGGTCCAGCGGACTCTTCCGAGCCAAATCAGGACCGGACAACCCCCAATCCGCATAAAAGATCTGCTGAAACAACCCTAGTGGGAAAACTGAATGCCTTCCACCAGCCAGTCACTTTACAATAAAGACATCCCACGCAGGGGACGCTGAGGCTGCACTTTAATTTATCGAACCCCCGTTTACAAAAAACAAAATAGAATACAAACATTATAAATTATCAACAAAACATATACATATAAAATGCCTACATTGCTAAATAATAACATCATAGGAAGCCCTAGTGACCACCTGGCAGAAAGTGTCCAACATTCCCAAGCTGATCCAACAGACCTCATACACAAACAAGGAGTCTTATCCCGGAAGAGTTTTCAAGAAAAAAGGTAGGTGACTGGTCTAGCGAAGAAGAAGATAGTATAGCAGATTGATAGAACAGAGCAGGACTGAGAAAGAGCAAATGAGAAAGACAGCGACAGTGGGAATTTAAAGCACTAAATTTCCAGAAAGTGGGGATACTATTTATACTGAAACCCCCGGCACCCCAACGGGGGTTCATCGCTAATAAATGACAACCCTGCTAAGCTATATGCATAAGCCACAATGCTGTACCATTCTAGAAGCAAAGGGATTCCCAGACCCGTAGCGCTAAGCCTGGTCATAGACCTCCTACTAAAACTATTTCCAAACCAAAAGAATCTTATACCCCCCCCCCTCCCCATCCCCCTCTCCCTTCCACAACCATTAATCCCACCCACAACTCCATCCTT
>CM072514.1:22126823-22161823 GCA_036898135.1 Oncomelania hupensis
TCGTGAATTACAGCTAAAAGTAACGCACTTTGCTCTCTGTTGCTTTGTTGTTTACCTGACGTCCGCTGTCCTCGGGGCTGTTGCAGAACTTTCATAACCTTACTGTGTAGCCCTATTCGTACGGATTACGGGTTTATACAGTTGGGTCCTCAAGATTTATCTATGCAATGATGCGCTTCACTAACAGTTTCAAAAGAAATCGGTTTTATAGTATATCTAGGTAGGTCGGGCTCCTTAAACCACCATTGTATCCGATGAGGTCCCGACAATCTCTCTCAATCTCTTTTACGGCCCTCTATAACATCGACGAAAGACACGCGCCCGCCCGATCATTCATTGATGTTGTCCCTCTCAGAGGTTCTTGTGTGTGCGCGCGCGTGGGTGTGTTTGTGTTCCTTGTGTGTTCGTTGTATGTTCCTTGTGTGTTCCTTGTATTTCTTCCTCCCTGTCCGGTGCCATGCAAGATGGTTTTTGCCAAGTCTGAAGATCTGATATATACTGGAACCAATTTTAGCCATCATCTTTTCACCATTGCTGGTTGATTGGTGTTAATTTTAATTCGAATCTGTGTTTAAATTTTATTTTATTTTATTTTTTAGATTTCTGTACTCTACCTCTGTCTTCCAACCCTTTGGCCTCATCCTTCAGTTCCATTTAACCTGGACGGAGGCGTATTAGTACAATCGCTAATTTAACCGACCAGTCATGCAATTTGTTGAAAGTGACTGATGGTTTAGATGGTTTCCTTGTTGCTTGGATTTTTGGTTAATCAACGTCTGTCATGTTAACGCGCGTAATTGAAGTTACTGACATATTAGAGGCAACAAGTTTGTTTAGGGGATATACAAAGACTAGACAGTGATACAGTAATTATCGTCTGGTAATAATAGTTTTACGGTACACGGGGTAGTAATAGTGATAGTACTGAAGTCAACAATTAGAGTAATGACAGGCTGTAATTGTTAATTAAATGTTTTAAGTGGAAGAATGTAATTAGGTTTAAAAAAAATAAAAGCATTCATAATGATGTAGTCATTCTTAGTGCCAAAGAAAAAATAGGCCCAGGATTAAGAGAAAGAAAATTATCAATACATCATTATGTATGCTTTTATTATTTTTTCCCTCTAAATGTAGCATGTATCTACAGCGCTGGAATTACGCATCCTATCCTATCCTATCCTATCCTATCCTATCCTATCCTATCCTATCCTATCCTATCCTATCCCATAACTCGGAGGTCGTAGGGGCACCACAGATGATCGTTTAACCAGCGTACTCCATCTTTCCCTGTCCTCAACAACTATGTAGTGCTTGATACTCAATATCGTTGTGTGGTTTGGATCCTGACTGCGATTAATACTCTTCATCTGAAAGATTTTACAGCATTGTCAAAATATTAATAGTCACCAAAAAAATGTATTCAAAATAATCGGTCCAAAAAAAATGTCCTCAATGTAGACGGCGATTTCCATATCAATTGCTTGCTCCCAGACTATCCGGTGAAGCACCGTGAACGTAGGCACAAAAGCCGAAAGTGTTAGGGTGTTGACTGCGAGCCCTCTCTCACCTGTCATTCTTCTTCTGTATACTCCTATCCCTTTTCATTAACCCGCCACACCAAACCCATACATTGCCTCCAAAAGGCTGGAACCGAACCGCTCCGACAATCCTGGGTATCAAAGATCAAACGGCCTTTGCTACGGCACACACACACAGACACACACACACACAGAGACAGACACACGCACACGCACACGCAAACACTGCAACAGCCTACGACTGTGTATTATCGTAGATACAAAATTTCTTCGCAACTACTAGTCAGCGTTGGGAGTAGTCCACTGCCCTTATAGGGATAGTCAAAAATTCTGCGTGCATTGCATGTACGCTTCGCAAAGCACGCCCTAACGTGAACAAGCCTACTTGTTGTGATATAAGATCAAGTGTTTGAACTAATAAGCTTAAGACGTGGAACGGAGAAAAACACAATATTAAGCTCTTTGGTACAATTAAAAAAAAAGAAAGAAAAATAAAGGAAAAAAAAAGGAAAGTGTTTTGTTGGCGCGGAACTCTTCAGCAATAATAGGTAATGTATGTGCACAGGCGCTTGTATCTGGACACGCGAAGGCCTATGCCTGTGAGGCGTCTCCCTTTGGTTATCTCTAATATAAATTACAGATAACCAAAGAGAGACGCATCGCGAGCGCCTATATTTAATTTATATGATAGATAACCAAAGGGAGACGCGTCACAGGCGTAGTCGCTCGCGTATCCAGAGAAAAGCGCCTAGGCCTATAATAGAGGTTTCTGTTTTCATGACCAAATACGGGGGAAGGGGTGGGGGGAGAGTCTCTTAGCCTTCCAGAGAGTGAAAAATTAATTAGCGCGCTGGAAGTCAGTGATGCCTTTGTTTTTTCTTCTTAATAGTAATTTATTTCATAACGCATAAATACCAAACACACAAATTCTGCTTAAAGTGAAACATACATTTATTCTCCTAAATTTCAAGTATACATCTTCAAGGTTTTGGAAACGATAACATTCATATATTATTACCCACCGAAAGTTATAAACCTCCCCTCTCGCATTCCCGACCTTATTTGGCACAATATAAATAAGGGGTGGAGAGGGAGGGGGTGAATGGGATAGGGAGGGGGGTGTATATGTGACACAAGAAAGAGAGTATTAATTTTAATTTTAATTTATTTTGTTTATTTCTTTCTTATTTTTAAAAAATAAAATTCACCACTCGTCTTCTCCATTTTATTTGGCACATTATATAATAGGGAGGGGTGGTGTGGTAGGTGTAAGACGGGCGGGGGGAGGAAGGAGCAAGTGGGGTATTTTCAATTTTTATTTTATTTTGGTTTCTTGTTTATTTCTTACTTTTCTTCTTATTGGGGGGAAAAAACAACAATGGCGCTAATTGCGAATGTTACAGGAAGGAATATAAATTGTTTAAGTATGCATATGCACACACCACTGTCAAACGATCGACTTTATTGTGCTTAACATTACAGGTAAAAAAGCTCCAGGTGAGGCTGTTCGCTCAGGTGCATTCGATTAAGCATCTACCCTTTTCCATTTGCACGTAAGGTAAATGGGTGTCCCTCACTCACTTAACCCTAGCTGTACACCTCTCTCTCTCTCTCTTTCTCTCTCTCTTTCTCTTTCTATCTCTCTGTCTTTGTCTCTTTCTTGCTACCTCTTTCTCTCGCCCTGTCTACCGGTCTCATTTATTGTGTGACATGTCAAATCAAAATGAACTGCTACTGCTGAAAACCATTTTACTTAAATTTCACCTGTGATATTAGTTTATGATTGCATTTCAAACTTGTCAAAACGTAAGGCTGTTATGGGAACCGTTCTCTCTGTGTCTGTCTCTCTCCCTCTCTGTGGTTGGTTGGTCAGTCTGTCTGTCTGTCTTTTTGTCTGTCCGTCTGTCTCTCTCTTCTCCTCCCTCTCTTTCTCTCCCTCCATCCTTCTTGGTCAATCGAATCTATTGTATGCAAATTAACATAGAAGGCTAATTACTTCTTGTTGTATCTGATTCCCTTTAAGCCAGTTCATAGTTTGTCCATTTTGTAAAAAAGATAAATGAGCATTGCTCTTGTAACCTATCGTCACTGTGTTGATGACATTAGCAGTCTAAAGAGGTCTTGTTCTATCTCATTCCAACAAAGTGTTTATTTTCCATGCCGTTTAATAAGATACATAAGTGCTTTCTCCATTTCACTGATCAGAGTTTTATGTGCAACTAACAGAGACAGAACAAACAGACAGAGACAAAGATAGAGACAGAACAGATAGACAGACAGAGAGACAGAGAGAGACAAATAGAGAGACAGAGAACAGAGAGAGAGAGAGAGACAGACAGACAGAGAGAACTGCAGTTAATTAAGTCGACCAATCTTGAGCAACATTTTGATGGAGAGAATTACCCTGTTTCACATTAACATAGCCACCGCCTGTGGGATAACTGGAGCTAATCTGTATTAAGCATTAGCTAAGTGCGCCAGATTTATTGAAGTAATTAATTGCTCTTCTTTCTTCTATTTCATGAAATATAATTTGGATACTTTCTGTTGTGTATATATGGTCAATGTCGTCTGCTTTTTGTAATAATATAGCCTACTTTTCCCTCGTCTGGTGCTGCTGTTCCTTGAAACTTGGATTTGGTTTTACACTATAAAAAACAACAACAACAACTTCAGAATAACCCGAGTTATGAGTTTTTAGCATCTGCAATTGAATGTGATCTGTGTGTGACTCATGTTATGCTGTAACGTTTTACCATGAGGGAGTCTTTTAATATGACTCAATTTGACTCAATTTGACCACGCCACCCTCAACACATCTTTTTAACAATCACAGTGAGTGTTGCCCTATTGAAAGAAATTGAACTTACCAAAACAAAAACAACAAAAAAAAAACAAAAAAATACCACTCTTTCGTAAGTATACTTATTTTTTAAGTGAATAAATTCCGCAGTTTTGGTGCCTATTAACAGGAAAGGTTAGCCAACATTCTGGAGCTAAAAATAGCATCTACCAAGGTCGGTAAGAGACAGAACCCCTAAAAATAATTGCTCGTAAGGTTTTTTATTTTAGGTTGGGTACAATAGAGCCCACTCTACCCCCAGACACCAAATAAGCGCACTTCAAGCCGCGTGATTCACTCAGAAATAGAGTCACAGGTTACACGGCTGTACCGTTAAAACAAGAGAAAATAACTCCTTGTCAGAACAGAAATGGAAAATTCAAACTTTAGCGGTTAGCTTGAGCAAATAAAGCCCACTCTTATTTTTTTAAAAATAATAAAAATTTTTAACAACAATGCAAATTTTAGGATAACCCCGTTTTCGCCAAAACAAAGCCTTCGAATTGGGGCCTTTCAAAGGAAGGCAAACTTTTTGAAAATGTTATACGAATTGTTTAGACTAGTTTGAGTTTCCTTTTCTTCTGCTTATTCGATGTTTTAGTGTACTATGTCTACTAATGGGCGTTCCTTGGAAGAGTCTTCTTCTTATTACAGTTATTAATTCCTTTACTATTCTTCTACCTCTCACAATGATCCTTTGCTATTACAATCTCTCCTCAATTCAATGCAAGATAAATGACTGAATTTTTCCTGTCCTCTTCTTCCCAAGTATCCTTTTGCTTTTTTTGGTAAAGGCATTGTTCGTAATATGCTGTGGCGGTTTACTTGTGTCGGGTTCAGTCTGTCGTGTCAACTGTCACGTGTGTGCCCACGCTTGGAGATCTCCTGTATGCAAATTCCCCGTTGCCTGGTATCGATAAACAACGCCAGGGGTCGCGCGTTTGCCACTGCGTGACAGCACCTTTAGGCAAACAAGCGACAGGTAATTGGCTTTAATGGCGCTGAGGTGTTAGATCGCCTATATCTCTCTCACTGTTTTTCTTGATAGGAGATTTAAAACCAAAAAAAAATTAGGGGTGGAGAGGAAAGAGAGAGAGGAGAAGGTAGAGTGAAGGAGGTGAAGAAGTTAGATTTTCACACTGCACTTCTTGACATGGGATTTTTAACACACATAAGGGTGATGGGTGGGGACAGGGAGGGATGGGGGTAGTGGCGAGGAAGTTTAATGGCGTATTACGTTTGGTCTCTATGGCCAGTTGATTTGTTTGATTCTTTCTTTCCTTCTTTATTTCCTTTCTTCCCTCCTTCTTTCCTTCTTTCCTTTTCTCTTTCTTACTTTTTTTGTTTTCGGACAACCGATGCCACATTGTAACTGTCTTTTTATCTGAACAATCTATACTACTTGATCAGACACGCCTTAGGCTTACGTATGATTAGACGCTACCCTAAATGATTGACCTTTCCATGTAACAAAGGCTGACATAGATGAACGGAAATAACTGTAGCAGGAGGAATAGCAAACAATTGTGGTCGTCGTCATCATCATCACCATCATCATCATCATCGTCGTCGTCGTCGTCAACATCATCAGCAGCAGAACCAACACAACCACCATCATTATCATCATCATGTTGTAATTTCCAAGATGCCATCGAGTCACGCGATCAGCGGTGTGGCTGTGACGACAATGGCATAAACAGATCCTAAAAACTGTGAGAAATTTGGCGGTCTTGTTTTTATCAGAAGGTCTTTACATGTTAAAGGTCATGCACTGTCAGTGGTACACTGTGGGGGGAAAACATGTGACTTGAGTCAAACATCAGCTATAACAGTATAGGCAAATCTGGTTTATACTGCGTTGACGTCACATGGAAACGTGGATGTGCACTGTCTCACTTTTAGATTGCAGACATCAGACCATACTATCTGATCTTTTGTTATCACAATTATTTTGGTTTTCAGGCTTAGATATAGGCCCGTATGCTTGATTAATGGAAGAGTTGTGCACGTGTTTGATTTTTTATTTTTTCGTTCAAGAGTGGCGACGATAATGATTTTTTTTAAACAATTTACATTGACTATATAGGAATGGCCTTTGTGTACATAACATAGGGATTGTGTTAATTCTCAATTAGACGGCAGTGGAGATTCCTTGTGGCCTGCAATTGGCATCGTGGATAGTGTTCCATAAGCTCGAAGTTCAGCCCTGTGCCAGGTCGATGTCTCGATGATGATTAAGAAGGTTAAATTGAGGTTTAACGGCAGCCCAGAGTCAACATGGAGTAGGTTTGCCATGGCCGTACGTTTTGGGTTTATTTGATTAAATAATACTGATCAATAATACCGTTAGATAAGTTCCTATAACTCTGTGTAAGATATGTCTTTCTGTCCATATCTGCGTCTATGTGTATGTATGTGGAGGCCTATGTGTATGTATGTGTGTATGTACATGTGTAAGTATAATTATGTGTATGTATGTGTGTATACGCTTGTGTATGTATGTGTATATATGTATGTATGTGTGTATTTCTGTCTGTCTGTCTGTCTCTCTATTTGGCCTTTCTCATTCTAAATGAGAGAACAGTCATACGCACACTCGCACACACATAATGACACGCCTACGTACAAAGAACAAGAGAGAGAGAGAGAGGGAGCGAGAGAGAGAGAGAGAGAGAGAGACAGCGAAGGAGAGAGAGAGAGACAGCGAAGGAGAGAGAGAGAAAAGACAGACAGAAAGACAGAGAGAGACAGTCAACAGAAAGACAGAGACAGACAGAGAAAGAAGAAGAAGAAGAAGAAGAAGAAGAAGAAGAAGAAGAAGAAGAAGAAGAAGAAGAAGAAGAAGAAGAAGAAGAAGAAGAAGAAGGGAAGACGTAGAAATGAGGTGAGGGTGTGAATGTGGAGAGTGTGATATTTAGATTTCTATGTACAATAATGTGCCTGAAACTCAAAATCAAAATAAGCTACCAACGTTTTATCCAATTTTTGTCTTAAAAGTTGGCTTGTGGTGGAAGAAGAGATGAAAGCGTTATTTGTGACTGGACGACTTGAAAGTGAAAGGTAAACGTACCAACCGTGGCGATAGAGATCACTCCACCTATCCAGTGATGCCGAGTGATAAGGATTCAGAATAACTATGACGGCCTACTAGCGACAATACCTGATAATTACAGATAACTCCCTGATGAAATCTCAACATTGGCTTAACGATCACCTGGATGATTATTTGTTACATACTACTAAAATAGATACGGATGCTATAAAGCATACTAGATATTCCCAGTAAGAACTATAATACCAACAATGTCTCAAAATTAGGGACAAAACCAAAATTAAAAAAAAATTAAAGGAGATTTTTTTTAACGATTAAAATGCTTGATTTAAAAATAGTAATACTAATTTAAGATCATCATCCAACATAGCGTTTTGTATCTACACCATCAACACCATCATCACCGCCACGCATACTATTGTTACAAATAGCGCGGCACACTGTAGGCTACTCAGCACAACATAATCAATCGCCCGGACCCATCCACCGAGGGCATCAGCCAGAAGAAGATGAGCCCGAGCCTCACCAAATCTGGCTGGCATGGGCGACGCAACAACAGCGCCAGCATCACACCCACATCCTCAGCCTCAGCAACTGAATCCCAGCTAGCCACCTTCGCACATACCCACGCACCTCCTCTCCCTGCCCCCCCTTCCCCTCACCTCCGATCTCAAACAACACTGAGGCATGCATACATGGGTATGACCTCCTCTCGTCTCTTGCATTTCACACAAGCTGACCATAGCAATAAGCCCTAGTATTTTAGAACGCGACGTTCGTCTGGCACAATCTTATTTCGCAAACCCGTGTTTTCGTACTAAACATACTTTTTTTTTTTTTTTTTTTTTTTTGCCACCAGATAGACGAATTTGCTGAATCAAACTCCGTGACAGGAAAGTTTTAGGCTTATCTTCCTATCCTATCCTATCCTATCCTATCCTATCCTATCCTATCCTATCCTATCCTATCCTATCCTATCCTATCCTATCCTATCCTATCCCGTAACTCGAAGGCCGTTGGGGCACCTCAGATGATCGTTTCACCAGCGTACTCCATCTGTCTGTCCTCATCAACCCTCATGGCTTCGCTCAGTGTCAAGCCAGTCCATTCTCGAATGTTGTCCTCCCACCTCTTTTTCTGTCTCCCTCTTCTTCTGCCTCCTTGCACCGTGCCTTGCAAGATGGTCTTTGCAAGGTCTGATTCTCTGGTGACGTGGCCATACCATCGGAGTTTCCGTTTCTTCACCACTGTGAGCATGTCATCGTGTTGTCCAATGGCTTGTGTGATGGTCTGTCGGACTTCGTCGTTGGTGATGTTTTTGGGTATCGGAAATGCCCAGAATTAAGACGGTGCTCGATGGATGTCATGTTTTAAAGCGCTTCTCTTATACGTTTTACATGTAGCATCTTTCCAGCTCCTGAATGGCCGATGACTGTGTTATCAGTTTGCCTGTACTTAGAATGGAGTTGGGAAAAGCGATACGCCCCGATCCTGGAAATTATACTGGTAATTAATTAGCGCAAGGAATACGGGCATCTCTACGACAAGCGAGGAATAGTAGGTCTACGCAATGGAAAAATATTAGAGAGTGCATTCCATTATCCCTTGCTATAGCGGCATAATCAGATTTTCCAGTAGAAGGCTTGGAACACTAGTCCTGTTGTCAAAACAAACGAAGACGTGAGAACAGTAAGTCAAATTGTGTAAAGAAATCCTGGAAATACATGTAGAATGAGAAGTATTGTTCAGATACGCGGTATGTCTTAGAAACAAACGAGCGTTGTGGCCAAGTGGGCTAAGGCGGGACTAACTTGCCTTGTCCACAAGCCAGAAACCAATGGTGCCTGACAGGTGTGGGTTCGAGCCAGCACCTGGGCGTTATGTTTCTCCGAATATTATTTACTTTCGACTCGGGCAACGTCTCGGGGGTTTTCTCCGGGTACTCCGGTTTGCTCCCTCAGCAAAAATTTCAAAAAAATCACAAATAATGTTAGGTAGGTAGGGTTTGGGCGCGCCACTGGCTGCGACTACGCCTTCCCCGGCCGGGGGAGGCGGCCCAGAGTTTCCCGATAAAAAGGGATAATAAACTGCAGCAGCAATTATAATATCGTGAAAACATATCCTGAAAACAGACATTACTATTGAAGAACACGATGGCCTGGAAATATATTGTATTACGGGGAAAAAAAGGTTGCTGCACGTCAGTTTCAGATCTCGTACCCAATCCAGTCTACCTCTTTCACAGAAGAGTACTAGTGCTATACGGCAGTCTCAGGCCTATTTCTGGCAGCGATTCGGTGTTGGCCTATTGACGAAGTAGTGATTTCCATCGATTCTGGCATGGACTTATCTCTCTGATACTCCCTGTATCCCCGTTTTACTGGCAACCCCCGCTGAGATCGTCACGGGGGTTAACAGGTGCCATGAAATCGAAGGTGATTGGGGGATTGTCAGTTGTCGCTGCCTGGCTAATAGTAGAGACTATGGATCTACAACACCGCCACAGAATGGATATTGCCTTGGAAGTGTATGAAAAGTTGAACGCAGTCTGTACGCTACAAGGCTTTGCGAGCTTGTCTATGTTCCCTCATGGCCTATGTTGTCTCGATCAGGTCTACAATTATGTTCCCTCAGGTTTATATTATACCAGGTCTAGGTTCCCCCAGGCGTATATAGTCGAAGTCTTCGTACCCCATGTCTGTGTTCCTACAGGTCTATATTGCCCATGTCTTTGTTCCCCGGGTCCAGGTTTATGCTATGTTCCCACAGGTCGATATAATAATAATAATAATAATAATAATAATAATAATAATAATAATAACAACAACAACAACAACAACAACAACAACAACAACAACAACAACAACAATAATGGATGCTATATGCACGCTATTCCCCAAATCACCAAGCAGGCTCAAAACGCGGCGATCTGTACCAACATACGCGCTCATATGTTTAACCCACCCTCACACACACAACAAACACACATCTATCACTCAAACATGTGGTGTAAAGGCAGGGAGATCGTCATTAGAAGATGGAAAGGAAATCGAATGTTTAATTTTGGAATTTCAGATGGACTTCATCCAATACCATTATTGAAGGGAGGGAGGAAACCGGAGTACCCAAGAAAACCCTTGGTGACCTGAATAGTCTCGTATCTAAGTGACATAAGTTCGCCCCTTGCGGAGATAGAACCCGCGACCTTCGTCATAAAAAAACCGGCGACTAAATCATTGCGCCACGAATCCACCCCGGGGGATAGACCTGGGGGAACACTGGGTTGGCCCCCTCAACTTCATCGGTCGTCAATATATTTTAAAACTGACAGCAGCGGACTGGTGCTAATATTGCTAAAATTACAATATCTGTCATCACACTGAGCGAACATAAAATTAATTATTAATTGCATCGGAGACCTCTGATTGCATGGTGACGAAAAGATGTTAACGGCGTGTCTTTCTGCGAGTGTCAAAACTAGATCCATGGGAACTTTATATTCAATAAAAATTGTACAATTGTTTCGTGTGTGGCACGATTATTATTACCAGCTAGAGCTAACTAGAAAGCTTGAGTTCAGAGAGAGAGAGAGAGAGAGAGAGAGAGAGAGAGAGAGAGAGAGAGAGAGAGAGAGAGAGAGAGAGAGAGAGAGAGAGAGAGAGAGAGAGAGAGACAGACAGACAGACAGACAGACAGACAGACAGACAGACAGACAGACAGACAGACAGACAGACAGACAGACAGACAGACAGACAGACAGACAGACAGACAGGGACAGAGCCAGAGAAACTGAGATCTAGAAATTTATTCAGACATTTAGTGGAAGATAAGTTGTTGTTTTTTTTATTTTAATTGAGGGAGATAGAAAACAGAATTAAAGATTTCCAATACATGTATTTGGTATAAAAAAAATATTTCCTCACACACACACACACACATACACACACGCCCCCACCCCCCCCCCTTCACACACACGAACAGTCGTGTAGAAACGCCGTTGTTATGACTTTCATGAAATTCTACATACGTTACTTTGACATTTTTACAAACGCATACCTGTCAAGTGCTACGGATTTTTGCGTAGCGCTACGCATTTCAAACATTTTCCCATTGCTACGGCGTATCACAAAGCTGCTACGCAATTTTTCAAAAGTGACGATATTTTTTAACCACGGGGGTTTTCGCGTGAAAGTAGTCTGTTCCGATCGAGTCCGGTTAAAAAGACACTTAGTAAAAGCACCGCACTTCCGCAACACGTGTTCGTTCAGAACTTCAGTCTACGATCAGTCTTTGTGAGGGAGAGACAGACGGAGTTGAACAAAGAAAATGGCAAACCCTCCACCTAAAAAAATCAAGCGACCATGGATAATTTTTATTCATTGTGTACATTTTGATAGGACTGTTCTTTTTATTTATTGTTTCATGTCATTAACATTATTCATTTCTCTTTGATTACTTTCATATTATATCAGCTGCCATTTAGTTATACTTTTATTAAATTAATTGGTATAAGCTTTTGTGCAATGCTGATAGTTATTTTCTTGGCATTGTAAACCATGTTTTGTGAATAAGCAAATTTGTTTGGGGGAAAAAAGGTTCATCTGCTTTTTCTGTGTCAGTGATTGTCTCCCTTGTTTTTTTGTTTTTTTTTTGTTTGTTTTTTATGATTGCCTAGCTTATTTTCTGCCTGTATGTTTAATTTTTTTTTTGCATTTTCACTTTTATTTAGAAAAACGTACATGAAAATGTTTATAATGATAATGGTAATAGCTAAAGTGTTAATTAACAAGATTTTACAATAAATTTGTAAACACATTGGATGTGTGTGTTTATATTGGATGCAGAAGTTTCCAGTTTTATTGCGAATCGCGTGATTCACATTAGTGCTACACCAAACCTCCACTTGCTATGGTTTTTCTGTTAAATTGCTACACCACAACCCGAAAACCCCTTGACAGGTATGCAAACGTGTCCATTTTTTGAAGCTAACCATAACCCTAACTCTAACCCTAACCCTTAATCTAACCCTAAGCCTAACACAGCCATAATCCTAACGGAACACTGTTTTGACGTCAAAATAACGGGGTCCGTCAAAAGAATGTACGTAGAGTTTCAAGTGTTTGTCAAAATAACGGCGTTTCTACCTAGCCACACATACACAAAGACCATTCTGCAAGTCACAGTGCAAGGAGGTAGAAGAAGAGGGAGACCAAAAAAGAGGTGGGGTGACAACATTCGAGAAAGGACTGGTTTGACACTGAGCGAAGGGCTGCTGAGGACAGAGAAAGATGGAGTATGCTGGTTAAACGATCATCTGTGGTGCCCCTACGACCTCAGGGTTACGGTACAGGATAGGATAGGACACACACACCCACACCCACAGGTTTTTGTAAGCAGAATGATATATATACAATCCATTTCACAAACCCCAGACATACTATCAACGTGTCTTCTCAAATGATTCAAATTATTCAAAATCAGATGATTATTTTCGCTACTTGTAGACTAATACTCATATTATTCCCAGTTTCTTTCGAAGATTCACAATGCGATAAACTAATTGAATAACATTGTTTTCAGCTTGTGCAATATATAGACGTTGATTATCGTGTAAACGAAATTATGGTGTTATGAACATTGAAAATAGCGGTAAGTATAGATAAGAACGTCCTAATACAAATTTTTTAAATTTTATATACAACAAGGTTAGCTTATCGATTTTTAATGAAATTATTTGGTCTGGGTCTCATATGATTGATTCTTTGTTGATAACTGTTATCGTGCCTGAGTACAAATGTGTACAAGTTAGTTTCGATATTACAAATTCACGCAAGAATGGATCGTTTTGTAAACAATTTTATACTATCTTTAAACGTTGGCTGTTATCTGTTTCTTGCCCTTTCTTACATTCTCCTTTGTTCTTTCTCGTTCCTAATCTGTTCCATCAATCTACTATCTTCTTCTCTAGACCAGTCAATTATCTTTTTTTCTTGAAAACTCTCCCAAAACTTCTCCTTTGTGTATGGGGTCTGTTGGGTCAGCTTGGGGATATTGGACGCTTTTTGCCAAATGATCACTAGGGCTTTCTATGGTATTATTATTTAGCAAAGTAGGCATTTTATATGCATATGCTTTGTTAATATTTTATAATGATGTTTATATTCTATTTTGGTTTTGTAAACGGGGGTTCGATAAATTAGAGTACAGTCTCAGCGTCCCTTACATGGGATGCCTTTATTGTAAAGTGACCGGCTGGTGGAGTGCCTTCTGTGTTACCATTAGGGTTGTTTCAGCAGATATTTTATACGGATCAGGGGAGAGCCCTCTTTTAACCAAATTGTGGTCCTGTTTCGGATCTTTGCCGTCCGCTGGACCCTATAAACAATGACTAACTAACTTACTAACTAACCCAACCATCCGCTTCACCTAAAACATCTTCGTCATTTTTGTTGACTCACAATCGTAACTTAGTGGTAAAGCGCTCGCCTGAGACAGTGATCACCCGAGTTCGAATCCCGGTGGTGGGCAAGATTAAAGTGGCAATTTTTGTTTGTCTGTCGATCTTAGCAGGAGGATCACGTTGGTGCCGTGGTTAAGGGGTGCTACTTCCATCTCCGCTCTCTTGGTAAACTGCGAGGTGTTCTCACAAACAAGGCTGCTATCACCATTGCCGTCACCTTGGTGATATCCAGGTTAGACTATGCAAACAGTTGTCTGTGGGGCCTTCCTGACCATCAGCTTGATCGTCTCCAACGTGTTCAGAACACGGCCGCCAGGATTGTCACCCGCAGCAAGAAGACCGACCATATCACTCCGGTTCTTTGACAACTTCATTGGCTACCAGTCAAGAAGAGAATTGACCACAAAGTCCTCTCCTTGTGCTACAAGTGTGTCCATGACCCACCTCTCCCCGGTACTTGAGAGACATTGTCCCTACCCACAAACCCTCAAGGCGCCTTCGCTCCTCTTCCCAGTTTATGTTGTCCGTTCCAAGTGTGGATGGTCACAGGAAGAGGCGCTTGGGTCACCGCTCCTTCTCCCACTGTGGCCCAGCATTGTGGAACACTCTCCCCCAGGACTTGAGAGTCGTAGAGACACTGGGCTCTTTCAAGAGGCGTCTGAAGACGTATCTTTTTTTTACTCTTTTTGAGTGTATACATAGAGAAGTTCTTCTTTTTTTTATTTTTATTTTATTATTTTTTTTTTTTTTTTTTTTCACCCTTTTCCCCCAACCCCCTGCGCCCTGAGCATGCTGCCAGCATGGATATGTGCGCCATACAAGTGGACATCATCATCATCATGATTGTTGACCTGGTGATTCAGTGTTGATTTTAGTCCTTACCCTCTTTCCCTTGGGTTGGTTATCCTCGCCTGCCTTCCATATTGCCAATTGCCGGTGTAGACGTTAAACTTCAAAATTAAGCCACTTTGTTATCTTCTTCTTGGTTGAAGCCAATTTGGAAAGACAGGACCATCAGTCTACATTTCAAGGTAAGGCTGCTGCGCTCCCTTGTCATCTCCATCTTTCTACATGCTTGCGAAACATGGACCCTCACAGCAGATCTCCAACGAAGAATACAAAGCATGGAGATGAGGTGCTACAGAAGACTTCTGGGCATTTCTTATACCCAGCACATCACCAACGACGAAGTCCGACAGACCATCACACAAGCCATTGGACAACACGGTGACCTGCTCACAGTGGTGAAAAAACGTAGCTACACTCCGATGGTATGGCCACGTCACCAGATCATCAGGTCTTGCAAAGACCATCCTGCAAGGCACAGTGCAAGGAGGTAGAAGAAGAGGGAGACCGAAAAAGAGGTGGGAGGACAACATTCGAGAATGGACTGGTTTGACATTGAGCGAAACAATCAGGGTTGCTGAGGACATGGAAAGATGGAGTACGCTGGTTAAATGATCATCTGTGGTGCCCCTACGACCTCCGAGTTATGGGATAGGATAGGATAGGATAGGGGGGGGGGGAATCTTCTTCTCCTTCTTTCTTTTTACATTTATCCTGTGTACTACTGCTTCTCTGTTGCTTGCGGAATGTTTATTATCTTTATTTGCTGAAGTGTCTTTAATGGCTTTTATTGGGTTTTGTACTATTACGTTGATGATAGGTATGCCGCACACAAGTTCCCATGTCTTTTTAAGATGACAATAGTGATTCCGATTCTTTCTTCTTCTTCTTCTTTAAACTCACCCTGATAAAATCACTGAATATATAGGTTACATCTGTACGTAAATAGCAAGCGTATCTTTAGTTTTGTCATAACGCATCGTAACGGGTTGTTTTAAATGTTCTTTTGCAATCGGTATTTTATGAGACAAGAAAATAGATAAGAAAAGCAGTAGCTGTCATCTAAATCTGACTGTCCAAACATAGAGGCAAAGATTCCATTGAGACCGTCGATAGATCAGAAGATATTACACACAGCCAAGTAAGCTTACGTGGTGACCAACCAAATGTCATTTTAAACATTCCCATTGCTAAAAAACAAAACTGAACATTGACATAGGCTTATTAAAAAGGAATAGCGAGAGTGGGTGTGAGGTTGGGTTGATAGAGGGAGGATGGAGGGACGGAGGAAGGGGGAGGGGAAGGATGAGGCCCGATAG
This sequence comes from Oncomelania hupensis, assembly GCA_036898135.1. Taxonomy (NCBI): domain Eukaryota; kingdom Metazoa; phylum Mollusca; class Gastropoda; order Littorinimorpha; family Pomatiopsidae; genus Oncomelania; species Oncomelania hupensis. Next base: position 22,142,881 of record CM072514.1, read on the forward strand.
GCAGGGTGAGGGTGGGGGTGGCTGGAGTTTCCTAGCAGAACAGCAGGGAAACACGCAGAATAAAGTATTCTTTAATACGCCAAAGTGCCAAATTAATTGTGAACTTTAACCTAGTATAGATGTACACAGGATGTTAAGCTGTGTTGTACGCTTATGTACGCTGTTTTCTTTCGTGCCCTCTCACCAGACACCCTTTTTATTAAGATGTCTTACTTAATACAACTGCGTGAATACGGAAAGTGTAAGAGCTGGATACCCCCGTTGGGGTGCCGGGGGTTTCAGTATAAATAGTATCCCCACTTTCTGGAAATTTAGTGCTTTAAATTCCCACTGTCGCTGTCTTTCCCATTTGCTCTTTCTCATTCCTGCTCTGTTCTATCAATCTGCTATACTATCTTCTTCTTCGCTAGACCAGTCACCTACCATTTTTCTTGAAAAATCTTCCGGGACAAGACTCCTTATTTGTGTATGAGGTCTGTTGGATCAGCTTGGGAATATTGGACGCTTTCTGCCAGGTGGTCACTAGGGCTTCCTATGATGTTATTATTTAGCAATGTAGGCATTTTATATGTATGTGTTTTGTTGGTAATTGGTAATTTCTAAGGATGTTTGTATTCTATTTTGTTTTTGTAAACAGGGGTTCGATAAATTAGAGTACAGCCTCAGCGTCCCCTGCGTGGGATGTCGTTATTGTAAAGTGACTGGCTGGTGGAGAGCTTTCAGTTTTACCACTAGGGTTGTTTCAGCAGATCTTTTATGCGGATCAGGGGTTGTCCGGTCCTGATTTGGCTCGGAAGAGTCCGCTGGATCTAAAGCAATAATCATGTAATGTAATGTAAAAGAGCTGGATGTAATTTCTCTCCCTAAAAGTGCTGTACATATATCTATATTTATTAACTCTGTACATTATTTTATGTTTTATAAATCCATGTGACGCTGATGGTGTTTCCTTCCTGGTATGAAAACTCTTGACTAACTCTGATATTCTTATAGCCTATATATTCACGAACAACTGAATAGTTATTATTCTCTGGATATATTCTTTGTATTGCTTTTTTTTTCACGTTCTTTTCTTCTTTCGCATAACAGTCGTTTTAGACAGGAGGGCGTAATGTTGAAAATTAATGTAATCTGATCTGTATAAACATTCCTATTCTATTGAAACTCGTTGATTAGAACGATTTTAACGATCCGTGCATACTACTATTCCGGGAGCTCTGTTTGGCGTGGAGTTCAGCGAAGATCCATTTAAACTACCTTAAGCATGACTTTCGATACATTCAAGCGGGTTTTTAGCGTTACATAGATGAGGTATAGCATTACAAGCCAATGATCGATTATGTGGTCTTGGGGACCTCACGTAGTAGGCCTCACTGAACTAAATCTTTTAGATCAGTGAGTAGGCCTACTATGGAAATGCGGCAAAATGCAGTGGCGAAAGTCTTGCCCTTACATTACATGATTATTGCTTTAGGTCCAGCGGACTCTTCAGAGCCAAATCATGACCAGAAAACCGACAAGCGTTACTTAATTACCCTGGGATTTGTTAGGGGGTGGGGTGGGGTGGACAGTGGATAGGAGTTGGTGGTAGGGGTGTGAATGGAGGTTTGTGGAAGGAGATTTTTTTTTTTTTGGGGGGGGGGGGGGGAGAAGGCGGAGGAAGGCGGGGTGGGGGTGGGGGTGAGGGTGGCGGGGGTGTTGGTTTATTGGGTAAGGGAGCAAGGAATGTGGGCGCGCGTGCGTGCGCGCGAGTGTGCGCGTATGTGTGTAGGGGTGTGGGAAGTGGGCTTATTTGCAGGGGACCCAGTGAGGTACAGGTCGCTTTCTTCCCAAGACTGTGGCAGCCAAATAGCAGCATCACCCTTGAAAATGAGATCTAGACCTCTTACGTTTGTGCGCGCGCGTGTGTGTGTGTGTATGTTGGTGTGTGTATTTGTGTGTATGTCTGTGTGTGCTTGTGGGCTTTTGTTCATGGAATTATAGAGTGCTAAACTTGCATTTTATAAACTATATGGGTCTTTTAGCTCGCGCCCCACTTTTTTCACCGTCCCACTTTTTTCTATTACATGGGAGTGCTTCTTTAGTGCATGGGAGTGCTCTTGTAGTGCATGAGTCTGTTTTAAGTGCTCTATCCGGGACGGTTTGCTTTCTAGACAAATTTGAAGTAAAAGGGTTAGGGTAAGGATTAGGGTTAGTAAACCAAGTAGGTCAACTTTTTAAAATATAATTCTTGCATTTTAAGATGAATTGTGCGCTCTTTCCATAAAAAAAAAAAAAAAACAACAAACAAACAAACGCTTTTCGATGACTACATTTCGTCCAAAAGCCCAATTTGCCATGAATACAGACGTGTATGTCTGTGTGTGTGCTTGTAATTGTGTGTTTGTGTGTGGGTGTTAGCGCATTATGGACATTTTCTGTGTATAGTATTATATAATGTAGTCAGTATTGCAGTCTATAATTGTAATTGTGAATCTATTGTAACCTTTGCTGTACGGTTTGACAGGCTCTTATTACGACATTGTTGCTGCGACTGTGTGAACAGGCCTATTTATGAAAGAGTTAGAGAGAGAGTGTGTGAGTGGGTGTGTGCGAGTGTGTATGTGTGTACATATTTTTACCAGTGTGCTTGGTGTATTGAAATCGGACACAGATGAAAAAAAATTTTTAAACAAAATTAAAAACAAACAAACAAACAATAAAACACTGTGTAAGTCTTACATATATCATGTTAATTCTTATTTAATCTGTCACTTGTATTCTGAAATTGAAAAAAAAAAAGAGGAAAACATTAAGAAAAAGAGAAAAGAAAACACTATTACCATCTAACCCCAGCAAAACACACACACACACACACGCACACACAAGTTGCTCTAAAACCAGGAAGAATTAAATGTCAATTTTTATTGTCATTTAATATAGCAATAAGGCAATAGCATGCATATGCTTATGATACACCACAGTTAAGATTCTCCCGAGTGTATATAATAATTCTACTTCTATAATTTCAAATATAAATTGGAGAACCCTCAAAATGGAATATCATTAGGTGGAAGACACCATTGATCAGTTTTAAAATCAAAACCAGCTTTTATACTTGTTTTTTGTTTTTAAACTAAACAAAACAAAACTTGAATAAATGTATGGACTAGATCTACTCTTGTCTGATTTTGAAAAAAGTTTGAGTTTTTTTTTTTAAATATTAAAGAGAATGCTTATGCGATACATTGAAAAAGATATAAAACAAACATTTTCATACTTAATCAAATATCACAGTGACTAATTAGAATTATTCTCTTCAATAACGTTTACAAAATACTAACGGCGAAAAAATAATCAAATAAAAAAACAACAAAAAAAACCACACATGTACTCTTTACCATATTGTGCAAACAAACACATAACTACACACAAAGAATATTCAGTTAACACAAAGAAGGATCATTCCGAAAGACTGCTATACATGTATATAATGTGTAGTTATATATAAATACATGTAGTGGCATTTCGCGCGAAGCGCCCAAAGCTGTCATCGTGACAGAAAACTCAGGGGAGGCAATCCTATGCATAGCGACGTGACAAGTAAACAAACCTGAGTGTCGAATGCTGCAGATATCGCTTTTTAAAAATTAAACTAGAATGTGCAGTAAATACGCACACAAGCTTGTGAAACAATAAGTAAATTATCCTTTGGGGTAATAAAAAAAGTACAAGAGTATAAGAGCAAAATAAATAAATAAATAAATAAATAAATAAATAAATAAATAATAATAATAATAATAATAATAATAATAATAATAATAATAATAATAATAATAATAATAATAATAATAATAAATACACAAGTTTGTGTAGATGTATTTTAGAATGACGAAGCATGAGATTAAACTTGGTGACAAAAATCAATGGTCTAGCACTTCAAAAAGTTCACTCAGATGGCAAAACACATCCAGCGTAAAAATAGATCTACTTGAACAAGAAAGAACACAATGGTTTTGAACTATTTATTTATTTAATTTAATTTAATTTGTGTTTTTTTGTAAACAGATTGATAACAAACACCAAGTGTTTCAGAACGACGAAGAACGAGACCAAAGTTGATGACCAAAAAACCTATAGTCTAGAACTCCAAAACGTTCATCCCGAGGGCAAATATTACCAGCGTAAAAATGCACGATTGCTATGCTACTTGATAACCCAAATCATGCCAAATTCATCGATGTGAAGTCACTGCATATGCACTGAACGCTGCTTTCTGTCAATGGCGGCAATGGCATCATACCAAAGAATATGGGTAGGCCTATAATTACTGACATGGTATTTAATAAATTAACTAAAAGGGTAAAAGGAGCAAAAAATTATTATTCTACTACTTTGAATGAGAGAGAACCATACAATTAGCAAAACGTATATTGATGTTGTGTATTTTACGTCTTCCAAACACATAATTATGACGTATACATAATTAAGCAAAATGTTAAATGCCCATGTAGCATTTTTAGCCAAAAGGAAGGGATATAGAAGGGTAAGGTATACATATAAATGCCAACATAAACAGTATAATTTTAACTATTTAACATGTAGTAACAAGCTATCACAGTGACGAAAAAGAAAAGAAAATCAAAATGCATAATATAAACAAGTAATACTAGTAAATATAATAATAAAAAACAAGAAAATATATAAATAAAAGTACTGCTGTTAATGCTTACAAAAGAAATCAGACATGAAGAATCAATTATTTCTTTACATTTAAAGGGACACAATATTCACATTTGTAAGGATAACAGTATCCCAACTCCGAAGGAAGACATTAATAAAATATTATTAATTTGTTCCTGGATTGAATGGACTGGCTTGACACTGAGCGAAGCCATGAGGGTTACTGAGGACAGAGAAAGATGGAGTACGCTGGCTAAACGATCATATGTTGTGCCACCAACGACTTTCAAGTTACGGGATAGGATAGGATAGATAGAATAGGAATTTGTTCCTAATGCAATTTTGCAGGTAAAGGGAGACAACATCTTCATAGGATGTTCAATATCAAACTGCTTCCCTTTAAGTGGTATTCACATCATCATCTTTTGTATGGAGATAAACTTGTAAGTGATAACTAATTTGTTAGCCTTTTAAACAAACGTACACAATAATAATAATAATAATAATAATAATAACAATAATAATAATAATAATAATAATAATAATAATAATAATAATAATAATAATAATAATAATAATAAAACGTACAACATAATAATAATAATAAATAAATAAATAAATAAAGTAAAATAATATACATTTGTTGTTGTTCATGTATAGCGCTTTTCTAGCTCCAGAGCTGCTCAAGGTGCTGGCCAATACAGGGTCAAGCCACACCGGGCGCCCACTTGCTGCGTTATGCGCAAAGTTTGACGCCCTGGATAAATGACCACACTCTCCTTGACCCAATCATCTCTAACATGGTTTTTGGCCAGTCCTTCTACTATACCTTTATACACACACACACCCACCCACACACCCACCCACACACACGCACGCATGCACACACACGCATGCTCATACACACACACAAATATACACAAATAACACATGTATAAACACACACACTCACACACACAAACACGCGCGCGCCTGCCCACATACTCACACTTTAGAACTCACAGCATTGGAAGCCCAAACAGTGTGTTCAGGGTTTTCAATCCCTTTCATAAAATACTTTATCACTCCAAAGATTGTGATGGGAGCTGCTGAAATGGCCCTGGATACTTAAATAGCTAAAGCTGAAGAAACAAAATGGCAAAATTTTGAAACTATATCATGTCAAAGTATTTCAAGATATTGCCTGGAAATTAAAAAAAATGTATGTATGATATTTATGGTAGTATTAACATCATCGACAACATCACTAGTGATCATAACTAATTAGGTCAATTGATGTATCGCCCAAAGTATTGCCGGAACTCAGAGGTAGAGCGTTTGCCTGGCACATTAGGTTCAAATCCCTTGGTGTTTAAGATAAAAATGGCCATTTTCCACTGTGAATCTTAGCAGAATGATTGCTCTGGAGGTTCAGAGTTGATTTAGCTAGGTCTCTATCACTTTTCCTTGGGATGGTTAGTCATGTCTGCCCTATCAATCGCCAATACTAGATGTAGACGGCCGCATGTCTTATGTAGGCATGCCTTCGCTTAAATCACTCGGCACAATTGTACAGTAATTTTGTAGGGTACGGCACAGGTATGTAGGAGGTAAAATTAGTGGTATAGTTTTACAAAGCTAGCCTACTCATAAATCATGTGCCATGAAAACATCCCTTTCCTACACTATTCATAGCTGCTGGTGTCACATCTGACCACATTTAACACTTGAAAACTGTTGACTACTGCCTATACTAGATAGCATGACAGGTAAATACATAACATATTTAACCGACTAGAATAATTCTGAACTATATGTTCAATCTACCATATATATATACTCATTCATTGGACTTACCAACTGAAAGCTTGCCAAACAGACCCGTTTTGACCAACGGTTTATGATTATTATTATTATTTATCATTCTTATATAGCGCTTTTTCAGCTCAATAGCTGCTCAAGGCGCTGGTCAATATAGGATCTAACTCAAGCCGCCCGAAGAGCCCACGTGCTGCCTTGGGCGCACAGTCTGACGTTCAGACGACTGAGCACAATCCTAGGCGACCGGGGAAGGGGGAGAATAGAAAACTATACATTGAAACAGCCATCAGACTAATAGCAATAGTAAGATGGCCAATGCTTACAGCCAAAGTTTATGTCCGGGACACCGGGAGTCGAACCCGCAACCTTTGTAACACGAGCTCGCCGCTCTATGGAGACTGGTGATCCGACGATCCGTCTACAAGAACTTTTGGTGACTCGTTTTGCTTAACGTTCAGCATGCATACCTTCGTCTAAACAAACAAGAAGTTTCATGAAGAGTTCCCTACCACGTGGTCACTAGAGTTCAAGTTCAGGTGCACCTTTGGCTTTGTGTTGACGCTGAAAACAAGCAGCCAGAAACATGTCTATAAAGTAGATTAATTAGAACGCTGAAAACGAAAATATTATTTATTTAAATGGTTCAAACCCTCGTCAACCCTCTGGCTGTACAAGAGAATAATAAAACAAATGAGAGTAAATATTTTTTAGGCGATGGAACTGGAAGTGTTTCCGGTGTGACATTACGGATTGGATCGCATTATACTCCGTCCGCGCGCGCAAGGGAAGTAATAAAAGTACTAGGCGGAGTACAACAATTTCTCAATCAAAAACGAATTATTGTCGGTGAATACAAGTTTGAACAAGCATAAAATTTAATTATTACATCGAATAGACGTTTCAAGCGGCAACTGTCATTAACTAAGTAGAAACGCTATATTCCGTGTGAAAAACACGCGTTATATAACAGCCACTCGGCCATTTTCGAGTGCACGAGTACCGTTGCTTCAGCGTTACCTAACGACTGCCACTTTATTGTTGTCGTAAGCGACTTTGACAGAGGATTTCGAAGGGAAAGATCACAGGCTGTGAACGTTACTTGTTAGGTAAGGAAGGTGTTCAATATAGGCTTTTTTTAAATGTCAGTACGAACCGTGCATTTCCATAATTGTTAATATTGTGCGCGCAGTATCTTAAATTCGCGAACCATTTCTAAGTTTTTAAATACATGTACTGATACAGTAAAGTGCATTTTCGTCAAATTCTTGTTAATGTTAGGCTTATGAAGTTATGTATTATCGTTGCAAATGAATCTTTTACCTATTACAAACTCTAACCCGTATATGATTCTTCAGCTTTACTTTCGAGAAGACTTTTGCAATGGATGTAATATATCTTCTAGGAAATCACCGGAAAAGTACGGTCATTTTGTAATACTATAGCCGTAGGCCTATAGGACTATAAGTATTCCTATACATGTATAATGCTTACAGCCTACCACCGTTCCATCCAGGCGACAAAAGCTATGGTATTACAGCTAAAGTAGCCATTAATTTATCAGTGCACTGTTACTGTACAGCGGCAGCTTATGTAACATCCTTGCATTTTCAATATTAGGCATGCGTTGTTTCAATGTTTGTATGTTTCCAGAGTGCAGTATTAATTAGTGGTACTTGTGTCCTAGTATGATGCTTGTACTGTAGGTTTATGCATACATGTATGTGTCTATGTTATGTATGCACATATGTTTTAATGTATATTTATTGACCTATTTCTATTTTTATTTCACAGCCACAGGTGAATCCTTGAACAGCATTCAATATGAAGTGTCTATTATTGGGGTCAGCGTGTTTGACTGTAGTAATGCCTGTGTTGGCATCAGCGGCAGTATTTAATTGGGACAACGTTGCTGATGCTGCGGGCAATGCTCTTCGGTGAGTGCAGAATAATTATTTTGTATTTAATTTAAGGAGAAATTAAGGAGAAATGTAGACTAGACCTAAATGTATACATGCGTTGGGTATGTGTAGCTGTAAACCACATTGTGAATTTTGTAACAAGGAAAGGTTTTAATAAGATGTTCAGGGTGATTATATCATCAGTTTACAAGTCACACATTATTCCATCCCAATCAACGGTTCCAAAAGTCATTAATTTCTTACATACTCGCCTACTGCATATAGTTGAGACTCGCTGAGGCTTAAAGTTTGCTTTTTTAAGTCTCAGCTGTTAAGTTGTTGTGTCTGGTCCATTAATTGGTGAATACTTGACAATTACTGATATGGAATTATGTTGTTTTAGTGTTACTGTAGATCGTTTGGGTGTTGGATCAAGAGAGTTTATAATATTAAGTTTACTTTTGTATACTGTACATTATATTATATTTCTGTATGACAATATTCAAATTTAATATTTCATGGTAACTGTTAGTGTTATTTAAAATAAAATTTTAAAAAATTAAAGCTTGCAGGTGACAGCAACTAGTGCACTTTGACCTTGAGCTCACTCGATCAGTGGGGAATTGCGCTATGTGAAACATTTACTATTAATAGTATTATTGTTATTATTATTGAAATATTATTATTATTATTATTATCATTATTAGTATTAGTAATTGAGGGAATAAAATAAAATAACTATAGAATGAGAGTACCTAAGTGAATTTTTTTGTGCGGAAATGTAATAGTTGTAGCCAGTTGTCAGGTACCAGTATGCTAGCTTCTGATGGTTGTTTCAATGTATAGTTTTCTATTCTCCCCCTTCCCCGGTCGCCTAGGATTGTGCTCAGTCGTCTGAACGTCAGACTGTGCGCCCAAGGCAGCACGTGGGCTCTTCGGGCGGCTTGAGTTAAGATCCTATATCCACCAGCACCTTGAGCAGCTATTGAGCTGAAAAAGCGCTATATAAGAATGATAAATAAATAAATAAATATCTTTTCACGTTTGGACATTTTGCTTAGCTTAGTACTTCTGCTTAATTACGTAAATTTGAACAGCCAGCAGTTTGATTGAAAAATAATCTAGATCTCTTAATTTTCACAGCTACATTTACCTTTCGGAGCCGAAAGTGTTAAAATATTATAATTATAATTGATAAATATAGGTAATTATGAATACTTTCTATTTTGACAGATTTGTGGGAGAGAAGACTCACAGGAAAGACAACAATAAACCAGTAGCTTATACCCTGGCTTCCCCTCCATTCTGCAATGGACTCGATTGCCCCGAGTACAAAGTCTTGCAGAATGCGTCAGTAAGTTTCATTTCAAGGGGCGTCACGTGTGACTGTTATTAGTAGTTTCAGTCATGAATGCAAATTCTGGTTGATTTTGTGTATACATGTAGTTGTGCCACGATGTTTTAAATTAAATTTTAGAGCATGGTGAGATTCTCGGCCAGTATTTTTTACCAACATGCTGAATAGACTACAATAGCATGGGTATTTGCTTTTCCACCTTTAGTTTGCATAAAAATCAGATGTGTATGTACAGTGTTTCCCACAGCTTTTTTTTTCAGAGAGTCCTGGGACTCTCTGGTGCAAAATTTCAAGAGTCCCCTTACAATTCCTACATTTACCTTGATTTTGATTACCAACATCACGGACACACAAATACGCCTCAAAGTCAAACAAAGCTTAGTTTTCAATGCAACTTTATTGAAAATTATGAATAGCCATAAAACAAGCAACACAACAAAAGGAATACTGTTCTGCTAAATGTTACAAAGGAATCCATCATTGACTAGAGGAACCTTAAAATTACATAAAATGACCATAGAACAAACATGAAATGGTCATACGACAATTTACACACATCAATCTGCATGTACTGACAAATTGTCTCTGTAAAAGCAGTTAGTGTTAGAGGGGACTAAGTCGACCAGAAGAAAAAAAAAAAGACCAAAAAATCTTTTCAACTGCGTATTACAGACAAGATCATCATTGCCTAGTCTAAGGAGTACTGAAAATGATGATTCAACATTCAACGATTGCATCGTTTTCCGTAGCCATGTGTCGAGCGACATGGTTCAGCTTTTCGGAAGCAAACAAAAAGTCTGCGCATGCGTGTCAGCGCGGTCAGTGGGTAGGGTAGATCACTGCGCTTACTCGGCTCGGACGCACGATAGCTCAGAGGTGCCAGGATACATAACGGCAGTAAAAAAAACAACAAAAAAAAAAACGTTGCGTCCCTTGTGACGCACCTTTTTTTTCATGCGTCCTTTTTCAGTTTTTGTGCGTCTCTGACGTACACATGTGCGTTTTGGGAAACACTGATGTATGTTCTGTCTTCATTGTTTTTTAAATGGTGGCTGATTTGTATCTCGCTGTCTGTACTATTTGTACACTTTTGAAGCATGCGTGCATGTATAGAGTTTTAAGTTTTTTTTTGGGGTTGTTGTTGTTTTGTGTTTGTGTGTACTTAAATGTTAATAACTTTAAATGTCTTATTTTATTTTAATTCTAAATTTGCTTGGCATTGTACCGCGCTTTCAACTTTTACTTGGGACAAACCGTGTTTCTAAATCAATTAAATTATTATTATTATTATTATTATTATTATTATTATTATTATTATTATTTTATCGTCATCATCATCATCATCATAATCAACACAAACATCATCATCACCATCACCACTAAATCCACTACTATCATCAGTCATCATCACCAATCACCTCTACCTACTTCGGCTATGTTTATATTCTTCTTGACGATTGTTTGTTGCAGACCTACGAACTGAGGGAATATGTGGCAACCCAGTGGGTGTCAACCTCTTTGAAAGGCATCGACTTTGAAACGGCTCAGACTACCATGTTCTACCGGCTCTTTGACTACATCAGTGGCAAAAACCAAGCAGGTAAATTACAATGGTTTTTATGTTGTGTTGTGATAATTATCTTAATTTGTGGTTCTATAGATTAGTAGATTATGTATCTTATTGTGACATTTCCATTTTAAGATTTAAATAGTTGTTTTTTTCTTTGTACTCAGCATGACGTCGATTGTGAGTGTATTACAGAGTGTGTGTGAGAGCACACGCGTGCGAGCGGGCAGGGAGGACAGGGTGGTATTGGGTTATCATCACCGGGATCACCATCATCATCAATCTTGTCATAATTCAGAACCATCACATTCACAGCCATCATAATCATTCATTGCAGAGGTCATCATCATCATCGTCATCGTCATCAAAATAATCATCAATATCAAGGTCTTCCTTCCCCTCTTCCTCCTCCATCTCAACCGCCTAATACTTTGAAACAGTGCAGAGTGGACGATGTGTTGTGCAGGTCAGAAGATCGCGATGACGGCGCCAGTGACCACTAGGATCATCCCAGGCCAAGGTCCGGCTTGTGAGAACGACTTCATCATGTCCTTCTTTGTGTCGCCCAAAGAAGGGAACCCTCCTGCACCTTCTGACCCCACAGTGGAACTGACCAGTGAGCCTGTAACCAGGGTCTATGTCAGGTAAATTGGTTTTCGCTAGCCTTTTTTGGCTGATGTATGTGTGCATGAATGATACCTACCTCTTTGTCAGTGTTGATCTTTTACCGCTGTCGGGCTTTTACTAAAGTTATATAAGCAGTCGCCCCGAAAGCGACGCTGACCCCAATCTGAGTGTGGGAGGCGGTTGAGAGCATAGGCCTACACACAGGCTATGCTTGATAGATCTCTGACACTCAGCTAGCGTCACATATATATATAGTCTTATAAATGTACCCAGAAACAAGGTATATTTGTTTTTTGTACGGTCATCTGGGAACACAGTTTTGGTATCCGGAAACATGCGAACGTCCCCAGATCCAAGGTAACTTTGAAAACTCAAGAAAAAGTAAGTTTCGTCTCCTGAATTAGGTCACGCTGTATTTGTTTCTAGGTCAACTGTCTTTTATGAACCGTTTGAGAATGTTTTCGAACCGTTTATTGACGCCGGATAGTGTCCTCACTTGGTTTCATATAATTTATTAATCCAAGAAGGCAAATGAGTTTTTGGGACTGAAAAAGTGCATTTTTCTAGAGAAAAGTGTTAGGGCAAGGGCTAGGGATAGATCTACAACTAACCCTTACCCGAACCCTTGTAGCATATTTCCGATTTCTCTCTCTCTCTCTCTCTCTCTCTCTCTCTCTCTCTATGTCCCACGTGGGGGTGCCGAGGGTTTCAGTATAAATAGTATCCCCACTTTCTGGAAATTTTGTGCTTTAAATTCCCACTGTCGCTGTCTTTCTCCTGTGTTCTTTCTCATTCCTACTCTGTTCTATCAATCTAGTATACTATCTTCTTCGCTAGACCAGTCACCTACCTTTTTTCTTGAAACTCTTCCGGGACAATACTCCTCATTTGTGTAGAGGTCTGTTGGATCAGCTTGGGAATATTGAACACTTTTTGCCACATGGTCACTGGGGCTTCCTATGATGTTATTATTTAGCAATGTAGGCATTTTATATGTATGTGTTTTGTTGATATTGTATAATGATGTTTGTATTCTATTTTGTTTTTGTAAACGGGGGTTAGATAAATTAGAGTATAAGCCTCAGCGTCTCCTGCGTGGGATGTCTTTATTGTGTGTGTGTGTATGTGTGTGTGTGTGTGCACCCAAGAAGTCATAGTTGAATGATTTTATTTATATTGATTGATTGATTTTACATTTAATTTTTTCCATTCAAACAACAATTGTAATTGAGTCTACTTTGTGCAGGTCTTTCGGAGGGTTTGCCTCAAAGACAAAATGGCTGGAAGAGGCTCAAAAGCTGGCAGAAGATCTGGGCAGCAGTGTTCAGTATGAGACCAGTTACTATTACACCGCGGGCTACGACAGCCCTTTCAAGTTCCTCCGCAGGCACAACGAAATTTGGTTCCTGGCTAAATAGTTGGACAGTCAATTCAAAATCGACTGTGATAGAAGGGGGTGAATAGCGGAGAAATACAAATAATTGTTTAAAAGTTTCTTAAGATATAAGGCGGTAATGAAAGTGATGTTTCTTTGCAGGGATAGATCAGTCACACCGACTCAGCCAAAGCTTTTAGGTTTTGAAGATAGTTCAGCCAGGCTAGCTATAAATAGCTTCGCCGGTGCTCTTCTTTCCTTTCCTTTCACAGAAAGGGAGGGTGTAGGCAAGCTATAAATAGCCTGCAGCCAGCAAAATGTGGGATAACCTAAGAGTGCTGCTCACATAGGCACTGAGCTGCTGTGCAGTGGTCACAGCGCACGACTTGTGTAAGTGCGTCTTGGGCGACGTGGGTTCGAATCCTGACTTCCACAAACTATTTTGTGATTGCTGGATATTACGGGCCAGCGCCTTGAGAAGCTCTCTGAGCTTGTAAGTGCGCTATATAAGAGAAATCTCTTTCTTTCTTTAGATATTATGTTTTAATGAAAGGGGTGTTTTTTCCAGATATTATGGGTTAAAGAGAGAAATATTTATTTCTTTAGATAGGGGGTAAGGTAAGGGACATTTCTTCAGATATAATGGGGTAATGAAAGGGATGTCATACCATTTATTGTTTAAACAGAGGTTTTCAAGCAACAGTCACTTATTATTTCTCCAGTTTTGTTGTTTTTGTTGTTTTTGCTGTTACATCTTTTATTATTTTTGATTAAGCGTTAGTTAGCTTTACGTTCCTTTGTGAATAGAATGATTTTGAAAGCAGAAAATAATGCGGTAGTTTGCTTTCATTGACTGAAATGGAAATGCTGGATTGCAATTATTTATTATTATTATTATTATTATTATTATTATTATTATTATTATTATTTTTATTATTGTTTACTCTAGCTGATTGAGATTTAGCTTTTTATATAGTTCCTTTGTGAATTGACTTATTAAAATATAAAGCAGTGTACTTTCATTGACTTAAATGAAAATGAGTTTTAATTTTTTTGTTTTTGATAGAAGGTTGCGGTGTATGGTTTGTATAACGGGTGCGGGTGGTTAGGGAAATGAAATTGCAATTTCTGTAGGTAACCAGTTGATATTACTCCCCCTTTCCTGCCCCTTCTGCACATCTACACAGCTCTTTCGTTTTTGAAGAACAGATTTGTTTGATGTTGACATATCGCACTTTGCTTTCTTTTATATAGGAATTCTTTATGAAAACATTCTTTTTTTTATTAAATATAAATTCTAATATCGCTTAATTGTGAAAAGATTTTAAATTAATGATTATCGAATTGAATTGAATTGCAAAAAGATCTCCACTCTTAAAAAAATCTCATGTGTTGTATACCGAGTTCCTTTTTTTTTCTCACCTGTCATTAACCATATTTTCATTCATATTATTATTATTATTATTATTATTGAATAAAAAATGCAAACTATTATCACATTTTAGTTTCATTCTTGGAATTGTTTTATGATTACCTGTAATCACGTTGTTGTCCCTTAGATTGAGTTGTTTTGCCCACAGACTAGTAATACAACAGACTGAGCATTCCTTGTGCGTGAGTCGCAAAAACATGTTCCAGGCGTCTGCTGAGGTCCGCCATTTTGTTTGTTATTACTCGGACTGCGACGCGAGCGTGGTAGTGAATGCATTCAGAATGCAGTTTTGCATAGAACTGTTTAAACACACACTAATATTTTGCCTAGCAAATAAACTGTGTAAAACTAATAGTTATGCCTCTGTTTCTTCATTTTAAGTGCATTTTCTCGGTCCGATAAAATCACAAACTTGTATGCAAACGAAATAGTATCGTAGGCCTATACTGGCTATACTATAGTAGGCCTACACTCCAGTAGGAATAAAGAAAAGTAGCCTACAAATAAAGCAGTTAATGATCAATCACCAGATGATGTACTTGTAAACAATGAAGTAAAATTGTATTCCTTTTTTTTTAATTAATTTCTTAAGTATACATGTAATGTAAATGATAGGCCTAAATAAAACAATCCGGTAGCCTAACTCAGTAACTGAGTAAAGTAAGGCGTTAGTCATTCAATATTATTACTAGTCAATGCTCAATAGTGAATACACAGAAAAATAAAAAAAAAGCACATGTAAATATTGAACATCATTAATAGCTTAGTTATGTACAGTAATAACAAAAAATATATTTACTTCTTTTAACAAGTTTATACTAAACAAGAGGTGTGCACACACACTCATTGCACACAGTAATAAAACAAACATAAAGTTGAGAACAACACATACACACTCGCACTTAATCAACTAAATGATTATGAATTATATGATGATGATGATGATGATGATGATGATGATTATTATTATTAAGAAAATAAAACAACACTAACTTATAATACATGTGCATGTAACTGAATCAAACATGCAAACACACCACAGTCTTGATTTCAATGTTTTAGATTAGTAATGAGACTAGAGAGAAAAATACTAGCCTACTAGTACTAGTACTTGTTATAGATCAAATAAAAAAAATAATTCACCAATAATAAAATAAGGCAATAAATCAGTTGCAAACTTGTGTGCAACTCATTAGATTTAACTCACAGATATGTACATATGTTTATAACTTGATTAAGATAAAATAAAATAAAAAGTCAGCCACAGTATCATGCATCTCTACATAGGTGGGTGTGTAAATGTGTTGTTTGTCAACTGTATATTAGGTGCAATTGCAGTTACAGGTATAATGTGATTGTGAGTCTGCACTGCAAGCTCAGTCTGGGGGAACATTAATTAAAACAGAATGATTACAAATGTTATTACTAGTTAAAAAATATAACAACAACAATAATCTATAATACAGGTACATGTAACTATGTAACTGAATCAAACATGCAAACATACTGACATCAATGTTTTAGATTAATTATAAGAAAAACAAGAATATATTTATATAAAATAAATAAGTAAAAAATATAATAATAATAAACTTAATAAACTGGCAATACTAAAAAAGGCAATCTCTCTCTCTCTCTCTCTCTCTCTCTCTCTCTCTCTCTCTCTCTCTCTCTCTCTCTCTATATATATATATATATAGTCAAACATATTTGTGTGACCATTATGGGCATTAATTCACAGACATATATATGCAGTTTTAAATGTACTTATTTTTTTAAAGTGGTCAGCCACATGACAGTTTCATACTTCTGTCTACATGTTTAGTTTCTTGTCCTTGTGTAATTCGGCCCCTCTTTTTCCTTTTCTTAGGTCTTTATTATTATAAAATGAAATAAGCGAATGTTACAATATAATGATAAGATCTGCTCAAGTAATACAGCAGAGTGAGTTGGATGGAACACAACAGTCCTTGTTGAATTTCTGGATCCATCACAAACTGTGAAAGAATTGACTGTCGTGGATGAGGCAAATTCAATATAATGCTTTGTCATGCTTTGAAAATGAAGCTCAAATTTGTGGCAAAGAGTGGCGACAGGTGGTGTGATTCGAGTTAGGCCACCTTTTACATATTCTTTTAAATCTGTTAGCGTGTTTGTTTTTCCATTAGTTTCAGCCTCTGAAGCTGACACTGCAAGCAACTTTCTGCATTGTTCACAAATGTCCTTTTTGCTGATCATTTGTTTGGGTTATAAATCAGAATCTCCAAAATTTTTTAACTGTCTGAGAAAGAGTTTTGAAAGAAAAAAAAAAGAATAATTTGTAAAGCACGTAAATATCTCCACGCCGACGGGCATGACCGCAGTGCTGGGGGGAGGGAGATGGACAAGCACACACACACACACACACACACACACACACACACACACACACACACACACAGAGCCGAGGCTACACAGTATTATCATGACTTTCCCGAAACGCCACATACATTGTGCTGACAATGGGTCATATTTCGTCCCCATTTTTAAGTACTTTGAAGTGTTCGAACCCTAACCCTAACCTAGCCCTAACCCAGCCCTAACCCTAACGGATCATTGTTTTGACGTCAAAACAAGTAGGCATGTCAATACAAGTTAAGTAGATGTTCACTGATTTGTCCAGATAACACCGTGTAAACAAAGATACACGCACACGCACACAGAGTGGCGGAGTATGGGCCTAGAACCTAACTTTACACTTTAACTTCTTCACCATCGCTCAAAACATTCCAACCTGCAGACCAGACAATTAACATTTACGCAATCCTTTCACACAGTGACTGGCGCAAATAAAATGTGAGACCAGATAGTTGAGCATACAGCTTAGCAAGAAGAAAAGAAAGGCGTTTTCAGGTTTCTGCGAAATGGGTCCACAGTCTGCCATCTTTATGCCCTGGAAGAGCACATGACCAGACCGGTGCAATGTATCTGAAAGACCTCTGGAAATAGCTCATAGTGTTAAACTGCTTGTGCCCAGGGACAACGAGGAAAGACTTGGAGAAGAGGCTGCGAGGGGGTTCGTACAACATTTAGAAGTTCAGACAGGTATTGAGGAGAGTGCTCTCTAACTGCGCGAAAGGCAACTGAAAGCATTTTGTGTTTAATGAATTCGTGGGCAGGACAATTTTGAGTGTCGTGTGATTGTGAAAGAAGGCGCCAGAATCAACACACAATGTCTTAAAAACAACGTGACATTGAAAAGATTGTAAAATGTGTTGGAAAGAACAGAACATTTACTGGAAAGAACAGAACATTTGTTGGAACTAACGTAAAATGTGTTCGAATGAACATAAAATGCGTTGGAAAAAACATACAATTATGTGTTTGAAAGAACATACAATGGGTTGGAAAGAACCAGGCATGGGAATTCATTTGAATGAAAAAAGAGGACATTTGGCGAGGCCCGAAGGGCCGAAGCGTCTGTGGTCTAGGGGGTCTGGGGGAGCGCCATAAGCTCACCCAGCGGGGTCCGGGGCGGAGCCCCGGCCGCCAACGCATTTCGTGCATTTGAAATGCGTTTTCCTGCACTCTCAGAGTGCCTTCAAGAAGGAAATGATTTTGTTTTGCAAACAAAATACATTTATGAAATGTAAGAAATTTAGAAAATGTAAGAACAGTAACACTGTAAAATGCTCTGTTTAGCTTAATTCTACAAAAGATAAGGTCCATACAATCAGCAATGTCCAAGACACTTTTCATACCTTTAGCAGAGCAGTTCAGCCACTTACTATCAGCCATAGAATCAGTTTGTGCGTTATCACCCCAAAAATTGTATAAAGGTAAACAATTAAGTTGAAAAATGTTTATTGTACAGCAAGTCCAACTTCAAACAGGGTGGAGAACAACTGAATCAAGAAATCTCTGAAATCCGGCCGGGGCCCAGGGGCCAAGCCCCGGTATTCGCCCCTTGGAAGAAAATTCATGAATTTATGCAATTTTGAAAGTAATTTAGGGCTTCTCCTGAAATGATTGATTGATTGATTTATTATTGCTTTAGGTCCAGCGGACTCCCCCGAGCCAAATCAGGACCGGACAACCCCCGATCCGCATAAAAGATCTGTTGAAACAACCCCAGTGGGAAAATTGAATGCCCTCCACCGGCCAGTCACTTTACAATAAAGACATCCCACGCGAGGGACGGCTGAGGGTTGACCTCAACTACGCGAACTCCCCGATTACAAAAACA
>CM072514.1:22166823-22245740 GCA_036898135.1 Oncomelania hupensis
ACCATAAACACACCCAGCAAGTGCTAGGCCCCAGTTCCCCGCTTGGTCTTTCAGGAGGGCTCAGTTGTCTGGGGGCGTTAGACGGTGCGCGTTAAGCAGCAAGTTGGCGCTTCGGGCGGCCTGCGTTACATCCTGATCTCTGTCAGCGCCTTGAAAGCGCTCTATATTAAAAACAATTCAATATCAATATAATAACTGCATATCACGCAGCATGCACATCACCCTTATAAAAATCATTGGGCAAGGAACAGAGGCAGGAGGCAGGTGCAGAGGACGGCAAAGAAAGAACTGGAAAGATGACGTCAAAACATAGACGGCGCTGGGCATGTCACGTCTCCTCACAACAGCAACGGACAAACTGAAGTGGCGATAACTCTCAGCGACAGCGTCCCTCGTGTCTCCCTAACAACCTGACAGGCTGAGGGATTAGATAGATAGAATTATATATAGACAGTGCCATACAGCCCAGGGAGTAGACCTCCAAGTCTCAGCCACGCTGCTTGTGACATCAACTATGTGGTTCTAAAGCGTGTAACATTTTGAGAGCAATGGCAGTTTTCTATCATAGTCTACCAGGCCTCGTGACTCTGTTGTTAAACTGCTGACAGTGGACTTGTCATAAGCACATGACCAGGTACCACCCCACTCCCTATTAACCCCCTTCCTATCTATCCCTACCCCATCCTCTTCCATTCCTCTCCCTCCATCCCCTCTCTCTCTCTCTCTCTCTCTCTCTCTCTCTCTCTCTCTCTCTCTCTCATCTCATAGCCTCTTTCCCTCGTGCCCTCCCTGCAAGAACGTACAGGGAGAGAACGCTGTAAAACTATACCTTGTGTCCGTAGCTTCAGCTGTTGGCCAATTGGAGGCCTCATTTGTCCGGGCCGGGCGTTTAATCGTGCTCGTAAAGCGGCAAGTTGTCGCTTTGCGAGGATTGAGTTAAATACTTTTCGTCAGCTCCTTGAGCATCTCTAGAGCTGAAAAAAGCGCTATATAAAATAAGAATGATAACATAAAATATTCCTGACTTCCACCTGAATAGTTGTGTCGCTGGCAGCTCACTCGTCTAAGACATTAATTAGCTCCGGGATCTTTAAAGTTCGTGCGATGGAATGCGTGCGATAACAGACTAGACCTCGGTTTATACTCTCATCCGAAGGATTCGGGTCGCTTGCATGTGCATCAGGGTCATGTTATTCCCATAACCCCAACCCCACCCCACTCCCCTAGTCCTATGTTTGAACATGTTGATATTACACCAGATCATGGAATCCTAGGTCTTTGTTACCCCAAGTCTTTCACAAACATAATTTTATATGTAGCAAAATATAGACCTGCGGGAGACATAGACGTGAAAAGTTTTGAAAGATTATAGATCTGGGGGGAAATATAATATAGACCTGGGGGAACATGGGCCGACCTCCTCAATCACGTGCTTTTCTAACTGTGTCTTTATAGTGCGGGACATTCGTACGCAGGCTGTCGTAAGGTGAGGTTTGTCATAGACTTCTTTTTAGTCTAGTACTAGTACCAGCAGTAAACCTACTAAGCATCAGACTGTAGAATACTGTGTTACACAATACGTATTTTGCTAGCTACCATTCATCATTGTTGGATGCAACATTGCAGCGTGGTTCGTAGTTCGCTTTTGTACCCTCCATTGTTTTTCAGGTTCTCTCATTTAGTGCATCTGTAAGCGCCTCTACAGCAGTTGTAGCTAAACTTAAAACTATAAATCTTGTAGAGAGTACAGTGTAATTAAATATATAATTATTTTATTAGTGTTCTAAGCTGTGCAGCCGCGTGATTCACAAGGGGAGGTAAGTGGAAAAAAATATAATGTGTATGTAGATGATGACAGAACATGCATCAAAGTGCAGATTTTATTTATTTATTTATTTATTTATTTATTGAATATGTTTCATTTATTTTTTATTCATACATTTTTATGAGGCATTTTGGCATGTGGTAAATACATCATCACTGAGAACAGCATTACATGCAAGACAGTGGTATTCCCATCAGTCATTGCTGGTGTGTATTTATTTATACTAACTGTAAGGCACTTGGACTGCACGACAAACAGAGAGTGTAGCTGAGCGTCGCCAAGACGTACTTTTGCCTCTGTGAGTGAGAGGTAAGTGCACACTTCTGCAAGTCTCAGTTACACTGTGTGTGCACGACATTATATTTATTTATTTATTTATTTATTTATTTATTTAATCGTTCTTAATAGCGCTTTTCCTGCTCAAGAGAGAGGCCCAAAGGCGCTGACTGATACAGGATCTAACTCAAGGAAATAGATAGTGGAAGACGAGTTTAAGTTAATGAAAAAAATACAGGAAAAAACACTGCTGCTGACCGAACATCTCGTAATATTTGGCTGCGAAATAAATATAAGAACGGATACAATATTAGATTTGTTAATTTTATTATCAAAATCATTCATTTATAAATGCAAAATAGAGAAAAAAACACCACTTTACAGGTCCTTTACAGCTGTGCTAAAAAGCCGATATGAAGTAGAAAAATATATGGCCCTTTTACAAATGAGGTATCAAAAATGTGTACAAGAATGGCACCCGTACTTACCACTGTTTGACGATATATAAGCGCTCATATATATTAGTTTAAATGTATATGTATTTTTTTACTGCGTGCTAATCCTGGTTTTGTATATTATGTGAAATGATAATGACCCACGGTGCTCTCTCTTTCTAACTCAATCTCTTTCTCTCTCTTTTTCTCTCTCGCTTCTCTCCTCCTTCTCCCTCTCTCTTCCTTCTCCCCACCTTTCTACTTTCTTGTCTAATTTTTCTAAAATACCAAATATGCATGTAGATATTATTGTGAAAGAAATAGAAATCCAAAGAGTATGGCTTTATACATGTGACATAAAGAACTAATAATTCTTCTTTTTATGTTGTAACATTTTCTTCTTATATGTCCATCCTCATTTAGCATTTGAAAATGGAAAATATATTATCTGCATGCATGTTTTGGAGAATAAAAAAGTTAAAAAAAAATAAAAAATAAAATAAAATACTGCTGACCAAAATAAGATGTTTTCAATACAACTGACCAGATCAGCTGCAAACAATATAGCAGCATCCTTAATGCTTTCTCAGTTGGACAACTGTAACAGTGCAATGTAAGGGATTCCTAGCTCTAAAATCTGCAACCTGCAGAAAGTTCAGAACTCAGCTGCTCTAATCGTCTCTTTGAAATCGAAGAAAGATCACATTTCCCCTGTTCTGAGTTCGCTCCACTGGCTGCCAGTAACTCAGAGGGTTGAGTACAAAATCTTTGCGCTGAAGTATCAATGCGTTAAACAATCTGCGCCTGTATACCTACAGGAACTGATGACACCTTATATATGTTCCGGCAAGAACAATTCGTTCCCCTTCCACCTCCAGACTTGTCGGTCCTGGCAAAAAAACAACATCAGATAAGAAACGGTCGAGAGCTAAGTCATTTCGGAACGCTACAGCCACGCTCTGTAATTCTATTCCGGAAGAACTGAAGCACTCTAAGGACATCCTGGCGTTTGATTTGCCGTATATGCCCACAATCATCTTGTTGATTATTATGGCACTTTTTACCAAGGTGCATGCTGGGTGTGTTCTTGTTACCGGCACTCACCCGTCTAGGACATGAGCGTCAGGATCTTTAAAGTCCGTTAAGATGGAATGTATGTTTCGCAGGCAGCTTCAAACCTACTTGTTTTGTCAACAGTATAGAATCTTTGCACCCATTAGGTCTCTACAGACAGTTCCTCGTTTTTATTTCCCCTCCTCCCGTTCTTCACAAGCATATCCTCAAAGGACGTGGACATTTTATTGGCGCGTGGACATCATCATCATCATCATCATCATCATCATCATCATCATCATCATCATCATCATCATCATCATCATCATCATCATCATCATCATCATCATCATCGTCATCGTCATCATCATCATCATCATCATCATCATCATCATCATCATCATCATCATCATCATCATCATCAATGCTTCTTCAGGTAGTTTAAAAACTCGCTGAGGTACAGAATTGCATCCTTCATCAAGGTTATAATGTTATTATCACGTGCTATAGATGCATAACGCATTGCTAAGATAAACCAAGCCGGCGCCTGTACTCATCACCCCCTCATCCTCCCACCCATTCCCCGAGTCTCGTGACTGGAGGTCACGGACTAATAGGGATAATAGGTCACGGTGCACGTATGGGTTCTCTTGTACCTTAGAACAGTAATAGTGCATGGAGACAAGTTCCAAAGCATGTGACACTGTCTCTTGCAGCCAGCCAGAAAGTAGAAAGCCTGACTCTTCATATACAGTCTGCTTTATTTTCACTTAAATAATCGATAGCACTAATTTGATTAATGGTTGAATTGACGCAGGACTAAATACAGCACAACCCAACACAACACAATACAATAATAACTGGATAAAAACCCACAAACTTTTGATGCTGCCCATCTAATACCCTACCTTTAAATTCAGGATACATCTTGTACAAAATAATTATAAGAAGTAAACAAGCAACAGGAAAATAAACCAAGTAGATTTAAGACCTAAGACGTAAGAAAATGTATTATGGAAGTTATGACGGCCTACTAGCGCCAAAACCGAGAGTTACCATTGTCACGAGATAATTGAAATTATCACGTGTTCTGTGTAATTTACAGAGATACCGGTAATCCGCAGTAATAATTATCAGTATTTGCCATACTTTCCTAGAGCCAAAACCTGATAATTACTAATATCATGAGATAATTACAATTATCAAAAGATAATTACAATTATCAAGAGATAATTACAATTATCAAGCGATAATTACCATTATCACTGAAAATTATAAATATCAAGATGAGCATGCGAGGCCCGATGCGCGATGCGCATGCGCGGCAGCGGCACTGTTACCAGCACGTCTGGGGTTCTGGCCCTAGTAAAGCGTGGCCAAAACTGAAAACTAGTAATTAACACTGTGAATTACCGGTATCTCTGTGAATTACACAGAACACGTGTTAATTACAATTATCACTGATACATGTAAGTTTTGCAGGTTTTGATGCTAGTAAGCCGCCTTACCAGAATTAAGCAAGATCACGTGAAAATTATAATTATCAAGTGATCATTTTAATTATTATGTGATAATTACAATTTTCAGTGTTGGCGCATTTCCAGGCGGATTGATAGAGCCAAAACTGAAAATTAAACATGATAACACGAACATATTATGTAATTTTCAATGATAATTGTAATTATCTCTTGATAATTGTAATTATCCCATGATATTTGTAATTATCACATAATAATTGTAATTATCAGGTTTTGGCGCTAGTAGGCCGCCAGAGGAAGTAAATAGAATTATGTAACAAGTATTTTGTTGTGGCATGGCAACTATCATGCATACAGCGCGCTAATGTATTAAACCAAAAAAAGTAAAACCGGGACATAAATTATTCAGAGGTCGTGTTTAGCAGTTACGTTTTGCGTTCTTGTGCGAGCGGTCCTAAACAGAATTGTACCAGATGAACGTAAAACAACAACAACAACAACAACAACAATCACAAACAATGTTGTAAGCATTGGTTTTGTACCAGGTTAACACCCGGCATTCTTGTTGCCATAGTCTAAGCTTATAGGCTTACCTTGCTGTGCAGCTTGTGCACACAGGCGCTTGTATCTGAAGGTGAGAGATGCCGTAGCCTATACTAGCGTCGTTCTCTCTTTACTGTTAAGCTTATATCGGGCGCTTGTGCTTCTGTGCTTTGACTGAACTCTTCCGCGCGCGAAAACGCTATGGACGTAACTAGTGGCAAAAAAAGGTCTATTTTAAACGATTATCTCTTTTAGTTTTTAGTGTGAAGAAACGAAAAGACAGCTTCAGCTAGAAGATGATACACATCATCATGACTCAAGCGCTATTCCTGATCCTGGCCAGTCTTCTGGTCACTATAGGGTCATCCTCTCTGTTGAGCCCACAGCAACGAATGCAAAATCAACGGCAGAGGTGGGTTGTTAACGCGATGATGATGATGATTGATGATGATTGATGATGATGATTGATGATGATGATTGATGATGATGATGATTGATGATGATGATTGATGATGATTGATGATGATGATGATGATGATGTCAGGATGATGATGATGATGATGATGATAGTCGTGGTTGTAGTTGTGGTAATGGTGGCGGTGGTTTTGATTGTGGGGTCCGATCTTTTTTTTCTTCCCAAAATGTGCAACATTAAACATTATGGTAGTGGTAAGGATGTTGATGATGATGATGCGAAGAAGAAGAAGAAGAAGAAGAAGAAGAAGAAGACGATGCAGATGATGGCGATGATGACGACCATGATGATGATGACGGTGACGACGACGAAGAGGAGGAGAATCATGATGATGATGATGAGGATGAATGTGTGGATGTCAATGATGATTTTTTTTAAAGGACAAGGCCTGGCATGTGTTAATCAAAGCAGCAATATAAAATTACATGACAATTTTAAACTTCCATATTCGCTATTCATACAAAAACGTGGTTGTGTGTTTTTTGTGTGCTATCAACAGTGTATGGCGGTCAGAAGTGGCTGGTAACCATGGCAAGAATATATCGGGGTATAACCTAGCAGAAAGCTATCGACAGTGCCAGAAATACGCATGCCCACCCAGCAACGTCGTGGAAGACAGAGGAGTAAGTGTTCATTTCTGCAAGCATTCAATAAAGTTCCATTGAGTTACGTCCCTTCCGGTAGTGTAGCTCATTTTCTCCTTATGCAGGGAGATAAAATCCCACCACACAAAATAATTATATTATTTTAATCATATGTACATTCCTGAACGATAGCTGGGAAACTATCGAAGGGGCGTTTTACTTTTTAATTTATGCTTTAAACAGCGTCGGTTTCTCAAAACGCAGTGAGATCAAAATCACACAAAAATGTGTTGTAGGCCTACTTAAAAAAAATTGTTATAGAGGTAAGTACATAGCCTGCTTCTGTGATTTGTGTGTGTGTGTGTGTGTGTCTGTGTGTGTGTGTTTGTGATCAGGCCATGCCTTCCTATCTCTATGTTTCTCTTTAGCGTTTGTTTGAAAAGAAAGAAAGGAAGAAAAAAATAACTTCTGTCCAAACATCAGAAATTAATGTTCAGTTCGGTGCTGTTATTTTTAGATCACAAGCTGTTGTTGAAACTGTTTCTTTTCCTTTTGTACTAATCCTTTAATTGGATTGATTTTAACAACAACAGTAATAATAATAATAATAATAATAATAATAATAATAATAATAATAATAATAATAATAATAATAATAATAATAATAATAGCAACAATAACAATAAAAACACATCGATCTATATAGCGCTCATCTCTCTCGCTCACACAAAATAATAGTCTATTCTGTCTGGTCTGGATGGCTATAAACATTACATTACATGATTATTGCTTTAGGTCCAGCGGAACAAATAGAACAAGAAATGTGGCGCCTTTAAACGGTTGTGATTGGTAAGGTGTCTTGATGAAAGTAGATACAACCTTGTCTTCGGAGAAAACTCCTACAATGGGCTAAAATGAGGACAAATAAAAAAGGTTTAAAGACGAGATAGAATTGAGACCACAAACGCTTGTTATATCTAGACCCGCCAGCGCCTATCCCTGTGGCGAGTCTATCTTCTGGTTGTCTATAAATACGTACGTATTTAAGCGTGTCCATATACAAGCGCCTATTTGCACACTAGTAAGAAGGTACATGTATGCACTGTCAATGTTACGGGTTTTGAAAGCTAGTAGTGTGATGCTGCAGAAAATCTTCGTTTTTACACTACAGTTGCTCTGCTACAGAGGTTTGACACCACCTCCAGAGCCTTTGGAAGGCTGCTGCGCTCCCTTGTCATCTCCATCTTCCTATACGCTTGCAAAACATGGACCCTCACAGCTGAACTACAACGAAGAATAAAAAGCATGGAGATGAGGTGCTACAGAAGACTTCTGGACATTTCCTATACCCAGCACATCACCAACGACGAAGTCCGACAGACCATCACACAAGTCATTGGACAACATGCTCACAATGGTGAAGAAACGGAAACTCCGATGGTACGGCCACGTCACCAGAGCAGCACTCCTTGCAAAGACCATCCTGTAAGGCACAGTGCATTGATACAGAAGAAGAGGGAGGCAGAAAAAGAGGTGGGAGGACAACATTCGAGAATGGACTGGCGTGACACTGAGCGAGGACATGAGTGTTGCTGAGGACAGAGAAAGATGGAGAACGCTGATTAAACGCTGGTCATCTGTGGTGCCCCAATGACTTTGGAGTTACGGTATAAGATAGGATAAGATAGGATAGGATGGTCTGCTACCAAACCTATTTAGAGGTTGGGATCTATCGGGTGATATTTTACACACCACTAGTACTCCTTTGACACTTTATTTTATATTATAACATATATAATATTGTTTCAGTCATACAAGATCGTGTATTTCCCACCTGCACCCTATGCCAAGACTAAAAGAGCAGGTGACACCCTGGTGCCAGCTACACTCAACCTGTACGGCCGTCTCAGGGGCTACATCATGGGGGATAACGTAAACAGTACGTTTATAGTTATGTTTAGGCTATATATTGGTTTCATGATGCGTTTTTGGTTTCTTCCCCAGATTAGAGCCTGAGTAGGTCTTTGAGCGGGTAAATGCGCTATATTATTTTATCAGTACTTAAAAAAAAAAGTATATGTTAAGGGTATGTGTGTGTGTGTGTGGGGGGGGGGGGTGCGTGTGTGTTCGTGTTTATTTAGTATGGAGATAACTCATTTACAAGAAAATGCTGGCGTCGTTTCTGTCCCACTGCAGTTATTTCCCTTTTATTATTGCCTGCGGGTAGAGAAAGACAAACTATAGTAAGAGGTTAATATAAATAAGCAGGGTTAGCCTCCCTTGAATTGGCTTGTAGCGATTCAGCTACGTCTAAATTCAATGAAAGGGAATTAAATGAAAGGGAATTGAGTCTATTACATAAGGATTAGAATTCTGATTTACTTTTCATCAGGACTTTTTGTTTTTGTTGGTTGGGTGTGGGTGAAGGGGAGGGGCGAAGGGTCGGGGTGCCGGAGGCGACTATAGTCATGCTTGGGAGAAATTGTACCCCTTGAGGATGCCAGAGGAAGTTTATTTCCGTGTTGTTAGTCTGGCCTTGGGTGACTCCTGCTTTGCAGAATCATTGGGAGAGTCTTAAGCCCTTGGACAAGGCGATAGACATAATTATGTTCTCCCCGCCTGGGCCTTCGCCCTCTCCCTTTTGGGAGAGGAACAGGAGTCAGCTGTCGGCTGGCATTCTGTGCAGATTCTAAACCCAAACATATTTTTTTGAAAGTAGTCAAATTACAAAAATTATGAAAATTGTTTTCAGAGAATTATTTTAAAACGTCGTGTTCAAAAAGAAAATTATTTAAAATGTATTCAGAGGAGGATTACTCGTATTTTAAATTTTGTGCTCAGAGGAGAAACTGCCGATGACTGCTCCGGTCATTCTGCGAGTGGACCCCAGTACAGACGGACTGTGGTCACCCAAGAATTTCACCATGTTTTTCTACATTGACCCCAGCGTCAAGTCACCCCCTGCAGCCACGGACCAAAACATTGCTGTCCTCAATGTCAACTCCTACACTTTGTACATCCGGTCAGTGTTATGATGATGACGACGACGACGACGATGATGATGATGATGATGATGATGATGATGATAATAATAATAATAATGTCATAAGACATAAGAAACTTTATTAGTAAATACAATTTTTAAGTAACTTACATTACAATGCATGGAATAACAATTGATGATTACAATGGTAACGATGATGATGATTGATGCTGCTGCTGATGATGATGATGATACATGATGATGATTATAATGATTATGATGATGATGACGACGATGATTATGATGAGGACGACCACGGAGACGACGTCGGTGATAATGTTGATGATGATGATGATTATAATGATTATGATGATGATGACGACGACCACACCGACGACGTCAATGATGATGATGATGATGATGATGATGATGATGATGATGACGATGACGACGACGAGGAGGAGGAAGAGGACGACGACGATGATGATGAAGTGGTCTTTGCTGATGATAATGTTGCTGCTGCGCTGCTGATTAAGATTCTGTCTTCGTCTCTACGGCTCTACACTTTAAGAGGAAGAAATATAGCATGGTTAGTTATTTGAATGCTTCAGTCTATATGTTGTTTTTTTTCCAGAACTTTCTACAGTTATACCGTGTCGTACGCAGACTGGATGCGAGAGCTGTTGCAGCTGGTTGCAGACGTTGAAGCTGATGGAGAGGACTTCGTCAAAACTTTCTTCTACTTCGCCTCCTACGACCCCCCTACCCAGATGACCGGCCGCATCAATGAGGTCCAGCTCCTCAAGCCACCAGCTACTGCTGATCCTCGATAATGTGGATAGGCGAACCGTGAAACAGTTAAGTGTGGAGTTCAGGGATATCAGTTTTAGGAGAGAGGGGTGTAAAGCTGAAGTCACATGAGCAACGATTCCGCTACAATGTTTCAACAATGAAAAAAATAAGCAAGAAAGAAAGGAAGAGAAAAAGAAAGAAAGAAATCAGCAAACAAATGATAAAAAAACGAAAGAAAGAAAATAAGAAAAAAAGAAAGAAAAAGAGAAAGAAAGCACGGAAGATAGAAAAAGAAACAAAAAAGAAAGAAAGAAAGAAAGATAAAAAGAAAGATAGAAAAGAAAGAAAGAAAGAAAAACAAGAAAAATAGAAAAAAGGGGAAAGAAAAAAGGAAAGAAAATTAAAAAGGAAGGAATAAATGAAGAATGAAAAAGAAAATAAAACAAAGATAGAAAGAAAGAAAGGAAGGACGAAAAATGAACGAATGAATGAATGATTGATTGAATTGGAAAAAATATCTCACTCTATACAATAATAGGGGAAAGAATCGATCGATGTAAGTTTGTCCAAACTAACCATCCTGACACTTATATGATCTCACTTGTTCTGTACGTGATGGGTGAATCAGACAGAATCAGGGATGTATATAAATACTCGTTCATTTAGATGAACATTATGTGACATTCCACATTTACCTCCAATTTCATAGCAGTAGAGGTACACATAACCACCCCTTTCCCCCTCTCCAGGCCTTTGAAAATTTATTAAATGGGCCAATGTGTTATTTTGCATTTAGGTTGTTAAATTCATTGACCTGATTTAAATGGAATTGAATTCTGGTAATAAATTAAATTAAATTAAAGTAGGGTAACTTAAAGCAAACGTCATTACACATATTTCAAATAAAGGAATTGAGCTATAAATGAATTGAAATGAAATGAATTACATATAAATAAATAAAATTAATCAACTATTTTAATGTAATGAATGACAAAAAAATAATTTAATTTAATTTAATTTAATTTAATTGAACTATTCCCAAAGAAGGCAGTCAGGGTGCGTTGTGATGACTGCATTGCTTGTTAAAAGATTGAAGAGCAATGGGTTGATTGACTGGACAGAGCATTGAAGATTGTGTGTGCGTGTGTGTGTGCGTGTGTGCGTGCGTGATATGTGCGTATGTGTGTGTGCGTGTGAGCAGGTCGCTCGTGCATAACACGCATGAATGTTTACTTTGGAGGAGAAGAGAGAGTAATTTTCCTGCACAGAAAAAGACAGCACAACCCGTATAATACTTCTCCCCCTCTCTCCTTCCCCTACCTCTTACCCCTCCACCTCCACACCCCTCTTCACTGCCACTGTCATTTTACATGTAATTCCACATGTTATTTCTACAAACCCCAAAAAAAGTTAAATGTGGGCATTTATTTCTACAACATGTGTATGTGTGTGTACTCTGTGTGTGTGTGTGTTTCTCTATCTTTTATTGGAGTACAAGGACATTACTAAAGGTTGGGTGCCTGTTGTAGCAGATTCTCGATATCAAAGCGATCGGTAGAACATCATCTATATAGTTATAATACGTCGGCTGTGTGCATGGCACACTCTCTATCTAGTTATTATAGTTAAGGCTGTGTGCTATCTACCACTTTCCTATCGAGGATCCGCTACAGGCGCCCAACTTGAGTATTGCCGTTGTGGGCGGGAGTCAAATAGGTTCGTAGGACTATTATCAGTGTCAGTATTATGTGATCGCTTCACTCCTTTGTTGGATATATAACGTTCGTTGCGTTTACAATAACATGCAATACTGCCCCGAGTTGTCTAGAAAAAAAAAGCGCCACAAAAACGTTTCAATTGCACAGCACGAACTGTTTTTGCTTCTGGGCGACCTTTTGCCATATGCCAAAATACTAACGTAGCGTTAAGTAGCGCTTAGCCTAGGAAACTCAGGGCTGCATGATCTTTCAGCGTTTGTTCTATAACGCGAACCTTTTCTACAATAACGATGTTCATTCGAATTTTGTAGTGTTTTCCTTGCTCATTTGTGTGAGCCAAAGCTGTGTATCAAAACAAAACACATTGTTTGTTTATTAAAAAACAAAGAAAGAAAGAGATTTATCTTATATAGCGCACTTACAAACTCAGAGAGCTTCTCAAGGCGCTGGCCCGTAATATCCAGCAATCACAAAATAGTTTTCTGAAGTCAGGATTCGAACCCACGTCGCCCAAGACGCACTCACACAAGTGGTGCGCTCTGACCACTGAGCTATCCCTGCCGCCATTATTAATTAATGGTATTAATAATGCGCTGAATGCATGTTGTGTGAGTATTATTACTGCTGATATTATTTTTGCTGTTACAATTTAAAAAAAAATTAATGTTTTAATTTAATGTTATAGTTGCTCCTATTGCTCTTGATGGTGTTGTTATTGTAATTGATGGTTTTGTGGTTACTAATGTAGTTACTTTTTTAAAAATTAATTATTGAGTAATTTTTTGTTTGTTGTTCATGATGGTGTTAATGTTCATGTTGCTGCATTAATTGTAGTGTAAATAATATATTACGGTTAGGATGGAGTTACACAAACTTGTTTTCTAATTCATTTCTACTTAACTGTTATATTCTAAAATAGCAGGCCTATCTTATGTGTGAATGAAACAAGGTGTGGCATAGTTAACTGCTTGCAGTTATGTAGTATATGATACTGTAAGCCTAGAATAGGATAGGATAGGATAGCGTTAGTCTTGTGAATGCTGTAATATTTCATTAACATTCTTAAAAAAATTTTTTCCCCCCTTTCTAATATCATGCTTGTGAATAAACGTTTAAAAAAATAATTACATCGTTCTTATTTATTTTTTTATTTATTTATTTACTTATTCGACTCACCCTTGTTTCATAGAGGAGACCACTCATGTTTTGTGTCACCACTTCTTGCCTCCTTTCTCATGTCTTCATTGTACTCGTATTTCCCCTTCATATAATAAATCATCAAATATCTTTACAACTTCTGCCGATTGCCTATTACACATTCCGATGAATGTTATTCTGTTTTTGTACCGTATTATATATTATATTATAACAGTAAACTTGCAATTTATAATAATTATTATTAAAATAAATGATATCAACAAATTTCGTCTTGTCTTGTTTGTGTAGGTGTTCATAATGTTTTGTCCTTTCGCCAATTTCTTGTCCTCTACATTTTGTATTTGAGTGTGGCACACACCCATACACACACATTCGCCAGCCCGCGCGCGCGCGCTCACGCACACACACACGAACACACACGCACACGCACGCACACACAGAGATTTAGACCCTATAAAAAAATTTAAAGTCTCGATAAAATGATTTGCGGCTTCCACAAACATAGATATTTATGAGCTTGATCCAGAATTGTTTCTTATATGTAGGATAATGTAACTTTGTAAGCGATTTTTGTCAATAAGTGTATGTGATTAAATACAAACCATCATTGATACTTTCGGTGTTATGTATCAAAACATTATTTGCTTTTTATAATGATAATAATGATGTACACTACACGCTACAATCACTTTTACCTTTTTATATAAACATTTGTATACTTCCCCCGTGGGTGTGCCGGGGGTTTCAGTATAAATAGTATCCCCACTTTCTGGAATTTTAGTGCTTTAAATTCCCACTGTCGCTGTCTTTCTCCTTTGTTCTTTCCAATTCCTACTCTGTTCTATCAATCTACTATACTATCTTCTTCTTCACTGGACCAGTCACCTACATTTTGTTTTTGAAAACTCTACCGGGACCAAACTACTCATTTGTGTGTGAGGTCTGTTGGATCAGCTTGGAAATATTGGACGCTTTCTGCCAGGTGGTCATTGGGGCTTCCTATGATATTATTATTTGGCAATGTAGGCATTTTATATGTATGTGTTTTGTTGATGTTTTATAATGATGTTTATATTCTATTTTGTTTTTGTAAACGGGGGTTCGATAAATTAGAGTAATCGTATAGCCTCAGCGTCCCCTGCGTGGGATGTCTTTATAGTAAAGTGACCGGCTGGTGGAGTGCCTTCAGTGTTACCAATAGGGTTGTTTCGACAGATCTTTTATGCGCATCAGGGGTGAGTCCTCTTTCAGCAAAGTTGTGGTCTTGATTTTGTGGTCCTGATTCGGCTATACTGGTCCTAATTTGGCTCGGAAGAGTCCGCTGGACCTAAAGCAATAATCATGTAATGTAAACATTTTTATTAAATTTATATAAAAAAAACACATTTGTTCCATCCCTCCCGCCCCTGGTGGGGGCCGGTTTATGCTCTTCATGGAGAGGGGAAATGGGTGTGTGTGAGTGTGTTCTTGATTATATTATGTGATTCTATTAGACTAATAATAATTATGTACAATTACGTATTGCTCCAGCCAGTTTCTGTTCTTCACTACACGGCTAAGTCCACTAGACTAAAAGAAAATTATGTTTACAGTTTATTATTATTATTATTATTATTATTATTATTATTATTATTATTATTATTATTATTATTATTATTATTACACAAACTTGCCTCCGTTGGTGACACACAAACAAGGAGTCTTGTCCAGGAAGAGTTTTCAAGAAAAAAAGGTAGGTCATTGATCTAGCGAAGAAGAAGATAGTATAGCAGAGTGATAGGACAGAGCAGGAATGGGAAAGAGTAAATGAGGAAGACAGCGACAGTGGGAATTTAAAGCACTAAATTTCCAGAAAGTGGGGATACTATTTATATTTTATAAGGGGGTACTGTTGTCGCAGTGAATTGGTCATGCCTACAAAGGCAAAACAGGTTTTCAACTGGGGCTTTCACTTTTCCCTTTATAGGTTAGAACAATCTACAGTGGCAAGATTGCTCATGACCCCAAGGGGTAGAGCTCTTGTAAATATACATCTCAAGATTCAAGATATAATTTGTGTCCCCCATTCTTCTCTTTGTTCTGCGTTCAACTCACCACCACCACTGCAAGGAAATTAAGTGGGTGCTGTGACAATTTCCCACCAACAAAACCAAACACGATAGTACGTGCAATAATACAATACAATACAATACAATACAATACAATACAATACAATACAATACAATACAATGATGTGCATTAGGTCAACACTAAAATAATGTAGCACAGCAGTGCAGGAAAATCGCGCTAACTTTTGCTTACACACACATACACACACACACACACACACACACACACACACATACACACACACACACACACACACACACACACACACACACACACACACGTGCACGCGCGCACACGCTATAAAACCATGCATAAGCAGATTTCCACGCAACCAGTCAGCAACTTACAATTTTACACCTCACACTCACAAACAAACATTCCGCAGCTGCATCCTTCCACCACCAAACAATCACATACTCACAACATAAGCATATATACACAGGTAATTTCTGCATCACTACGCGAATGCAAGAACAGACATTTGAACGTAAGCTATTTTGTTGTCAATGCTTTTCTGCACAGGATGCCAGTGCAGCTTTTTCAAGTCTGGTGTGACTGTTCAGATTTCTTGGTTTTTGATCAAATAGGGGCTGCAGCATGCAATTGCACTCTCTTCTGCAGTCTCTGAAACTGGTACTGTGTGGCAGAGACCTCACAAACAGCTGCTATAATAATCCAACCTGGATAGTATCATGAAAACAGCAATCAACATATAGCATTCTTCTAATTGGTTTAAACATAATTGTATTCAAGCAAAGTTGTACATAGAACACATATAAAGGGTACACAAAATGAAACCTTTAAAAAGCGCTACCCTTGAAAATATAACCGAATGGAGAGTACTCGACACACTCTCGGTCTCTTCCAGTGATGGCAGTCATATATTGATTGTTATCCCTCATAATAGAGATTACAAACATTTGTGCTTTGCAGTGCGCGAAATGTGCCTGAGCAACATTTCCTGATCCATCTTCAGACACAAAAAGTAACCTAACGAATTGCTGGACTTCCCATTCTCGGTCATTTTCCTTCATAACATTTATATATTGATTTTATCGCTCATAAGAAAGCTTACAAGTACTTATTTCTTTGCAAGGCGTGAAGTGTAGCGAGAGGTTAAGGTCAATTGTAGATTATAGTCGCACGACCCCGGAGCGTAGAGGCGACTACTGGTCACATTATTCTGACACCAGCGTAAAGTTGGTGGTAAGGGGACAATAATTTGGTCGAGATTTGAACAGGGACGCTCTCCCAACTGAGCTACCGAGAGCACACAAGGTTACCGGCTACTAGTGCCACAACACTCCCTGCAGGTCACTGCCACGAACCTGCATAGAATGCCAGCCAATAATTAAGCCCTGCGAACCCCTAAAAGCAGAAGACGAAGGGCCAGGCTGGGAGAATATATGTCAGGTCACCTTGTCCTGTATAATCCCGGGGTCCACGCACACAAGGATTCTCCACAGCAGGAAACACACAAGGCCAGACTGACAACAACGTAACAAACTCCTTCTACCAGTCTCAAGGGGGACAATCCCTCCCAATCATGGCCAATCGTCTCCCCGCTCCACTACAAAAAACACATTCAACAGTTGCGTTTCCTTGAGGATTGGATCTAAAATTAATTTTGTGTGTGTGTGTGTGCTCGTTATTACCGTATTGTTACCCAGTTCATATCAATCGAAACCTCTTGGATATATCTCAAAAGTGCCGGCCAGCAGTCCAGCAAGAATTTGAATGTGGATCTATGCACCTCCCTCCCCCACCCCCTTCTCCCAAATCGGTTATCTTTAATGTGGAACACTGGTTACGTCTTAATTTATAGTTAACCGCACGGCGATGTTCTCTCAAAGAACTGAAATTCTCTTATATTACTGGGGCGTCGAGTACTTTGTACGTTTTTACTGAATATAATTTATGCCAGACGTCTTGCGTAAAGAATTATCTGTGTTCAAACCCAGTGTCAGAAATCATTTTATTAGTTTGTACTTTGTTCATGACTTCATTCAACGGGCCGTGGAATGTTCTGGATATGCAAAAAGCGCTTTGAGCAAACATTGCGTCTGAATTTTTGTGCTATATAAGCTAAATTATTATTATTATTATTATTATTATTATTATTATTATTATTATTATTATTATTATTATTATTATTATTATGATGCTAACCAGTGTCCATGTTGTTCGTACAATTTGTTGTCGGCATCAGTGCGTATTTATTAGCCGATCGGGGTATCTGACTTCATCCTCTCGACCACTTTCCAGGAGAACGCAGTCCGACCTAACCTAAGCAGCCGTTTTCATTTACACCTTTGAGAGGGACATAAGAAAGCGGTGCCTTGACCCAAGACAGATGGAACGAACTCTCTCTCGCAGTCTAAAATCCTCCCAAACGTGACCCATCACCTACCCACCTCTCCACATTTTGCATCCGTGTATATTCTATCGTCTTCATTCATTCATTCAAAAGTTAACACGGAAATGTAACAAGCATGCAACAATTAACGTGCATGCAACAATTAACGTGCAAAGGTTAACACGTATGCCAAAAAAAAAATAATAATGCAACATGAAACAAAATATAACATGAAGAAAAGCCTGTAAACAAAAACCGAACACTCGTGCACAATAGGCGAAGTTAATTTGAGAAACATATAACAATGTTTAATAGGCACGCAAAGTGTTGGCAAATGCGCACATAACAGTCCACTATCGCGGTCATATTGAGAAAGAATTTTAAGAAAAAATCATAGACCAGGAATACTTAGACCGCGCAGTGACGCCTTTGGTGTGATGACGCGTCAAGAGTTATGCGACTTGATTGTAACATGTGTGAAAATGGCTGCGTCACAGAGCGAAGATCTGATGGAGAGGGGGAAAATAAATCGCAGGAAGAGTTACGGTGACCACTGTGCAGCTTTGAACTGCACAAACGCACGATTAAAGGCTGCATGCAAGGGGAAGAGTTTTTTTGGTTTCCCAAAGGAAGAAGAACAATAAGTTCTTGAAGAAATTGTAGATCTATTCTGACAGACAAGAATCGTGATATGAAAGAATTATGATGACCAAGACCGGTCAATGAATGGTTGTCAATGATACAAGACGGATTGGAAATAAGGTGATGTTTCAAGAGAGAGTATAATTATTACGTACCCTAATTATTATGTTGAAATCAATCGAAGCATATTTTTGTAAATAAATGAATTTCCGTGTGCACAACTAGATTTACGTTTCGAATTAGTCAATATCTTTATTTATATTTCGATCTCCATCTCTTTCTATATATCACACACACACACGCGCGCGCGCGCACACACACGCACAAATTATACACACTAAAACTGCCAATCAATCCGTATGCTGTATGACCCCATACGGAACAAAAAATAAATTACGCATGTATGACACCTATTCTAGACTAGTGTGTTGTTTTTTTTAAATATTATTATTATTTTTATTTTAACTCAATTTATCTTATACATACTGTTTATTTCAAGCAACAATACAATGCAAAAGCCACCTATATCACGGGTTACAGTTTAGGAAGCGCTCATAACACCCTTACGGTCAAGAGGCAGCAAGTCATGAAAAAATAAACAGATGTGCATTAAAAAAAATTCTCAAATTTGAGAAGCCTTATTTCAAACATTTTCAACAGCAAAAGGTGAAAATCGCGGTCTAAAACATTTTTTTTAAATATAATTAAAAACCCCCATATATAGACAAGAGACTAAGAACCGAAAGCAAGCCCATGTGAGGTTGAAGGGACGTAACTCCTCCACCGTACATCACTTCTCATAGAGGCGATATCGCGAAGTGATTTCTCTCTTCTTCCTTTCTCTCTGGAAAAAATCAGATTGTGCTGAGGAACGTAGCCTAGATGAATTTTTGAAACAACATTAAACGCTTAAACAAAATGGATGAAAATAGTTCACCGTTCAGATTTAAAAAAAAAGTGAGCAATCACACACTCACAAATGCATACACAAACATACACACGCACACACACACACCCTCACCCACACACACACACACACACACACACACACACACACACACCCACACACACACACATACACACACACACATACACACATAAACATCGTGACTACCTTTTTTTCTTTCCCTTTTTTGCTTTTATTTTTATTTATATATCTTGAAGAAGAAGAAGAAGAAGAAGAAGAAGAAGAAGAAGAAGAAGAAGAACTTAAAATACTCTCCTCCCTCCCCCTCTCCCCACCCATCCCTCTCCCCAAGACGGCAACGAAGAATAAAATGAACTTAATGAACTTAGCGCAGTGGTTGGAGCACTCGCTACTGTGTCGCAAGTTAAGCACCGTCCAGTGCGGTTAGCCCTTGGATGGGTGACCGCAAAACGTGAAGCGACAAATATCAACGCCCCCAGTTGACTCAACTGTGACTGAGTACCTACTCTCTTAAGGGTGGGGAAGGTAAAGCAACGAGGGAGAGAGAGATGGGCATCACCCTCATTACGCTGGCCCAAGATAAGTGTGATCTCCAACATCA
Source organism: Oncomelania hupensis (assembly GCA_036898135.1). Classification (NCBI taxonomy): domain Eukaryota; kingdom Metazoa; phylum Mollusca; class Gastropoda; order Littorinimorpha; family Pomatiopsidae; genus Oncomelania; species Oncomelania hupensis. Next base: position 22,186,779 of record CM072514.1, read on the forward strand.
CGCTCCCCTACGGCCACAAGGCTATGGGACTACCTTTACCTTTACCTAAAAACATTCCCTCTCCCTCAATGACGACGAAGAAGAACTTAAAATACTTCCTCTTCTCTCCCCCTTCCCTCCTTCACCGCTCACCCTCCCCAATCTCTCACCCTCCCATTAATAAAAAGAAAAAAAAAGAAAGAAAGAATAGTGCGGAGTACACATGCAGAATAAATTGCGGTTACCGGTCCTAAAAAAAAAAGAAGAAAAAAAAAAGAAAAAACCGGTCAAGCCGGCTCCACGTGTTTCCGCAAGTTATCGTGCACACACTGCATACTTGCGTCACGAAATTTCAGATCATTTTCCTTTGTTCGATTACTATCTCTTGTACCTTTTTTTGGGTTGTTGAGAAGTTCACAGTTTTGCCAGCACTGTGTGCCGTGAGAGAGCAGCTGGGGTGATCAGCTGTTGATCAGCTGTAGGGCGCGTGGCCTTCGGTGCCAAGGTCACAAGTCGCCGGTATATAGCCGGCCGACACCCACCGCTAAATGTACGGAACGCTGAAACAGACACTTCTTTGGAGACATTCTAGCGGAGGATAAATATGACGGTAACTTTGCAACACATAGGAGCGCAGTGTCAGATACTGTTGTATAGTAATTGTTGTAGTACACTGCGAAATAATTGTCCGTGATGTTTGCTTGGGACAATAAAAGATTCTCCTTATGAGATTTTTGGATTAAATTATTTATTTATTTATTTATTTATTTATTTATTTATTTATTTATTTATTTGAGATTTGCTGAGATCGTAGTATCATCCGTGCTTGTTTTAGATTTTGCCACAGGTTGTGGGGGTTATTGGCCCTATGGGTTCCGGCACTAAATAGAATAGACCCAACGTTTCCCGGCGTGTCGTAAGAGGCGTGAACAGGGGTGATGTCTGAGCGGCATCACTGGGCGAAAGTCTTCTACACAGAAGTCACCGGCCAGGACGGAGGAACCTCAAGTTACTACAGGTTCAACGACCACGTGCTCGGGGTCAAGGCGAGACACACTGTATTCGAGGATATCGGCTGTAGCCAACAGCCTGGAGAGGATTGGGCCCTGGCAGGTCTTTCGTGCCCAAGACACACTGTATGAAGAATAAAACCATTTACTCCATACCGGATCGGTCGTCGCCCGGGTCACCAAGGACCGCGCCTTCCGTTGGCCACCAGGATGAAGATGATAAGTGTGCTACTGATGAACAACTTAGCAAGATCCGCACCAGAAACAACATCGTCATAGGAACCTGGAATGTCAGGACCCTAACTGCGGATAGAAAATTCGAAGAACTGGCTCACAAACTGGACCACTATCGATGGAACGTTTTAAGTATCAGCAAACTGCGCTGGAAAGGCATAGGTGAAACAACGACCGACAAAGGCCACAAGCTTTATTTCAGCGGTAGAGATGACAGGCACGAACACGGCGTTGGATTCTTGGTCCACAACAACATTCTAGCCACTGTCATGGGTTGTCGTCCAGTCTCCTGTAGACTCATTACCATCCGTCTGAGATCACCCCCTTTCAACATCACCATCATCCAGGCCCATGCCCCAACATCAGACTATGACGACAGCGAAGTGGAGGATTTCTATGAAAATCTACAAGCTGTCCTTGACCAAGTGCCGAAGAAGGACATAGTCATAGTGCAAGGCGACTGGAATGCCAAGGTTGGCCAAGATGCGCACCCAAAACTGGGGAGACACATGTGGACCCCACTGCAACAAAAAGACAAATGACACAGGGGTCTGAGACTCTTAGAGTTTGACAGACACAACAATCTGATACTGGCAAACACGATTAGTCTCCACAAAAAATCCAGAAGATGGACATGGCACAGTCCCGGTAGGGAGCATCACAACCAGATCGACTACATCATAGTCAAGAAACGCTTCAGATCAAGCATCAATGTTTGCAGGACACGCACTTTTCCAGGAGCAGACATCGGAAGTGACCACGATCTCGTGATGATGTCCTTCCGGCTCCACTTGAAGAGAGGAAACACAGCAAAGTGCACTAGACTGAAGTTCGACCTGGACAAACTGCAATACCCGGAGGTGGCAGAAATATTTTAGGCCACAATTGGAGGGAAATTTGCACCACTGTTTGTTACACTCGTATTTTTTTTTAATCAGTAGTTGATTCAGCCCCGATGCTTGAATCCTGATAAGTGTAACTTAGATTCGTTTATCCACGCAACCTGTTCACTCAACAACAAGGTATGAGTCGTCGTATGAAGTTTTCCAATTTTATTCAGCATACATCAACAACTGCATCACAAATCGCTCAATCGCTTTTTCCACTTGCTCACTCTCAACTCTCAATTCTGCGGCACATATATAGTCTCTATATACTCTAGAGAACGTTCGAACATTCCAGCGTGCCGCAATTACAACCAATCAGAATAAAATTCGTCATCACTGTCTTACGTCATATAACTTAGAATCATCTCGCAGCCATCACCAGATTTATTCACATGCTTCGATCGATAGTAAACAAGCAACCCTAGAAAATTCTCCAATAATATCGACCAACCTAAATTCTCAACATTAAACAAAGCTTCTTCTAACTACAACGCAAAATCAAATCAAAGGTAAATACACTCTGTTATTGCATGCTTTGCAAAATAGAACGATCGGATATATCGTGCGCGTCTCAAACGTAACACTGCTCATTTTGGGAGCTGGTGAAGTAGATGTCAACACCATGACCACCACCTTCAACTCAGCTGTGACAGATGCCGCCATGGAGATCCTTGAAAAGCACCGGCCAAAGAAGAAGCTGTGGATCACACCTGAACTTTTGGACCTGTGTGATAAACGAAGAGAGTTGAAAATGAAAAAAAACACAACCTCACTGGGAGCTGATGCCTACCGAAAAATCAACAATGACATCCGAAAAGGCATGCGCACAGCAAAGGAGAACTGGATAGAAGATCAATACCAGGAAATAGAGAAGAGTCTGAACAAGAACAACAACAAGAAGGCCTACCAAGCTGTGAAGCGGCTGACAAGTGTTTAACAGCCCAAAGCAAGTCTAGCATATGCCTTACAGAGGAACAAGAAGTCTTGGACAGATGGACAGAATACTGCTCTGACCTTTACAACCACACACAAAACGGAGACCCATCAGTTCTTGCATGTCCTGAATAGTGGTCCTGATTCGGCTCTTGGCAGTCCTCTGGACCCTATGAATACTGAATATCTATTTATATATCCTATCACGCAACTCGCAAGTCGTTGGGGCACCACAGATGATCGTTTAACCAGCGTACTTCCTCTTTCTCTGCCCTTAGCAACCCTCATGGCTTCGTTCAGTGTCAAGCCAGTCCATTTTCGAATGTTATTCTCCCACCTCTTTTTCTGTCTCCCTCTTCTTTTGCTTCCTTGCACCGCGCCTTGCAGAATGGTCTTTGCAAGGCCTGATGTTCTTGTGACATGGCATATTTTTTGGCAGGTTCTAGAAAAAGTCTAGAAAGAAGGAAACCCACTAAATAAACTTAATTAATCGTTAACGTTCTGAACAAAGCAAAAGAAAAAGTGACGTCACATTGCAGCGTGTCTTTTGTTACTTTTATTTTTAAAAGATAATTACGGCTATACACTATGAATAGCAAGCTTAATAGGGAGAAAAAACAACACTTAAACTTAATAAATGACATTCTTTACAAAGTAGTGTTCAGAAGAGCTAAAAGGTTGAAATTGGGACAGAATCGGTTACAGAAGAAGGAGAAGAAGAAGAAGAAGAAGAAGAAGAAGAAGAAGAAGAAGAAGAAGAAGAAGAAGAAGAAATAAAATTATGAAATGTGGTTAACTATTAATCAAATATGCAACTTTAAAAAATGAAATGATAAGTGTATGCATTATAATAACCTACATACATAAAACCTCATTTGTCCCGCACCGATTACTAGCAGTGGCGTTTGCATTATTAGGCGTTCCGTATAGCGCCTACGCCATAGAATACCGCATAAGGAAATTAACGGGTATTCCCATGCAGAAAATAGTCAAGGACGGCGGCTCTCCGGTTTAAATCTGTCAGTGCAAGGCATGCATCTGCACGCTTTTAATTTATTTACGCATACACGTAGGCCCCTTAATGTATTAACATATTTTCTCGTACACGTTATCCTTCAATTTATTATTACAGTATCGTCGCTCCTCTTGTACGTTATATATGATAGCAGGTCATGTTTGTTGGTTGTGTGCGAGGTAGAAAAAAAATAATGCTGACTGTATCATTGTAACGTCATCAGCAGCTGCAACATCGTAAACAACATCAATTACTGTAAAATGACAGGCATACTGAAAATGCTGACAACCTGCCTTATTTATTTCATAATTATCTTTAAAAAAAAATAATGTAGACTTATTTGTGGAAAATTATAACTATAGGGATGACTCATCTTGATTGACATTGTATTCTCTGTGCTCCATCGGGTAACAAATTAATTTACCTGAATTTACCTGAATTTACCTGAGTGGCCACTGAGCGCGGCCGACGGGGTAGGAAGTTTGAGAACTTATTTTAACCCCCTTAACTGTCTCTTTATCATGGCGGTTCTTGAACTGGTTGACGGTTTCAGCTTCAACAGTTGATTGTTTCAGTGCATTCCATGGGTTCACAACTCTTTGTGAAAAAAAGTTCTTTCTGAGATTCAGTCTAGACCTATCTTTGAACAGTTTACTGCTGTGACCTCTATGGTAGAATGATGACTGGCATGAAGTAAAAAATTTGTCAGCAGAAACTTTTTCAAGCCCCTTTATGATCTTGAATGTCTCGATGAGATCTCCCCTGTCTCTCCTTTCTTCTAATTGCAAAAAGCCAATCTCTCATCGTACGGCAGGTGACCAATCCCAGTGATCAATCTCGTAGCTCTCCTCTGCACCTTTTCCAACTCTGCGAATGCGATGTCTTTTTTGAGGTAAGGTCGCCATACTTGGATGTAATAATAATTATAAAGAACAAACTTCCGTTATGTCTGCTTGTTTACACGTACTGTCAAACGAACAAAACAAAAATGTGTTTTAATAAATAGGCTTACGTAAATAAATAAATAAATAAATAAATAAAAAGGCAGACTCTCACAATCAAAGGAGCATCCTTTCCCATTTTATTTTAGCTCATAAAAATATTTACAAATCTTGCGAAATGTAATTAAGACCGTGTGCATAGACGGTATTTCTAATTTATAATTTAAGAAATATAAGGATGACTTAGACTCTAAATACAGCAATGATGAGAAATCGTGCACGCCCCAAGGTTCTGAAATGGAAAGTTTTATTTTCCCCTGGAAGGCTGAGGCCGACAGAAAAATCTATAATGATGAGTGGAAAAGACACCAAAAAGTGGAAAAGACACCAAAAATGGTGGGCGATAAACCAGTTTCACAACTCTTTCGGAAAGGAGGCGAAAAGTTATTGGATCGCTTCCGGGGTCCGTTTCTTTGTTGCGGATCACGTGATTTGACCACATTTCGCCACGGTTAGTGACAGTCCAAAGACTTAATACGTTCTTAGATCTAACTTCTTCTCCTTCTTCTTCTTCTTCTCTTTAAATAAGGTTTAGGCTTGTCTTTCAGTGAAGAAGCTATAGCCCTGCACATGATTACGGTATATTTTCACGTCTTTCCAACTGCGGATAAATTTGTCCATAAACGATGATCCACATTGTTTTACTCATTTTACTTTCCCCTCCCCCCACCTCTCTCTCTCTCTCTCTCTCTCTCTCTCTCTCTCTCTCTCTCTCTTTCTTTCTTTCTCTCTTTCTTTCTTTCTTTCTTTCTTTCTTTTTCGAAAAACACTGCCAGATCGTCCACAAAATAAATGTTCCAATTCCAAGAATCTCTTCAAAACTAGTCTAACTTATTCCAATTCCACTTTGTAAAAGAACTTTCCTGAAGATCTCCGCACTCCAGCATCTAAATTTACATCATTTAGAACACGTCTCTTCAAACACATTAACAATTAAAATACACATCAATTGTTAATGTTGTTGATTGATATTAACTACATTAATTTGATTTTTAATGTTTGAAAATGATTTTATCTAATGATGATTTTGTTTATTTGTTATTGTTCTATGATGTGAATGTTATAACATTGAGTTGTATTTAATAGTTATTGTTAAAGCCCGAAGGGCAAGATGTATAAAAAGCGCATCCAGCGCTTACTCTATTATCCTTGCAAAATAAAATTGTTACCTTATCTTATCTTATTATATATAGGTGTGCAATATCCGCTTATGATTTGTGATATTGTTGCAATTTACGTGAGGTAAGGAAAATTGTGTTCCTGTGTGCAATAAAAATTTCTTTATCATACAGTCATGTAGTTTTGTTTTATGCCGTTCTGTACTAAGTGTCGGGCATCACAATTTAATGTCTCAGTGAAATAATCAAGTTTTTGTATTCTCTCTCTCTCTCTCTCTCTCTCTCTCTCTCTCTCTCTCTCTCTCTCTCTCTCTCTCTCTCTCTCTCTCTCTCGCCCCTCTCTCTCCCTCTTTGCTAAACTCATTTTTGGTCTACATATCAACAACATTTCATTTTTACTTCAATAGAATGAAGCCGAGTTACAATATCGCCATGAAAATGTACACTTTGGAAAATGCGAATTTTCAGCTACGTTGGCATGAAGCGTCTGGAAATACATTTGAATGGCTTGTCATCTTGTTATCTGCAGCAAGCAGCATATCGTAATAGTACTTTTCTTGACTACTCAAGTTGACCTTGTCCACGAGATACATCGGGGAAATCTAAAATTAACCCGTTAAAAAAAATTATTTCAGATGGCGGGTCGGTCTTGCTCACCGAATTTTCCGTAGGCCCCGGGTCGGTTCTCCCGCCAACAGCTGACCGTATTTTAATAATATTTTGGGTCCTTTAACTACGCTATAGCAGCTATCTATGCACCAAAAGTGAAGAGGGAATATCTTGGGAGATTATCTGACAATGGCTTACGTGCAGGTTACAAAAGAAGTCGATGACTGAGATCTACCGCAGCCAAGGTTATCGCCTCAGTCTCTCTGGCTTAAAGTGGCCCTGAGGTCATTTTCATATTTTAAAAACACAGCAAACTTTTACACTAGAAAGTATAATCATAGAAGAGTGCATTCATCTCATTATTGAGATAAAAGCTTTCTAAATAAGCGTGTACGCAGTTTTTAAGAAAAAGGACATCCGGTTCCCTCAATAACGTCACCTCGCGAGTTTCCTTCTACAACGGACACAACAAGCCGAGAACCATCGTATAGGAACAGTCACAGCAATGCTCTTCAACACACGTTGAAACCTTTGAGTTATGATAGGTAACTCTATGTTTTTGTTCGCGGCAGTATAAAGGTATTGTAAGGAGATAAGTGACGCAGTGCATATTGAAGACGTTCTTTTGAACTGGTCAGACGCAAAGTTTAGATTCATTTTTGGCAAATTATATATATGGTTGGCCAAGGTGCCCACCACAACTTAGGAGACACTTGTGGACCCCACTGCAACAATGAGGCAAATGACAGAAGTCTGAGACTCTTGGAGTTATGTCAGAAACAACAATTTGATATAAGCAAACACGCTTGGTCTCCACAAAAAATCCAGAAGATGGACATGCCACTGTCCCGGCGGGGAGCATCATAACCAGATCGACTACAACATGGTCAAGAAACGCTTCAGATCAAGCATCAACATTGGCAGGACACGCACTTTTCCAGGAGCAGACATCGGAAGTGACCAAGATCTCGTGATGATGTCATTCCGGCTCCACTTGAAGAGAGCAAACACAGAAAAGTGCACTAGATTGAAGTTCGACCTGGACAAACTGCAAAAACTGGAGGTGGCAGAAATATTTCAAACCACAATCGAAGGAAAATTTGCACCACTGCTCATTTTGGGATCAGGTGAAGTAGATGTCCACACCATGACCACTGCCTTCAACTCAGCTGTGACAGATGCCACCACTGAGATCCTTGACAAGCACCGCCCAAAGAAGAAACCGTGGATCACACCTGAACTTTGGATCTGTGTGATAAAAGAAGAGAGATGAAAAAGAAAAAGAACACCTCACATGGAGCTGATGCCTACCGACAAATCAACAATGACATCCGTAAAGACATGCGCACTGCAAAGGAGAACTGGATAGAAGATCAATGCCAGGAAATAGATAAAAGTCTGAACAAGAACAACAGCAAGAAGGCCTACCAGACTGAAGCGGCTGACAAGTGTTAAACAGCCCAAGGTCTCCACGATCCAACGCAAGTCTGGGATATGCTTTACAGAAGAACAAGAAGTCTTGGATAGATGGACAGAGTACTGCTCTGACCTTTACAACTACACGCCAAACGGAGACCCGTCAGTTCTAGCATGTCCCGTGAGCAGAGAAGAAGAAGAAATCCTACCAATTCTCCAAGAAGAATTTGAGGCAGCTGTGCAATCGCTGAAGAAGGGGAAGTCAGCGGGAGTGGAAAACATACCAGCGGAATTGCTTCAAGCAGGAGGAGAATCGATGATTGACGCACTCACCATTATCTGGCAGAGTGGGGAGTGGCCTACAACATGGACCCAGTCGCTTGTCATCACTCTTCCCAAAAAAGGTAACCTTCAGGAGTGTGAAATTTACCGCACTATCAGCCTCATCAGCCATCCCAGAAAGGTCTTCCTGAAAATAATACTCAACAGGTTGAACCTCTAAGCTGAACAAATCATATCTGAAGATCAAGCAGTATTCAGGGCAGGGCGAAGTACCGCTGAACAGATTTTCAACCTCAGAATAATCTGCGAGAAATACATGCAGCACCAACAACATCGATTTCTTGTATTTGTAGACTTCAAGAAGGCGTTTGACCGAGTATGGCATGCAGCTCTGTGGGCAACCAAGAAAGTGTACAACATCAGCCCTAAAATTATTGAAGTCATCAAAAGCCTGTATGACAAGGTTACCAGTGCAGTCCTCCACAACAGCGCCATCGGAAACTGGTTCAGAACAACAATCGGTGTGCGTCAAGGATGCCTTCTCTCTCCAACACTCTTTAACATCTTCCTAGAGCGCATCATGTCAGGTGCCCTTGCAGATCACAAAGGCACAGCCAGCATAGGGGGTAGAGCAATCTCCAACCTCCGTTTTGCGGATGACATTGATGGATTGGCTGGAGAGGAACAAGAATTTGAACAGCTGGTATAGAGGCTTGACACCACCTCCAGAGCTTATGGAATGTTAATAAGTGCAGAGAAGACCAAAATGATGACCAACAACACCAATTGCATCAACATGGACATCAAAGTCCAAGGCCAATCCCTCAACACAGTGCGTAGCTTCAAATATTTAGGAGCCATTGTATCAGACACGAAGTCCTCTCCAAAATCGCACAAGCAACTGCTGCCCTGGCGAGGTTGAAGCCAATTTGGAAAGACAGGACCACGAGTCTACATTCCAAGATAAGTCTGCTGCGCTCCCTTGTCATCTCCATCTTCCTATACGCTTACGAAACATGGACCCTCACAGCAGATCTACAACGAAAAATACAAAAGCATGGAGATGAGGTGCTACAGAAGACTTATGGGCATTTCCTATACCCAGCACATCACCAACAACGAAGTCCGAAAGACCATCACACAAGACATTGGACAACACGATGCTCACATTGGTGAAGGAACGGAAACTTCGATGGTATGGCCACGTCAACAGAGCAACAGGCATTGCAAAGAACATCCTGTAAGGCACGGTGCAAGGAGGCAGAAGAAGAGGGAGACAGAAAAAGAGATGGGAGGACAACATTGGAGAATTGACTGGCTTGACACCGAGCGAAGCCATGATGGTTGCTGAGGACAGACAAAGATGGAGTACGCTGGTTAAACGATCATCTGTGGTGCCCCAACGATCTTCGAGTTACGGGATAGGATAGTATAGGATAGGATATAATTAATGGTACCCCAGTTCCAGTTGATTTACTTTTTTATATTTTAAAACAAAATTCTTAATTTAAATCGTGTATCCATTATCTATGCAAATATAATTTGATTAATAAACTATGACACTTTCAAGTAGATGTTTTTATATTATACGTCTTGTTTTCCCTTCCATTTAAATTATCCTAACTATGCAAAAATGATTTATTATTATGGCTCTTATCATCTAGCAAATTTTGGTTTGCTCGGAGATTTCTTTTTCATTATTGTTACTTTTTTGATCACCGTACCTAACTATACAAATAATCATTTTTAATATAATCCAATTACAATTCTTCACATATCCTTTTCCGTTTAAAGCGTTGGTAGCCCATACATACCAGCGTTACAGATCGTTATTCATTTCACAGCGATTGTCGTCCCACCGGAGGCCAAACTATATACCTTCTTTCCAGAAGTACGGTTTTGAAATGACTGTGTAAATCGATAAATTCATTTGTGTATATGTGATTATTGGCATCAAGGAGAAATCTAAAACTAGCACCGCAGCTAAAGCGTTTATCATAGGCACAGTTGTGATGACAACAATCACCCACGTAAACTCATCTTGTCACACGCGCGCGCGCGTCACACACACTCACACACACGCACACACATCCTTCAAACCCAGGCTCTTTTATTGTTTAAATTGAATATGCAAACGGAATTTTGCATATGCATTGCACCCTTTTTTTTTGTTTGACTCAAAGTATTTTCGTTTCCTTGAAGATTTTGTGTGTGTGGGTCTCTCAATTTAAATAGTTGAAAACCCTTAGTTACATAGAGTATGACTCATCCACAGATCTTCGTAGATAACGGGGTAGGAATGCTGTTTATGCATTTGCAGTGGAATGTACAGGTCGGTACACGTGTCGTGCGTCACTGTCCGAAAAGACGAAGAAGAAGACGAAGAAGAAGAAGGAAGATGAGGAGGAGAAAGAAGAGGAGGAAGAAGAAGAGGAGGAGGAGGAAGAAGAGGAAGAAGAAGAAGAAGGAAGGAAGATGAGGAGGAGGAGGAAGAAAAGGAAGAAGAAGGAAGACGAGGAGGACGAGGAAGAAGAAGAAGGAAGATGAGGAGAAGGAGGAGGAAGAAGAGGAAGAAGAAGAGGAAGAAGAAGAAGGAAGGAAGAAGAGGAGGAGGAGGAAGAGGAAGAAGAAGAAGGAAGATGAGGAGAAGGAGGAGGAAGAAGAAGAGGAAGAAGAAGAAGGAAGGAAGAAGAGGAGGAGGAGGAAGAGGAAGAAGAAGAAGGAAGATGGGGAGAAGGAGGAGGAAGAAGAAGAAGAAGAAGGAAGATGAGGAGAAGGAGGAGGAAGAAGAAGAAGAGGAAGAAGAAGAAGAGGAGGAGGAAGAAGAAGAGGAAGAAGAAGAAGGAAGGAAGATGAGGAGGAGGAGGAAGAAGAGGAAGAGGAAGAAGAAGAAGAGGAGGAGGAAGAAGAAGAGGAAGAAGAAGAAGGAAGGAAGATGAGGAGAAGGAGGAAGAAGAGGAAGAAGAAGAGGAAGAAGAAGAAGAAGGAAGATGAGGAGAAGGAGGAGGAAGAAGAGGAAGAAGAAGAAGGAAGGAAGAAGAGGAGGAGGAAGAGGAAGAAGAAGAAGGAAGATGAGGAGAAGGAGGAGGAAGAAGAAGAAGAAGAGGAAGAAGAAGAAGGAAGATGAGGAGAAGGAGGAGGAAGAAGAGGAATAAGAAGAAGAAGAGGAGGAGGAAGAAGAAGAAGAAGAAGGAAGATGAGGAGAAGGAGGAGGAAGAAGAAGAAGAGGAAGAAGAAGAAGAAGAGGAGGAGGAAGAAGAAGAAGGAAGATGAGGAGAAGGAGGAGGAAGAAGAGGAAGAAGAAGAAGAAGAGGAGGAGGAAGAAGAAGAAGAAGAAGGAAGATGAGGAGAAGGAGGAGGAAGAAGAAGAAGAGGAAGAAGAAGAAGAAGAGGAGGAGGAAGAAGAAGGAAGATGAGGAGAAGGAGGAGGAAGAAGAGGAAGAAGAAGAAGAAGAGGAGGAGGAAGAAGAAGAAGAAGAAGGAAGATGAGGAGAAGGAGGAGGAAGAAGAGGAAGAAGAAGAAGAAGAAGAGGAGGAAGAAGAAGAAGAAGAAGAAGGAAGATGAGGAGAAGGAGGAGGAAGAAGTAGAAGAGGAAGATGAAGAAGAAGAGGAGGAGGAAGAAGAAGAAGAAGAAGGAAGATGAGGAGAAGGAGGAGGAAGAAGAAGAAGAGGAAGAAGAAGAAGAAGAGGAGGAAGAAGAAGAAGAAGAAGAAGGAAGATGAGGAGAAGGAGGAGGAAGAAGAAGAAGAGGAAGAAGAAGAAGAAGAGGAGGAAGAAGAAGAAGAAGAAGAAAGATGAGGAGAAGGAGGAGGAAGAAGAGGAAGAAGAAGAAGAAGAAGGAAGATGAGGATAAGGAGGAAGAAGAAGAAGAAGAAGAAGGAAGATGAGGAGAAGGAGGAGGAAGAAGAGGAAGAAGAAGAAGGAAGAAGAAGGAAGGAAGATGAGGAGGAGGAGGAGGAAGAAGAAGGAAGATGAGGAGGAGGAGGAAGAAGAAGAAGAAGAGGAAGAAGAAGAAGGAGAAGGAGGAGGAAGAAGAGGAAGAAGAAGAAGAAGGAAGAAGAAGGAAGGAAGATGAGGAGGAGGAGGAGGAAGAAGAAGGAAGATGAGGAGGAGGAGGAAGAAGAAGAAGAGGAAGAAGAAGAAGAAGAAGAAGAAGAGGAAGGAGAAGAAGAAGAGGAAGAAGAAGAAGAAGAAGAAGAAGAAGAAGAAAGATGAGGAGGAGGAGGAGAAAGCAGAAGAAGAAGAAGAAGAAGAAGAAGAAGAAGAAGAATGAACAATGAAGTTAAACATGTACCTCCACCATAGGCGATACGTCAGACGGGGATAACCATACCAGGAAAGAGGGGTAAGGGATCTAAATTAACACTGAACCACCAGAGTAACCAATTGTGGCGGAAAGGGAGGCGACTAATTCGGGCTTGGGAGAGAAGTTGTCTACCTTACATTTTTTGGGTAGACTAGCCTTGGGTGGTTCCTGCTGTGCAAAATCCTTTAGTGTGGCCATTAAATTATGCAGGGCAAGGCAACACGACATTTGTTCTCCCCGGCTGACCATTCGTCTTCTGCTTTTGGTGGTGAGCGGGACTACATTGTCGGCAGGCATTTTATGCAGGTCGGTGGCAGCGACTTGTGTGAAGTGTCGTGGCACTAGTAGCCGGCAACCCGGTTTTACTAGATCCCTCTTATGAAGGGATAAAATGAAAATTACAGCTCGGGTTGGGTCGTGTTCTCGATGGTGGTGGCCGAGAGACGGGAGTCAAATACTCCGCTCGGCTACACAATCATATTGCTAAGACGGACAGTGAAAAGCTGCCACTTTTATCTTGCCCCCTACGGGATTCAAGTCAAAGTCAAGTCAAGTCAAAAAGCGTTTTATTCCATAAAACCCCTTGGGGCACTTGGATACAATGAAAATGAATACAAATAAACATACATGTAGAATATCCATAAAAATCATAAAATACAATATAAAATACATATGTACATATATTTTACAAAAATAAAAGTTAATCTTTCACACTCGCATTCTAAGAGACATGATAAACATTTACAAAATACACATTCATTATTATCACACAACACAAGCATACTACATAAAACTTATGTCCACACAAGCTGATCACAAATCGCACGCACTCTCTCGCAAGATTGGGTGATAAAGAAGGGGAGAAGGGGGGGGGGGTGTACACACTGGTATTGGGTATTTATATTGTCATTACTGAAAAAAAAATCCCTATTATTACTATCATTAATATTACAAATCATTATATTACGTTCTAAAGCTATCCATTTTTATTGTCATAAACCTAGCCAGTTTCAGCAGAATAGTCATATTTTTCGTTGAAAATAAATTAGAAAATTTAATAGCATTGGGTCGCACATAGAAACCTGGGATTCAAACCTGGGTCACCGGCGTGCCTGGCGAACAGCGGAGAAGAAGAAGAAGAAGAAGGAGGAGGAGGAAGAGGGAAAAAAGGAAAGAAAAAAGAGGAAGAAAAGGAGAAGAATAAGAAGGAGAAGGAGAAGACGAAGGAGGAAAGGGAGGAGGAGGAAAAGGAGAAGAAGAAGATAAATGAGGAAAAAGATGAGAAGAAAAAGAAGTAAGCGGAGAAGGGGACGGAGGGGAGGGGGGAGGAGGAGAAGAAGAAGAAAAACAAGAAAAAACTAAGAAAGAGAAGGAGCGGGTGGAGGAGTAAGAAGAGGAGAAGGATGGGAACTTAAAAAGAAAGAAGAACAAGAAGAAGAACAACACCAACAACAAAAACACACACGCACGTAGGCGAGCTCGCGCTCCCATCTTATTATTATATCAAAACTGTCCGAGATGCAGAGTCTTATTCCTAAACTAACGAATCAACTAACTTATACAATGATGTAAATGCAACATATATCCCAACCTACACTTTCATACCCATAATAAATCGTGTGAAGATTCAGTAATATATCAGTCAAAGTATGGTACTTGTCATTACTACGTTCAAGGGTCATACATTAGAATACGTAAAAACAGCCCAGACAACTCAACGAATGCTCGATGTTCATTTGAACAAATGTTCTTGAGAAATACACCCACACAGAGACAGACACACACAGATACACACACAAACAAACACACCCATACACACACAGATATGCCAGTCTTAACTACGCTATGTGATAACCAGAGCGTTTGAGCCTGATAGGGGAAGTGCAATGACCGATGTATATAATTATAATGCAGACAAGCCGGGCTTGCTCTACTGTACATTACAACCAAACAGTGGTTAATCTGTACGTCTTCCTGCTTTCCGCAGCCTCTGGCAGTATATGATAGAAGATAGCTGCTACAAGGAGTTAAACCTTTTCGCTGCTGCATGCTTTGTCTTAGGGTGCTTATACATATATAATTCATGATGGAAACCCCAATTAAAATCTTCTCAGAAGCACGAAGAAGAAGAAGACGAAAAAGAAGAAGAAGAAGAAGAAGAAGAAGAAGAAGAAGAAGAAGAAGAAGAAGAAGATGATGATGATGATGATGATGTTGATGATGATGATGATGATGGTGATGATGATGATGATGATGATGATGATGATGATGATGATGATGATGATGATGATGATGATGATGAGATACCATTTGAAGGTAATCTTAAACAGAACTTGAGTTCTAGAATATCAATATCAATATCATTTCAGTAGTCAATGTTTGATTCACCAACAGAAACACGCTTCTTCCCTAATGTTTTTCACATGCAGTAGAGCGATCACGCTTCTTCCCCAATGTTTTTCACATGCAGTAGTGCGATTCACTACCCACTACAGGAATTGCTGTCAAAATGCCTAGCCCACCCCACCCCCCACCCCTCTCACCCCTCAAAAAGCTACGAGGGTTTACTTTAGCTGATGCTGCTGTCCGTCTGAGGCACAGCACAATACAATAATTGTATTACACGGGCTTTAAAGATCCCGACGCTCATGTCATAGACGGTAATAGCTAGAAACATAAACACACGCAGAGTGCAGCTCCGTACTAGGTCCCTGTTCACCTCCTAAATAATTACGTTCATGAAATTTGTGATGGTGAATCCAACTGTAACCACATTCATTAACTTCTTTGGTGTTTATTCGACATAGGTGTCTTCCATTATATTATGCCTCAGATCTGGTGGTGGTGGTGCTAGCTAGAGTGGCACCAACGGCAGCAAAAGGGTTAAGCTCCTTTCAGGTCGTTGGCTTTTATTCAGAGTGCAGTCTCTGGCTAAGCTGGTACACGCTGATGCAACAAGCACAATGAGGTTATTGTTTTCCAATTGTAATGTTTATGTTATGTAAAAAAAAAATCATAAGACGATACGCACGTTTAGATACCTGGGCTATAGTTGGTTATCAACGACCCTTTGTGTGTGTTTTGTTTGTGTGTGATGTGTGTGTGTGAGTGCGTGTCTGTGAGGGTGTGTATTTGTATAGGTGTGTTTGTGGGTCTGTGTGTGTATGTTTATGTTTTTGTGCGTATGTGTGTGCGTATGTGTGTGCGTGATCTAGTGCATCTACGTATGTGCGCGATCTGGTGTCTCTATATATGTGTGTGCGTCAGGGCCGGATCACTTACTCTTGGAGGGGGGGGTTCCAAAAATTTTTTAAGGGGTTAGGGGTGACAAAAACGTGTCCGCTCGAGGAACTTGAGTAGAATGAGGAACGTTTTACTTACCACCAGTGTCAACTAAATTAAGAGCTTTAAAAAAACTCCATATATATTTTTTTTTTCTGACTGAGTGAGGTACATCGAATGGCCAGAGGGGGGGGGGGGGGTTCCAGAACCCAGGAACCCCCCCCAGATCCGGCCCTGTGCGTGATCTGGTGTATCTATGTGTGTGCGTGATCTGGTGTATCTATATGTATGCGTGATCTGGTGTATCTATGTGTGTGCGTGATTGTGACGGTGGGTCTATAGTTGCTGGGCTATGCACAATGGAATGCTATTATCCACTCGTCTTTAGTCGATTTACTCAACGATGACCTGCTTACAGTGATGAAGAAACGGAAACTCCGATGGTATGGCCATGTCACCAGATCATCAGGCCTTGCAAAGACTATTCTGCAAGGCACAGTGCAAGGAGGTAGAAGAAGAGGGAGACCGAAAAAGAGGTGGGAGGACAACGTTCGAGAATGGACTGGTTTGACACTGAGCGAAGCCATCAGGGCTGCTGAGGACAGAGAAAAATGGAGTATGCTGGTTAAACGATCATCTGTGGTGCCTCTACGACCTCCGGGTTACGGGACAGGATAGGATAGGATAGGACTCAACTTAATACATTCATAAGTTTAGCTCGGTCTGTATTTAGGCTGGGGTACAGAGATAGAAAGAAAATGGTAAAAGATCACTGTCACACTAGCTCTCACACGGCCATGAAACATAGGTAGTCCAGCCACTTGTTAACAGTAAATATCACACATTTATTTCCTCTACTCTATACAAGATCTGCTAATCACGATACTAACTTAAAAGTTCAAATATCACTTTGAATGGTTCGCTCCTTGATAATTCTGTGACGCTGCTGTTTCATCATAGGGCTAGTGGTGCTGTCTGCCCAACGGGTCAGTCTTCTGGGAAGGCGGACTAGTGATGTCCTTTGCTAACAGGTTTGGTGCACTGGTGCAAATGTAACTTAGCTCTAGATTCGATGAGCTGTGTTGTGATTGATTCTCCTCCTTGTTGACAGACTCGTGGGCTCTCGTCGCTCAGTGCGGGAGGCTCCAATGCAGCCCGAATGTCAGTGAAGACTTTTACTTGTCTTTCTTCTGCTCGAGCCCTCGATGCCTGCTCGTCTGCAACATATAAGACGAATTTCTGCAACACCGTGTATACTAGGTGTGTGCAGAGCGTCTCACTGAAGGCAGCAATAGCCCTCAGTGATTAGCTCCACTTATATAGGCTACATATATAAGCGACGAACATTCTGCTAAGTCCGTGGTCCACTAGAATCTCCACTCTAAGTTCTATACATATATAAATATAAATCATGGCTAAATAAACACATAGAGAAATAATTAATATTATACACATTCTCCGGTACAGCCACTGGTCTGCAATAATACATATAGGCTACACAACAGAGGGTCCGTAGGGAATACGTCATGGCGTCGCAACCGGTCGTGCTCGCCACGTGGTCACGCAAAGTTTGACTAACAATCACAATTCTAAACATGGCAAATTTCACAAACATAATTCAACAATAATATCAATACATCGCAATGCAACAAAAGATAGTTCATTTACCTTTTTGACAATGTCAGGCTGTGGCTAACTAGGTAGAATAGAATTTCCCCAGTTCCTGCTTTTAGTCTTCAAGTAGAGAGATCCCTTAGAGCTAAGCTCCTTACTGGATGCAGATTGAACGCAGAATGACTCTCTATCTCTGTGTTCAGCAGGAGGCCCGGGAAACTAAAACCACAAGAGGCGCCCTCTAGCGTGGGTGGCCGTACTACTGCTACACGTAAGCTGGATGAGGTCATTGCCTACCTGGGCCAGCGACAGCATACAAAAGTGTAGCCCACAGTAGACTTCTGTCGAGGGGCCGGGTAGCTCAGTTGGTAAGAGCGTCTTGCTAGTAACCGAAAGGTCGCTGGTTCGAATCCCGGATTGGTCAACGTGTGATCATATTATTTTCCCCTTTACCAACAACTGGCCCGCTGGTGTCAGTATAAATCGGTCCAGTAGTCACCTATATGCGAAAGTGTCGTGTGACTATAATCTACAAACAACAACAACAGACTTCTGTCGTCTTCTGCAGAGCAACATTACTTTACTAAGGTTACAGCTGACTTAGCAAGGCGAGAAGCTAAAGTGCTGTGTAAATCTGGCCTCTTATCACAGTGATCTGGTGTATCTATGGGTGTGCGTGATCTGGTGCATATATGTGTGTGCGTGATCTGGTGTATCTGTGTGTGTGCGTGATCTGGAGTATCTAGGTGTGCGTGATCTAGTGTATCTATATGTGTGCGTGATCTGGTGTACCTATGTGTGTGCATGATCTGGTGTACCTGTGTGTGTGCGTGATCTGGTGTATCTATGTGTGTGCGTAATCTGGTGTATCTATGTGTGTGCGTGATCTGGTGTACCTGTGTGTGTGCGTGATCTGGTGTATCTATGTGTGTGCGTTATCTGGTGATACACCAGATCAATACGTGTGTGCGTGATCTGCTGTATCTGTGTGTTGGCGTGATGTGGTGTATTTATGTGTGTGCGTGATCTGGTGTATCTATGTGTGTGCGTGATGTGGTGTATCTATGTGTGCGTGATGTGGTGTATCTATGTGTGTGCGTGATGTGGTGTATCTATGTGTGTGCGTGATGTGGTGTATCTATGTGTGTGCGTGATGTGGTGTACCTATGTGTGTGCGTAATGTGGTGTACCTATGTGTGTGCGTGATGTGGTGTATCTATGTGTGTGCGTGATCTAATGTGTCTATGTTTGTGCGTGATCTGGTGTATCTATGTGTGTGCGTGATCTGGTGTATCTATGTGTGTGCGTGATCTGGTGTATCTATGTGTGTGCGTGATCTGGGTAGTATATATCGGCGAACGTGTGTTTATGCAGCAGGTGGGTGCCAAGGACAGCTTTGGTTAGACCCTATGTCGGCCAGCGCCTTGAGCAGCTCTTAAGCTGGAAAAGTGCTCGCTACATAAGAAACCATTAAATAACATCAATTTTAAATAACGCCCATTGATACACCGATGCCTATTAAGAATGAGTCGTTACTTCGTAAACAATTATATATAACACGAGAGTTTTTCTTTCTTTCTTTCTTTCTTTTATATTATTTATTTATTTATTGTCGGAAAAAAAATTGATGCTTTTACCTTTTTTGAGTCAAGTTGTTAAACCCAAAACTAATCTGTTAAAAAAAAAAAAAAAAGATAACATTTTCATCGCTTGATTTGAAACTCCGTTTTCTTCCCAATAGGCCTATAAAATAGCTTTGTAGGTATCAAATGATAAATCCAAAAGTTACTTCGTTACAGCCTATAGTCTGATGACATTTTTATCATCAAAAGCAAAGTATGGCAAAGTTTAAGATCATGTACACACCACTTAACACTAAATTTCTAAAAGCAGTAATCCGCTGATTATTTATCTATTTATTTTGTATTTATTTAATTTATTTATGTTTATTTTTTAATTAATTAATTTGTTTATTTATTTATTTCTTTACAAAAGGTTAAAGAAGTGCTAGTCCGAGAGAGCAATGTCCGAGAAGTCCAGTGTCCAGTGACAGTGTGTGGCGACATTCGCGGTCAGATGTACGACCTGATGGAACTTTTCCGCCTCGGAGGTCAGCCGCCAGACACCAGCTACCTTTTTCTCGGTGACTATGTGGACAGGGGATACTACTCCGTAGAAGTTATTTCTCTTCTTCTGGCTCTCAAGGTTATTTTTTTTTAAAATTATTTATTTTATAACAAATTTGAAAATAATTATAGGGTCTTTATCTTGTCTGTAAGTATCGAGCGCCATTCGTTTCCACTGTGTTGTTATCTGAAATCTCTCCACTTGAAATTAACAAATTATTACTTTTTGACTTTATGACATGCTGGGTGATGTAGAATAAATTAATCTTATATCAAATAAATGTGTTACGTTTTTTAAATGGACACAATAATGTTACGAAATACACAATAATGTTTTGAAATAAAGCATTTACTGTTACAATAAAGAATTATTTCTTTAAATTTACGTAATTTTATGTTATTAATCTAATTATTTTGATATTTGTAAGGTGCGCTATCCATCACAAATAACACTCCTCAGAGGCAATCATGAGACTCGTTTTACGTCACAAGTGCACTGTCACGTGGGGTTTATGGGCTCTGCACAATGGAATTATGGACCCTCACGTTTATTCGGTGGGAACTGCTAGTAAGTCACCCTATGAATTACTTTAATAAATTTATTTGTTTAGCTCGTTCTGTGTTAAGGTTGGGGTACAGAGATAGATAGAAAAATGGTAAAAGATTACTGTCACACTAGCTTTCACACGGCTATGAATCATATGTAGTCCAGCCACTTGATAACAGTTAAAATCACACATTTATTTCTTCTACTCTATACAAGATTCTCTAAGTACTAATCTAACTTAAAAAGTCTCAGTTACTGCTAATAGTTCGATCGCTGATAGTCTAGGCAGCTGTTATATCTTCCTCGGGCACTTGCTATTATATCTCATGTAGATTTGGACTACTGTGGTCCGTTTTACAGTTTCTGAAGAGTTGGACTACTGTGGTCCTGTTATGATCAGTTTAAGTGCACCTTGGCGTGTTCACTTAACTGCTAGATGGTGCGTGCGAAGTCCTTCTGTGAGGTAGCTTCTGGTCCACCTTTGTCGTTGTGTAGTTGGGTTCCCTTGCCACGCTGTGGGGTCTGACAGGGTGTTTTTCAAGGTAGCTCTTTCCGACTTGTGCGGTAGAGGATACTCCGCCAACTTGTTTCTGTGGAGTGGGGTTCACAGGATAGCTCGGGATAGCTCGCCTGCTCGTCTGTAATATAAGAGACGAAATTCTGCACAACCCTGAATAATCGGTTTGTGCAGAGCGTCTCACTGAAAGCCAAAGTAGCCCTCAGTGATAGCTCCACATCTCTATACATAAGCGACGAACATTCTGCTACTTCCGGGTTCCACTGGAATCTCACTCTAAATTCCTATACATACATAACTATCAATCGTGTCTAACTATACACATACAGAATTAATAATATTATAAACATTCAGTGGTACAGCCACTGGTCTGCAAACATACATATAAGTTAAACAACAGTGGTTCCGTACAGCATACAACATGGCGGCGCAACCGGTCGTGTTTCGCCTCGTGGTAGGCTCTTCCACGTGGTACGGCAAATTCGGATTAACAATTCACATTTATGCATAGCAAATTCTTCAAACATAATTTCAACAATAATATAAATATATCACGATGAAACAGAAGGGTGTTCATTTACCTGTTTGACAAGTTCAGGCCCGTGATGACTTGAGAGAATACTAAGATTCTAAAGTCCTGCTTCCTGGTCTATGAGTGAAGAGATTTCTCTAGCTGTGGAGATGTTGACTCTTCCTCGTCTCACACATGACTGATTCAAACTGTGTTAGGCTCTGACACAGTCAGAACCGCTCTACCCGCTTGGCTGAGCTCTCATTGGTTAAAAACGGGCAGATTCAAAGCTCAAGTGCTGACTCGCTGCGTTGTGTGTGGCTAGCTCGCTGTGTGTGGCCTTTAATTGCTGCTGTGTAATCTACTGACTCTCTACTGTTACAAAGACTACACATGGCTAAATAGTAATAAGCAGAGTTAAAACTAGCCAGTTCATGACAGGCTCCCTCAACTGAAAAAAGGCGATGACTACTGGATTCGACCTTTTTCTACTACAGAGCCTAGTTTAACACTGCACTATCCTAGGGTCCTATTTACAAACTAAGTAAGTTGCTCTACCTGAGCTGCAATGCTGTGCCAGGTAGCTATGGACACTAGTGACAGGGTATTACTGGGCGGGGACGAATTCTGGTGCTGTGGCCCTTAGTTGTGTTGGGTGGGCGACAGCTGCTGTGTCCTCCACGAGATGGCGACTGAGGTAGTCGGCTCCGTGGTTCTCTTTGCCGGGGATGTACTCGATCTGGAATGAGTACGCCTGAAGGGTGAGTGCCCATCTCATCAGGCGAGAGTTCAAAGACTTGGAGGCTGCCAGGAACGATAGTGGTTGGTGGTCCACCTGAACTGTGAAGTGGGTCCCATACAGGTAGAGTTGGAATTTCTGTATGGCCCAGACTAGTCCAAGGCATTCTTTCTCCGACGTGGCGTAGTGGGTCTCGGCGGGTCTCAATTTTCTGCTGGCGTAGGCGACAGGGAATAGCGTCTCTGCATTCTTGGGGTCGCGCTGTAGCAGTACTGCTCCGAGGCCTAAGTCGCTTGCGTCGGTGCGAAGAACGAATGGCTGAGTCAAATCGGGTAGGTGGAGTACTGGCGCCGATGTCATTCTGTCCTTGAGTGTTTGGAATGCTGTCTCGCATTCGGCTGTCCATACGACTTTGTCCGGGGCGATTTTCCGGGTTCCATTTGTCAGTGGTACGGCGATGCTGTTGTAGTTGGGGATGAGCTTCTTCCGCGATGGCGATGGCCATCCATGTGTGTGCTGGGGGTCGCTGGTCGGTCCGTGTATTTCTTGAGGAGATTGATGTGGTGGTATCGGGCTCTCCCGTTCACCTCTACTTGGTAGACTGTCTTGGATTTCTTGGCAGTCACCCGGTACGGTCCTCTCCAAGCGATGTCCAGCTTGTTGGTTCCACTTGGAAGTAAGAGTAGCACTTGATCGCCGACTTGCAGTTCTCTGTCCTTCGCGTGGCGGTTGTAGTACTTCGCCTGACGGGCTCTTGCCTTCTTCAGTGCTTCACCAGCTTTCTTCCACGTTGCTTTGAGGGTTTCCTGCAGGTCTGCGACGTACTTGGTGGCACCTCTTGGTGTGTCGTCTATCTTGGCTTCCGTCCAACTTCTGCGTAGGGCTTCTAGCGGTCCTGCTAGCGGTCTGCCGAATAGCAATGTTGACGGGGTGTAGCCTGTGGCTGCATGGGGCGTTTCTCTGTATGCGAACAGTGCCGCATTCACGTAGGTGTCCCACGCTTCTGGATTGTCGTCGGCGACTTTCCTGAGGATGGTGAGAAGGGTTCCATTCAGTCTTTCTACTTGTCCGTTGCTGGCTGGGTGGTATGGTGGTGTGCGAATGTGATGAACTTGTATCAACTCGAACACGTCTTGCATCAGGCGGCCGGTGAACTGAGATCCGTTGTCCGTTCTAATGCTGTCCGGGAATCCGACTCTGGTAAAGATGGCGATGAGTGCATCTGCAATCTCCTTGGTGTCGATCGCTGGCAACGGGACTGCTTCGCACCACATCGTACATGCGTCGACGAGTGTGAGTAGAAATCTGTTCCGTTTCTTGGTCATGGGCAGTGGTCCGACTATGTCTACTGAGACTTGCTGGAATGGTACGCCGACTACTACCGATGGTCCTAAGGTAACTGGTACGGTGTGATGTCGCGGGGAATATCGTTGACATTGGTGGCAAGATTTCACGTAGCGCTTGACATCCTCCGTGATTCCTGGCCAATAGTAGTGTGCGCTGATTCTCTGCACTGTGGCTCCAATTCCCATGTGTCCGCTGAGTGGCATGCTGTGGCATAATTCTAGTACTTGGGCTCGAAGGGTGGCTGGTAGTACTAGTTGGGTGTGATCTCCATCTCCTTGTCGATGTAGAACTCCCTCTTCCATGTAGAAGTCTCCCTTGTGCGGGGGTGTGTGCGCCTTGGGTAGCTTCTGGAAGCACTTCGCTATCGAGGTGTCTTCTTTCTGTGCTGTTTTGATCTCTTCGAGTCCTGGGTTCGGAGCGAACTCGGGCTGGGGTGGTTGGGTTTTAGCTTGGGCCCTGGTTTGCACTGCAGCTATCTCTACAGTTTTAGGGGGCGTGCCTAAGAACACATACCTACAACCTAGCACTAGATCATACAGGGGTTTCTGTAAAACAGCTGCTTGGATTCGTCCTGTGACGTACCTACTCTCTACTTCGATCCAAGCTATTGGGCAAGTAGTCGTCGGTTTCGTCAAGTCTGCTCCTTGTAGTTCGACTGTCTTGTCTGTTAAGTCCGCGCGCGATACAAGAGATTCGCTAACTATCGCGTCGTATGATAGACCTGTGTCATACAGACAGTTCGCTTCTTTTCCGTTGACCTTGACCGTGTCTGTCACCGATGGGTGATCTCCGATAGTGTGTGGCTTGTTACCGCTGCTTTGAGTTAGAACTCTGTGCGCTGGCCGGCTTTCGCGCTCTTCCCTACGTTGTGCGGCCAACTTGAAACATTCTGCGGTGGAGTGATTGTTTCTGTTGCAGAACGAACAATACCGTCTCTGTTCTGCGGGACCTCTTTTCCCGAATTCCGTGTTGGGTCCTTTATTCTGCCCAGGTCTGGGGTTATTCGGCTTATTCGCGGTGCGCTCTTCCCGGTTAGGGCTTCGTTTCTGTGCCTCTTTCCCGTTAGGCTTTAGGTCTCGCCTGAAGCTCTTGGCTTCTCCGTGTGCGGCCACGTACCTATCTGCGACCTTGACCAGATCTTCCAGTCTTTCCGCGCCCTGCTCTACTGAGAATGTCCTCAGCTCGGGGGTCATGGTTTCCCGTAGCTGTTCCCATACTAACAGTTCTGTCAGTCCATCATACGTCTTTGCCGTGGCTGACTGGCTAATCCACTTATCCAGCGTTGTGGACAACCGATCCGCGAACTGCGCATAGCTCTCTCCTTTCACTCTCCGATTGGTGCGGAACTTTTGCCGGTAGCATTCTCCTGTTAGTTCGAATCCCGTTAGAAGTGCCTCTTTTACTTTGTGATAGTCAGTCACTCTGTCAGTCGGTAGCTTACTGTAGATGTCATAAGCCTTTCCTCTAAGCCCTTGACTAAGCTTAAAAGACCAATGGGTGGGATCTAGTTTGTACTCTGTTGCTAGACGCTCAAACCTAGTCAGATAGAGATCTAAACCTTCTTCTCTCTCACTGAATGTTCCCAGTGGAAATGACATTCCTTGTACAGGGTTGGATGCTACCTCTAGCTGATCTGAGTGGGGAGGGGTTGAGGAAGAACTTGAAGCTCCTGATCCCAATCTTCTTAGCTCTAACTCATGCTGTCTGTCTTTTTCCTTTTCTGCCCTCTCATACTCCCATCTCCTACTTTCTGCTTCTCTTTCTGCTGCTAATGCTGCCTTCTTCTGTTCTCTTTCTGCCTCTAGCTCTAATTTCCTCTGCTCTCTTGCTGCTTCTAACTCTGCTTTCTTTTGCTCTGCTTCTATTTTCTTCGCCTCTCTTTCTGCTGCTCTCTCTGCCTTAGCCTCCTGTTTCTCTACCTCTGCATTGATATACGCAATTAGGTCTCCCCCTGCTAAGTGTAAAGCTTCCCCTAATTCCTTGAAGCGCAATCTCAAGGCCACTGGGTCCGACATTGTCAAAAGTGTCTATGAACAACCTCTGAATCACGTGGAATACCAAAACACTAGCAATATTGCAAGTCAATAACAACAATGCAAAGACAATCAAATTCGTAATCAATAATAGAATAAAACAAGAGTCAAATGGCATACAACAGTTACTTTAGCAAAACCTGCAAAAGAACAATGCAACATACAGGCACAAAAATATTTGAAGCAAAAAAGTTTTTAACTAAAGAATAGTGCACAAAACTGATCAGTCCCTGTTATACCCTTACACTATTCTAAGTTATTCTACTTCTACTGTTATCTAATTTTATTGTACTTAGATCCGGTTATACCCAATTCCTATTATACACAGATCCTAGCTAGGCTCGCCAATTAAAGTGTCACGTGGGGTTTATGGGCTCTGCACAATGGAATTATGGACCCTCACGTTTATTCGGTGGGAACTGCTAGTAAGTCACCCTATGAATTACTTTAATAAATTTATTTGTTTAGCTCGTTCTGTGTTAAGGTTGGGGTACAGAGATAGATAGAAAAATGGTAAAAGATTACTGTCACACTAGCTTTCACACGGCTATGAATCATATGTAGTCCAGCCACTTGATAACAGTTAAAATCACACATTTATTTCTTCTACTCTATACAAGATTCTCTAAGTACTAATCTAACTTAAAAAGTCTCAGTTACTGCTAATAGTTCGATCGCTGATAGTCTAGGCAGCTGTTATATCTTCCTCGGGCACTTGCTATTATATCTCATGTAGATTTGGACTACTGTGGTCCGTTTTACAGTTTCTGAAGAGTTGGACTACTGTGGTCCTGTTATGATCAGTTTAAGTGCACCTTGGCGTGTTCACTTAACTGCTAGATGGTGCGTGCGAAGTCCTTCTGTGAGGTAGCTTCTGGTCCACCTTTGTCGTTGTGTAGTTGGGTTCCCTTGCCACGCTGTGGGGTCTGACAGGGTGTTTTTCAAGGTAGCTCTTTCCGACTTGTGCGGTAGAGGATACTCCGCCAACTTGTTTCTGTGGAGTGGGGTTCACAGGATAGCTCGGGATAGCTCGGGATAGCTCGCATGCTCGTCTGTAATATAAGAGACGAAATTCTGCACAACCCTGAATAATCGGTTTGTGCAGAGCGTCTCACTGAAAGCCAAAGTAGCCCTCAGTGATAGCTCCACATCTCTATACATAAGCGACGAACATTCTGCTACTTCCGGGGTCCACTGGAATCTCACTCTAAATTCCTATACATACATAACTATCAATCGTGTCTAACTATACACATACAGAATTAATAATATTATAAACATTCAGTGGTACAGCCACTGGTCTGCAAACATACATATAAGTTAAACAACAGTGGTTCCGTACAGCATACAACATGGCGGCGCAACCGGTCGTGTTTCGCCTCGTGGTAGGCTCTTCCACGTGGTACGGCAAATTCGGATTAACAATTCACATTTATGCATAGCAAATTCTTCAAACATAATTTCAACAATAATATAAATATATCACGATGAAACAGAAGGGTGTTCATTTACCTGTTTGACAAGTTCAGGCCCGTGATGACTTGAGAGAATACTAAGATTCTAAAGTCCTGCTTCCTGGTCTATGAGTGAAGAGATTTCTCTAGCTGTGGAGATGTTGACTCTTCCTCGTCTCACACACGACTGATTCAAACTGTGTTAGGCTCTGACACAGTCAGAACCGCTCTACCCGCTTGGCTGAGCTCTCATTGGTTAAAAACGGGCAGATTCAAAGCTCAAGTGCTGACTCACTGCGTTGTGTGTGGCTAGCTCGCTGTGTGTGGCCTTTAATTGCTGCTGTGTAATCTACTGACTCTCTACTGTTACAAAGACTACACATGGCTAAATAGTAATAAGCAGAGTTAAAACTAGCCAGTTCATGACATGCACGGCTTTAATGACGAAGTGATGATGAAGTACAGTAACTCCCGAGTATGGCTAATGTTCACCGATGTGTTCGATTATCTGCCCATAACTGCATTGATTGATGGGAAGGTAAGTCCACATTTTAATTAAAGTTTAATTGCTATTAATTTCAAAATTGTTGACCATTGTGGTATTTTGCTGTACACCTACAACTACTTTCCCTAAAGCCTCTCTTTTGTTTAGGTAGTTGTTGCTGTTGGAGGTGTACTTGGTGTTGGTGATGCTGCTGCTGCTGCAATTAATGGAACAAAATTGATCGTAAATAATCCTCTCCCCACACCCCCCTCTCCCCACCCAACCAAATATAGAAAATAAATGTGTTGCAGCATGAGAAAACCAGGCTAAAGTGTCAAAATATGAAAAATTACTTATTTATTTATTAACAAAGTACTAAAAATAATCTTCAAAATGCAAAAAACAGAATTGTTTTATCTTTATTGGTTGATGTTTTATGATTTTTTTTAATATTTTATTTTCTCGGGGGCTAATTTCCAGAAATTGCCTTCAAAGTTTTGAATTGTAAAATGATCATTACTTCACAACCAGAATTTTCCCATGCATGTATTTGGTATCAAAACAATCAGGAAGATGGCAGCAATATGGCAGTGAGTTGAGATAAGATGAGAAAATTCACATTATACACCATTCACACAATACTGAACATAAACAAATTAAAACAGTACGCACAATTTTATTCTGTACCCATCCATAATGCATAGTGTTTTTAAACATATTAGAAATAAAACAAGTGTTTAGCAAGTCTATAATAACTCAAACACATAATAATATATCAAGAACATGGCCTGAATCAATCATTTTTCTAAAATAAACCCTATCATAATGCCCCCCTCCCTCCCCCCCCCCCCCCCCCTCTTAAATCCCTCGTCCGTCAAGTAATCTTTTGTTTAGTTGCAAGCAGCTACATCAGCTCAGTTCAAATAGTCAAACAAAGATTACAAACCTAAAACAAAAGTTTCATTAGGTAGTTTTCAGTCCTAATAATCAAGCTTTAATAATTCCCCGATTCTCCACTCCCTTCCACACGTCGAATAAATCTGTCGCGTCACAGGTGTAAATCAAAATAACATGTCATTTTGCTCTATAAAGTTTAAATAAACACAAATATCAAAGCAAATACTAATTACTAGTAATTTGGTAAATAGTCCTCATGTTCATTTCCTAAAACAGACAAACCAACAATAATAAATACTGAGAACATAGTCAACTTGTCATGCTAGTAATATTGAATGCAGGCCAGACTACTTACCTTTTCAACCACCCCACCCAACCTCCACCCAACAAAATAATACTACTGAAATATTTTCCACACTCCTACTGTAATTCTTTCACTGATATCGCCTTTTCAACCTTTACCTAAATCTATGCAAGTAGAATGACGGATTATTAAAGACACGCCAATAGCGAAGAGGCCTACGAAACATGAATCATTGAATGAAAACAAACAGTATCGTTTAATAACGGGATCAAGCTTCTGCTCGTCAGCATAATCCTCATCACAGTTCCCACTGGCACCATCATAAAAATAGTCTGAAAGCAGGTCTTGGAGCTCTTCAGAAGCAAAACCGGGTCGATTCAAGGCCCTAGCTACTCTAGCAGACGACACATCTACTGACGCTGGAGACGAAGCCATCACTTCCGGTTTCCAAAAAGAATCGGTCACTTACTTTGACAAATTGTTTCTAACAAATGCAACATAAATATTGCAAGAAAACACTTGAAATAGATGTATGATGAGTTTATCTACATTAAAAAATTCACTTTGAACTAAAAATCGTCGAAAATCTATAGGAAACACTTCAGTTTTTCACGATCTGGCTAGAGACACATTCGAACACAACTTGTGTCACAAGCAAGCTTCGGAACAAGGAATTTCATGAAAAATTCATACGCCACACACTTTTATGTACCAAAACGTAGTACCAATAGGGACTTTTCACTCTCCAGACGTTATATATCAATCCACATTGGGGATTTCCCTTCATAGTCGGACAAGAAAAGTTGGGGTATCGGAGGTCAATTAGTGCCATTGTTTTAGCAAGGTGTGATCAACACCCTTATCAAAATCAACAAAATAAACAATGTTCTAGTAAGTTTTGAACAAAATCCGTTTGGGATATTAAAGAAAAGTCTTAAATAAAGACAAAGAGGCAACAATCTTAAAATTGATGGGGTAGCCTATTTTTAGTGTTTTATGGCTGTAGCAGCGAATCAATCCTGGCGTCTTTAGCCGGGTTTTGTCATGCGGCAACACAAATAATTGTACTAACACTGTTCTGGATATAAGATTGTATTGTGTAGCTATGTTTTATTAAATACCCACATTTTTTTTGCAGATATTTTGTATGCACGGTGGGTTGTCTCCTTCAATAGATTCGCTAGATCATATCCGGACTTTGAACAGAATCCAAGAAGCACCCTTTGATGTAAGTATAAACTCGATCTACTTCTTCATTAATGTTCTGTTCAAACTAAGAAATATCTCCACTTCATTTTTTTACAGTCAAGAATTCTGTTCAAAATTCAATAAAGTTATGTACTTATCGACTTCTTCGGTCAATAATTGTGTTCTAATTCAATAACGACCACACATATTCAAGATGCCTGTTCATGCCGTGTTCTGGCCCCGAATGAAGTTCTATCTTGTACATGCGGAAATCGGTGGACAGCACCTTGAGCAGTTCCCATAGCTGAACAGTGCGCTATACATATTAGTAAACCAATCCATTCTATGAAGATGTTAACGTTCCTGCGTGCATTAAATCTTATCCATTTGTCTGCCAATGTCTCATTTGGGCGGTGGATTTTGTAACGCTTCGAACTGACTTGTTTATCCTAGAAAGGGCATAACACGAATGTCCAATTTCTAATTATAAAAATTATTATAATTTTAAAAAATATCTTTGATTTGGTTTTTTTTTGCATTCGCCCGTATAGGGTCCCATTAGCGATCTGCTGTGGTCGGATCCCGAGGATGATATGACAGGTTGGGGAACATCGCCCAGAGGAGCAGGTCACGTATTTGGACCAGATGTTTCCAAGGAGTTTCTCCATAGCAACGCCCTTGAACTGGTGTCAAGGGTGCATGGATTAGTGGACGAGGTCAGACGATTTGATAGTTGCTTTCATTGTTCGCTTGCATATATTTATATTTTTAAAATAATTAAATACTTTTTAAATAAATCTTTGTTAACTTAAATTATAGTTGTTGTTTTTTACATTTATTGTTGTTGTACAATACAACACCATATAATTTGCTTCGGGAAATTCAACTCCTTTTATAATAGGTTATCACAGATCAAAGCAAAAGATTTATACTGCATTAAACATTAAAAAAAAACAATTGCTGAAATCGATTCACTGGTTCAGTTATAGTTATTCATATACAAATAAAATATCTTTAAATAATATTCGAAAAAGTGTAGGATCTTGTGCATTTAAAACAAATAGTATGAAACATTTAATACGAGTTTAAAAAATAAAAATAAAAATAGTTTACGATGAGATTCGAACCCACAACGCCCAAAAAATGGCGCGGACCGCGTCAGGGGATTCTTAACCCATGCCCGAAGGTATGAGCCAAATCATTGACAAGTTATTCATATAAAAATAAAATATCTTTAAATAATATTCGAAAAAGTGTAGAATCTTGTGCATTTAAAACAAATAGTATGAAACATTTAGTACGAGTTTAAAAAAATAAAAATAAAAATAGTTTACGATGAGATTCGAACCCACAACGCCCAAAAAAATGGCGCGGACCGCGTCAGGGGATTCTTAACCCATGCCCGAAGGTATGAGCCAAATCACTGACAAGTTATTCATATAAAAATAAAATAGATCTTTAAATAATATTCGAAAAAGTGTAGAATCTTGTGCTTTTAAAACAAATATAGTATGAGACATTTAGTACGAGTTTAAAAAATAAAAATAAAATTAGTTTACGATGAGATTCGAACCCACGACGCTAA
The DNA here is from genome assembly GCA_036898135.1 of Oncomelania hupensis. NCBI lineage: Eukaryota > Metazoa > Mollusca > Gastropoda > Littorinimorpha > Pomatiopsidae > Oncomelania > Oncomelania hupensis. The sequence continues at coordinate 22,218,198 of CM072514.1, forward strand.
AAAAAAAAAAAGGCGCGGACCGCGTCAGGGGATTCTTAACCCATGCCCGAAGGTATGAGCCAAATTATTCAGTGACAGTGAATGGTTTTTTCTTTAAACGAAGTATCCCCATAACTAAGCCGCACCTACCGCCAGAGCGAAGTATTAGTATTTAAGTACTGCTTTCTGGTCGGTGGTGCAATGCTTCTTACCATAATTTATGCTGATAGGCAAAGAGGGCTGGCTGGCTCAGCGCCATGACGTCACGCATGCAGCATAGGTGTACAATACTGATATGATCCGTCTCAGTAATCAAAGAATACCGTCCCCTATACGCTACCTGTGTCCGGGGACATTAATTTACCCAATCAATCAATCAGTTTAATTACACACACACACACAGCCACCCCCCACTCCCCCCCCCACACAGACACACACATACACACACCATCTCAGTTCTGTTCGAGACACGCAACATACCATGGAAGTAGCCTACAAACTATACTGAAGAATCCATGCAACACACACACACACACACACACACACACACACATACTTGTATTCATGTCAAAATGGGGTCCTTTGACGTACTTCGCGCCTCTTAGGCGGCGAATTAGGTCAACTTTCTTCGAAAAACGGCTACTTTTAGCAATTTTCCTCGCCTCTTAGAGACGAAGTAGGTCAAGTTTGTTCAAAAACACAGCTAGGATAAGGAACTTTCCTCGACGATTAGGGTAAGGCAGTGCCTCGACGATTAGGGTAAGGCAGTGCCTTGAAAAGGGTTAGGGTCAGGGCTAGTTGCAGCGCTGCAACTAGCCCTGACCCTAACCCTTTTCGAGGCACTGCCTTACCCTAATCGTCGAGGCACTGCCTTACCCTAATCGTCGAGGCACTGCCTTACCCTAATCGTCGAGGAAAGTTCCTTATCCTACCCGTCTGGAAGATGCACTACAACTACACCAGGTCAAGTGTACTTGTAGTGCATGTGCACTACAACTACACTTGACCTGGTGTAGTTGTAGTGCACATGCACTACAACTACACTTGGCCAAGTGAACTTTAAGTGCACATGCACTACAACTGCACTTCGCGAAGTGAACTTTAAGTGCACATGCACTACAACTGCACTTCCATGCACTACAACTGCACTTGCATGCACTTAAAGAGCACTTCAGCGCATTTCAATGGAAAACAAAATGGGTTTACAAATTGGTACCCCATTTTTGTTTGTGAACCCATTGTATACTAAGTGTGCAAGGTTTATAAACCCAAAACGCCATGAATACAGCCCCACACACACACACACACACACACACACACACACACCCACCCACACACACACACACATACACTCTCTCTCTCTCTCTCTCTCTACACCTCTCTCTCTCTCTCTCTCTCTCTCTCTCTCATGCGCGCACTCTCACACTCGGTGACGTTTCATGACGTTTTCTTCACATTTCTAAAATTTCTTCTCTTCCTTTTTTTTTTCTTCAGTTAGTTTTCTTGTTTGCTTATTTGTTAGTTAAAGTATCTTTCTTAAATGTAAGCCTATTGTCCTTTTAAGTACAGTATGCACCATTATCTACTTTGTTTGGGGACATTTGAAATCAAAGCCGAAAATATGTATTGATTACATTTTGCATTGCACATTGCAAAGGTGGGGAAAGTCTGCTATGTATACGATTTACTGATTCAGTTCGTAACATAAAATAAAATAAACACTATTTCTTAACATGCAAAACAGCGTAGAATCTCGTGTATTTAACAAAATATCTTAGAGATCTTTATTGTGGATAAAATAAAACAAGTAAAAACAATAGTTACTGAGCTTTCTGCTCGGATATTATAAATAGTCTTCGATGACATTCGAACTCCGGAAGCCAAAAAAAAAAGGGCCCGGACCGTGGTATACCGAGTGCGGTATGAGCCCAAAATCCAGTGGGACGATGAAGAAACTCGAACCCACGGACATCACTAACTGCGCGCCAAGAGATAATTCAGAGTTAGTCCAGACCGAGATTTACCTGTTTCCTGCAACGAAGAATTCCACGGCTAGGGCTGGGATTGATTGCTTGTCAAATGGAGTCAACAAACCTTTATTACCCAGGATGGAGAATTCATACAGCACATTGCGTCTAAGCAAATACGAAAAGCCTATCAAACTAACTTTCTTGTTCAATCTGGTACCTACCATTGGAGATGTGGGCAAAGAGCTTAATGATAGAAAGAGGGGGAACTTGGTACAGAACCGCGAGACGAAAGGTACGAGTTATGCTCCCTTGTCGACATGCTGAAAATGGCTCGTGGCAGAAAGTCAAAAGGCGACCGAGTGAAACAGGGCGGTGACTTTTGCACAGCCATCAATTGCCATGATGCCAGATACAAGAAAAGTTGTGTTGGCAAGTCCTTTTTCAAATTTCAAAGAGACAAAGAAAGGTAAATTGCAATTGAAAAACTTCATTTTTTTGTGTTTATGTAGGCCTAAACTAAGACCGCTGCAGTGTTGTTAGTGTTAAAACAATCGGAGAGCGGCTTGAATGATTCATGTTATACCTATGTGCTAAATCCAAAACAGTTTGCTTGCTGACAGTCGCTCACTGTTTACGTTATTGCTAGGTTGTTTGACTATATTTGTGGTTATATTTCAAAAGTAGATGTCAGATTGGCAGTTTGGCTTCGTCAAACTGCTTATGTTAACAAGTTAAATTAGACTAAGTCTGTTTTCTCCTCGTGATCAAATACTGTGCAAGATAACCCCTTACCTAGGCACAAAAATGGTCCTTGATCTGTTGTAATCCCTTTTCGTTTGAGTGTAAGCGGGAAAAAATGTAATGTAGATATTCAGTCCTTGTTCTGATCTGTGAATTTCTGCGCATTAGATCTATATTGCGTGGAATGTTGTAGTCTAGGTTCTGATTGTTCTGTCTGATTAATTAATTATTGTCCATGAAGTGACTGATGTTATTAAGCCAGTGATGTGGGAGGTGACAGGGTTGGGAGGTAGGGGGACACCTGATATAAATTAAATTCACACTATTAGTGAAACATTTTGTTATTGTGCTTTATTGTGATTAATTGATTGAATGACAGAGCTCTCTCTTCCCCCAACCCCCCCCCTCTCTCTCTCTCTCTCACTCTCTCTCTCACGATTACGGATTTACACAGTTTCGGATAAATGAAACAGTCTGTCATGCATATTTTAATTTTAAAATATCTGTCGTTGATTAAAAAATAATAAATTCCAGGGCAGAAAACGAACCTATGACATACACACATAAGCAGCATAAAAGCACCTAATAAATGTCAATAAGTAAACATAAACAAAACAAAAACAAAAAAAAGACAGCAGTAGCGGAATGTTAATAATAATGGTGGTTAAAAGTTTGGTTTTTGCAAACGTTGCCATAAAAATGTTCTTTTGCAATGGCATAGGCTCAATAAGTTACCACGCACAGATCATTCATATAGCAGATGATGAAATATAGCCAGCCCGAGCAAAGGGAAATAATCCGTGAGAGCCTCTCGCATTTTTGTATAGGACATAGTGGAAGTTCTCCCTCTTTCCGTAATAAGCTCTTTGATGTGGGTGTTCGGGTAGGGCTAATGGTTGTTGTTGATCTTCATCTTTTTCTCTCGTCGTCTTTCTTCCGTCCTACCTTCTTTCTTTCTTTTTTTTTTTTTTTTTTTTTTGTGGGGGGGGGGGGGCGGTCTTCCTTTTCCTCCTCCCTCTCTCCCTCCACACAATACTTTCCTTAAAGACAAACACACCATGTATGCAAAAAAGGTGTGTGTAGTTATATCAGTGTATAGTCATTGCATAAATTCCGTCTGTCTTGCTGTTGTCCACGGAATTTCATACCACCTGTTGTCTGAGTTGTTGTTCTTCTTCTTCTTTCTTCCTTTAAAATTTTAAAAAAAAAAAATACCAATTACACCCCCAAAAATGTATGTTTCAAAAAAAAAAAAAAAAAACAACAAAAATTTTTACGGAATAAGCTTACGTCTGGGATTTTTTTTTCCAGTGTTTAAAAACAAAACAAAACAAAACAAAACGAAGCATCCCCGCGACTATACCGTTATAACATGGTTGGGTTGGAGCAACGTTTACTACTTAAAATGCTCAACTCTGGTGGTGCGACCGTTATCGGTCGATTTGCCCGCCTTTATTTATTTATTTACTAGTGGTTTTATACCCTGGCAAGCCAGGGTACACATGTTGCTGTTTAAAATGTAGACAGAGAGACAACTGTTGTGTGCGAGTTTAATTTGGACGATGATACCTTCCCATATCCCCCTTGATACCTCCCCATACCCCCCCCCACCTGATATCTCCCCGTCCCCCCCATGATGCCTCACCATACCCCTTTGATACCTCCCCGAACCCACTTGATACCTCCCCATACCCCCTTGATACCTTCCGTACCCCCCTTGTAATCTACCTGTACCCTCCTTGATACTTCCCAGTTGATCGTTTCGCAGGTATGGATGAAAGGAATCGAGGAGGAACAACGAAGCTTAACGTCCTATTGCATCAGCGTTAAGGACGATCACCACGTCGCCACCCTGACAATAATGATTATCATCATCATATCAAAGATGAGATCCTACGGAACTCTTTTAAAGGAATCGACTTCTTCTTCTTAATTAAATTAATGTCCCCGGACACATAAAGCGTATAGGGGACGGAATCGACCATCACCATACCCCCTTATATATACCCGTATCCCCGTTATGCCTACCTATGCCCCTTTAAACCTACCCGTAGCCCCCTTTTACCTACACTGTAACACGTACCACCCCATCCCGATCCTTGGTACTACTACTACTACTACTACTACTACTACTACTACTACTACTACTACTACTACTACTACTACTACTAATGCTAATACTAATACTAATAATAATACTAATAATAATATTGAATATAGAATAATACAAATAGAAATCATAAAAAACACCAAGTTTTTTAAAGAAAATTTGATATAAGATATAATAATAATAATAATCATAATAATAATAATAATAATAATAATAATAATATTAGTTTATAAATAATAATAATAATAATAATAATAATAATAATAATAATAATAATAATAATAATAATAATAATAATAATAATAAAGTAAAGGTAAAATGCCTAAATTAAAAAGAAAGATATCCATATTGCAGTGTACAAAAAAAAAGGCCTGGGTGAGAATTGACCTTGGGTCGCCCTGCACTGTAGGCGAATGTTTTTACTAAGTAAGCTACCAAGGCTTCCTTCAAAGAACATCAATTTTTTGGTCTATATGGGAAAACATGCTGAAACCTCAATTTGATTTTTAATGGAAGCGCGCGGAATGAGGCTATTACAGTTTGTGGACATTTTGTTTATTTATTTATCTCAGAAACTGTTAAACGTTGGGTAAGGAAATGTCTGCTATAACGATTTCATTGGTTTTGAGCACACAGCAGGCCGATCAGCAGCGCCCAGCACCTGCCCAGATCAGCGTCCATACCGGACAAACTTTATAGTAGAGGCGAAGAAGGACTTCCGGCTAAGCAATTTATATATATAGAAGATGACTTATTCTCAAAGGCCAAAGATCATATTAATCTTTTATGCCAAAGAATACTCATCTGCACCGTAGCTATGCACAAGTCGAGCAGTCCATGGTACTTTAAGCTTCTTCGATGCTAGAAACTCAGAATTTGTAATAACCTATTCTGCGCTGTCTCAATTAGCCACAGATGATCTGGCTGGATCCACCTCGGATGTGAGAAACTGGTGCACAATATTATTTTGAGTGGACTTCGCACATTCGCTCAGATTTTTCCTCCCCCAAAATCAAATACCACAGATAAACACAGTCTATAGACACGCAAAGGTAGAGTATGCAAAACAGAATTCGAGATGTCAGACACTCAGACCAAAGCGGTCCGATTATTACTTTAAAAAATTAAAAAAAAAAAACAAAAAAAACTTTTGTTCTTTGCAGAATTTTACCAAACCTGCATGCACATAGCTAGCGATAAAGGGGAAATGGGGCATTTTTAATTGCGAGCGTGCGCAGCCACTGAGTCTGTTCTATTTATATTTTAGTAAATGTATATGTCGGACATCGAAGTCCAAGGACAGTCCCTTAACATAGTGAATAGACTCAAATATTTAGGAGCCATTGTGTCAGACAATGGGTCCAGACAGGAAGTCCTCTTAAAGATCGCACAAACGACTGCTGCCCTGACAATGTTGAAGCCCATTTGGAAAGACAAGACCATCAGTCTACACTCCAAGGTAAGGTTGCTGCGCTTCCTTGTCATCTCCATCTTCCTACATGCTTGCGAAACATGGACCCTCACAGCAGACCTACAACGAAGAATACAAAGGCATGAAGATGAGGTGCTATAGAAGACTTCTGGGCATTTCCTATACCCAGCACATCACCAACAACGAAGTCCGACAGACCATCACACAAGCCATTGGACAACACGATGACATGCTCACAGTGGTGAATAAACGGAAACTCCGATGATATGGCCACGTCACCAGAGCATCAAGCCTTGCAAAAACCATCCTGCAAGGCAAAGGTGCAAGGAGGCAGAAGAAGAAGGAGACCGAAAAAGAAGTGGGTGGACAACATTCGAGAATGGACTGGTTTGACACTGAGCGAAGACACGAGGGTTGCTGAGGACAAAGAAAGATGGAGTACGCTGGTTAAACGAAAATCTGTTGTGCCCCAACGACTTTCAAGTTACGAGATAGGATAGGAAATGTGTGAGTGTGTTTTATCTTTTATAATGCTGTATCAATTTCCTTAACACTTTGCACAGTGAAAACTTTCAGTGTCCAGTTTCTTTTTTTTCTGAACTATTCGCAAACACCTTTATTTCTACAAAGCGATATTTGTTTTACCTCAAACTTTGCACACATAAGACTACGCATTGCAGAGTGGGGTGGTATACAACAATGAGAGGAAGAGAGAGGGAGAGAGGGAGAGAGAGAGAGAGAGAGAGAGAGAGAGAGAGAGAGAGAGAGAGAGAGAGAGAGAGAGAGAATGTGTTATACGGTTATTTATTAATAGCCGATTCAGCCCCGATGTTTGAATCTTGATATGTGTAACTCGAATTCGTTTATCTACGCAGCCTGTTCACTCAGCACCAAGGCAGGAGTCGTCGTATAAAGTTTTCCGACTATATTCAGCAAAACATCAACATCTGCATACAAGATCGCTTTCCAAAAATCTCTACAAAGATCATCATCACAACGGAACGGAAAACGATGCTTAACGTTTTATTGCATGAGCGTTAAGGACGATCACCACGTCGCCACCCTGACAACAATGACCATCATCATCGTATCAAAAATGAGATCCAACGGATCTTCTTTTTTTTTAAATCAGTTTATAGTCCCCTCTCTTCCCGTTAAGGATTTTCAGAGAGGAGACTTATATTTGGATCTTCTTCTACAATGCATTACTTATATACCCTCTCTGCGATCGATAAAACGTTTGACCTTTCCAGCATGACGCAATAACACCCAATCAAAATTAAACTCGTCACCGGAACTATGCACTGCCTTACGTCATTTCATTAATTCATTTTCTTTTATACTGCCAGCCAGATATAATAGATGATGGTGTGGAGGAGACAGGGTGTGTGTGAGGGTAGAGGGGGTGGAAAGAGAGAGAGAGAGAGAAGAAGAAGAAGAAGAAGAAGAAGAAGAAGAGACAGAGAGAGAGAGAGAGAGAGAGAGAGAGAGAGAGAGAGAGAGAGAGAGAGAGAGAGAGAGAGAGAGAGAGAGAGAGAGAGAGAAGATTGCGGATATTGATTAAATTCTGTTCAAAGGTAATTTTATAGTTGAAATTTCCAACCATCCTCTCCCTTGCAAGGGCGCTATGTTTGTTGTTGTTGTTGTTGTTGTTGTTGTTGTTGTTGTTGTTTCTCCACTTAGCTTTCCTGCTGCCCTGGATCGATCTCACAGCCGGGTCTTGAAAGACCTTCTGTAATATATCGACCGTTGTTTCACGTGTACGCATGGGAGAGTCAGTGAACCAGAAAAATGTAGGTGACTAAGACATACTTCTAGAGAACTTGACCATTGGCCTAGCAATGGCTATTAGTGGGTAAACAGGTAATTGTGAACTAAAAGGTGGGGATTGGTGTGAACTCGGAATACTAGACCAAACAGTCAATGAACTTAAATACTGACTTGATGTATGCTAATGCCCTATCGTCCAGTGCTCGCGGCCTGAATTGTGCTGCTAGGGATTGTATACGACGATTGGTGTGACCTGTAGTGCCAAATGCCAACGTTTATTTATTTGTTTATTTATTATAACGTCTATTCCCATTTGTGATATAAGTCAACATATTACATCAAATTAATGACATAAAATACAGGGTGTTCCAAAAGTCTTGGGCACATTTTAACATTGAATATTTCCTAAACTATTAAGGATGTAAAAACGCATCTGGTAAATTCAGAAAGCTTGTAATCTCAATTTTTACATGGAATGTTCAAAGATGTTCAATGTGAGCACCATTGGTCACACGACACACATCAACCGATAGTCAAATTCTTGCCAAACGCGTCCCAGCATTTTCTGGTTGAGTGAACGCCATTAATGGGTCTGAAAAGAAATAAAAAAAATCAACAGCTGTACAAAAAACTTAATGTAATTAGCTTTAAAATGGCACACATTTTATCTTGCTACCATTCATAGTAATTGAGATATGGGGATTTCAAATGTGCCCAAGACTTTTGGAACACCCTGTACAACTAAAATAAATATCGATATGCATAATAAAATAATTATGCCAAAGGTTGGTTGTTGTTTTTTTCCATGCAGAAGGTTATGCATTTTGATCCTCGCAAGGAACGAAACATTTATTTTATTTTATTTGTATTGCGCTTTTTCAGCTCAAGAGCTGCTCAAGGCGCTGCCGACACAGGGTCTAACTCAAGCCACCCGCATCCGTCTGCCATCCCAGACAACTAAACATCATCCTGGGCGACTGCAGATGGGCGAGAATGGAGAAGGGACCTAGTGCTTCTTTGGTGTAATTATGTAGCCGTTGTTGCTACTGTTGTTGTTGTTATTGGTGGTGGTGGTGGTGGTGGTGGTGGTGGTGGAGGTGGTGCTGCTGCCGTCGTCGTCTGTTGTTATTACTTCAGTACAGAAAGGCAACCTATAGCGCCTTCTATCGTGACATGGTAATACACTATCGGTTAACGGATATTTTCGTATATTAGCTTGAGATTGAAAAAACAAACAAACTGCAATGACCAGTCCATGCGTATTCAGGATCCTCTGACGTCAGAGGTTATTGAACTCACGTTTTGTCCACACTGACATGCAAGAAAAAAATAAAGAGATTACTCTTATATAGCGCACTTATAAGCTCAGAGAGCTTCTCAAAGCGCTGGCCATTACTATCCAGCAATCACAAAATAGTTTGCTGAAGTCAGGATTCGAACCCACAAAATGAATAACAATATACGGGAAGTGGTACGAATGTACAGAAAAGGGTGACATTAAACAAAGGAGGCTATCAACATTTATCGTACAGGAACATTAACATACGCATTAAGTCCGGCAGCAATACACACACAGACACACACATACTGACAAGCAAGCACAAACCGGCAGCGTAGACAAAACACACACCACACAAACACCCACCCACCCACCCACACACACACACAAACACACACACACACAAACACACTTTACGTTACTCTTTCGGATGAACTAGTCTGTGCAGTGCAAGGAGGTAGAAGAAGCTAGAGGGAGACCAAAAAAAGAGGTGGGAGGACAACATTCGAGAATGGACTGGTTTGACACTGAGCGAAACAATCAGGGTTGCTGAGGACAGGGAAAGATGGAGTACGCTGGTTAAACGATCATCTGTGGTGCCCCTACGACCTCCGAGTTACGGGATAGGATAGGATAGGATATGATAGTCTGCGCAGGCATATGCATTCCATCGCACGGACACGGACTTTGAAGATCCTGACGCTCATGGCAGAAGAAACAAAACCAGCAAGCACAAGACCCCGATTTAAGTCAGCGAGCCTTCAGCATCTCTATGAGCTGGCAAGTCGATCTATCATAGCGCAATTCCTGTCATGTTAGTTCTCTCACTGTCATGTGTCATTTGGATTTTTGTTTACATCTAAGAGTATCGTAGGCCTACGTAGGCCTTACCTCGAATATAAACTCACAGGTGCTTGTATTTGGACACGCGAGAGACCTATGACGCGTCTCCCATAATTATAATTCTGTGTATACGTGTATGTATGTGTAGACGTAGAAACACAACGCGTCATAGGAGCTCGCGTGTCCAAATACAAGCGCGCATGTTCTCCAAACCCACTCATTTATACAACAGTCACCCAAAGATAGGTAGGCCTACTCTCCCACATTATCTTTGGCATGGAGCCAGAATAGCAGCAGCAAAGTCTGTAGTAAAACGTACTTAGCTCACCCGATCCCCCAACACCTACCCTTGCACAGCCATCCCAAATATGCACAATCCAGCGACCTTTCGCAGACTTTCCGCAGTTCAACGTTTAATCCCGCACAATTTGAAAATCGCGGCCAAAATAACAACAACATCTGCATAAAATGTGTAGCCTAGGCCTATTGACCCCCAAAAGGCAAACTCAAATAAAGTCCTCTCTCTCTGTCTCTCTGTCTCTGTCTCTGTATCTGTCTCTGTCTCTCTCTCTCTCTCTCTCTCTCTCTCTCTCTCTCTCTTTCTCTCTCTCTATTTCAGACAGTCTGCAATGGCGTCAAAAGTAGCACAAATATCTGCATAAAATGTAAAATGTGAACTTATAAATCTTTCCCAAATAATTCATCCATAATTATTCAAAAGACCAAAAAGCTCAAAACAAAGTGTCTGTAAAGAGTTTGAATGGGTGACAAAATAGCAGCCACTTCTGAATTTCCAATGCGCATTAGACCTACTGTTAGTATTTAAAGTATTAGGTTCCAAAGGTATTCCCCCAAATGACGTCGCTACATGTATGTCACTGGTCTATTTTTGTTTGGAGCGGAAAGAGGTGTGTGTAGAGGTTGGGAAGGTATGATGTGTTATAGATAGATAGGTAGGTAGGTAGATAGATAGATAGATAGATAGATAGATAGATAGATAGATAGATAGATAGATAGATAGATAGATAGATAGATAGATAGATAGATAGATAGATAGATAGATAGATAGATAGATAGATAGATAAACAGAAAGAGACACAGAGACAGAGTGAGAGACAGATAAAAACAGAGAGACAGAGACAGACAGAGAGAGACAGACAGAGAAAGATAGAGACAGGGAGAGAAAGAGGGAGGGAGAAAGAGAGGGAGGGAAGGAGTGAAGGGTTAATGGGAAGGCGGGTGGTGGTGGTAAGGGTCAGTAAGTATGGAGAGAATATGTGGATTACCCGAGAAGAGCAAAACGAAGTCAAAGCAACAACACCCACAAAACATACACCACCATCACCAATAACCACCAACATCACCACCTCTACCACCACCACCACCAACAACAACACATTAATAATTCTTGGGCAGCCATTTGACTTTGTAAATGCGCTTTGTTAGAACTTTTAAAAAATATCCTTGTTAAGAGGCAATCCCCTTAGGGTAACCTCTCTCCTCCTCCTCCTCCTGCCCCCCCCCCCACCCCCCATCACTGCGTTGAACCGAACTGGAACTGATGCCCATGAACTGTGTTTTCAGGTTGATGCTGTCGCTTTTCCAGCGTTGACTCAAACAAACATCTACTACCATCGGAAGTGCAAGTGATGTCATGTTTCTAAAATTAGACTCGATAATCAACACACTTCTTTATTTGTCAGCACACAGCGCAGGTCTGGGTAACATGTGTGTGTGTGTGTGGGTGTGTGTGTGTGTGTGTGTGTGTGTGTGTGTTTCCACATTCCTTAAATAAAAATGTAGGAATGCTTCCCAACCCATAATAAACAGATACAAAAGAAAATATAGGTACCTGGTAAACAAGATGGTCTGACCCATCTGCATTGCAGGTTTAGTAAGCTTTACAATATTCCCAGTAAACTTACGTTTTAAAATAAAATCTATTTACAGTCATACCTGCATAGTGTTTCATTTGAATCATTTCGGTAATAAGATGGAGAGGGGGAGGGGGAAGAGAATTAGTACACAGTTTGTTTGTCAGATACATATTATTTGTGTAAGACTTCAAAATAATTGGGGATGGAAGGAGGGAAAGCCGTTGTGTCTAAAAGAATGTGCTTGTCAAAAACCGTTATTCGTGTATAGCTTGAATGAACATTGAGGTTTAACGTCTTCACCGCTATTGGCGACATGGAAGACGGGGATAGCCATCCCAGAGAACAAGGGGTATAGGGACCAAAATCAGCACAGAGCCACCAGAGCAATTATACTGCTGAAATGGACAGTGAAAAATTGACACTTTTTAGTTCGCCCACCTCGGTATTCGAACTTGGGTCATCGGGGTGCCATGCGAACGCTCTACCTCTTGAGCTACGGTAATGGGACGTGTATATCTTCAAAATACATATAGTTTGGTCTTTGCTTCCACACAATAGGCTTAAATAATTCGGTTGCACGGATGTGCGAGAAACTCAAGCATGCGTGAAGTGTTAATAAAGTATTCGTTCATTGAGGAACATTCAAAAGTAATACAGTCCCGTGTCGAATGATTGTTTAGGTAGGTGGCATACCTATTTTCAAAAGTCAAGAACATAATATGTATACTATATGCATGTTGTTCATGCGTCGATGTTGGGCCCGAACCGAAGAAGGCTGCTAATTCAATAATGTGAAAATATTGAACTGTCGTATGAAGGGCCCGTAAAAGTTATGAGGAGAAGAAGAAGAAGAAGTAGAAGAAGAAGAATGAGGAGAAGGAGGAAGTTGAGAAGGAATTGAGTTAGATCCTGTATAGGTCAACGCCTTTAATAATAATAATAATAATAATAATAATAATAATAATAATAATAATAATAATAATAATAATAATAATAATAATAATACACGCCTTTTTTTCAGAACTCAAAGCGCGGCGATCCGGAACTGGAAAAAGCACTAAAAAAGAACAATAGTATGAACATACACGTTCAGTATCTGCCATTTTGTTAAAACGCTGGGAAAACAGTTGTAGCCTACGCAGTTTAAATTTATTCAAGACCTCCACCCCTCACACCGCTACCATCCATCCCACACCCCTCTACTGCTCTTAATATCAATTGGAATATATTACAGCTAACAGTAAGTTTCATTGATTTAATTGGCTGAGGATCTCATATAAACGCCAAAAATCCAGTATTACTGTGCGACTGAGCGCTCACTGCTGCGCAAAGTTGTTTACGCCGAATGCTCCAAATACCAGATGTCATATTAACAATAACTACAAATAAATAGGGTATAATATTATGCAATATTTGAATGCGTGGAATTTCGTTTTATCTTGCTACCAAATGACAGTGCGGTCCACAAGTTGTGTATCTTAACACGCTGTCTTCGAAACTGAGTAACTGACCGGATGTAGGGCTATGCTAACATAAACAATCATGACCCAGAGTTCTCTGAGTGGCCAAAGTTGACAATAACATTACATTACATGGTTATTGCTTTAGGTCCAGCGGACTCTTCCGAGCCAAATCAGGACCGAAAGTTGACAAAGACAAAGACACCGGCTAATGTTGCTGACCAGAAGAGATGTTTGAGCCAGTTATAAATACTATAATCTGACCAGTTGAGACAAGCTAGTTCTAACTCCTCTTGACAATCTTTACCGTTAGTTTGAAAGGCCCCAGTTCAAGAATAATAATAATAATAATAATAATAATAATAATAATAATAATAATAATAATAATAATAATAATAATAATAATAATAATAATAATAATAATAATAATATTTTTTTTAAAAAGATTTTATTTTAACAACTTTATTATTACCAAGTTGAAATTCGGGCGCTTTAATTTTTTGAAAAGTACAGCAGCTCCAAGTGAAGCGCTTTACCCAAGGTACATGCTGGGTGTGTTGCACTCACCCGTCTAGGACATGAGCGTCAGGATCTTTAAAGTCCGTTATAATGGAATGCATGCGACACAGACTAGACCTCGGTTTATACTCTCATCCAAAGGAGTGGGAAAACGGGAGTAAAGTGTCTTTCCCAAGGACACAACACAATGCCCCGGCCTGGGCTCGAACTCGGGACGTTCAGATCCGCAAGCCAACGCTCTAACCACTCGGCCTTATAATAACAACAGCATGCCATTCATTAGAGATCAAAACGCGGAGATCTAAAAATATCGCTATTTCAGAAGGCGGAATAGAAATCGAATTTTACTATTTGACATTTTAGATTGGCTGCAATCCATACTCTATTAATGGAGGTAGGGAGAAAACTTGAGTACCCGGAGAAAACCCTCGATGTCCTGAAAAAGAAAGTTTCGTACCTATATTACTCTTAAGTTCCATATGCGGGGTTCGAAGACCCGCGACCGTGGCCATAAAAAACCAGCATCCTATCAACTGCGCTAGCAAGGACCACCACGGGCTAACCAGGCCAACATTCTTCAACTTAAAAAAAACAAAATAACACACTCTCTTTTCAAATCTGTGACAATAGCGTCGTAACCGACTTCCAAACAATTGAGAAGTTATAATGGCTGTAATAGAGACATTGATGCATGGAAGAACTGCAACGAATGATTTTAGCTGTCAAAGCACAAAAGAGACATTATTAAATATATAAAAAATACCTTCAGAGGTTGAAGGAGATTAAAAACAAAAACCGTCAGATTACAAGATTGTCCATATAATTATGTATTTCCCTATAACGTTTCGTCGGGAGTAGGCTAGGATATATACAGGGTGGCCCAAAAGTTGGTGTTTCTCTTGAGCTCAGAAAACTGCAGGCGACTGAAAGTACAGGCATTCACAGTAGGTTGACAGTTATCACGTAGACTATTTATTTGAAAATTCAACACTAGAGCAGCGGGAAATTTGTAAAAAGTTAGCTTTGCATAATAAAATAAATTACAATCAGCAAGGAAAAAGCTGTTTATGTAAGTTAGACTTATACTGTGAGGAATGTTTTATATTGGTATTACTTAGCAAGTCACTTCAACCATATAAAAGGTAGTTTAATAACTGTACACCTACTTTTGGGGCCACCCTATATTTTCAATAATGTCTCTTGTGCTTGGACAACTAAAATCATTCGTTGCAGTTCTCCCAAGCATCAATGTCTCTATTACAGCCATTATAACTTCTCAATTGTTAGGAAGTCGGTTACGACGCTATTGTCACAGATTTGACAAAAGG
The DNA here is from genome assembly GCA_036898135.1 of Oncomelania hupensis. Taxonomy (NCBI): domain Eukaryota; kingdom Metazoa; phylum Mollusca; class Gastropoda; order Littorinimorpha; family Pomatiopsidae; genus Oncomelania; species Oncomelania hupensis. Next base: position 22,233,506 of record CM072514.1, read on the forward strand.
GTGGTTTTTTTGGGTGGGGGTTGAAGTCTACGGGCGGGGTACGTAACAGCTGTGCACGCCGCATTCACACTCTGTTCATTCATCAACAACATGATCTCAACAAGACCATCTGAGAATAACCGCGAGAAGAAACTATAAATAACTGCTGAAAATAAACTCTAAAAGAACTGCAGGAGGGAGGGAAGGGGTTGGGGTGGGGTGGGTGGGTGAGGGTAGGGGGGGTAGGGGGGTAAGAACGGCAAGAAATAAACTGTAAATTAAAAATGAACAGCGAAAATAAACTCAATAGAAGTGCAAAATAAACACTAAAGAACAGAAGAAATAAATTCTAATTAAACAACTGCAAAATATAGCTGTAAAGGACTGTCGACCTAAACCATAAAGAACTGCCTAAATTAACTATAAAGAACTATATGAAAAATTGCAACAATAAACCCTAAACAACGGCGAAAATTTAAAGGACAGAAAGTACTATATAGTAAGAAAAGTTTTTTTAAATTATTAACTTAAATACATAAATGTCTGTGTTTGCGTGTGTATGTTTATTAAGTATGTGGATGCATATGTTGGTAAAAGTCTAAAATAATTTTATCCTAACCTATCCTATCCTATCCCGTAACTCGGAGGTTGTTGGGGCACCACAGATGATCGTTTAACAAGCGTACTCCATCTTTCTCTGTCCTCAGCAACCCTCATGGCTTCGCTCTATGCCAAGCCAGTCCATTCTCGAATGTTGTTTTCCCACCTCTTTTTCGGTCTCCCTCTTCTTCTACCTCCTTGCACTGTGCATTCAGGATGGTCTTTGCAAGGCATGATGATCTGATGACGTGGCCATACCATCGGAGTTTCCGTTTTTTCACCACTGTGAGCAGGTCATCGTGTTGTCCAATGGCCTGTGTGATGGTCTGTCGGGCGTCGTCATTGGTGATGTGCTCGATATAAGAAATGCCCATAAGTCATCTATAGCACCTCATCTCCATGCTTTGTATTCTTCGTTGGAGATCTGCTGTGAGGGTCCATGTCTCGCAAGCATATAGGAAGATGGAGATGACAAGGGAGCGCAGCAGTCTTACTTTGGAATGTAGACTGATGGTCTTGTCTTTCCAAATGGGCTTCAACCTTGTCAGGGCAGCAGTTGTTTGTGCAATCCTGGAGAGGACTTCCTATCGGGACCCATTGTCTGATACAATGGCTCCTAACTATTTGAAGCTATGCAATGTGTTGAGGGATTGACCTTGGACTTTGATATCCGTGTTGATGCCATTTTATTAATTAGTTGTAATTACAGAAACTTACTGGTTTTTAATTAAATGGAAACTGCAATACTATAGTTTTAATTTTCGTGCACTGAAAAATGTTTCAAAACGTTTTATTGTAGTGCAAGCCATTTAAACATGTTTCTCTCGTGTTAATACTCGATTTTGCGGCAGGGATAGCTCAGTCGTCAGAGCGCTCGACTTGTGTACGCGCGTCTCGGGCGACGTGGGTTCGAATCCTGACTTCAGCAAACTATTTTGTGATTGCTGGATAGTAGTGGCCAGCGCTTTGAGAAGCTCTCTGAGCTTATAAGTGCGCTATATAAGAGTAATCTCTTTCTTTATTTTAAAGTATTTCCAGTTTGTTTCACAATGCTCACCTCTGTATAAATATAATGATAATCATGTTGCTCGGCATGATGGAAAACAGATTAATCAAATAGAACACTTATCAGATATTATTGAAATACCCCCCCCCCTCCCTTCCTTCCTCCCTCCCCCCTCTCTCCCGCTCTCCACTCCTCTCCCTCCACCCCCCCCCCAATTTTTTTGTAATGATTACAAAATGTTGGACTTGAGTGAAAATGCGTTACTTTTCAGTCTGTCGTGATTATAACACCTTTCTGCGCCTATAACCCCCCTACCCCCTCACCCATAATCCCTCACTCACACTCCATCCCACTCCCCACACACGTTATCACCCCCACGCTCTCTCTCTCTTCTACAACTCCTCCAACACGTCTCTCGCTAACCCCCACCCCACTCCACCCCGTTCTTCTACGGATGGTCGAACTGTTTTTACACATTTTAGCCCCAGTGCCAGTGAACACCTTAATTGCGACGCGACCTTTGACCCGAATGCCAGTTTCAGTGAGAAAGTCGGTCAATAGCATGCAACCAGCAAGTGCTGTCCCTTGGTGTATACAGGCATTGACACCCGAAACGTCAATAACGTCATCCACATATTATAGGCCTAGGCTGTCAATCTCTCACCCACCAACCCTAATGGACAAAAATGCGGTTTAGTGTTATGCATATGAAAATATGTGTAAAGCTTATACGCATGTGTCAAGCGATTGTTTATTCCTTTAAATAATAATAATAATAATAATAATAATAATAATAATAATAATAATAATAATAATAATAATAATAATAATAATAATAATAATAATAATTATGCCCCAGCCGAATAATTATGTAGACTTAGGAATTGCAAGATGAGTATTATTATAATGTCTACATTTATGCAGTTAACACGTTATTATTTGGAAATATAAAATATAAATATATGATTACAGTCTATAGATAAACATATTTGGAGCGTTTCCCACATAAATGTTGAAATAATGTCACACATATTTGGAAACTATGTCACATAAATTTAAGAAATTCTGTCACATACTTTTGGAAATAATAATATTATTGGGGATGAAATAAATATCATTATGAATATGAAAGAACAGAAAATGAACTACTGGCGCTTACAGCGTGATAATTATGCTTTTTACATGAAATAGCAAGCATGTTGGAACAATAATCAATAGCTTATTTTGTATCTTAGTAAGCAAAATAACTATTATTATAGATGTAAGCCACGCAGCCTGATTTTTGTTTGTAAGTTTGTGGGGTGGTATTGAGGAAGCATTTACACAGTGGATAGATCCGTGAGGCCGTACAGGAATGACCTACTGTTTCGCCGTACAGGAATGACCTACTGTTTCGCCGTACAGGAATGACCTACTGTTTCGCCGTACAGGAATGACCTACTGTTTCGCCGTACAGGAATGACCTACTGTTTCGCCATACAGGAATGACCTACTGTTTCGCCGTACAGGAATGACCTACTGTTTCGCCGTACAGGAATTACCTACTGTTTCGCCGTACAGGAATGACCTACTGTTTCGCCGTACAGGAATTACCTACTGTTTCGCCGTACAGGAATGACCTACTGTTTCGCCGTACAGGAATTACCTACTGTTTCGCCGTACAGGAATTACCTACTGTTTCGCCGTACAGGAATGACCTACTGTTTCGCCGTACAGGAATGACCTACTGTTTCGCCGTACAGGAATGACCTACTGTTTCGCCGTACAGGAATGACCTACTGTTTCGCCGTACAGGAATGACCTACTGTTTCGCCGTACAGGAATTACCTACTGTTTCGCCGTACAGGAATTACCTACTGTTTCGCCGTACAGGAATTACCTACTGTTTCGCCGTACAGGAATTACCTACTGTTTCGCCGTACAGGAATGACCTACTGTTTCGCCGTACAGGAATGACCTACTGTTTCGCCGTACAGGAATGACCTACTGTTTCGCCGTACAGGAATGACCTACTGTTTCGCCGTACAGGAATGACCTACTGTTTCGCCGTACAGGAATGACCTACTGTTTCGCCGTACAGGAATTACCTACTGTTTCGCCGTACAGGAATTACCTACTGTTTCGCGGATTTTTCCACTGGGTTAATGCTTTCTGAAGACACCCTTGTTTTATAATGTCACAGACAATTTCGTGAGGTTTTAATACAATTGAAAACTTCGTGCGCGCGCGCTCATAACCACACACTCACACACACACACAAACACACGCACGCATATACACCACGACACGCGCACACACACAAACACACACACCACGCCATATGCACACACACACTCACACACACACACACATCCACACACGCACACACACTGTCATTTTTCTGTGAGATAATAAAGCATTAGTATCCTCAAACACATATGAACATTAAGAACATCATCGTCGCCGTCATCATCATCATCATCATCATCATCATCATCATCATCATCATCATCATCATCATCATCATCATCATCATCATCATCTTCTTCTTCTTCTTCTTCTTCTTCTTCTTCTTCTTCTTCTTCTCCTCCTCCTCCTTCTTCTTCTTCTGCTCTTCCTCATCATCATCACCCTTTTCCTCCTCATCACGTTTTGTGTTGCCATCGTAACTGACTGCACACTTTGATTACTACACCGACGCACGGTATCGTCAAACTTACAATGAACAGTAAAACCTGATTACCCTAACCTGCTCTTATTACAGGACAAAACCTGCAGTCCCTTTAACCTGCCCCTATTACAAGACAAGCATCCCCTCCCCCTCCCTCCTTCCATCCAACCGCCCGCAACCCTCACTACCAACACTACCACCCGTCCCCAAATTCTTGTACTACTTCCTAGGCACCATACATTAAATTATTTGCTAACACACTTGACCGCGAATGGGAACAAGCGAAGTATCGTAATTCATCTTCAGTGTCATTTGACGACACAGAGTGAACGGCAAAACAATTTTTTATTATTTTAGTTTTAAGTATGCACCACTACTATCGACCTAAATTGGGCACTATTGTATTTTAAAACTTTAGCTTGTCAGCACTTGTCGAGTTAATGCTAAAATATCTAGATCTTGAGTCACACTACACAGAACAAACACAAAAAAATTATATTTAAATGTACAATGAAATATGAAATATGAGTATATACGAGGTTAAAAAGACATAATATGGAGAAAAAAAGTGTGTTTTGATTAGGAGATATTTGTATGTGTGTATGTGTGGGTAGGTGGGTGAGTGTGAGTGTGTGGGTGGGTGTGTGCGGGTGTGCGTGCGTGTGTGTGTGTGTGTGCGTGTGTGTGTGGAGTATGCGAGGTGACTTACCCCTTGGGGTCATGAGCAATCTTGCCACTGTAGATTGTTCTAACCTATAAAGGGAAAAGTGAAAGCCCCAGTTGAAAACCTGTCTTTCCTTTGTAGGCATGACCGATTCACTGCGGCAACAGTACCCCCGTTGGAGTGCCGGGGGTTTCAGTATAAATAGTATCCCCACTTTATGGAAATTTAGTGCTTTAAATTCCCACTGTCGCTGTCTTCCTCATTTACTCTTTCCCATTTCTGCTCTGTCCTATCACTCTGCTATACTATCTTCTTCTTCGCTAGATCAATGACCTACCTTTTTTCTTGAAAACTCTTCCTGGACAAGACTCCTTGTTTGTGTATGAGGTCTGTTGGATCAGCTTGGGAGTGTTGGACGCTTTCTGCCGGGTGGTCACTAGGGCTTCCTATGATGTTATTATTTAGCAATATAGGCATTTTATATGTATATGTTTTGTTGATAATTTATAATGATGTTTGTATTCTATTTTGGTTTTGTAACCGGGGGTTCGAGTAGTTGGGGTAAAGCCTCAGCCGTCCCCTGCGTGGGATGTCTTTATTGTAAAGTGACTGGCCGGTGGAGGGCATTCAATTTTCCCACTAGGGTTGTTTCAGCAGATCTTTTATGCGGATCGGGGGTTGTCCGGTCCTGATTTGGCTCGGAAGAGTCCGCTGGACCTAAAGCAACAATCAATCAATCAATGCGAGGTGACTAAAAATGGTTGAAGAGGAGTTGGGTTCAATTTGCGAAGAAGAAAACGTCTTTAACAAAGTGTGTTTGTTGGAGGGGGGGGAGGGTAAGGGTGAGTAGGAGAAGGTAGGAGCGGGTTGGGGGGTAATAATTCTCTCAAGGAGTCGACTTTCTCCAATTACTCTTTAAACATCCTTTCACGTCCCCATGTTCACTTCTAGAAACCGGTCATTCTGACAAGCGTATACACCCAACTCGGTTAATTGACACCACCGCGTTGATCGGGAGGAGTTAATGAGTGGTACGTGGCGGAGTGCATTAAATGAGCGCAGCAAGTGGGCGTCTTTGGCGAGAGGGGTTTGGAGTTCCACAATCCTGCTTTCAGCCAGCGCCGTGTGCTGCTCGTTGATCTGGTTGGTGAGCACTATATTAAGAACAATTAATGTCTACTTTCATAGAGGGGCCGGGTAGCTCAGTTGGTAAGAGCGTCTTGCTAGTAACCGAAAGGTCGCTGGTTCGAATCCCGGATTGGTCAACGTGTGATCATATTATTTTCCCCTTTACCAACAACTGGCCCGCTGGTGTCAGTATAAATCGGTCCAGTAGTCACCTATATGCGAAAGTGTCGTGTGACTATAATCTACAAACAAACAAACTACTTTCATACGAGGGACCGGGTAGCTCAGTTGGTAAGAGCGTCTTGCTAGTAACCGAAAGGTCGCTGGTTCGAATCCCGGATTGGTCAACGTGTGATCATATTATTTTCCCCTTTACCAACAACTGGCCTGCTGGTGTCAGTATAAATCGGTCCAGTAGTCACCTATATGCGAAAGTGTCGTGTGACTATAATCTACAAACAACAACAATACTTTCATAGAAAAGGTTTGCCTTTCCACAAGGAGAATGGTCATGTAGAACAGGAATTAATCACTCAGTGCAGTCCCAGTGAAGATTTCCCGTCACAGTTGACAGTATCAGACACTGTCTTATACTTCGAAGGTTAGGTTTTCTCCAGGCCCAGTATTCCGAAAGACCCGCTTACAAACCCTTCGATAGGTTGTTTATCTCAAGGTATAGACCTTGCGGTAATTTTTTCTTACTTTAGGGTTGGAGAAAACTTCCGGTAAACTTATCTCGGTATTGAAAAAGGCCTACCTGACGCATGGTCCCTATCTCGAGCTTAATTTGAATCCCCCTCCATTACGCATGCGCTCTTTGATGACAACGACACAACATCTTCAAGGGCAGACGACGGAAAAAGCAACTTTTCCCATCAAATTTTTTTCGTTTAATTACAAATGAAGAAGGAAATCAAACACATTTTACTTTCGTACTTCACCTTGGTCAGTAACCTATCATCAAAAAGAAAGTATTTTACGGCAATGTTACTGGCACAAGGATAAATAGAACTGGAAACGTAGTGCTAAACACAGTTGCAGTGAAGGGAGAAGTGACGATGCCGGTTCGCAACTCCTCTCCTATTTCACCCACTATTCGCACGATGTCAATTCTTCAAAATGTGAATTTCCTGTAATGTTCTACATCATCAAGTATTGTTAGAGGATTTCATCTGTCCCGAAAGACGCTGTTACTTCGTCTCCAATGCAAAATCATTGCAATAACAAAATCCCTGGCCATTTTTACTTCGGCAAGGGTACGAGTAACCGAAGGGGGGTACGGTAGCTTCGGTAAAATTATCTGCCGTTTGGCCGAGTTGCAGGGCAGTTTCAGCTTCTCTCAATATAATACCAGACAAGTCCGAACAAGCGAAAGGTAAAGATTTTACCCCTCGTCATGGTAAATTACCAGCGGGTATTGCCTTTTCTGAATACTTGCACCTTACCTGTAAAATTTAAGTCAGAGTGAGATTGTTACACGTTATTTATCAATCATTCCCGATGTTTGAATCTTGATATGTGTAACTCGAATTCGTTTATGCACGCAGCCTGTTCACCCAGCAACAAGGCAGGAGTCGTAGTATACAGTTTTCCAACTTTATTCAGCAAACACCAACAACTGCATACAAGATCGCTTTCCGAAAATCACTACTCGCAAGCACACAATGCATTATATATTACTTATATAGCCTCTCTCCAATCGAGAAAAAGTTCGGACATTCCAGCAAGACGCAATAACACGCGATCAAAATAAAACTCGTCACCGGAACAACGCACTGTCTTACATCATAGAACATTCTTTATGTTAGAAGAATCGCTTAGCTATTACGATAACTATCTGAAAGCTTCAGTCGATGATAAACAAGTAATCCTAGAAAATTTTGAACAATACCGACCGACGAAAATTAATAGCATTATACAAAGCTTCTACTAGCAACAGCGCAAAATCAAATCAAAGGTAAATACACGCTATCACTGCATGCTTTGCAAAATAAAACGATCGGAATCATTACATTACATTACATTATTATTGCTTTAGGTCCAGCGGACTCTTCCGAGCCAAATCAGGACCGGACAACCCCCGATCCGCATAAAAGATCTGGTGAAACAACCCTAGTGGTAACACCGAAAGCTCTCCACCAGCCAGTCACTTTACAATAAAGACATCCCACGCAGGGGACGGCTGAGGCTTCACCCCAACTTATCGAACCCCCGTTTACAAAAACAAAATAGAATACAAACATCATTATAAATTATCAACAAAACACATACATATAAAATGCCTACATTGCTAAATAATAACATCATAGGAAGCCCTAGTGACCACATGGCAGAAAGCGTCCAATATTCCCAAGCTGATCCAACAGACCTCATACACAAATAAGGAGTCTTGTCCCGGAAGAGTTTTCAAGAAAAAAGGTAGGAGACTGGTCTAGCGAAGAAGACGATAGTATAGCAGATTGATAGAACAGAGCAGGAATGAGAAAGAGCAAATGAGAAAGACAGCGACAGTGGGAATTTAAAGCACTAAATTTCCAGAAAGTGGGGATACTATTTATACGGAAACCCCCGGCACCCCAACGGGGGTAGTAGATTTCATTAGATGCCAATTCCCAATATTATACCGAACGCTACACAAAGAAACGAAAACAGCGCGCAAAAAACACACCTTAATTTACACAATTATGAATGCAGGTTCCTGGCTCTCGTCTAAAATTGGAGGAAGACAAGTGAAGAGATGGAAAGGAAAATTGCCCCCACCGCGTTCATTGAGCTGGCACTGAGAAAAGGAAGGTCCCCTATTAGCTAGCTAACTAATCGTTCCTTTAACTATCTAAACGGTTACGGGAACAATATCCTTTACCTTCACTTTTTTTTTCAAGGACTGTACTGACAAGGTATTGTAAATTAAAATAAAGCATGAAAGGAGAGCAGTTGCTGTTTAAATGGGGATTATAAATACGGTAAATGGTTAACAAGTATCTGATTAAAAATATCTACGTGCGAGGCTATTAATAGACCATGAATAGGCGGACGGCCGTGAGTAGACATAAAAAGCATATGTAGAAGGTCGAGCACCAAACAGCTGATTCCATGACTCGGGTGTCGCAAAGAATTTTCTTCCACCTTTCTTTCCCCCGGCCTTTCTGTTCGGTCGGTCACGCCGTTAAAGTGTGCTAGGCCTAGCGGAGTAAGAAGATGGAGATGACGTCCCTATTACGCTGTGTGGGTAATAGCTTGGGAAAAAACAACTGCGATGTTAATCACTAGAAAACAAGTTTCATTCTCACTGTGATATTGTTTTCCACTCATTGTCTGCAACAAAAATATAATTTATGATGAATAGTGATGTCAGCATTGCGCAGGGACATGGCGTCCATGCCATTAGTGTTGGGAGAATATACGATCGACATACTGCTGATAAAGATGATATCATTAGCAAACGACTTTGTTGCTTATGTACTTAATATGATAATGACGACGACGACAATGATGATGGCGATGACGACGAGGATGATGATGATGATGATGATGATGATGATGATGATGATGATGATGATAATGATGATGATGATGGTAAAGAAGAAAAAGAAGAAGAAGAGGAGGAGGAGGAAGAGGAAGAGGAGGAGGATGAGGACTATGATGATAATGATGATGATTACGATGATGATGATGATGATTATTATTATTATTATTATTATTATTATTATTATTATTATTATTATTATTATTAAGTTTACTATTATTATTATTATTAGTAGTAGTAGTAGTAGTAGTTGTTACACTCGGTTTGATGTTGGTGTTTTCTATCAGTATTTGATTCAGCCCCAATGCTGAATTCCTGATAGGGTGTAACTCAGATTCGTTTATTCACACAGCCTGCTCAATCAGCATACAAGTCACAAAGTCGACGTATGAAGTTTTCCGCTTTTATTCAGCACACATCAACAACTGCATACAATTCTCAACTCAACTCAACAACTTTCACAGCAACTCTCCAAATCACTATCAACAACTTTACTATCTCCCAACAGCAACTCGGCACACGATTAAATAACCTCTCTCTCTTCCGGAAGAATTTCGAATAATGTAGAAATGACGCACTGCCACCAATCGAATAAAAGATCGTCATCACTGACTTACGTCATACATTATTATTTCTCCTTCTGGAACGACCTCTTGCTTCGACATGTATCGGGAAATTTCTATAGAAAGTAAACACTCAGATCCAGAAACTTCTACAGTAATATCAACCAAAGCAAATTATCAACGTTATACAAAGCCTCTCCTAACAACAATGCAAACTCAAATCAAAGGTAAATAAACTCCATTATTGAATACTTTGCAAATCGAAACTATTAGATCTATCGTACACGCTTCCGACATACTTTCGTTCGCGTTTCAACGTAACAGTAGTAGTAGTAGTATGATAATGATGATGATGATGATGATGATGATGATGATGATGATGATGATGATGATGATGATGATGATGATGATGATGATGATGATGCCTGTTTTGCCCGAGCTAACCATAGTAAGTTATTTGTTAAAATTATCAACTTGGAGAGAATAGAAAAATTTCAACTAAATAACTTATGATGGGTCTACTACGTCTCCTTGTTGCTATTCCTAGTCATCTGTGTTGTTCTGAGCCGTGCTGCGACTGCCGTGCTTTCACTAAAAAAAGCAATTTTAATTTTGCTGAATTCGGTGACCATTATCATTAATTCTGTTACTTGTTTAAATTTTATTTAATAAGTTATTTTATATCGCATAAAGTTACATAAAACTATAAAATGCAAAGGTGTATTTATTATGAGGGAGGCAAAATCTAACTGAACACCGCCGATATTCTGACCTTGCAAAAGAGAAAATTGGTGTACACAACAACTTCAGTATAATAGGCTGTGATCCGACCGGCATGCACTTTCAATGGCATACAGATTTTATTGTATAATTATGTTCTTGCACGCAAAGGTCTGGAAGAAAACTATATTGCCCTCGTTTTATGTTCTGAATGCAGCCATTTTTATGCATGTCTTCTCAAGGACAACTCAAAGCTGGATCAAATCTGCACTATATTAATCACTCCCAAAATGAGTCGAGGCAACGTGTTGTTATTGTGTGAGTGTGTGTGTGTGTGTGTGTGTGTGTGTGTGGGTGTGGGTGTGTGTGTTTATAAATAATAAATGTTCGTTATTTTACCAAGTAATGTCCTTTTAGTCAAAGCGAAATTCCTTTTTTTAAGGAATGTACTATTTATGTTAATTTGTACAACCTTATAAAGAATATAATCCGTAATTTCCTATTGGATAGAATTTCAATTTTTAATGTAACAAAACAGGATCAAGTTTGCAGTTTTGTATCGATGAGCGCACAATGTGACATGGGGGGGGGGAGGGGGGGAAACAGCTCATCAGTATCACTTATTGTGCACGCGGAGTGCCCGTGCGTCACCGAGAAAACCGCTTTCATATTGACCAATCAGAAGTTAACATGGTCAGCACCGCTCTTAGCCATGATTTTTTAACATGAACTTTGGTCAAAACGGGCTAAAAGGTTCAGGACCACCCATGCCGATAATAACGACAAACAGAGGGAATTTTACATATATAAAACATAATAATAGATTTACCTGGCAAGGCAGTCAATGATTACTCTGTGCGATAACGTGGTTGTATTCTCGGTAATTCATATGAAACCTTCTTTTTTTAATTTTAATAAAGACATTGCATAGCTAGGGGGACAGCCTGTTTTACGTCATAGATAAATCAAAGGCTTTGTCATAAACTAAAATTACAAACGATATTTGTGCATGTAAACTGAAGATACGGATATTTTGTTTTATGTGTTTGTTTATTAGCTTTCTTTTCTTTTCGTTCTTTCTTTGGCTCGGAAGAGTCCGCTGGACCTAAAGCAACAATTATGTAATGTAATGTTTTCTTTCTTTCTAGTATTTCCGTCCGCCTTTCTTTATTTTTCAGCTATAATTATAGTGTTTTATGATTTTTTTTTTAAAATGTCATTATAAGAAAACTAATGATACCGACAACTGGTGAAGAAAGGCAAAACTAATATTGGAAGAAAAGCGAATCAAACCATTCCACCTAGTAACCCAAATGAAAATAATGTGTGTATTTCCAGATAAAATCTGAAAACCATTTTAAAATAGACGGGAATCAGAACGAGAAAAATGTCGGTCTGT
>CM072514.1:22246240-22364718 GCA_036898135.1 Oncomelania hupensis
GGCCGGGCGCGACTGCTGTGGTGCATGCACCGGGTGGCCGGGACAGCGGGCCGTTGCCCTGTGTTGGCGGCCGAGATACAGTGGTAGAAAGGGTGGGGGATCCCTGGGTGGCCATCCGGGGTTTGGAGGGGACCATCGAGCGGCTTACACGGACCGTGACCGCATTGTCGGCAACCGTGGCTGCCCTAACTAAGCGTCTGGAGGCTGCCTCCTCGGCTGAGGAGTCTGATGATACTCCTATGGAGGTACCGGCTATGGTCACTAGGTGTGATCGGTCTATTCAGGCTTCGACGCCTGCGCCGGTCTTAAGAGAGAAGATTTTGGGAGTTTTGGCCCCGTTACACGATGAACTAGGCCAAAATACAGTTAATTATCTGGAGAAGGCCTTAGTGAAATGTTTTCGTGAGCTAGCGTCGCAGGTTGTCTCTTTGGATAAGCTTGCGTCCGCGGCCAGCGATACTGGCTGATCGTAGCTCACACTTGATTGTAATTTTAATCTGTTTTGATGGGTTTTTGGGGTGGAATTGCGCCGGCTTGCCGTGCGCCTGCCCTGTAATATAAGTGTTTTGTTGTTAGCGTTGTGTTAGGCCTACGTCTATAGCTTGTTTGGGTTGATTGTTTTTTCTGATGTATATAGTTTTAAATTAGATTTATTATTGGTCTTATATATGTATGTTTTATTTTTTATCTTAACGTGTCTGTGGGTTGGATCGGCTGGTTTTTGCCGCTCTATGTTTATTATAATATAATTAATATACCTCCTCGCCTGGCGCAGGTGGGGTGGGGGGGGGGGGTGGGGTGGCTGCTCTACCGACCACGTGGCTTAGCCGTTTGAGGAGTAAAACCGTTACATCCGCAGGCATGTAGGCCTACCCATCTTTCAAACTCTGTTCTTTTCTTTTAGAAGTCAGGAAATCGGAAAAATACTAGGCCTACATCTTTCATGTAATCTTTGAATGAATAGCGTTCATCGCTATTGCCATGATACCATGGTTACCGGCATGTTTGTGTCGATGACGCAAAGGATTGTGGGAATGAATCTATTTTTAACATGGGGCTTGACCTTGGCCCGCGGCCTTGAGCTCTAAACGCTACGCTATGGAGATGTACGAATTGCGTCCGTTGACTAAGATATGAATGAAAAAAATCCAAGGTAACAGAGCCATCGAGGTGCAGTTCAAGCTTTTGGAGCAGTATGTAGTGAGTAACGAGAGAGAGAGAGAGAGAGAGAGAGAGAGAGAGAGAGAGAGAGAGAGAGAGAGAGAGAGAGAGAGAGAGAGAGAGAGAGATGACAGTAGTGTGTCATCGCTATGTCTGGAGAATAAGCGTTATGAATGAATGGCTAACCTGCAGCGCGCGCATTCTAGCCTTGGCCTATCGCTGCACAGCGACATCACGTGACAATAAGAAGTTCCCACACAGGCACAGGCATTGCGTTGTATTGTGTTGTATTGTACTATTGACTGTTGTATTGTATTGTATTATATTGTCCGGGGACTGAAATTTTACTCTTACTGGCAGTAAAAGGACCTTGCACTTGACCCCAGGGTCAAGCGTTATGGGACATCACAAGATCGAGCTGTAGGTAGCTCACTGTATAAAGTAGTGGCCACATGGATTACGTTTTACAGCTTATACCCTGAGTTATGAGATTTTTTCCTGACTTAGGAGTTTAGTGGCCACCTTTGACTTAACGTTTCACGGCTTATCCAGTAGGTCGGAGGTAGTGGCGCCATGTTTATCACGGCCCGGTTCTAATTTATACACGTGTCGAGCTGTGTAATATCACTACAACAAGGCACTTGTTATAAATAAATAAATAAATGAACTTCACTAAGATCTACACATACATTCAGAACAGATAATCCAGAGAGAGAGAAAGAGAGAGGGCGCACAAGTTACTTCCCTTTGTTCTCCCGTTTAAGTAGTGGCCACAGTTGGCTTACGTTTTACGGGTTATGCGATTTTTCACTGACCACACCTTATCAGTTTAGTGGACACAACTGGCTTACGTTTAACGGCTTATGTATAGGGTCGGAGGTAGTGGCGCCCACTGAACTAAATAGATCAGTGAGTGGCGCCATGTTTATCACGGCTCGGTTCGAATTAATAATTCTTATAATTTATTTTTTTTAAATGTATTTCAAATAATTTAATTTTGTATATTGGTTTTAGGTTTGATTTTTGAATAGGTGCATATATTATACATCAAATCTACTTTTTGACTGACAAAGCTGTACCCGAGAGGTAAATGTAAGCCCTTGACAAGTGTCGGATATGCTATGCTTTTTTTGACTGACAAAGTTGTAGATGCAATTGTTAGTAATCTTCTTGCTTCTAGTTAGTTAGTCATTGCTTATAGCACCCACACTGCAAAGAGTTAGTTATTCATTGCTTACAGGGTCCAGCGGACTGCAAAGAGCCGAATCAGGACCACAAAATCAAGACCACAACTTCGCTCAAAGAGGACTCGCCCCTGATCCGCATAAAAGATCTGCCGAAACAACCCTAGTGGTAACACTGAAGGCACTCCACCAGCCGGTCACTTTACAAAAAAGGACACCCCACGCAGGAGACGCTGAGGCTGTACTCTAATTAATCGAACCCCCGTTTACAAAAACAAAATAGAATATAAACATCATTATAAAATATCAACAAAACACATACATATAAAATGCCTACATTGCCAAATAATAACATCATAGGAAGCCCCAGTGATCAATGGCAGAAAGCCTTCAATATTCCCAAGCTGATCCAACAGACCTCACACACAAATGAGGAGTTTTGTCCTGGAAGAGTTTTCAAGAAAAACGGTAGGTGACTGGTCTAGCGGAGAAGAAGATAGTATAGTAGATTGATAGAACAGAGTATAGGAATGAGAAAGAACAAAGGATAAAGACAGCGACAGTGGGCATTTAAAGCACTAAATTTAATAATAAAAAGGAAATTGCTTTCTACACAGGAAAAAACATACGATTTACACACAAGATATTTTTCTTGGCTATAATGTAGAGAACATGCGAAGAAAATAAATGCAACTGATTAACCATATTTTATTGATTGGAAAAATGTGTATTAGTAAATTCAGATATGGAGACAGATTGATAATTGAATATATTTTTGATTATGAAATGAAGCTTAGAGGCTCTTAAAAAAGATTAATAATGACGAACATATGCAATGACAACCGGAAAACTTCCTAGTGCTTTTGAGAGGCTTACATGTTGTATAAATTTATGTTAAATTAGGTAAGTTTTCCTGCTCTCTGTGAATTGACTGCAAACGACGTTCAATTGATTGAGTTGTTGCTGTCAACACCCTCCTCCTTTTTTATTTTATTTTTTATTTTTATGTTTATTTATTTATTTATTTTCTCTGGTTTTTTTTCTCTTTTTTTTTAAATTTGCCGGTTTTTTTTTCTCTCCATTTATTTATTTTAATCTTTCTCATTTAAAATCGTTGCTTGCATTGTACTACGGTTGCCCCGTCAGGGCCAGCCGCCTTCCTGCAGTTCTGCCGGCTAAACAGCCGCCGCACCTCCGATTCTTCAATGACGAAGGGCGGGGCAGTGAAGAGGCAGAGTCGGGGGGAGTGACGGTAACGGGGGTGGTGTTCTGCCGATCGAACCGAGCGTAGAACTCGGAGGTCTTTGTTGTCTGCGTCAGCAGGAGGGGCCTTTTTCTTGATGTTGGTGATGGTCTGCAGGCCCTGCCAGACTGCGCGAGAAGTGTGCTTCCAGCTTCTGGCGATACTGCCACTTGGCCGCGCGGATTGCTTTCTCCAGTTTGCGCTTGGCGTGTCGGTAGGCCGTCTGGTCTCTGCTAATAATATTTTAAATAACTCAAAGAAAGCAATCAAGTGAGGTTTTGACCCACTAAAACGACATTTAGATATCTAATAATTTGGCATGTATCAATATAAAATTAAACCATTCATCCGTTTGAAAGTTATTTTCACAACCAAATAAGACAGTACATTTTTAAAATCTCAGTTTTGTTGCATGATCACATGTGTTTTTTGTTTGTTTCAAATGTCGTTCTAAATCATTTCAAAACTTAAAAGAGTGCGGACAAGACCCTAAATAATGAAGAATTGTGTCTTTATCGCAGGACACTATGACCATCATTATAATTATACAAGTTGGATGCAAGACAATATAAACTTACTTTGACCTTGCTCGGTTTCATTGGCCTGTGCGCTGTGGGGTGAATGAACATTGAGGTTTAACCAGAGAGCTATAATTATTCCAGCTCTCTGGTTTAACCTCCACAACCACCCTTGGCGATACGGCAGACGGGGATAACCATCCCAGGGGAAGAGGGGGTAGGTACCTAGCTCAACACTGAATCACCAGAGCAATTTTCCAGTTTGTTCCATATTGTGACCTGCGTTGTATGACTGGATCTTATTGTAAACGGCTGTGGCAGACTGAATGGTCTAATCAAATTATTTCAAATTCTTCCAGATTTATCTGCTTCTTTGCCTAACTGCATCCATCCGCAAAGAAGAAACTGTTTTGCCTCGCCTTCATATTGGGCATACTTAATTATGTCACCCATAGTTTCCTTTTAAAAGGAGAAGAACCACCATGGTGCTTTGCATGTGACGAATCCTTTTTCGTTCGCCATTTTATGTCTGAATGTGCTGATCTGGTTGATGAAAGGGAAATATATTTTGGTTCAATACCTTTCAGTGAGATTTTTAAAGTATGCAATAGTCAGCACCTGTTTCAATTTTTACATGATGTTGGTTTGTCCAATTTAAATGTTAATAGTTTAGCCTGACTTCACTTCATTTTGTGTGGTCCTGATTGGGCTCGTGACAATCCGCTGGACCCTATAAGCACTGAGCACAAGCGCCTGTGGCACTGAGTATCTATCTATCTATCAATCATACTGCTAAAATGGACAGTGAACATGGCCAGTTTTTATTTCGCCCATCATGGGATTCGAACCTGGGTCATCGGTGTGCCAAACGAACGCTCAACCACTTGAGCTACGGCAGTATGACACTGTGGAGGTATATATAAAACAAAACAATACAATCTAATATAATATTTACAACACAGTAAAATACAATACAACAGTCAATAATACAATACAACACAACGCAACGCCTGTGCCTGTGACAGCGTGAGAACCTTTTTTAAAGTCACGTGATGCCACAGTGCAGCGGGAGGCCAAGGTTAGCAAGCGCGCGCGGCACAGTTGATCCATTCAGACCACATAACACATTTAAGTACTCCAGAAATAGCAAGGACACAGTTTTCGCCTCTCTCTCTCTCTCTCTCTCTCTCTCTCTCTCTCTCTCTCTCTCTCTTTCTCTCAGGATCGATCCTATGGGGCCTTTACTATTTTCTGCCTAAATAAATAATCTTCTCATTCATATTCCTACTTCACGTGAACTCTTTGCTGATGACACCACATTACACTCCGAGGATACAGAAAAACGTAATTTAGCCTCCTCTTTACAAATAGCGGCAAATGAACGTACAGGAATGGTCTGAATTTAATCACATGACTCATTAATCCAGACAAAACTAAATCCACGCTAATAACTGCTAGACAAAAACGGCAAAATTCTATAAAACTTCCTCCCTTAAAGCTTTGCAACGAAACAGTTAAGAAGTAAAATGCCATAAACTTTTTGGCGTGACATTAGATAATAATTTGTCTTGATTGCAACATATTTTAAATCTTAGTAGAACTATTTCCAGAAGGACTTATCAATTATCAAGGATTAAAAATTACTTAAATCTGCAGTCTCATGCACTATTCTATTTGGGACATATTCAACCATTTATTTATTATTCTGTAACTATATTAGCAATGCCATGAAGCCTTTATTTAGGATTCACAAACGTGCAATTAAAATGGTTATTCTTAAAAACAAAATCTCTCTGAATGATTACAAACAGATCAACATACTACCTCTTGCCAACAGATTAAAATTAAATAAAGGAATTTTGATGCATAAGATCCTTTCTGGTAATACACCCTCCTATAGCCTATCTCTCTTCTCTAGGAAAACTGCCAGATTTTTTACCACACTAAATATCCCATTTCTAAGAATTGATCTGTTTAAAACCAGTCTGTCATATTCAAGTTCCATTTTATGGAATAACTTTGCAGAAGTTCTCCGCAGTGCAGTCACTAAATACACATCCTTTAGAAACCATCTTTTACAGCACATTAAAAATTAGTTAATTGGCTACTCACCAAGAGTTCTACATTCATAACTTTAATTAGATTGTTTTACATATGTTGTGTGTGTGTGTGCGCGCGCGCGCGAACACGCATATCTTGATTATAGTGTTGCATTATGATGTTATTGTTATACAGTTATTTTGCTTTACTAATTGTTATTGTTACAACCCCCAAGGGCAGGATGTAAAAAAGCACACCTAGTGCTTAATAATTTACCCTTGTTAAATAAAATTCTCTCCTCTTCTCTCTCTCTCTCTAACTTACAACTTTATCCCGTCTACCAACTGCCCTGCCCGTAAGTCCCCTATATACTCATAGTGTCCGGGGACGTTAATCTACTTACCTACCCTACCCGTATACTTCTGAGTCCCATTCATTATTCTGTAATTCAACCGTTCCTTCTCATAAACACACCCACTTACACACACACCCACACCCACTGTTACACACTGTTTTTTTTAATATTAATAGTTGATTCAGCCCCGATGCTTGAATCTTGGTAAGTGATAAGTGTAACTCAGATTCGTTTATCCAGTGAGCAGCATGTTCATTCAGCAACAAGGCAGGAGTCGTCGTATAAAGTTTTCCAACTTTATTCGGCAAACATCAACAACTGCATTAAAGATCGCTTTCCGAAAATCACTTCAAAGATCAGCATTAAAAATCATCATCAATCTCTATCAATCACTCTTTCACTCCTCCAAGCAGACACAGCGCATTATTTATATAGCCTCTCAGCAATCAGGACAAAGTTGGAACATTCCAGCATGACGCAATAACATCCATTCAAAGTAATATTCGTCACCGGAACTATTACATCATTATGTTTAGGAGAATCGCTTAACTATTACCAGATTTATCTCGAAGCTTCGGTCGATAATAAACAAGTAAGTCCTGAAAATCTCAACAATATCGACCGAAGAAAATTATACAAAGCTTCTTCTAGCAACACTCTGTTATTGCATGCTTTGCAAAACAAATGATCGGATCTATCGTGCGCGTCTCAAACGTAACAAACAAACACACACACACACACACAAACACACAAACACACATGCAAATGCACACTCACAAACACCACCACCACCACATGCTTCATAACAAAACCAGAACAAACAGAAACAGTGATGTGAACATACTAAAAAGTCACGTTAAATTTGTCACGAACACTGAAGAAGAAAAAAAACCAAGAGTCATTATTATATTTGCACCGGGTGGACATGTAAGGAAATAGAAAAAACAACAACCACTCCCCCCCCCCCACCCAACTCACCAACCCTCACACTCCATACCCCAACCCCCTCTATTCCCTTTCACTGCAACAAAAAATAAGCAAATAAATGCAAGATAACTCTAACTGCAACAACAACAACAGCAGCAACAACAACAACAACAACGATAATAATAATAATAATAATAATAATAATAATAATAATAATAATAATAATAATAATAATAATAATTATTATTATTATTATTATAATATATTTTCTCATTCACGTTCAAACAACAACAAAAAAGTGTCATCTTGGCGACTTGATTCACTGTGCACGCACAAGTAGGCCTACAGGTTACACCTTAGACTGAAGTCAGGATACGATGCGTGCATACAAGTATGGATGTGTAATCGGAAAGCAGAAATCGGTGCTCAAGGTCAGGGTCACCCAACACACAGCCTTCCGACGCCTTGTCCGCTGTCCTGCACACCCCTCACCAGAACGACTCTGATGGCGACTCCCATGCTAACGTCAACCACCACTCTTGTCGTCGCTTCCTGGCGAAGAGGCTGTGGCATGGCCACCGCCGGCAGCTGACAGTCGTCATGGTGATGAGAGTGCAAACGAATGTCCGGTCCGTCGCTCCATCGTCCGTTGTCGGCAGCACAAAAGAAGCAGCGGATCCGGTCATCGGAGGTCCGCACATATCCCCGTGACGCCAGCCGTGGCCCGTGGTCCTCCCCATCGTGGTCCGGAACAGGAAAGGTGTGGAGCCTGGCCAGTTTGGAATAGAAGAGCCTGTAAAACGTCACAGTGTCACAAATCAAAAATAATTTAGCATTGTGTGGAGGCGTAATTTAGGCCTGTTGGCGCCCCTACGACCTTCGAGTTACAAGATAGGATAGGATAGGATAGGATAGGATAGGATAGGAAAGGAAGCAAACTACAAACACAAATCAGTCGGGCACCGCCACAACGAAGACACACTCACATCGTCTCACTCTGACTCAGCAGTTATACTAAAACGTCTGCTAAATGTAAACCATAACACTTGAAAACCACAAAAAATATGTATATCACATTAGGCCTAAGTGGGCACCAGTGGGCAGAGGGTTTGAGTTAGATCTTGTATCGACCAGCGCCCTGAGCAGCTCATGAGCAGGAAAAGCGCTATCTAACGACAATGAAATAAATACACATTAAAAATATAAATAAACAATACACGCAAACATTACTACTAAAGATGATGGCTCAGCACAAAATACATAACAAAACGTAAACTATTAAGTAGCGAAGAAAATAGCGAAGAAAATAAACAATTCCCTACCCCACCCTTCACCTGCACCATGAAAGAGCTATAGCATCCACCTCTGATTAACATAGAACCAAGAAACAAAAAGTCATTAATAATTACAATATTTATTTATCTGTTTACTTAAACGTTCTTATATTGTAGCTCAAGAGCTGCTCAAGTCGCTGGTCGAGACTGGATCTAACTCTAGACTGCTTGAACAATTCAAGCACTAAAAAGTATTTAAACGTCAAAGATAAGGCTGCAACAGATGATGATGATGTGATCTTGTAAGGCGCCAAAAAAATCCATGTACGTAGTGTTCATGCTCTATGCGCACTAAGAGGGTGATTCAGCCATATTAAAACAAGTAAGTTTTTAGTCCTTTCTTGAAGGACAACATATATACAATTCTAAGAAAGAAAGTCGACCCTTCACCCACCCCTCCACCCCTAAGAGTGAGTGGCAACGGTTTGTGGCGTGGGGTGGGAGAGGGGGAGGGTCTATACACTACCGGCAAATAAAAACTATCACAAATGGGATGCGATCAACTAGTCCGTTGCGTTTTTCTGGCACCCACGAGTTGTATATAAAAAAAATGTTGTTTTAAGTTTCTCAGTGAACCCTGCCTTAAAGAACCGTCGATCATGGTATTTAAGAAAGATTTACCATGACAATGGCTATAACGGACGCCTAGACAGAACATTTTCCTGTCAGGAACCGAAATACGTTTTTCTCTCACAATTATTTTGAGGATTTGTCGCAACTTTTGATGAAATTTAGACCTTCTCCAAAATCCCTAGTGTGTAAGTCTTTAAGTGCCGGTAGTGTAAAAGTACTTTAATTACGAGTGTATCAGTTCACAAACAGTTTATACATACGACTGCATAACAGGCATAATCATCACACAAAGCCAGGCTTGGTTCTGAACTGATTGAACAACAAAAATAACAACAACAACATTCATTGACAGCAAGCAAAAAAAAAAGGGGGAAGCTTATAAAGCTGAGGAATATAAATTAAAATTAAACGTGTAGGCCTACTACTAAAACTAACAGTTTACAACAACAACAATTCAGAACATACCTTTCGCCCATTTTCTAAATATCGTTGCACTTGCAGATATTTCACAAACTCTTTGTTGAAAACAACAAACATAAATTGCGGGTTGTTGCAAAAAGTGTAAACAGTTTGAACCACTGCAATCGCATATCATACACAATAGGCTTGCTGCAAGCCTGTAACTTGTCGTACGCGTGATGCTTTCATGACGGTGTGACATCGTCACAGCAGTGAGCTTTTTTCCAGCTCTCTGATTGTCACAGTTCCTAGTATCTTAGCTGGGCTGGGAGCGAATGGGAGCATTCTGATTGGTCGACGCGTTACAAAATTCGACGCATGCGCACAGTGCTATCATAGCAAAGACTATAAATACCAAGAATGTTAGGGAGCGGCAAAAAGTCCCCTATACGCTGTTGTGTCCGGGGACGGTAATCTACCCACTGAACTGGAGCGGCAGTCCCGGTGGAGCGCACTATTGACTGACTTTGATATTATCCCGCACAAGACGCCATCCCGGTTGACTCTGTCCCGGTGAGCGCACCATGGTCTGACCTTGATATTAATCCGTACTAGACGCCATCCCGGTTGACCTTGTCCCGGTGGAGCGCACTATAGACTGACTCACTAATTAAACTCGTGCTTGGCCAGTGGACTCATGTCCATGGTCTGCACTCTTAGTGCCTTTTACCAACCCAAGTATGAAAATAGACCAATTGTATATCGGGTCACCTTGTACCCTGTTTAGATTTTAACTGTATGGGTCGCTGAGCCCTCATCGTGCAAATTCTTGCTTTTTGATTCTCCGCACTCCTGGAATGTTTTCCTTCCTGTTGTTGCGGTAAATCCCTTTTTTTTTTTTTTTTTTTTTTTTCACCCGGGGACCGCACAGCACAGTTGCTGGGTCCCGGGTGTGATCGGGCTCGACATAGCCAGATGCTGCTCCCGAAATTGTAAATTATTTGGTTGTGGCTAGTTTGGTGCCTTGGCCAGACCCGACGCCTTACGATGGCCATGCTGCCGGGCCGGTCGGGCAGTGCCTGCCCTTATAGCACAGCCTATTGATTTTAACCTCGTTTTAGCGTTTGTTGGTATCTTAAATTATTGATTGCTCACTGATTCTTGCACCATCAGCGCCTACTTACCTTCATGTTTCAGGCCTAGCCTGACATTAGATACGACGGGAAACTATTAAATTATCTTATGTATCGGCGGGTGTCTACCCTGTTTATTATTAAGTTACAGCAACTTAAGTTACATTTTTATGTACCGGGGTGCCTATTATTTTCCCAACTTATCCATTTGTTCTTATGTTTATTATTAACGAGCTTAGAGTTCCTCCTTGACATCTCCAGCTGCGACTGGTTGATGAAATACTCCGCCTTATTGGTCCAAGTTCTTTTATTAGATTCATGTGAATCATTGTCTCAGTGCATATCAACCAGATTTTAATGCTCCTTTTAAACTTCTTCTGCTCACTCCCATTGTGTTTTTATTATAGAGAGCCTAAATTATAATGTACATAATTGTTTTTAACAAATGTGGTCCTGAAATTTTAATCATGATTTCTTAATATCGTCCCCTATATGCCACTGTGTCTGGGGACAGAAAACTTAACCACCAACCACCGGAGCGGCAGTACACCCGATTGGAGGTGGCTTTTGTATTGCATGTTTTTATTTTTTCCTTTTAGTGAGTTATGTGTGTAGGTTAAGTGGTTTTAAGATCTTTTTATCATGTACGTTGGTTGGTGAATTGAGGTGGGCAATAGCAGCCCTATCCGGAGTAATTTTATCGTTCTTATTATATGTCTTATACTTCTTACACCTTAATGGCACGTGGTTCTTGGACCACCTTGCCTTGTCTTCGTACGCTGCATGCGTATTAATTTGGTTGATAAATTAGTTATATGGTGTTGGTTTTATTCTCTTAAATAATGGCGTGGGCCCTATGAGCTCCTCCAAAGTTTTCTTGCGTATGTACTATAAACACGTTGGTCTTAGGACCTCCTTCTTATTATCTTACTCATACTTGGAGTAATTTTAACCTTTTTTTTAATGTTTTAATCATGCTTATTAGGGATCTTCGTGGCTTCTGCCACTTTCCCATGTACTTATATGCTTTATAAGCGTTGTAGTGTCCCTTTTGCTATATAAGCGTTTTAGTAATATATGTTTCTGTTGTTGTATGAATGATGTATGTAAGCCATGTTTTAACAATTTTAACTCGCATTTTTAGTCAGGTCCCATATATGCGCAAGTGTCCGGGGACTATAATCTAATAAACGAAACGAAACGAACGTGTGTGGTAGTAAGTCCCCTATACGCTCTATGTGTCCGGGGACATTAATTTAATTAAGAAGAAGAAAAGTGTGTGGTAGCAGTGAGTCTCCTCTCTGAAAATCCTTAACGGGAAGAGAGGGGACTATAAACTGATTTAAAAAAAAAGTGTGTAAAATTTACCCAGTCACGCTCCACTACCCTCATACAATATGTAGAGGCCGCTACAGTGTGCGCGTGAACCGTGTGAAGCGCTGCAAATTTACGCGCATGCTCACAGAGTCCGGAAAGAACGTCAGTGTCGAAGAAAACCTAAAAGCTTTACTTTAGACTATTATGTTGGAGTTAATTGACGATTCGGACGAGGACGAATATAGAGGGGACTCGTTAAAGACAATTTATGGACAAATAAAAAAAAACTGTGGCACATATCTTTCGCTACCGCCAGCGTCCGCCATTTTTGTATGAGCTTTCATACAATCCACTGCGCGCTCGAGAGGTGTAGGAAAAAGTAGCACTACGTGTTCATACGCAGTGACTGTGAACGGCTGCGCAGCAATACATAGTCATACATAGTGCCATCGTGAACGCAACCCAGCTGCTTGTCGGCATTATTGTATTGACTTTACTTCTTCGTCCCCAATATGCCATAAGGTGTTGGGGGACGTAAATTTTACCCAACGAACGAACAAAAGTGTGTAAAAGTCTCCTCTCTGAAAATCCTTTATCGGGAAGAGAGGGGACTATAAACTGATTTTTCAAAAACAAAAAAGTGTGTTCGGTAGCACAACAACAACGTGTGTTCGTATACGCTTAAGGTGTCCGGGGACGTAAATCTACTAAAAAAAAAAAAAAAAAAAAAAAAAAAAAAAAAAAAAAAAGTGTGTTCGTAAAGTGGTGTTTCACCCGTCCCCTATACGCTTAATGTGTCCGGGGACGTAAATTTACTCCAAAGTGTGTTCGTCTACAAGGTGTGATCATATTATTTTCCCCTTTACCAACAACTGCAGCTACAAGGATCAGGAACAACGAAATAGGACGTTAAGCTTCGTTGTTCCTCCTTGTAGCTGACAGTTATAACTTTAGGATCTCTTGGCCTATCGGTTAGGAAGGAGTCCAACAACTCTAAGGCTGTAACCTAGGCCCCCCATTTTTGTTAGGGTTTTAAATTTCTTAAATTTTTGAAATTTTTGTCACTCGATTTTATCTATAATTTAGCATGTATAACCTTTTGTAATAATTAAAGATCATTTAGATCTGCTCTCGAGCGATTCTTAAATTTTTTACATTACTTTTCACATTTTTATATTGTAGACCCGATTCTGACCTATCAATAGCCTGGCCAGACCTGGTCTGTCATTCATATAAAAATAAATTTTTCAATACAATATCCATTTTTCTCCGTTGCGGGGGGGGAGGGGGGGGGGATTCGTATTCTTGACCACCTGACTTTCCGGTTACTTTTTTTTATCTTCCCGCGGTCCTTGCCGGCCTTCTTCCCTTTTTGTTGAGCCATCTTTGGCATTTTTATATAGACAGCATTTTTGCTGGGTTTTATTGTCCCGAATGTTCACATGGGGACGTAAAAATTCCTATATTCCTCCCCTTCCCAGTCCCCTATTCGCGCTTGTGACGCGGGACTTTAATTTACCCACCTACCTTCCTCAGGGTGAGCACTCGGCCGCCAGTCACCTATGTCCGGTCAGGAAGGAGCGTATGCTAGCCAACAGTCTGCGAGCGGTCACCTTTATGCCTCAGGCACAAGCTATTAGCTTGGCTAAGAACCAGATCCGTTCAGAAGCGACATGGTCATATGCTGCTGCGGTTTCTTCCGCGCGGCGGCCTGATGCGGCCTCCGGTGGCGCAGGGAGGGGGGGGGGGGTCCGCCTGGAGCTGGTGAACCGGTTCAAATTGGTAGTCTTGTTGACAGGCCGGGCGCGACTGCTGTGGTGCGTGCACCGGGTGGCCGGGACAGCGGGCCGGTGCCCTGTGTTGGCGGCCGAGATACAGTGGTAGAAAGGGTGGGGGATCCCTGGGTGGCCATCCGGGGTTTGGAGGGGACCATCGAGCGGCTTACACGGACCGTGACCGCATTGTCGGCAACCGTGGATGCCCTAACTAAGCGTCTGGAGGCTGCCTCCTCGGCTGAGGAGTCTGATGATACTCCTATGGAGGTACCGGCTATGGTCACTAGGTGTGATCGGTCTATTCAGGCTTCGACGCCTGCGCCGGTCTTAAGAGAGAAGATTTTGGGAGTTTTGGCCCCGTTACACGATGAACTAGGCCAAAATACAGTTAATTATCTGGAGAAGGCCTTAGTGAAATGTTTTCGTGAGCTAGCGTCGCAGGTTGTCTCTTTGGATAAGCTTGCGTCCGCGGCCAGCGATACTGGCTGATCGTAGCTCACACTTGATTGTAATTTTACTCTGTTTTGATGGGTTTTTAGTCTTTTGGGGTGGAATTGCGCCGGCTTGCCGTGCGCCTGCCCTGTAATATAAATGTTTTGTTGTTAGCGTTGTGTTAGGCCTACGTCTATAGCTTGTTTGGGTTGATTGTTATTTCTGATGTATATAGTTTTAAATTAGATTTATTATTGGTCTTAGATATGTATGTTTTATTTTTTTTTATCTTAACGTGTCTGTGGGTTGGATCGGCTGGTTTTTGCCGCTCTATGTTTATTATAATATACCTCATCGCCTGGCGCAGGTGGGGTTGGGGAGGGGGGGTGGCTGCTCTACCGACCACGTGGCTTAGCCGTTTGAGGAGTAAAACCGTTACATCCGCAGGCATGTAGGCCTACCCATCTTTCAAACTCTGTTCTTTTCTTTTAGAAGTCAGGAAATCGGAAAAATACTAGGCCTACATCTTTCATGTAATCTTTGAATGAATAGCGTTCATGGCTACCGGCATGTTTGTGTCGATGACGCAAAGGATTGTGGGAATGAATCTATTTTTGACATGGGGCTTGACCTTGGCCCGCGGCCTTGAGCTCTAAACGCTACGCTATGGAGATGTACGAATTGCGTCCGTTGACTAAGATATGAATGAAAAAAATCCAAGGTAACAACAGAGCCATTGAGATTCAGTTCAAGCTTTTGGAGCAGTATGTAGTGAGTAACCAGAGAGAGAGAGAGAGAGAGAGAGAGAGAGAGAGAGAGAGAGAGAGAGAGAGAGAGAGAGAGATGACAGTAGTGTGTCATCGCTATTTCTGGAGAATAAGCGTTATGAATGAATGGCTAACCTGCAGCGCGCGCATTCTAGCCTTGGCCTATCGCTGCACAGCGACATCACGTGACAATAAGAAGTTCCCACACAGGCACAGGCGTTGCGTTGTATTGTGTTGTATTGTACTATTGACTGTTGTATTGTATTATATTGTCCGGGCACTGAAATTTTACTCTTACTGGCAGTAAAAGGACCTTGCACTTGACCCCAGGGTCAAGCGTTATTGGACATCACAAGATCGAGCTGTAGCTCACTGTATAAAGTAGTGGCCACATGGATTACGTTTTACAGCTTATACCCTGGGTTATGAGATTTTTCCCTGACTTAGGAGTTTAGTGGCCACCTTTGACTTAACGTTTCACGGCTTATGCAGTAGGTCGGAGATAGTGGCGCCATGTTTATCACGGCCCGGTTCTAATTTATACACGTGTCGAGCTGTGTAATATCAATACAACAAGGCACTTTTTATAAATAAATAAATGAACTTCACTAAGATCTACACATACATTCAGAACAGATAATCCAGAGAGAGAGAAAGAGAGAGGGCGCACAAGTTACTTCCCTTTGTTCTCCCGTTTAAGTAGTGGCCACAGTTGGCTTACGTTTTACGGGTTATGAGATTTTTCACTGACCACACCTTATCAGTTTAGTGGACACAACTGGCTTACGTTTAACGGCTTATGTATAGAGTCGGAGGTAGTGGCGCCCACTGAACTAAATAGATTAGTGAGTGGCGCCATGTTTATCACGGCTCGGTTCGAATTTATAATTCTTATAATTTATTTTTTTTAAATGTATTTCAAATAATTTAATTTTGTATATTGTTTTTAGGTTTGATTTTTGAATAGGTGCATATATTATACATCAAATCTACTTTTTGACTGACAAAGCTGTACCCGAGAGGTAAATGTAAGCAAGTGTCGGATATGCTATGCGTTTTTTGACTGACAAAGTTGTAGATGCAATTGTTAGTAATCTTCTTGCTTGCTAGTTAGTTAGTCATTGCTTATAGCACCCACACTGCAAAGAGTTAGTTATTCATTGCTTACAGGGTCCAGCGGACTGCAAAGAGCCGAATCAGGACCACAAAATCAAGACCACAACTTCGCTCAAAGAGGACTCGCCCCTGATCCGCATAAAAGATCTGCCGAAACAACCCTAGTGGTAACACTGAAGGCACTCCACTCGCCGGTCACTTTACAAAAAAAGACACCCCACGCAGGAGACGCTGAGGCTGTACTCTAATAAATCGAAACCCCGTTTACAAAAACAAAATAGAATATAAACATCTTTATAAAATATCAACAAAACACATACATATAAAATGCCTACATTGCCAAATAATAACATCATAGGAAGCCCCAGTGATCAATGGCAGAAAGCCTTCAATATTCCCAAGCTGATCCAACAGACCTCACACACAAATGAGGAGTTTTGTCCTGGAAGAGTTTTCAAGAAAAACGGTAGGTGACTGGTCTAGCGGAGAAGAAGATAGTATAGTAGATTGATAGAACAGAGTATATGAATGAGAAAGAACAAAGGATAAAGACAGCGACAGTGGGCATTTAAAGCACTAAATTTAATAATAAAAAGGAAATTGCTTTCTACACAGGAAAAAACATACGATTTACACATAAGATATTTTTCTTGGCTATAATGTAAAGAACATGCGAAGAAAAGAAATGCAACTGATTAACCATATTTTATTGATTGGAAAAATGTGTATTTGTAAATTCAGATATGGAGACAGATTGATAATTGAATATATTTTTGATTATGAAATGAAGCTTAGAGGCTTTTAAAAAAAGATTAATAATGACGAACATATGCAATGACAACCGGAAAACTTCCTATTGCTTTTGAGAGGCTTACATGTTGTATAAATTTATGTTAAATTAGGTAAGTTTTCCTGCTCTCTGTGAATTGACTGCAAACGACGTTCAATTGATTGAGTTGTTGCTGTCCACACCCTCCTCCTTTTTTATTTTATTTTTTATTTTATTTTTTATTTTTATGTTTATTTATTTATTTATTTTCTCTTTTTTTTTTCTCTTTTTTTTTAAATTTGCCGGGTTTTTTTTCCTCTCTCCATTTATTTATTTTAATCTTCCTCATTTAAAATCGTTGCTTGCATTGTACTACGGTTGCCCCGTCAGGGCCAGCCGCCTTCCTGCAGTTCTGCTGCCTAAACAGCCGCCGCACCTCCGATTCTTCAATGACGAAGGGCGGGGCAGTGAAGAGGCAGAGTCGGGGGGCGTGACGGTAACGGGGGTGGTGTTCTGCCGATCGAACCGAGCGTAGAACTCGGAGGTCTTTGTTGTCTGCGTCAGCAGGAGGGGCCTTTTTCTTGATGTTGGTGATGGTCTGCAGGCCCTGCCAGACTGCGCGAGAAGTGTGCTTCCAGCTTCTGGCGATACTGCCACTTGGCCGCGCGGATTGCTTTCTCCAGTTCGCGCTTGGCGTGTCGGTAGGCCGTCTGGTCTCCGCTAATAATATTTTTAATAACTCAAAGAAAGCATTCAAGTGAGGTTTTGACCCACTAAAACGACATTTAGATATCGAATAATTTGGCATGTAAGCTTATCAATATAACATTAAAGCATTCGTCCATTTGAAAGTTGTTTTCACAACCAAACAAGACAAGACATTTTGAAAATCTCAGTTTTGTTACATGA
The DNA here is from genome assembly GCA_036898135.1 of Oncomelania hupensis. NCBI lineage: Eukaryota > Metazoa > Mollusca > Gastropoda > Littorinimorpha > Pomatiopsidae > Oncomelania > Oncomelania hupensis. The sequence goes on from CM072514.1 coordinate 22,264,193, forward strand.
TCACGGTTGTTTGTTTCAAATGTCGTTTTAAATCATTTCAAAACTTAAAAGAGTGCGGACAAGACCCTAAATAATGAAGAATTGTGTCTTTATCGCAGGACACTATGACCATCGTTATAATTATACAAGTTGGATGCAAGACAATATAAACTTACTTTGACCTTGCTCGGTTTCATTGGCCTGTGCGCTGTGGGGTGAATGAACATTGAGGTTTAACCTCCACAACCACCCTTGGCGATACGGCAGACGGGGATAACCATCCCAGGGGAAGAGGGGGTATAGGTACCTAGCTCAACACTGAATCACCAGAGCAATTTTCCAGTTTGTTCCATATTGTGACCTGCGTTGTATGACTGGATCTTATTGTAAACGGCTGTGGCAGACTGAATGGTCTAATCAAATTATTTGAAATTCTTCCAGATTTATCTGCTTCTTTGCCTAACTGCATCCATCCGCAAAGAAGAAACTGTTTTGCCTCGCCTTCATATTGAACATACTTATGTCACCCATAGTTTCCTTTTAAAGGGAGAAGAACAGTACCATGGTGCTTTGCATGTGACAAATCCTTTTTCGTTCGCCATTTTATGTCTGAATGTGCTGATCTGGTTGATGAAAGGGAAATATATTTTGGTTTAATACCTTTTGGTGATATTTTTAAAGTATGCAATAGTCAGCACCTGTTTCAATTTTTACACAGAGGTGCAAACCCCCTAATCTTCTTGTCAGTATTTCCGGACCCGTTTGTCAGTATTTTTTAACACTTGTTAGTATTTTTTTTTTCTCGCAAAACCTAGCCTATGACACTATAAAGTAACGACAGGCTTCCCTCTGTAAGAGAAGGCTATTTTCAATCCTCTAAAATCACGATAAAAATCAGCTTGTTGAACACCACACTTGTTTTACTTTAAAATCACCATGAAAATCAGCTTGTTGAACGCAGCGACGTTCAGTGAGTGCAGGATTACTATTATGAGACATGAAACCGGTACAGAAGCACCGCTGGCAAAGATAAACGATCGGCAACTTTTCCTCCGTATTTTTATAAAAGCTACCGTATTTCCGTATTTAATTCACTTCGCCGGAATTAAATACGGTCAATCCGTACTGGTTGGCACCAATGAATTTACATGATGTTGGTTTGTCCTATTTAAATGTTAACAGTTTAGCCTGACTTCACTTCATTTTGTGTGGTCCTGATTGGGCTCGTGACAGTCCGTTGGACCCTATATGCACTGAGCACAAGCGCCTGTGGCACTGAGTATCTATCTAATCAATCATACTGCTAAAATGGACAGTGAACATGGCCAGTTTTTATTTCGCCCATCATGGGATTCGAACCTGGGTCATCGGTGTGCCAAACGAACGCTCAACCACTTGAGCTACGGCAGTAGGACACTGTGGAGGTATATATAAAACAAAACAATACAATGTAATGTAATATTTACAACACAGTAAAATACAATACAACAGTCAATAATACAATACAACACAACGCAACGCCTGTGCCTGTGACTGCGTGAGAACCTTTTTAAAGTCACGTGATGCCACAGGGAGGCCAAGGTTAGCTGCGCGCGCGGCACAGTTGATCCATTCAGACCACATAACACAAGTACTCCAGAAATAGCGATGACACACTAATAACAGCTAGACAAAACGGCAAAATTCTATGAAACTTCCTCCCTTAAAGCTTTGCAACGAAACAGTTAAGAAGTAAAATGGCATAAACTTTTTGGCGTGACATTAGATAATAATTTGTCTTGGTTGCAACATATTTTAAATCTTAGTAGAACTATTTCCAGAAGGACTTATCAATTATCAAGGATTAAAAATTACTTAAATCTGCAGTCTCATAGTGATACACTATTCTATTTGGGACATATTCAACCATTTATTTATTATTCTGTAACTATATTAGCAATGCCTTTATTTAGGATTCACAAACGTGCAATTAAAATGGTTATTCTTAAAAACAAAATCTCTCTGAATGATTACAAACAGATCAACATACTACCTCTTGCCAACAGATTAAAATTAAATAAAGGAATTTTGATGCACAAGATCCTTTCTGGTAATACACCCTCCTATAGCCTATCTCTCTTCTCTAGGAAAACTGCCAGATTTTTTACCACACTAAATATCCCATTCCTAAGAATTGATCTGTTTAAAACCAGTCTGTCATATTCAAGTTCCATTTTATGGAATACATTACATTACATTACATTATTATTGCTTTAGGTCCAGCGGACTCTTCCGAGCCAAATCAGGACCGGACAACCCCTGATCCGCATAAAAGATCTGCTTAAACAACCCTAGTGGTAAAACTGAAAGCTCTCCACCAGCCAGTCACTTTACAATAAAGACATCCCACGCAGGGGACGCTGAGGCTGTACTCTAATTTATCGAACCCCCGTTTACAAAAACAAAATAGAATACAAACATCGTTATAAATTATCACCAAAACACATACATAATAAAATGCCTACATTGCTAAATAATAACATCATAGGAAGCCATAGTGACCACCTGGCAGAAAGTGTCCAATATTCCCAAGCTGATCCAACAGACCTCATAGGGCCTACACAAATAAGGAGTCTTGTCCCGGAAGAGTTTTCAAGAAAAAAAGGTAGGTGACTGGTCAAGCGAAGAAGAAGATAGTATAGCAGATTGATAGAACAGAGCAGGAATGAGAAAGAGCAAATTAGAAAGACAGCGACAGTGGGAATTTAAAGCACTAAATTTCCAGAAAGTGGGGATACTATTTATACTGAAACCCCCGTCACCCCAACGGGGGTATTTTATGGAATAACTTTCTAGAAGTTCTCCGCAGTGCAGTCACTAAATACACATCCTTTAGAAACCATCTTTTACAGCACATTAAAAATTAGTTAATTGGCTACTCACCAAGAGTTCTACATTCATAACTTAATTAGATTGTTTTACATATGTTGTGTGTGTGTGTGTGTGTGTGTGTGTGTGTGTGTGTGTGCGCGCGAACGCGCATATCTTGATTATAGTGTTGCATTATGATGTTATTGTTATACAGTTATTTTGTTATACTAATTGTTATTGTTACAACCCCCAAGGGCAGGATGTAAAAAAGCACACCTAGTGCTTAATCTTTTACCCTTGTTAAATAAAATTCTCTTCTCTTCTCTCTCTAACTTACAACTTTAGATATAAATCGTCTACCAACTGCCCTGCCCGTAAGTCCCCTATATGCTCATAGTGTCCGGGGACGTTAATCTACTACGTTACCTACCCTACCCGTATACTTCTGAGTCCCATTCACTATTCTGTAAGTCAACCGTTCCTTCTCATAAACACACCCACTTACACACACACCCACACCCACACCCACTGTTACACACTGTTTTTTTAATATTAATAGTTGATTCAGCCCCGATGCTTGAATCTTGGTAAGTGATAAGTGTAACTCAGATTCGTTTATCCAGTGAGCAGCATGTTCATTCAGCAACAAGGCAGGAGTCGTCGTATAAAGTTTTCCAACTTTATTCAGCAAACATCAACAACTGCATTAAAGATCGCTTTCCGAAAATCACTTCAAAGATCAGCATTAAAAATCATCATCAATCTCTATCAATCACTCTTTCACTCCTCCAAGCAGACACAGTGCATTATTTATCTCAGCAATCAGGAAAAAGTTGGAACATTCCAGCATGACGCAATAACACCCATTCAAAGTAATATTCGTCACCGGAACTATTACATCATTATGTTTAGGAGAATCGCTTAATTATTACCAGATTTATCTCGAAGCTTCGGTCGATAGTAATCAAGTAATTCCTGAAAATCTCAACAATATCGACCGAAGAAAATTATACAAAGCTTCTTCTAGCAACACTCTGTTATTGCATGCTTTGCAAAACAAATGATCGGATCTATCGTGCGCGTCTCAAACGTAACAAACAAACAAACACACACACACACACACACACACACACACATGCAAACGCACACTCACAAACACCACCACCACCACATGCTTCATAACAAAACCAGAACAAGCAGAAACAGTGATGTGAACATACTGAAAAATCACGTTAAATTTGTCACGAACACTGAAGAAGAAAAAACAACAAGAGTCATTATTATATTTGCACCGGGTGGACATGTAAGGAAATAGAAAAAAAAAACCACTCCCCCCCCAACCCAACTCACCAACCCTCACACTCCATACCCCAACCCCCTCTATTCCCTTTCACTGCAACAAAAAATAAGCAAATAAATGCAGGATAACTCTAACTGCAACAACAACAACAGCAGCAACAACAACAACGATAATAGTAATAATAATAGTAATAATAATAATAATAATAATAATAATAATAATAATAATAATAATAATAATAATAATAATAATAATAATATATTTTCTCATTCACGTTCAAACAACAACAACAAAAGTGTCATCTTGGCGATTTGATTCACTGTGCACGCACAAGTAGGCCTACATGTTACACCTTAGACTGAAGTCAGGATACGATGCGTGCATACAAGTATGGATGTGTAATCGGAAAGCAGAAATCGGTGCTCAAGGTCAAGGTCACCCAACACACAGCCTTCCGACGCCTTGTCCGCTGTCCTGCACACCCCTCACCAGAACGACTCTGATGGCGACTCCCATGCTAACGTCAACCACCACTCTTGTCGTCGCTTCCTGGCGAAGAGGCTGTGGATTGGCCACCGCCGGCAGCTGACAGTCGTCATGGTGATGAGAGTGCAAAGGAATGTCCGGTCCGTCGCTCCATTGTCCGTTGTGAGCAGCACAAAAGAAGCAGCGGATCCGGTCATCGGAGGTCCGCACATATCCCCGTGACGCCAGCCGTGGCCCGTGGTCCTCCCCATCGTGGTCCGGAACAGGAAAGGTGTGGAGCCTGGCCAGTTTGGAATAGAAGAGCCTGTAAAACGTCACAGTGTCACAAATCAAAAATAATTTAGCATTGTGTGGAGGCGTAATTTAGGCCTGTTGGCGCCCCTACGACCTCCGAGTTACGGGATAGGATAGGATAGGATAGGATAGGATAGGAAAGGAAGCAAACTACAAACATAAATCAGTCGGGCACCGCCACAACGAAGACACACTCACATCCTCTCACTCTGACTCTGCAGTTATACTAAAACGTCTGCTAAATGTAAAGCATAACACTTGAAAACCACACAAAAATATGTATATCACAGTAGGGCTAAGTGGGCAGCAGTGGGCAGTGGGTTTGAGTTAGATCTTGTATCGACCAGCGCCCTGAGCAGCTCATGAGCAGGAAAAGCGCGATATAACGACATTGAAATAAATACACATTAAAAATCCATAGGGAGGCACTGTGGTCTAATGGTAGTGCTTCGGCTTGCGGTCTAATGGTAGTGCTTCGGCTTGCGGATCTGAAGGTACCGGGTTCGAGCCCTGGCCGGGCCATTGTGTTGTGTCCCTGGAAAGACACTTTACTCCTGTTTTCCTACTCCTTCGGATGAGAGCATAAACCGAGGTCTAGTCTGTGTGTTGCATACATTTCATCATAACGGACTTTAAAGATCCTGACGCTCATGTCCTAGACGGGGGAGTGCCGGTAACAAGAACACACCCAGCATGCACTTGGTCCTTCTCCCCCATCCCTGGATGCCCAGGATTGTGCTCAGTTGTCCGGGCGTCAGACCACGTCGTGCCCAAAGGCTGCGGGTGGGCGTCTCGGGAGGTTTGAGTTAGATCCTGTATCGGCCAGCGCCTTGATCCTTAGGCTAAGGCGCCTTACAAATGACGAACATTATTATTATTAAATATAAATAAACAATGCACGCATACATTACTACTAAAGATGATGGACCAGCACAAAATACATAACAAAACGTAAACTATTAAGTAGCGAAGAAAATAAACAATTTCCTACCCCACCCTTCACCTGCACCATGACAGAGCTATAGCATCCACCTCTGATTAACATAGAACCAAGAAACAAAAAGTCATTAATAATTACGATATTTATTTATCTGTTAACTTAAACGTTCTTATATTGTAGCTCAAGAGCTGCTCAAGTCGCTGGTCGAGACGGGATCTAACTCTAGACTGCTTGAACAATTCAAGCTCTAAAAAGTATTTAAACGTCAAAGATAAGGCTGCAACAGGACAACATATATACAATTCTAACAAAGAAAGTCGACCCTTCACCCACCCATCCACCCCTAAGAGTGAGTGGCAACGGTTTGTGACGTGGGGTGGGAGAGGGGGAGGGTCTATACACTAAAAGGTAAAGGTAAAGGTAAAGGTAGTCCCATAGCCTTGTGGCCGTAGGGGAGCGTGATGTTGGAGATCACACTTATCTTGGGCCAGCGTAATGAGGGTGATGCCCAACTCTCTCCCTCGCTGCTTTACCTTCCCCACCCTCAAGAGAGTAGGTACTCAATCACAGTTGAGTCAACTGGGGGCGTTGTTGTTTGTCGCTTCACACCTTAGCGGTCACCCATCCAAGTGCTAACCGCACCGGACGGTGCTTCACTTTCGACACAGTAGCGAGTGCTCCAACCACTGCACTATCCGACACTATACACTACCGGCAAATAAAAACTATCACAGATGGGATACGATCAACTAGTCCATTGCGTTTTTCTGGACCCCACGAGTTGTATATAAAAAAATTATTTTTAAAGTGTCTCAGTGAACCCTGCCTTAAAGAACCGTCGATCACGATACTTAAGAAAGATTTACCATGACAATGGTTATAACGAACGCCTAGACGGAACATTTTCCTCTCAGGAATCAAAATACGTTTTTCTCTCACAATTATTTTGAGCGTTTGTCAGAACTTTGGATGAAATTTCGACCTTCTCCAAAATCTCTGCGTGTAAGTCTTTATTTGCCGGTAGTGTACAAGTACTTTAATTACGAGTGTAGACAGACAGTTTATACATACGACTGCATAACAGGCATAATCATCACACAAAGCCAGGCTTGGTTCTGAACTGATTAAACAACAAAAATAACAACAACAACATTCATTGACAGCAAGGAAAAAAAGGAAGCCCATAAAGCTGAGGAATATAAATAAAATTAATAAAATTAAACGTGTACTACTAAAACTAACAGTTTACAACAACAACAGATCAGAACCTACCTTTCGCCCATTTTCTAAATATCGTTGGTAAGGTGTTTCATTGTAGGTGGATAAAATAGACCCTACCCTACCCCACACACCAAAGACGCAATCGGTGGGTTGTGAAGTAACAGCGCACGGTGCGCAAGCAGGCTCTCTCTAGCCAACGCGCTTACTCGACGTTTGACTGCTCGTGTGCGGAGCGTGTCGTTGGCGGAGCCTATAAATACCAAGATAACTTCCGTGTGTAAACAAGGTTACTGTCTCCTCTCTGAAAATCCTCACCGGGAAGAGAGGGGACTATAAACTGATTAAAAAAAAAAAAAAAGTGTGTAAACATGGTCAATTCTCGTGTGTAAAATTTACCCAGTCACGCTCCACTACCCTCATACAATATGTAGAGGCCGCTACAGTGTGCGCGTGAACCGTGTGTAGCGCTGCAAATTTACGCGCATCACACCTACTCAACCAAAGCTTTTAGGTTTTGAAGCTAGTTCAGCCAGGCTAGCTATAAATAGCTTTGCCAGTACTCTGCTTTCCTTTCCTTTCACTGAAAGGGAGGGTGTAGGCAAGCTATAAATAGCCCGCAGCCAGCACAATGTGTCTCCTCTCTGAAAATCCTTATCGGGAAGAGAGGGGACTATAAACTGATATAACATAACATAACATAACAATGTGGGATAACCTAAGAGTGCTGCTCACATAGGCATTGAGCTACTGTGGCATGCTCACAGAGTCCGGAAAAAAGAATGGCTGTCGTCAGTGTCGAAGAAAACCTAAAAGCTTTACTTCAGACTATTATGTTGGAGTTAATTGACGATTCGGACGAGGACGAATGTAGAGGGGACTCGTTAAAGACAATTTATGGACAAATAAAAAAAACTGTGGCACATATCTTTCGCTACCGCCAGCGTCCGCCATTTTTGTATGAGCTTTCATACAATCCACTGCGCGCTCGAGAGGTGTAGGAAAAAGTAGCACTACGTGTTCATACGCAGTGACTGTGAACGGCTGCGCAGCAATACATAGTCATACATAGTGCCATCGTGAACGCAACCCAGCTGCTTGTCGGCATTATTGTATTGACTTTACTTCTTCGTCCCCAATATGCCATAAGGTGTTGGGGGACGTAAATTTTACCCAACGAACGAACAAAAGTGTGTAAAAGTCTCCTCTCTGAAAATCCTTTATCGGGAAGAGAGGGGACTATAAACTGATTTAAAAAATAAAAAAAAAGTGTGTTCGGTAGCACAACAACAACGTGTGTTCGTATACGCTTAAGGTGACCGGGGACGTAAATCTACTAAAAAAAAAAAAAAAAAAAAAAAAAAAAAAAGTGTGTTCGTAAAGTGGTGTTTCACCCGTCCCCTATACGCTTAATGTGTCCGGGGACGTAAATTTACTCCAAAGTGTGTTCGTCTACAAGGTGTGATCATATTATTTTCCCCTTTACCAACAACTGCAGCTACAAGGATCAGGAACAACGAAATAGGACGTTAAGCTTCGTTGTTCCTCCTTGTAGCTGACAGTTATAACTTTAGGATCTCTTGGCCTATCGGTTAGGAAGGAGTCCAACAACTCTAAGGCTGTAACCTAGGCCCCCCATTTTTGTTAGGGATTTAAATTTCTTAAATTTTTGAAATTTTTGTCACTCGATTTTATCTATAATTTAGCATGTATAACCTTTTGTAATAATTAAAGATCATTTAGATCTGCTCTCGAGCGATTCTTAAATTTTTTACATTACTTTTCACATTTTTATATTGGTAGACCCGATTCTGACCTATCAATAGCCTGGCCAGACCTGGTCTGTCATTCATATAAAAATAAATTTTTCAATACAATATCCATTTTTCTCCGTTGCGGGGGGGAGGGGGGAGATTCGTATTCTTGACCACCTGACTTTCCGGTTACTTTTTTTTATCTTCCCGCGGTCCTTGCCGGCCTTCTTCCCTTTTTGTTGAGCCATCTTTGGTATTTTTATATAGACAGCATTTTTGCTGGGTTTTATTGTCCCGAATGTTCACATGGGGACGTAAAAATTCCTATATTCCTCCCCTTCCCAGTCCCCTATTCGCGCTTGTGACGCGGGACTTTAATTTACCCACCTACCTTCCTCAGGGTGAGCACTCGGCCGCCAGTCACCTATGTCCGGTCAGGAAGGAGCGTATGCTAGCCAACAGTCTGCGAGCGGTCACCTTTATGCCTCAGGCACAAGCTATTAGCTTGGCTAAGAACCAGATCCGTTCAGAAGCGACATGGTCATTATGCTGCTGCGGTTTCTTCCGCGCGGCGGCCTGATGCGGCCTCCGGTGGCGCAGGGAGGGGGGGGGGGGGGTCCGCCTGGAGCTGGTGAACCGGTTCAAATTGGTAGTCCTGTTGACAGGCCGGGCGCGACTGCTGTGGTGCGTGCACCGGGTGGCCGGGACAGCGGGCCGGTGCCCTGTGTTGGCGGCCGAGATACAGTGGTAGAAAGGGTGGGGGATCCCTGGGTGGCCATCCGGGGTTTGGAGGGGACCATCGAGCGGCTTACACGGACCGTGACCGCATTGTCGGCAACCGTGGATGCCCTAACTAAGCGTCTGGAGGCTGCCTCCTCGGCTGAGGAGTCTGATGATACTCCTATGGAGGTACCGGCTATGGTCACTAGGTGTGATCGGTCTATTCAGGCTTCGACGCCTGCGCCGGTCTTAAGAGAGAAGATTTTGGGAGTTTTGGCCCCGTTACACGATGAACTAGGCCAAAATACAGTTAATTATCTGGAGAGCCTTAGTGAAATGTTTTCGTGAGCTAGCGTCGCAGGTTGTCTCTTTGGATAAGCTTGCGTCCACGGCCAGCGATACTGGCTGATCGTAGCTCACACGTGATTGTAATTTTAATCTGTTTTGATGGGTTTTTAGTCTTTTGGGGTGGAATTGCGCCGGCTTGCCGTGCGCCTGCCCTGTAATATAAGTGTTTTGTTGTTAGCGTTGTGTTAGGCCTACGTCTATAGCTTGTTTGGGTTGATTGTTTTTTCTGATGTATATATAGTTTTAAATTAGATTTATTATTGGTCTTATATATGTATGTTTTATTTTTTATCTTAACGTGTCTGTGGGTTGGATCGGCTGGTTTTTGCCGCTCTATGTTTATTATAATATAATTAATATACCTCCTCGCCTGGCGCAGGTGGGGTGGGGGGTGGGGGGGTGGGGTGGCTGCGTTCATCGCTATTGCCATGATACCATGGTTTGTGTCGATGACGCAAAGGATTGTGGGAATGAATCTATTTTTAACATGGGGCTTGACCTTGGCCCGCGGCCTTGAGCTCTAAACGCTACGCTATGGAGATGTACGAATTGCGTCCGTTGACTAAGATATGAATGAAAGAAATCCAAGGTAACAGAGCCATCGAGGTGCAGTTCAAGCTTTTGGAGCAGTATGTAGTGAGTAACGAGAGAGAGAGAGAGAGAGAGAGAGAGAGAGAGAGAGAGAGAGAGAGAGAGAGAGAGAGAGAGAGAGAGAGATGACAGTAGTGTGTCATCGCTATTTCTGGAGAATAAGCGTTATGAATGAATGGCTAACCTGCAGCGCGCGCATTCTAGCCTTGGCCTATCGCTGCACAGCGACATCACGTGACAATAAGAAGTTCCCACACAGGCACAGGCGTTACTGGCAGTAAAAGGACCTTGAACTTGACCCCAGGGTCAAGCGTTATTGGACATCACAAGATCGAGCTGTAGCTCACTGTATAAAGTAGTGGCCACATGGATTACGTTTTATTTTACAGCTTATACCCTGAGTTATGAGATTTTTTCCTGACTTAGGAGTTTATTGGCCACCTTTGACTTAACGTTTCACGGCTTATGCAGTAGATCGGAGATAGTGGCGCCATGTTTATCACGGCCCGGTTCTAATTTATACACGTGTCGAGCTGTGTAATATCACTACAACAAGGCACTTTTTATAAATAAATAAATGAACTTCACTAAGATCTACACATACATTCAGAACAGATAATCCAGGGAGAGAGAGAGAGAGAGAGAGAGAGAGAGAGAGAGAGAGAGAGAGAGAGAGAAAGAGAAAGAGAGAGTGCGCACAAGTTACTTCCCTTTGTTCTCCCGCTTAAGTAGTGGCCACATTTGGCTTACGTTTTACGGGTTCTGAGATTTTTCACTGACCGGAATTTTGACTGGCGGCCACACTTTATCAGTTTAGTGGACACATCTGGCTTACGTTTAACGGCTTATGTATAGGGTCGGAGGTAGTAGTGGCGCCCACTTAAAGAGATCAGTGAGTGGTGCCATGTTTATCACGGCTCAGTTTGAATTTATAATTCTTATAATTTAATTTGTATTTTTTTTTATGTAGTTCAAATTATTTAATTTTGTATATTGTTTTTAAGTTTGATTTTGAATAGGTGCATATATTATACATCAAATCTACTTTTTGACTGACAAAACTGTACCCGAGAGGTAAATGAAAGCCCTCGACAAGTGTTGGATATGCTATGCGTTTTTTGACTGACAAAGTTGTAGATGCAATTGTTAGTAATCTTCTTGCTTGCTAGTTAGTTAGTCATTGCTTATAGCACCCACACTGCAAAGAGTTAGTTATTCATTGCTTACAGGGTCCAGCGGACTGCAAAGAGCCGAATCAGGACCACAAAATCAAGACCACAAGTTCGCTCAAAGAGGACTCGCCCCTGATTCGCATAAAAGATCTGCCGAAACAACCCTAGTGGTAAAACTGAAGGCACTCCACCAGCCGGTCACTTTACAAAAAAAGACACCCCACGCAGGAGACGCTGAGGCTATACTCTAATTTATCGAACCCCCGTTTACAAAAAACAAAATAGAATATAAACATCATTATAAAATATCAACAAAACACATACATATAAAATGCCTACATTGCCAAATAATAACATCATAGGAAGCCCCAGTGATCAATGGCAGAAAGCCTTCAATATTCCCAAGCTGATCCAACAGACCTCACACACAAATGAGAAGTTTTGTCCTGGAAGAGTTTTAAAAAAACAACGGTATGTGACTGGTCTAGAGGAGAAGAAGATAGTATAGTAGATTGATAGAACAGAGTATAGGAATGAGAAAGAACAAAGGATAAAGACAGCGACAGTGGGCATTTAAAGCACTAAATTTAATAATAAAAAGGAAATTGCTTTCTACACAGGAAAAACATACGACTTACACACAAGATATTTTTCTTGGCTATAATGTAGAGAACATGCAAAGAAAAGAAATGCAACTGATTAACCATATTTTTATTGATTGGAAAAATGTGTATTAGTAAATTCAGATATGGAGACAGATTGATAATTGAATATATTTTTGATTATGAAATGAAGCTTAGAGGCTTTTAAAAAAAGATTAATAATGACGAACATATGCAATGACAACCGGAAAACTTCCTATTGCTTTTGAGAGGCTTACATGTTGTATAAATTTATGTTAAATTAGGTAAGTTTTCCTGCTCTCTGTGAATTGACTGCAAACGACGTTCAATTGATTGAGTTGTTGCTGTCCACACCCTCCTCCTTTTTTATTTTATTTTTTATTTTTATGTTTATTTATTTATTTATTTTCTCTTTTTTTTTCTCTTTTTTTTTAAATTTGCCGGGTTTTTTTTCCTCTCTCCATTTATTTATTTTAATCTTCCTCATTTAAAATCGTTGCTTGCATTGTACTACGGTTGCCCCGTCAGGGCCAGCCGCCTTCCTGCAGTTCTGCTGCCTAAACAGCCGCCGCACCTCCGATTCTTCAATGACGAAGGGCGGGGCAGTGAAGAGGCAGAGTCGGGGGGCGTGACGGTAACGGGGGTGGTGTTCTGCCGATCGAACCGAGCGTAGAACTCGGAGGTCTTTGTTGTCTGCGTCAGCAGGAGGGGCCTTTTTCTTGATGTTGGTGATGGTCTGCAGGCCCTGCCAGACTGCGCGAGAAGTGTGCTTCCAGCTTCTGGTGATACTGCCACTTGGCCGCGCGGATTGCTTTCTCCAGTTTGCGCTTGGCGTGTCGGTAGGCCGTCTGGTCTCTGCTAATAATATTTTAAATAACTCAAAGAAAGCAATCAAGTGAGGTTTTGACCCACTAAAACGACATTTAGATATCTAATAATTTGGCATGTTTCAATATAAAATTAAACCATTCATCCGTTTGAAAGTTATTTTCACAACCAAATAAGACAGTACATTTTTAAAATCTCAGTTTTGTTGCATGATCACGTGTGTTGTTTGTTTGTTTCAAATGTCGTTTTAAATCATTCCAAAACCTATATGAGTGCGGACAAGACCCTAAATGATGAAGAATTGTGTCTTTATCGCAGGACACTATGACCATCGTTATAATTATACAAGTTGGATGCAAGACAATAAAAAATTACTTTGACCTTGCTCGGTTTCATTGGCCTGTGCGCTGTGGGGTGAATGAACATTGAGGTTTAACCTCCACAACCACCCTTGGCCATTCGGCAGACGGGGATAACCATCCCAGGGGAAGACGGGGTAGGTACCTAGCTCAACACTGAATCACCAGAGCAATTTTCCAGTTCTTCATATTCTGACCTGCGTTGTATGACTGGATCTTATTGTAAACGGCTGTGGCAGACTGAATGGTCTAATCAAATTATTTCAAATTCTTCCAGAATGAGATTTATCTGCTTCTTTGCATAACTGCATCCATCCGCAAAGAAGAAACTGTTTTGCCTCGCCTTCATATTGGGCATACTTATGTCACCCATAGTTTCTTTTTAAAAGGAGAAGAACCCACCATGGTGCTTTGCATGTGACGAATCCTTTTTCGTTCGCCATTTTATTTCTGAATGTGCTGATCTGGTTGATGAAAGGGAAATATATTTTGGTTCAATACCTCTCGGTGAGATTTTTAAAGTATGCAATAGTCAGCACCTGTTTCAATTTTTACATGATGTTGGTTTGTCCAATTTAAATGTTAATAGTTTAGCCTGACTTCACTTCATTTTGTGTGGTCCTGATTGGGCTCGTGACAATCCGCTGGACCCTATAAGCACTGAGCACAAGCGCCTGTGGCACTGAGTATCTATCTATCTATCAATCATACTGCTAAAATGGACAGTGAACATGGCCAGTTTTTATTTCGCCCATCATGGGATTCGAACCTGGGTCATCGGTGTGCCAAACGAACGCTCAACCACTTGAGCTACGGCAGTAGGACACTGTGGAGGTATATATAAAACAAAACAATACAATGTAATATAATATTTACAACACAGTAAAATACAATACAACAGTCAATAATATACAATACAACACAACGCAACGCCTGTGCCTGTGACAGCGTGAGAACCTTTTTTAAAGTCACGTGATGCCACAGTGCAGCGGGAGGCCAAGGTTAGCAAGCGCGCGCGGCACAGTTGATCCATTCAGACCACATAACACATTTAAGTACTCCAGAAATAGCAAGGACACAGTTTTCGCCTCTCTCTCTCTCTCTCTCTCTCTCTCTCTCTCTCTCTCTCTCTCTCTCTCTCTCTCTCTCTCTCTCTCTCTCTCTCTCTTTCTCTCAGGATCGATCCTATGGGGCCTTTACTATTTTCTGCCTAAATAAATAATCTTCTCATTCATATTCCTACTTCACGTGAACTCTTTGCTGATGACACCACATTACACTCCGAGGATACAGAAAAACGTAATTTAGCCTCCTCTTTACAAATAGCGGCAAATGAACGTACAGGAATGGTCTGAATTTAATCACATGACTCATTAATCCAGACAAAACTAAATCCACGCTAATAACTGCTAGACAAAAACGGCAAAATTCTATAAAACTTCCTCCCTTAAAGCTTTGCAACGAAACAGTTAAGAAGTAAAATGCCATAAACTTTTTGGCGTGACATTAGATAATAATTTGTCTTGATTGCAACATATTTTAAATCTTAGTAGAACTATTTCCAGAAGGACTTATCAATTATCAAGGATTAAAAATTACTTAAATCTGCAGTCTCATGCACTATTCTATTTGGGACATATTCAACCATTTATTTATTATTCTGTAACTATATTAGCAATGCCATGAAGCCTTTATTTAGGATTCACAAACGTGCAATTAAAATGGTTATTCTTAAAAACAAAATCTCTCTGAATGATTACAAACAGATCAACATACTACCTCTTGCCAACAGATTAAAATTAAATAAAGGAATTTTGATGCATAAGATCCTTTCTGGTAATACACCCTCCTATAGCCTATCTCTCTTCTCTAGGAAAACTGCCAGATTTTTTACCACACTAAATATCCCATTTCTAAGAATTGATCTGTTTAAAACCAGTCTGTCATATTCAAGTTCCATTTTATGGAATAACTTTGCAGAAGTTCTCCGCAGTGCAGTCACTAAATACACATCCTTTAGAAACCATCTTTTACAGCACATTAAAAATTAGTTAATTGGCTACTCACCAAGAGTTCTACATTCATAACTTTAATTAGATTGTTTTACATATGTTGTGTGTGTGTGTGCGCGCGCGCGAACGCGCATATCTTGATTATAGTGTTGCATTATGATGTTATTGTTATACAGTTATTTTGCTTTACTAATTGTTATTGTTACAACCCCCAAGGGCAGGATGTAAAAAAGCACACCTAGTGCTTAATCTTTTACCCTTGTTAAATAAAATTCTCTCCTCTTCTCTCTCTCTCTCTAACTTACAACTTTATCCCGTCTACCAACTGCCCTGCCCGTAAGTCCCCTATATACTCATAGTGTCCGGGGACGTTAATCTACTTACCTACCCCTACCCGTATACTTCTGAGTCCCATTCATTATTCTGTAATTCAACCGTTCCTTCTCATAAACACACCCACTTACACACACACCCACACCCACTGTTACACACTGTTTTTTTTAATATTAATAGTTGATTCAGCCCCGATGCTTGAATCTTGGTAAGTGATAAGTGTAACTCAGATTCGTTTATCCAGTGAGCAGCATGTTCATTCAGCAACAAGGCAGGAGTCGTCGTATAAAGTTTTCCAACTTTATTCGGCAAACATCAACAACTGCATTAAAGATCGCTTTCCGAAAATCACTTCAAAGATCAGCATTAAAAATCATCATCAATCTCTATCAATCACTCTTTCACTCCTCCAAGCAGACACAGCGCATTATTTATATAGCCTCTCAGCAATCAGGACAAAGTTGGAACATTCCAGCATGACGCAATAACATCCATTCAAAGTATATTCGTCACCGGAACTATTACATCATTATGTTTAGGAGAATCGCTTAACTAATTACCAGATTTATCTCGAAGCTTCGGTCGATAATAAACAAGTAAGTCCTGAAAATCTCAACAATATCGACCGAAGAAAATTATACAAAGCTTCTTCTAGCAACACTCTGTTATTGCATGCTTTGCAAAACAAATGATCGGATCTATCGTGCGCGTCTCAAACGTAACAAACAAACACACACACACACACAAACACACAAACACACATGCAAATGCACACTCACAAACACCACCACCACCACATGCTTCATAACAAAACCAGAACAAACAGAAACAGTGATGTGAACATACTAAAAAGTCACGTTAAATTTGTCACGAACACTGAAGAAGAAAAAAAACCAAGAGTCATTATTATATTTGCACCGGGTGGACATGTAAGGAAATAGAAAAAACAACAACCACTCCCCCCCCCCCCACCCACTCACCAACCCTCACACTCCATACCCCAACCCCCTCTATTCCCTTTCACTGCAACAAAAAATAAGCAAATAAATGCAAGATAACTCTAACTGCAACAACAACAACAGCAGCAACAACAACAACAACAACGATAATAATAATAATAATAATAATAATAATAATAATAATAATAATAATAATAATAATAATAATAATTATTATTATTATTATTATAATATATTTTCTCATTCACGTTCAAACAACAACAAAAAAGTGTCATCTTGGCGACTTGATTCACTGTGCACGCACAAGTAGGCCTACAGGTTACACCTTAGACTGAAGTCAGGATACGATGCGTGCATACAAGTATGGATGTGTAATCGGAAAGCAGAAATCGGTGCTCAAGGTCAGGGTCACCCAACACACAGCCTTCCGACGCCTTGTCCGCTGTCCTGCACACCCCTCACCAGAACGACTCTGATGGCGACTCCCATGCTAACGTCAACCACCACTCTTGTCGTCGCTTCCTGGCGAAGAGGCTGTGGCATGGCCACCGCCGGCAGCTGACAGTCGTCATGGTGATGAGAGTGCAAACGAATGTCCGGTCCGTCGCTCCATCGTCCGTTGTCGGCAGCACAAAAGAAGCAGCGGATCCGGTCATCGGAGGTCCGCACATATCCCCGTGACGCCAGCCGTGGCCCGTGGTCCTCCCCATCGTGGTCCGGAACAGGAAAGGTGTGGAGCCTGGCCAGTTTGGAATAGAAGAGCCTGTAAAACGTCACAGTGTCACAAATCAAAAATAATTTAGCATTGTGTGGAGGCGTAATTTAGGCCTGTTGGCGCCCCTACGACCTTCGAGTTACAAGATAGGATAGGATAGGATAGGATAGGAAAGGAAGCAAACTACAAACACAAATCAGTCGGGCACCGCCACAACGAAGACACACTCACATCGTCTCACTCTGACTCAGCAGTTATACTAAAACGTCTGCTAAATGTAAACCATAACACTTGAAAACCACAAAAAATATGTATATCACATTAGGCCTAAGTGGGCACCAGTGGGCAGAGGGTTTGAGTTAGATCTTGTATCGACCAGCGCCCTGAGCAGCTCATGAGCAGGAAAAGCGCTATCTAACGACAATGAAATAAATACACATTAAAAATATAAATAAACAATACACGCAAACATTACTACTAAAGATGATGGCTCAGCACAAAATACATAACAAAACGTAAACTATTAAGTAGCGAAGAAAATAGCGAAGAAAATAAACAATTCCCTACCCCACCCTTCACCTGCACCATGAAAGAGCTATAGCATCCACCTCTGATTAACATAGAACCAAGAAACAAAAAGTCATTAATAATTACAATATTTATTTATCTGTTTACTTAAACGTTCTTATATTGTAGCTCAAGAGCTGCTCAAGTCGCTGGTCGAGACTGGATCTAACTCTAGACTGCTTGAACAATTCAAGCACTAAAAAGTATTTAAACGTCAAAGATAAGGCTGCAACAGATGATGATGATGTGATCTTGTAAGGCGCCAAAAAAATCCATGTACGTAGTGTTCATGCTCTATGCGCACTAAGAGGGTGATTCAGCCATATTAAAACAAGTAAGTTTTTAGTCCTTTCTTGAAGGACAACATATATACAATTCTAAGAAAGAAAGTCGACCCTTCACCCACCCCTCCACCCCTAAGAGTGAGTGGCAACGGTTTGTGGCGTGGGGTGGGAGAGGGGGAGGGTCTATACACTACCGGCAAATAAAAACTATCACAAATGGGATGCGATCAACTAGTCCGTTGCGTTTTTCTGGCACCCACGAGTTGTATATAAAAAAAATGTTGTTTTAAGTTTCTCAGTGAACCCTGCCTTAAAGAACCGTCGATCATGGTATTTAAGAAAGATTTACCATGACAATGGCTATAACGGACGCCTAGACAGAACATTTTCCTGTCAGGAACCGAAATACGTTTTTCTCTCACAATTATTTTGAGGATTTGTCGCAACTTTTGATGAAATTTAGACCTTCTCCAAAATCCCTAGTGTGTAAGTCTTTAAGTGCCGGTAGTGTAAAAGTACTTTAATTACGAGTGTATCAGTTCACAAACAGTTTATACATACGACTGCATAACAGGCATAATCATCACACAAAGCCAGGCTTGGTTCTGAACTGATTGAACAACAAAAATAACAACAACAACAACATTCATTGACAGCAAGCAAAAAAAAAAGGGGGAAGCTTATAAAGCTGAGGAATATAAATTAAAATTAAACGTGTAGGCCTACTACTAAAACTAACAGTTTACAACAACAACAATTCAGAACATACCTTTCGCCCATTTTCTAAATATCGTTGCACTTGCAGATATTTCACAAACTCTTTGTTGAAAACAACAAACATAAATTGCGGGTTGTTGCAAAAAGTGTAAACAGTTTGAACCACTGCAATCGCATATCATACACAATAGGCTTGCTGCAAGCCTGTAACTTGTCGTACGCGTGATGCTTTCATGACGGTGTGACATCGTCACAGCAGTGAGCTTTTTTCCAGCTCTCTGATGGTCACAGTTCCTAGTATCTTAGCTGGGCTGGGAGCGAATGGGAGCATTCTGATTGGTCGACGCGTTACAAAATTCGACGCATGCGCACAGTGCTATCATAGCAAAGACTATAAATACCAAGAATGTTAGTGAGCGGCAGTACACCCGATTGGGGGTGGCTTTTGTATTGCATGTTTTTATTTTTTACTTTTAGTGAGTTATGTGTGTAGGTTAAGTGGTTTTAAGATCTTTTTATCATGTACGTTGGTTGGTGAATTGAGGTGGGCAATAGCAGCCCTATCCGGAGTAATTTTATCGTTCTTATTATATGTCTTATACTTCTTACACCTTAATGGCACGTGGTTCTTGGACCACCTTGCCTTGTCTTCGTACGCTGCATGCGTATTAATTTGGTTGATTAATTAGTTATATGGTGCTGGTTTTATTCTGCAATTAATGGCGTGGGCCCTATGAGCTCCTCCAAATTTTTCCTGCGTATGTATTATAAACACGTTGGTCTTAGGACCTCCTTTTTATTATTTTACTCATATTTGGAGTAATTTTAACCTTTTTTCTTAATGTTTTAACCATGCTTATTAGGGATCCTTGTGGCTTTTGCCACCTTCCCATGTATTTGTATGCTTTATAAGCGTTGTAGGTCCCTATTGCTATATAAGCGTTTTAGTAATATATGTTCTGTTGTTGTATGAATGATGTATGTAAGCCATGTTTTAACAATTTTAACTTGCATTTTTAGTCAGGTCCCATATATGCGCAAGTGTCCGGGGACTATAATCTAATAAACGAAACGAAACGAAACGATGAGCGGCAGCCGATCCCTATCACTGCCGTTGAATTCGCCCGAGCCCTTAGCGCATGTAATACCAGCAAGGGACGGGGACCCGATGGCCTACATTATCTTATGTTTAAAAAGGCTCCTGTAGCCTTCAAACAGCAAATTTTAAAATTGTTTAATAAATGTTATAGTACTGGGACTGTCCCGGGGGCTTGGCGGGTGTCAACGGTTATTCCGATTCCTAAGCCTCATAAACCCAGGCAGAGCATTTCTAGTTATAGACCAATAGCTTTAACATCCCATCTTTGTAAAGTTTATGAAAGAATTTTAAAGGCTAGGCTAGATCATTTTTGTGATGTTAACAAAGTCGTCTCTAGCTCCCAAGCTGGCTTTCGCCGCGGTCGATCTATAACTGACCATCTGGTCAGATTAAACGAACACTTGCGCAGAGCGCGGGCGCGTCGCCGCACCGTCCTTGCCTGTTTTTTTGACGTGGAAAAGGCGTTTGATACGATTTGGCACGCGCGCTTGGTAGAGAAGTTGCGACGGTTAGGTTTAGATTTACACTTGCTTCATTTCATTAGTGCCTTTCTGAAAGATAGGTCGATCCGAGTGCGATGGGATGGTTACACACCACCCAGTGTGGGACACTCTCTATGGGTGTCCCGCAGGGTTCCGTGATCGCTCCACTGTTATTCATCATAGCCACGGCTGAGGTCACTGCTGGATGTTCTCCCAGTTCAGTCGCGGTCACATACGCGGATGATATTTTGGTCTGGCGGACCACGCGCTGCCGACGGATCGGGAGAGACCGTGCATTTTTCGATAAAGACCATGCTGATTTTCAAAAAGATGTTGATTCTATCGTTGCGGCGTTGTCCGCTGAGGGTTTACGTCTATCACCCGGTAAGACGGTGTTCATTCCGTTTTCACTCAAATGGAATACAAAATTTTTAGATTTTCCGCTGCGGGTGGACGGGACTGACATTGTGCCGGCTAGGGAGGTCCGTTATCTGGGTATCCTTTTCAGGCATAATGGCAGTTTCGCCCCTCAAATTAACAGGAACATTTCTTCAGCATATTCGGCTTCCCGTGTCATTCACGTTATTCGTAGAGAGGCTTGGGGCCGGGATCCCCGGGACGCTGTTTCCCTCTATTATTCCTTGGTTCGGTCACGACTGCTGTTTGGAGCCGAACTTTTGTACAATATCTCTGATCATCAGATGAGCAGGCTAGTTGGGGCTGAATGCGCCATCCTCAGGCGTCTGCTGGGGCTGGCCAGTTCGGTCCCCACTAGGATTGTTTACCAGCTATCGGGCATACTGCCTCTTTGGCACCAGATTCGTAAGGCCTGTGTTGGATATGTTTGCAGGGCTAGGGGGGTTACAAATTCAACTGAATGCGAGTTGTTATACTCTTTTAATCCTCCCTGGGGGGCGCGTCAATTGACTGGCATTGGGGTGGCTGTTGAGCCACTGTTGCGCGAAGCCGTAGGGTCCAGCAGGAGCTTTGAACAGGTACCCGATGTTCTGGCGCCACCTTGGTCGACCCCTCCTATTGACGTCTCGGTGGGTTTTGATGGTTTAGCTAGGGAAAGGGACCTCCCAATTATAACACAACTGGCAAGAGAGCGGGTGGCTGATATGAATATGACTTTAAAGGTGTACACAGACGGTTCGGTTGCGGATGATGGTGCCGCTGGTTGTGGTTTCCACATTGCAGACGTAGGGGACTGGTCTTTTGGCGCTCCGCCGGGATCTTCTACATTGACAGTTGAACTGCTGGCCATGCGCCAGTCCTTATCCGCGTTGGCGAAGATCGAGTTGCCATTAGGGACCAATGTGGCACTAATTTCCGATTCACAGGCCGCACTTCAGGCCCTTGAGAAGGGTACGTCCAGGGCAAGACCAGAAATAGTTGCAGATGTGTTGCGGCATGCGACTGACCTTAGGGCGAGGGGGACGGCGGTTGCGGCTGTATGGGTCCCATCGCATGTAGGCATTGATGGTAATGAGGCGGCTGATCGGGCCGCTGGGGTTGGCTCTCGGGGAGAGGCCCCCATGTCTATCCGGGTGGGACCATCCGTCTCAGAGGCGGCGGGTCACACACATAGTTTGCTTTGGAAGCGTTGGAGGGCCGAATTTTGCGAGTGGAGCGTTGGCCGCAAGCATTATTTTTCTGAACCGACTTCTAAACCATTTCCCCTGTATACTGCTCTACCCTATAATCTTAAAACCGTATTAATGCGACTTCTATCTGGTCACTGGCGAACTAGGTGGACAGAGGCCCGGTGTGTTTGTGGTGAGTTTCCAAGCTTTGAACATTGTTTATTCGAGTGCCAGCTGTTGGAGGCGCATTTCGGATCTCTGCGCGGGCTGCTCCGGGTGAACGGTGGGCAACTGGATTTGGAGGGTCTCTGGAGCCTGGTTGAGAGGGAGGGGTCCAGTTTGCTGGTACATGCTGCTAACTTAATCATAGAATCTGATGTTTTTTCCCTGCTGTAATGCTTCATTTTGGTGGATTTCAGCAGCCACTATCTCTAATATCAGTGTTCATTTTCTCTGTTGGTGTTCGCTTTGCCATAGCATAATTGCTGTTTAACATTGTTCGGTATAGCTTTACTGCTTATTACTGACTGCCTATAACATGCTTTGTTGTTAGCGGTTGGTCCCTAACCACCGCGTTCAGTTTTGCCTGGTATAGCTTTACTGCTTATTACTGACTGCCTATAACATGCTTTGTTGTTAGCGGTTTTGGTCTTCGACCACCGCGTTCAGTTTTGCCTGCTTATTGCAATCTGTTTGCCTGGCCGTTTTTTGTTGATGTTTGCTTTCTTGTTTGGCTTCTGTATCCAAATCTAATTTATACACCCGATTGGTGGTGGCCTTTGTATCGCATGCTTTTATTTTATCATTTTAGTGAGTTATGTGTGTAGGTTAAGTGGTTTTAAGATCTTTTTATCATGTACGTTGGTTGGTGAATTGAGGTGGGCAATAGCAGCCCTATCCGGAGTAATTTTATCGTTCTTATTATATGTCTTAAACTTCTTACACCTTAATGGCACGTGGTTCTTGGACCACCTTGCCTTGTCTTCGTACGCTGCATGCGTATTAATTTGGTTGATAAATTAGTTATATGGTGTTGGTTTTATTCTCTTAAATAATGGCGTGGGCCCTATGAGCTCCTCCAAAGTTTTCTTGCGTATGTACTATAAACACGTTGGTCTTAGGACCTCCTTCTTATTATCTTACTCATACTTGGAGTAATTTTAACCTTTTTTTTAATGTTTTAATCATGCTTATTAGGGATCTTTCGTGGCTTCTGCCACCTTTCCCATGTACTTATATGCTTTATAAGCGTTGTAGTGTCCCTATTGCTATATAAGCGTTTTAGTAATATATGTTTCTGTTGTTGTATGAATGATGTATGTAAGCCATGTTTTAACAATTTTAACTGCATTTTTAGTCAGGTCCCATATATGCGCAAGTGTCCGGGGACTATAATCTAATAAACGAAACGAAACGAACGTGTGTGGTAGTAAGTCCCCTATACGCTCTATGTGTCCGGGGACATTAATTTAATTAAGAAGAAGAAAAGTGTGTGGTAGCAGTGAGTCTCCTCTCTGAAAATCCTTAACGGGAAGAGAGGGGACTATAAACTGATTTAAAAAAAAAAGTGTGTAAAATTTACCCAGTCACGCTCCACTACCCTCATACAATATGTAGAGGGCCGCTACAGTGTGCGCGTGAACCGTGTAGCGCTGCAAATTTACGCGCATGCTCACAGAGTCCGGAAAGAACGTCAGTGTCGAAGAAAACCTAAAAGCTTTACTTTAGACTATTATGTTTGGAGTTAATTGACGATTAGGGGGACTCGTTAATTTATGTGGCAGGGGATCGTAAATTTATTTTTTTATATCCACTGTGAGAGGTGTAAAAGTAGCACTACGTGTTCATTTGTTTAGGAATACAATAGAATAGGATCGTGCATTGTGGTAGTATGTGTATTAATTTTTAGTTATAAAATAGAATTTGAAAATGTTTTAAAGGAAAATTTAGGTGTTTTAAACCTCTTATTTTTTTTTAGCACAAAACAACGTGTTTTTCGCTTATGTCCAGGGGGACGTAAATCTACTAAAAAAAGTGTGTTTCGTCGTATAACATGTAGTCCCGTATTTACGCTCCGGGGACGTAAATACAAAGTGTGTTCACTATTATTTTTCCCCTTTACCAACAACTGCAGCTACAAGGATCAGGAACAACGAAATAGGACGTTAAGCTTCGTTGTTCCTCCTTGTAGCTGACAGTTATAACTTTAGGATCTCTTGGCCTATCGGTTAGGAAGGAGTCCAACAACTCTAAGGCTGTAACCTAGGCCCCCCATTTTTGTTAGGGTTTTAAATTTCTTAAATTTTTGAAATTTTTGTCACTCGATTTTATCTATAATTTAGCATGTATAACCTTTTGTAATAATTAAAGATCATTTAGATCTGCTCTCGAGCGATTCTTAAATTTTTTACATTACTTTTCACATTTTTATATTGTAGACCCGATTCTGACCTATCAATAGCCTGGCCAGACCTGGTCTGTCATTCATATAAAAATAAATTTTTCAATACAATATCCATTTTTCTCCGTTGCGGGGGGGGGGGGGGGGGGGATTCGTATTCTTGACCACCTGACTTTCCGGTTACTTTTTTTATCTTCCCGCGGTCCTTGCCGGCCTTCTTCCCTTTTGTTGAGCCATCTTTGGCATTTTTATATAGACAGCATTTTTGCTGGGTTTTATTGTCCCGAATGTTCACATGGGGACGTAAAAATTCCTATATTCCTCCCCTTCCCAGTCCCCTATTCGCGCTTGTGACGCGGGACTTTAATTTACCCACCTACCTTCCTCAGGGTGAGCACTCGGCCGCCAGTCACCTATGTCCGGTCAGGAAGGAGCGTATGCTAGCCAACAGTCTGCGAGCGGTCACCTTTATGCCTCAGGCACAAGCTATTAGCTTGGCTAAGAACCAGATCCGTTCAGAAGCGACATGGTCATATGCTGCTGCGGTTTCTTCCGCGCGGCGGCCTGATGCGGCCTCCGGTGGCGCAGGGAGGGGGGGGGGTCCGCCTGGAGCTGGTGAACCGGTTCAAATTGGTAGTCTTGTTGACAGGCCGGGCGCGACTGCTGTGGTGCGTGCACCGGGTGGCCGGGACAGCGGGCCGGTGCCCTGTGTTGGCGGCCGAGATACAGTGGTAGAAAGGGTGGGGGATCCCTGGGTGGCCATCCGGGGTTTGGAGGGGACCATCGAGCGGCTTACACGGACCGTGACCGCATTGTCGGCAACCGTGGATGCCCTAACTAAGCGTCTGGAGGCTGCCTCCTCGGCTGAGGAGTCTGATGATACTCCTATGGAGGTACCGGCTATGGTCACTAGGTGTGATCGGTCTATTCAGGCTTCGACGCCTGCGCCGGTCTTAAGAGAGAAGATTTTGGGAGTTTTGGCCCCGTTACACGATGAACTAGGCCAAAATACAGTTAATTATCTGGAGAAGGCCTTAGTGAAATGTTTTCGTGAGCTAGCGTCGCAGGTTGTCTCTTTGGATAAGCTTGCGTCCGCGGCCAGCGATACTGGCTGATCGTAGCTCACACTTGATTGTAATTTTACTCTGTTTTGATGGGTTTTTAGTCTTTTGGGGTGGAATTGCGCCGGCTTGCCGTGCGCCTGCCCTGTAATATAAATGTTTTGTTGTTAGCGTTGTGTTAGGCCTACGTCTATAGCTTGTTTGGGTTGATTGTTATTTCTGATGTATATAGTTTTAAATTAGATTTATTATTGGTCTTAGATATGTATGTTTTATTTTTTTTTATCTTAACGTGTCTGTGGGTTGGATCGGCTGGTTTTTGCCGCTCTATGTTTATTATAATATACCTCATCGCCTGGCGCAGGTGGGGTTGGGGAGGGGGGGTGGCTGCTCTACCGACCACGTGGCTTAGCCGTTTGAGGAGTAAAACCGTTACATCCGCAGGCATGTAGGCCTACCCATCTTTCAAACTCTGTTCTTTTCTTTTAGAAGTCAGGAAATCGGAAAAATACTAGGCCTACATCTTTCATGTAATCTTTGAATGAATAGCGTTCATGGCTACCGGCATGTTTGTGTCGATGACGCAAAGGATTGTGGGAATGAATCTATTTTTGACATGGGGCTTGACCTTGGCCCGCGGCCTTGAGCTCTAAACGCTACGCTATGGAGATGTACGAATTGCGTCCGTTGACTAAGATATGAATGAAAAAAATCCAAGGTAACAACAGAGCCATTGAGATGCAGTTCAAGCTTTTGGAGCAGTATGTAGTGAGTAACCAGAGAGAGAGAGAGAGAGAGAGAGAGAGAGAGAGAGAGAGAGAGAGAGAGAGAGAGAGAGAGAGAGATGACAGTAGTGTGTCATCGCTATTTCTGGAGAATAAGCGTTATGAATGAATGGCTAACCTGCAGCGCGCGCATTCTAGCCTTGGCCTATCGCTGCACAGCGACATCACGTGACAATAAGAAGTTCCCACACAGGCACAGGCGTTGCGTTGTATTGTGTTGTATTGTACTATTGACTGTTGTATTGTATTATATTGTCCGGGCACTGAAATTTTACTCTTACTGGCAGTAAAAGGACCTTGCACTTGACCCCAGGGTCAAGCGTTATTGGACATCACAAGATCGAGCTGTAGCTCACTGTATAAAGTAGTGGCCACATGGATTACGTTTTACAGCTTATACCCTGGGTTATGAGATTTTTCCCTGACTTAGGAGTTTAGTGGCCACCTTTGACTTAACGTTTCACGGCTTATGCAGTAGGTCGGAGATAGTGGCGCCATGTTTATCACGGCCCGGTTCTAATTTATACACGTGTCGAGCTGTGTAATATCAATACAACAAGGCACTTTTTATAAATAAATAAATGAACTTCACTAAGATCTACACATACATTCAGAACAGATAATCCAGAGAGAGAGAAAGAGAGAGGGCGCACAAGTTACTTCCCTTTGTTCTCCCGTTTAAGTAGTGGCCACAGTTGGCTTACGTTTTACGGGTTATGAGATTTTTCACTGACCACACCTTATCAGTTTAGTGGACACAACTGGCTTACGTTTAACGGCTTATGTATAGAGTCGGAGGTAGTGGCGCCCACTGAACTAAATAGATTCAGTGAGTGGCGCCATGTTTATCACGGCTCGGTTCGAATTTATAATTCTTATAATTTATTTTTTTTAAATGTATTTCAAATAATTTAATTTTGTATATTGTTTTTAGGTTTGATTTTTGAATAGGTGCATATATTATACATCAAATCTACTTTTTGACTGACAAAGCTGTACCCGAGAGGTAAATGTAAGCAAGTGTCGGATATGCTATGCGTTTTTTGACTGACAAAGTTGTAGATGCAATTGTTAGTAATCTTCTTGCTTGCTAGTTAGTTAGTCATTGCTTATAGCACCCACACTGCAAAGAGTTAGTTATTCATTGCTTACAGGGTCCAGCGGACTGCAAAGAGCCGAATCAGGACCACAAAATCAAGACCACAACTTCGCTCAAAGAGGACTCGCCCCTGATCCGCATAAAAGATCTGCCGAAACAACCCTAGTGGTAACACTGAAGGCACTCCACTCGCCGGTCACTTTACAAAAAAAGACACCCCACGCAGGAGACGCTGAGGCTGTACTCTAATAAATCGAAACCCCGTTTACAAAAACAAAATAGAATATAAACATCATTATAAAATATCAACAAAACACATACATATAAAATGCCTACATTGCCAAATAATAACATCATAGGAAGCCCCAGTGATCAATGGCAGAAAGCCTTCAATATTCCCAAGCTGATCCAACAGACCTCACACACAAATGAGGAGTTTTGTCCTGGAAGAGTTTTCAAGAAAAACGGTAGGTGACTGGTCTAGCGGAGAAGAAGATAGTATAGTAGATTGATAGAACAGAGTATATGAATGAGAAAGAACAAAGGATAAAGACAGCGACAGTGGGCATTTAAAGCACTAAATTTAATAATAAAAAGGAAATTGCTTTCTACACAGGAAAAAACATACGATTTACACATAAGATATTTTTCTTGGCTATAATGTAAAGAACATGCGAAGAAAAGAAATGCAACTGATTAACCATATTTTATTGATTGGAAAAATGTGTATTAGTAAATTCAGATATGGAGACAGATTGATAATTGAATATATTTTTGATTATGAAATGAAGCTTAGAGGCTTTTAAAAAAAGATTAATAATGACGAACATATGCAATGACAACCGGAAAACTTCCTATTGCTTTTGAGAGGCTTACATGTTGTATAAATTTATGTTAAATTAGGTAAGTTTTCCTGCTCTCTGTGAATTGACTGCAAACGACGTTCAATTGATTGAGTTGTTGCTGTCCACACCCTCCTCCTTTTTTATTTTATTTTTTATTTTTATGTTTATTTATTTATTTATTTTCTCTTTTTTTTTCTCTTTTTTTTTTAAATTTGCCGGGTTTTTTTTCCTCTCTCCATTTATTTATTTTAATCTTCCTCATTTAAAATCGTTGCTTGCATTGTACTACGGTTGCCCCGTCAGGGCCAGCCGCCTTCCTGCAGTTCTGCTGCCTAAACAGCCGCCGCACCTCCGATTCTTCAATGACGAAGGGCGGGGCAGTGAAGAGGCAGAGTCGGGGGGCGTGACGGTAACGGGGGTGGTGTTCTGCCGATCGAACCGAGCGTAGAACTCGGAGGTCTTTGTTGTCTGCGTCAGCAGGAGGGGCCTTTTTCTTGATGTTGGTGATGGTCTGCAGGCCCTGCCAGACTGCGCGAGAAGTGTGCTTCCAGCTTCTGGCGATACTGCCACTTGGCCGCGCGGATTGCTTTCTCCAGTTCGCGCTTGGCGTGTCGGTAGGCCGTCTGGTCTCCGCTAATAATATTTTTAATAACTCAAAGAAAGCATTCAAGTGAGGTTTTGACCCACTAAAACGACATTTAGATATCGAATAATTTGGCATGTAAGCTTATCAATATAACATTAAAGCATTCGTCCATTTGAAAGTTGTTTTCACAACCAAACAAGACAAGACATTTTGAAAATCTCAGTTTTGTTACATGATCACGGTTGTTTGTTTCAAATGTCGTTTTAAATCATTTCAAAACTTATCTGAGTGCGGACAAGACCCTAAATAATGAAGAATTGTGTCTTTATCGCAGGACACTATGACCATCGTTATAATTATACAAGTTGGATGCAAGACAATATAAACTTACTTTGACCTTGCTCGGTTTCATTGGCCTGTGCGCTGTGGGGTGAATGAACATTGAGGTTTAACCTCCACAACCACCCTTGGCGATACGGCAGACGGGGATAACCATCCCAGGGGAAGAGGGGGTATAGGTACCTAGCTCAACACTGAATCACCAGAGCAATTTTCCAGTTTGTTCCATATTGTGACCTGCGTTGTATGACTGGATCTTATTGTAAACGGCTGTGGCAGACTGAATGGTCTAATCAAATTATTTGAAATTCTTCCAGATTTATCTGCTTCTTTGCCTAACTGCATCCATCCGCAAAGAAGAAACTGTTTTGCCTCGCCTTCATATTGAACATACTTATGTCACCCATAGTTTCCTTTTAAAGGGAGAAGAACAGTACCATGGTGCTTTGCATGTGACAAATCCTTTTTCGTTCGCCATTTTATGTCTGAATGTGCTGATCTGGTTGATGAAAGGGAAATATATTTTGGTTTTACCTTTTGGTGATATTTTTAAAGTATGCAATAGTCAGCACCTGTTTCAATTTTTACACAGAGGTGCAAACCCCCTAATCTTCTTGTCAGTATTTCCGGACCCGTTTGTCAGTATTTTTTAACACTTGTTAGTATTTTTTTTTCTCGCAAAACCTAGCCTATGACACTATAAAGTAACGACAGGCTTCCCTCTGTAAGAGAAGGCTATTTTCAATCCTCTAAAATCACGATAAAAATCAGCTTGTTGAACACCACACTTGTTTTACTTTAAAATCACCATGAAAATCAGCTTGTTGAACGCAGCGACGTTCAGTGAGTGCAGGATTACTATTATGAGACATGAAACCGGTACAGAAGCACCGCTGGCAAAGATAAACGATCGGCAACTTTTCCTCCGTATTTTTATAAAAGCTACCGTATTTCCGTATTTAATTCACTTCGCCGGAATTAAATACGGTCAATCCGTACTGGTTGGCACCAATGAATTTACATGATGTTGGTTTGTCCTATTTAAATGTTAACAGTTTAGCCTGACTTCACTTCATTTTGTGTGGTCCTGATTGGGCTCGTGACAGTCCGTTGGACCCTATATGCACTGAGCACAAGCGCCTGTGGCACTGAGTATCTATCTAATCAATCATACTGCTAAAATGGACAGTGAACATGGCCAGTTTTTATTTCGCCCATCATGGGATTCGAACCTGGGTCATCGGTGTGCCAAACGAACGCTCAACCACTTGAGCTACGGCAGTAGGACACTGTGGAGGTATATATAAAACAAAACAATACAATGTAATGTAATATTTACAACACAGTAAAATACAATACAACAGTCAATAATACAATACAACACAACGCAACGCCTGTGCCTGTGACTGCGTGAGAACCTTTTTAAAGTCACGTGATGCCACAGGGAGGCCAAGGTTAGCTGCGCGCGCGGCACAGTTGATCCATTCAGACCACATAACACAAGTACTCCAGAAATAGCGATGACACACTAATAACAGCTAGACAAAACGGCAAAATTCTATGAAACTTCCTCCCTTAAAGCTTTGCAACGAAACAGTTAAGAAGTAAAATGGCATAAACTTTTTGGCGTGACATTAGATAATAATTTGTCTTGGTTGCAACATATTTTAAATCTTAGTAGAACTATTTCCAGAAGGACTTATCAATTATCAAGGATTAAAAATTACTTAAATCTGCAGTCTCATAGTGATACACTATTCTATTTGGGACATATTCAACCATTTATTTATTATTCTGTAACTATATTAGCAATGCCTTTATTTAGGATTCACAAACGTGCAATTAAAATGGTTATTCTTAAAAACAAAATCTCTCTGAATGATTACAAACAGATCAACATACTACCTCTTGCCAACAGATTAAAATTAAATAAAGGAATTTTGATGCACAAGATCCTTTCTGGTAATACACCCTCCTATAGCCTATCTCTCTTCTCTAGGAAAACTGCCAGATTTTTTACCACACTAAATATCCCATTCCTAAGAATTGATCTGTTTAAAACCAGTCTGTCATATTCAAGTTCCATTTTATGGAATACATTACATTACATTACATTATTATTGCTTTAGGTCCAGCGGACTCTTCCGAGCCAAATCAGGACCGGACAACCCCTGATCCGCATAAAAGATCTGCTTAAACAACCCTAGTGGTAAAACTGAAAGCTCTCCACCAGCCAGTCACTTTACAATAAAGACATCCCACGCAGGGGACGCTGAGGCTGTACTCTAATTTATCGAACCCCCGTTTACAAAAACAAAATAGAATACAAACATCGTTATAAATTATCACCAAAACACATACATAATAAAATGCCTACATTGCTAAATAATAACATCATAGGAAGCCATAGTGACCACCTGGCAGAAAGTGTCCAATATTCCCAAGCTGATCCAACAGACCTCATAGGGCCTACACAAATAAGGAGTCTTGTCCCGGAAGAGTTTTCAAGAAAAAAAGGTAGGTGACTGGTCAAGCGAAGAAGAAGATAGTATAGCAGATTGATAGAACAGAGCAGGAATGAGAAAGAGCAAATTAGAAAGACAGCGACAGTGGGAATTTAAAGCACTAAATTTCCAGAAAGTGGGGATACTATTTATACTGAAACCCCCGTCACCCCAACGGGGGTATTTTATGGAATAACTTTCTAGAAGTTCTCCGCAGTGCAGTCACTAAATACACATCCTTTAGAAACCATCTTTTACAGCACATTAAAAATTAGTTAATTGGCTACTCACCAAGAGTTCTACATTCATAACTTAATTAGATTGTTTTACATATGTTGTGTGTGTGTGTGTGTGTGTGTGTGTGTGTGTGTGTGCGCGCGAACGCGCATATCTTGATTATAGTGTTGCATTATGATGTTATTGTTATACAGTTATTTTGTTATACTAATTGTTATTGTTACAACCCCCAAGGGCAGGATGTAAAAAAGCACACCTAGTGCTTAATCTTTTACCCTTGTTAATAAAATCTCTTCTCTTCTCTCTCTAACTTACAACTTTAGATATAAATCGTCTACCAACTGCCCTGCCCGTAAGTCCCCTATATGCTCATAGTGTCCGGGGACGTTAATCTACTACGTTACCTACCCTACCCGTATACTTCTGAGTCCCATTCACTATTCTGTAAGTCAACCGTTCCTTCTCATAAACACACCCACTTACACACACACCCACACCCACACCCACTGTTACACACTGTTTTTTTAATATTAATAGTTGATTCAGCCCCGATGCTTGAATCTTGGTAAGTGATAAGTGTAACTCAGATTCGTTTATCCAGTGAGCAGCATGTTCATTCAGCAACAAGGCAGGAGTCGTCGTATAAAGTTTTCCAACTTTATTCAGCAAACATCAACAACTGCATTAAAGATCGCTTTCCGAAAATCACTTCAAAGATCAGCATTAAAAATCATCATCAATCTCTATCAATCACTCTTTCACTCCTCCAAGCAGACACAGTGCATTATTTATCTCAGCAATCAGGAAAAAGTTGGAACATTCCAGCATGACGCAATAACACCCATTCAAAGTAATATTCGTCACCGGAACTATTACATCATTATGTTTAGGAGAATCGCTTAATTATTACCAGATTTATCTCGAAGCTTCGGTCGATAGTAAACAAGTAATTCCTGAAAATCTCAACAATATCGACCGAAGAAAATTATACAAAGCTTCTTCTAGCAACACTCTGTTATTGCATGCTTTGCAAAACAAATGATCGGATCTATCGTGCGCGTCTCAAACGTAACAAACAAACAAACACACACACACACACACACACACACACACATGCAAACGCACACTCACAAACACCACCACCACCACATGCTTCATAACAAAACCAGAACAAGCAGAAACAGTGATGTGAACATACTGAAAAATCACGTTAAATTTGTCACGAACACTGAAGAAGAAAAAACAACAAGAGTCATTATTATATTTGCACCGGGTGGACATGTAAGGAAATAGAAAAAAAAAAAAAAAAACCACTCCCCCCCCCAACCCAACTCACCAACCCTCACACTCCATACCCCAACCCCCTCTATTCCCTTTCACTGCAACAAAAAATAAGCAAATAAATGCAGGATAACTCTAACTGCAACAACAACAGCAGCAACAACAACAACGATAATAGTAATAATAATAGTAATAATAATAATAATAATAATAATAATAATAATAATAATAATAATAATAATAATAATAATAATATATTTTCTCATTCACGTTCAAACAACAACAACAAAAGTGTCATCTTGGCGATTTGATTCACTGTGCACGCACAAGTAGGCCTACATGTTACACCTTAGACTGAAGTCAGGATACGATGCGTGCATACAAGTATGGATGTGTAATCGGAAAGCAGAAATCGGTGCTCAAGGTCAAGGTCACCCAACACACAGCCTTCCGACGCCTTGTCCGCTGTCCTGCACACCCCTCACCAGAACGACTCTGATGGCGACTCCCATGCTAACGTCAACCACCACTCTTGTCGTCGCTTCCTGGCGAAGAGGCTGTGGATTGGCCACCGCCGGCAGCTGACAGTCGTCATGGTGATGAGAGTGCAAAGGAATGTCCGGTCCGTCGCTCCATTGTCCGTTGTGAGCAGCACAAAAGAAGCAGCGGATCCGGTCATCGGAGGTCCGCACATATCCCCGTGACGCCAGCCGTGGCCCGTGGTCCTCCCCATCGTGGTCCGGAACAGGAAAGGTGTGGAGCCTGGCCAGTTTGGAATAGAAGAGCCTGTAAAACGTCACAGTGTCACAAATCAAAAATAATTTAGCATTGTGTGGAGGCGTAATTTAGGCCTGTTGGCGCCCCTACGACCTCCGAGTTACGGGATAGGATAGGATAGGATAGGATAGGATAGGAAAGGAAGCAAACTACAAACATAAATCAGTCGGGCACCGCCACAACGAAGACACACTCACATCCTCTCACTCTGACTCAGCAGTTATACTAAAACGTCTGCTAAATGTAAAGCATAACACTTGAAAACCACACAAAAATATGTATATCACAGTAGGGCTAAGTGGGCAGCAGTGGGCAGTGGGTTTGAGTTAGATCTTGTATCGACCAGCGCCCTGAGCAGCTCATGAGCAGGAAAAGCGCGATATAACGACATTGAAATAAATACACATTAAAAATCCATAGGGAGGCACTGTGGTCTAATGGTAGTGCTTCGGCTTGCGGTCTAATGGTAGTGCTTCGGCTTGCGGATCTGAAGGTACCGGGTTCGAGCCCTGGCCGGGCCATTGTGTTGTGTCCCTGGAAAGACACTTTACTCCTGTTTTCCTACTCCTTCGGATGAGAGCATAAACCGAGGTCTAGTCTGTGTGTTGCATACATTTCATCATAACGGACTTTAAAGATCCTGACGCTCATGTCCTAGACGGGGGAGTGCCGGTAACAAGAACACACCCAGCATGCACTTGGTCCTTCTCCCCCATCCCTGGATGCCCAGGATTGTGCTCAGTTGTCCGGGCGTCAGACCACGTCGTGCCCAAAGGCTGCGGGTGGGCGTCTCGGGAGGTTTGAGTTAGATCCTGTATCGGCCAGCGCCTTGATCCTTAGGCTAAGGCGCCTTACAAATAACGAACATTATTATTATTAAATATAAATAAACAATGCACGCATACATTACTACTAAAGATGATGGACCAGCACAAAATACATAACAAAACGTAAACTATTAAGTAGCGAAGAAAATAAACAATTTCCTACCCCACCCTTCACCTGCACCATGACAGAGCTATAGCATCCACCTCTGATTAACATAGAACCAAGAAACAAAAAGTCATTAATAATTACGATATTTATTTATCTGTTAACTTAAACGTTCTTATATTGTAGCTCAAGAGCTGCTCAAGTCGCTGGTCGAGACGGGATCTAACTCTAGACTGCTTGAACAATTCAAGCTCTAAAAAGTATTTAAACGTCAAAGATAAGGCTGCAACAGGACAACATATATACAATTCTAACAAAGAAAGTCGACCCTTCACCCACCCATCCACCCCTAAGAGTGAGTGGCAACGGTTTGTGACGTGGGGTGGGAGAGGGGGAGGGTCTATACACTAAAAGGTAAAGGTAAAGGTAAAGGTAGTCCCATAGCCTTGTGGCCGTAGGGGAGCGTGATGTTGGAGATCACACTTATCTTGGGCCAGCGTAATGAGGGTGATGCCCAACTCTCTCCCTCGCTGCTTTACCTTCCCCACCCTCAAGAGAGTAGGTACTCAATCACAGTTGAGTCAACTGGGGGCGTTGTTGTTTGTCGCTTCACACCTTAGCGGTCACCCATCCAAGTGCTAACCGCACCGGACGGTGCTTCACTTTCGACACAGTAGCGAGTGCTCCAACCACTGCACTATCCGACACTATACACTACCGGCAAATAAAAACTATCACAGATGGGATACGATCAACTAGTCCATTGCGTTTTTCTGGACCCCACGAGTTGTATATAAAAAAATTATTTTTAAAGTGTCTCAGTGAACCCTGCCTTAAAGAACCGTCGATCACGATACTTAAGAAAGATTTACCATGACAATGGTTATAACGAACGCCTAGACGGAACATTTTCCTCTCAGGAATCAAAATACGTTTTTCTCTCACAATTATTTTGAGCGTTTGTCAGAACTTTGGATGAAATTTCGACCTTCTCCAAAATCTCTGCGTGTAAGTCTTTATTTGCCGGTAGTGTACAAGTACTTTAATTACGAGTGTAGACAGACAGTTTATACATACGACTGCATAACAGGCATAATCATCACACAAAGCCAGGCTTGGTTCTGAACTGATTAAACAACAAAAATAACAACAACAACATTCATTGACAGCAAGGAAAAAAAGGAAGCCCATAAAGCTGAGGAATATAAATAAAATTAATAAAATTAAACGTGTACTACTAAAACTAACAGTTTACAACAACAACAGATCAGAACCTACCTTTCGCCCATTTTCTAAATATCGTTGGTAAGGTGTTTCATTGTAGGTGGATAAAATAGACCCTACCCTACCCCACACACCAAAGACGCAATCGGTGGGTTGTGAAGTAACAGCGCACGGTGCGCAAGCAGGCTCTCTCTAGCCAACGCGCTTACTCGACGTTTGACTGCTCGTGTGCGGAGCGTGTCGTTGGCGGAGCCTATAAATACCAAGATAACTTCCGTGTGTAAACAAGGTTACTGTCTCCTCTCTGAAAATCCTCACCGGGAAGAGAGGGGACTATAAACTGATTAAAAAAAAAAAAAAAGTGTGTAAACATGGTCAATTCTCGTGTGTAAAATTTACCCAGTCACGCTCCACTACCCTCATACAATATGTAGAGGCCGCTACAGTGTGCGCGTGAACCGTGTGTAGCGCTGCAAATTTACGCGCATCACACCTACTCAACCAAAGCTTTTAGGTTTTGAAGCTAGTTCAGCCAGGCTAGCTATAAATAGCTTTGCCAGTACTCTGCTTTCTTTCCTTTCACTGAAAGGGAGGGTGTAGGCAAGCTATAAATAGCCCGCAGCCAGCACAATGTGTCTCCTCTCTGAAAATCCTTATCGGGAAGAGAGGGGACTATAAACTGATATAACATAACATAACATAACAATGTGGGATAACCTAAGAGTGCTGCTCACATAGGCATTGAGCTACTGTGGCATGCTCACAGAGTCCGGAAAAAAGAATGGCTGTCGTCAGTGTCGAAGAAAACCTAAAAGCTTTACTTCAGACTATTATGTTGGAGTTAATTGACGATTCGGACGAGGACGAATGTAGAGGGGACTCGTTAAAGACAATTTATGGACAAATAAAAAAAACTGTGGCACATATCTTTCGCTACCGCCAGCGTCCACCATTTTTGTATGAGCTTTCATACAATCCACTGCGCGCTCGAGAGGTGTAGGAAAAAGTAGCACTACGTGTTCATACGCAGTGACTGTGAACGGCTGCGCAGCAATACATAGTCATACATAGTGCCATCGTGAACGCAACCCAGCTGCTTGTCGGCATTATTGTATTGACTTTACTTCTTCGTCCCCAATATGCCATAAGGTGTTGGGGGACGTAAATTTTACCCAACGAACGAACAAAAGTGTGTAAAAGTCTCCTCTCTGAAAATCCTTTATCGGGAAGAGAGGGGACTATAAACTGATTTAAAAAATAAAAAAAAAGTGTGTTCGGTAGCACAACAACAACGTGTGTTCGTATACGCTTAAGGTGACCGGGGACGTAAATCTACTAAAAAAAAAAAAAAAAAAAAAAAAAAAAAAAAGTGTGTTCGTAAAGTGGTGTTTCACCCGTCCCCTATACGCTTAATGTGTCCGGGGACGTAAATTTACTCCAAAGTGTGTTCGTCTACAAGGTGTGATCATATTATTTTCCCCTTTACCAACAACTGCAGCTACAAGGATCAGGAACAACGAAATAGGACGTTAAGCTTCGTTGTTCCTCCTTGTAGCTGACAGTTATAACTTTGATCTCTTGGCCTATCGGTTAGGAAGGAGTCCAACAACTCTAAGGCTGTAACCTAGGCCCCCCATTTTTGTTAGGGATTTAAATTTCTTAAATTTTTGAAATTTTTGTCACTCGATTTTATCTATAATTTAGCATGTATAACCTTTTGTAATAATTAAAGATCATTTAGATCTGCTCTCGAGCGATTCTTAAATTTTTTACATTACTTTTCACATTTTTATATTGTAGACCCGATTCTGACCTATCAATAGCCTGGCCAGACCTGGTCTGTCATTCATATAAAAATAAATTTTTCAATACAATATCCATTTTTCTCCGTTGCGGGGGGGAGGGGGGAGATTCGTATTCTTGACCACCTGACTTTCCGGTTACTTTTTTTTATCTTCCCGCGGTCCTCCTTGCCGGCCTTCTTCCCTTTTTGTTGAGCCATCTTTGGTATTTTTATATAGACAGCATTTTTGCTGGGTTTTATTGTCCCGAATGTTCACATGGGGACGTAAAAATTCCTATATTCCTCCCCTTCCCAGTCCCCTATTCGCGCTTGTGACGCGGGACTTTAATTTACCCACCTACCTTCCTCAGGGTGAGCACTCGGCCGCCAGTCACCTATGTCCGGTCAGGAAGGAGCGTATGCTAGCCAACAGTCTGCGAGCGGTCACCTTTATGCCTCAGGCACAAGCTATTAGCTTGGCTAAGAACCAGATCCGTTCAGAAGCGACATGGTCATATGCTGCTGCGGTTTCTTCCGCGCGGCGGCCTGATGCGGCCTCCGGTGGCGCAGGGAGGGGGGGGGGGGGGTCCGCCTGGAGCTGGTGAACCGGTTCAAATTGGTAGTCCTGTTGACAGGCCGGGCGCGACTGCTGTGGTGCGTGCACCGGGTGGCCGGGACAGCGGGCCGGTGCCCTGTGTTGGCGGCCGAGATACAGTGGTAGAAAGGGTGGGGGATCCCTGGGTGGCCATCCGGGGTTTGGAGGGGACCATCGAGCGGCTTACACGGACCGTGACCGCATTGTCGGCAACCGTGGATGCCCTAACTAAGCGTCTGGAGGCTGCCTCCTCGGCTGAGGAGTCTGATGATACTCCTATGGAGGTACCGGCTATGGTCACTAGGTGTGATCGGTCTATTCAGGCTTCGACGCCTGCGCCGGTCTTAAGAGAGAAGATTTTGGGAGTTTTGGCCCCGTTACACGATGAACTAGGCCAAAATACAGTTAATTATCTGGAGAAGGCCTTAGTGAAATGTTTTCGTGAGCTAGCGTCGCAGGTTGTCTCTTTGGATAAGCTTGCGTCCACGGCCAGCGATACTGGCTGATCGTAGCTCACACTTGATTGTAATTTTAATCTGTTTTGATGGGTTTTTAGTCTTTTGGGGTGGAATTGCGCCGGCTTGCCGTGCGCCTGCCCTGTAATATAAGTGTTTTGTTGTTAGCGTTGTGTTAGGCCTACGTCTATAGCTTGTTTGGGTTGATTGTTTTTTCTGATGTATATATAGTTTTAAATTAGATTTATTATTGGTCTTATATATGTATGTTTTATTTTTTATCTTAACGTGTCTGTGGGTTGGATCGGCTGGTTTTTGCCGCTCTATGTTTATTATAATATAATTAATATACCTCCTCGCCTGGCGCAGGTGGGGTGGGGGGTGGGGGGGTGGGGTGGCTGCGTTCATCGCTATTGCCATGATACCATGGTTTGTGTCGATGACGCAAAGGATTGTGGGAATGAATCTATTTTTAACATGGGGCTTGACCTTGGCCCGCGGCCTTGAGCTCTAAACGCTACGCTATGGAGATGTACGAATTGCGTCCGTTGACTAAGATATGAATGAAAGAAATCCAAGGTAACAGAGCCATCGAGGTGCAGTTCAAGCTTTTGGAGCAGTATGTAGTGAGTAACGAGAGAGAGAGAGAGAGAGAGAGAGAGAGAGAGGAGAGGAGAGAGAGAGAGGAGAGAGAGAGAGAGAGAGAGAGAGAGAGAGAGAGAGAGATGAGATGACAGTAGTGTGTCATCGCTATTTCTGGAGAATAAGCGTTATGAATGAATGGCTAACCTGCAGCGCGCGCATTCTAGCCTTGGCCTATCGCTGCACAGCGACATCACGTGACAATAAGAAGTTCCCACACAGGCACAGGCGTTACTGGCAGTAAAAGGACCTTGAACTTGACCCCAGGGTCAAGCGTTATTGGACATCACAAGATCGAGCTGTAGCTCACTGTATAAAGTAGTGGCCACATGGATTACGTTTTACAGCTTATACCCTGAGTTATGAGATTTTTTCCTGACTTAGGAGTTTATTGGCCACCTTTGACTTAACGTTTCACGGCTTATGCAGTAGATCGGAGATAGTGGCGCCATGTTTATCACGGCCCGGTTCTAATTTATACACGTGTCGAGCTGTGTAATATCACTACAACAAGGCACTTTTTATAAATAAATAAATGAACTTCACTAAGATCTACACATACATTCAGAACAGATAATCCAGGGAGAGAGAGAGAGAGAGAGAGAGAGAGAGAGAGAGAGAGAGAGAGAGAGAGAGAAAGAGAAAGAGAGAGTGCGCACAAGTTACTTCCCTTTGTTCTCCCGCTTAAGTAGTGGCCACATTTGGCTTACGTTTTACGGGTTCTGAGATTTTTCACTGACCGGAATTTTGACTGGCGGCCACACTTTATCAGTTTAGTGGACACATCTGGCTTACGTTTAACGGCTTATGTATAGGGTCGGAGGTAGTAGTGGCGCCCACTGAACTAAAGAGATCAGTGAGTGGTGCCATGTTTATCACGGCTCAGTTCGAATTTATAATTCTTATAATTTAATTTGTATTTTTTTTTATGTAGTTCAAATTATTTAATTTTGTATATTGTTTTTAAGTTTGATTTTGAATAGGTGCATATATTATACATCAAATCTACTTTTTGACTGACAAAACTGTACCCGAGAGGTAAATGAAAGCCCTCGACAAGTGTTGGATATGCTATGCGTTTTTTGACTGACAAAGTTGTAGATGCAATTGTTAGTAATCTTCTTGCTTGCTAGTTAGTTAGTCATTGCTTATAGCACCCACACTGCAAAGAGTTAGTTATTCATTGCTTACAGGGTCCAGCGGACTGCAAAGAGCCGAATCAGGACCACAAAATCAAGACCACAAGTTCGCTCAAAGAGGACTCGCCCCTGATTCGCATAAAAGATCTGCCGAAACAACCCTAGTGGTAAAACTGAAGGCACTCCACCAGCCGGTCACTTTACAAAAAAAGACACCCCACGCAGGAGACGCTGAGGCTATACTCTAATTTATCGAACCCCCGTTTACAAAAAACAAAATAGAATATAAACATCATTATAAAATATCAACAAAACACATACATATAAAATGCCTACATTGCCAAATAATAACATCATAGGAAGCCCCAGTGATCAATGGCAGAAAGCCTTCAATATTCCCAAGCTGATCCAACAGACCTCACACACAAATGAGAAGTTTTGTCCTGGAAGAGTTTTAAAAAAACAACGGTATGTGACTGGTCTAGAGGAGAAGAAGATAGTATAGTAGATTGATAGAACAGAGTATAGGAATGAGAAAGAACAAAGGATAAAGACAGCGACAGTGGGCATTTAAAGCACTAAATTTAATAATAAAAAGGAAATTGCTTTCTACACAGGAAAAACATACGACTTACACACAAGATATTTTTCTTGGCTATAATGTAGAGAACATGCAAAGAAAAGAAATGCAACTGATTAACCATATTTTATTGATTGGAAAAATGTGTATTAGTAAATTCAGATATGGAGACAGATTGATAATTGAATATATTTTTGATTATGAAATGAAGCTTAGAGGCTTTTAAAAAAAGATTAATAATGACGAACATATGCAATGACAACCGGAAAACTTCCTATTGCTTTTGAGAGGCTTACATGTTGTATAAATTTATGTTAAATTAGGTAAGTTTTCCTGCTCTCTGTGAATTGACTGCAAACGACGTTCAATTGATTGAGTTGTTGCTGTCCACACCCTCCTCCTTTTTTATTTTATTTTTTATTTTTATGTTTATTTATTTATTTATTTTCTCTTTTTTTTTCTCTTTTTTTTTAAATTTGCCGGGTTTTTTTTCCTCTCTCCATTTATTTATTTTAATCTTCCTCATTTAAAATCGTTGCTTGCATTGTACTACGGTTGCCCCGTCAGGGCCAGCCGCCTTCCTGCAGTTCTGCTGCCTAAACAGCCGCCGCACCTCCGATTCTTCAATGACGAAGGGCGGGGCAGTGAAGAGGCAGAGTCGGGGGGCGTGACGGTAACGGGGGTGGTGTTCTGCCGATCGAACCGAGCGTAGAACTCGGAGGTCTTTGTTGTCTGCGTCAGCAGGAGGGGCCTTTTTCTTGATGTTGGTGATGGTCTGCAGGCCCTGCCAGACTGCGCGAGAAGTGTGCTTCCAGCTTCTGGTGATACTGCCACTTGGCCGCGCGGATTGCTTTCTCCAGTTTGCGTTGGCGTGTCGGTAGGCCGTCTGGTCTCTGCTAATAATATTTTAAATAACTCAAAGAAAGCAATCAAGTGAGGTTTTGACCCACTAAAACGACATTTAGATATCTAATAATTTGGCATGTTTCAATATAAAATTAAACCATTCATCCGTTTGAAAGTTATTTTCACAACCAAATAAGACAGTACATTTTTAAAATCTCAGTTTTGTTGCATGATCACGTGTGTTGTTTGTTTGTTTCAAATGTCGTTTTAAATCATTCCAAAACCTATATGAGTGCGGACAAGACCCTAAATGATGAAGAATTGTGTCTTTATCGCAGGACACTATGACCATCGTTATAATTATACAAGTTGGATGCAAGACAATAAAAAATTACTTTGACCTTGCTCGGTTTCATTGGCCTGTGCGCTGTGGGGTGAATGAACATTGAGGTTTAACCTCCACAACCACCCTTGGCCATTCGGCAGACGGGGATAACCATCCCAGGGGAAGACGGGGTAGGTACCTAGCTCAACACTGAATCACCAGAGCAATTTTCCAGTTCTTCCATATTCTGACCTGCGTTGTATGACTGGATCTTATTGTAAACGGCTGTGGCAGACTGAATGGTCTAATCAAATTATTTCAAATTCTTCCAGAATGAGATTTATCTGCTTCTTTGCATAACTGCATCCATCCGCAAAGAAGAAACTGTTTTGCCTCGCCTTCATATTGGGCATACTTATGTCACCCATAGTTTCTTTTTAAAAGGAGAAGAACCACCATGGTGCTTTGCATGTGACGAATCCTTTTTCGTTCGCCATTTTATTTCTGAATGTGCTGATCTGGTTGATGAAAGGGAAATATATTTTGGTTCAATACCTCTCGGTGAGATTTTTAAAGTATGCAATAGTCAGCACCTGTTTCAATTTTTACATGATGTTGGTTTGTCCAATTTAAATGTTAATAGTTTAGCCTGACTTCACTTCATTTTGTGTGGTCCTGATTGGGCTCGTGACAAAATCCGCTGGACCCTATAAGCACTGAGCACAAGCGCCTGTGGCACTGAGTATCTATCTATCTATCAATCATACTGCTAAAATGGACAGTGAACATGGCCAGTTTTTATTTCGCCCATCATGGGATTCGAACCTGGGTCATCGGTGTGCCAAACGAACGCTCAACCACTTGAGCTACGGCAGTAGGACACTGTGGAGGTATATATAAAACAAAACAATACAATGTAATATAATATTTACAACACAGTAAAATACAATACAACAGTCAATAATACAATACAACACAACGCAACGCCTGTGCCTGTGACAGCGTGAGAACCTTTTTTAAAGTCACGTGATGCCACAGTGCAGCGGGAGGCCAAGGTTAGCAAGCGCGCGCGGCACAGTTGATCCATTCAGACCACATAACACATTTAAGTACTCCAGAAATAGCAAGGACACAGTTTTCGCCTCTCTCTCTCTCTCTCTCTCTCTCTCTCTCTCTCTCTCTCTCTCTCTCTCTCTCTCTTTCTCTCAGGATCGATCCTATGGGGCCTTTACTATTTTCTGCCTAAATAAATAATCTTCTCATTTATATTCCTACTTCACGTGAACTCTTTGCTGATGACACCACATTACACTCCGAGGATACAGAAAAACGTAATTTAGCCTCCTCTTTACAAATAGCGGCAAATGAACGTACAGGAATGGTCTGAATTTAATCACATGACTCATTAATCCAGACAAAACTAAATCCACGCTAATAACTGCTAGACAAAAACGGCAAAATTCTATAAAACTTCCTCCCTTAAAGCTTTGCAACGAAACAGTTAAGAAGTAAAATGCCATAAACTTTTTGGCGTGACATTAGATAATAATTTGTCTTGATTGCAACATATTTTAAATCTTAGTAGAACTATTTCCAGAAGGACTTATCAATTATCAAGGATTAAAAATTACTTAAATCTGCAGTCTCATGCACTATTCTATTTGGGACATATTCAACCATTTATTTATTATTCTGTAACTATATTAGCAATGCCATGAAGCCTTTATTTAGGATTCACAAACGTGCAATTAAAATGGTTATTCTTAAAAACAAAATCTCTCTGAATGATTACAAACAGATCAACATACTACCTCTTGCCAACAGATTAAAATTAAATAAAGGAATTTTGATGCATAAGATCCTTTCTGGTAATACACCCTCCTATAGCCTATCTCTCTTCTCTAGGAAAACTGCCAGATTTTTTACCACACTAAA
Organism: Oncomelania hupensis; assembly: GCA_036898135.1. Classification (NCBI taxonomy): domain Eukaryota; kingdom Metazoa; phylum Mollusca; class Gastropoda; order Littorinimorpha; family Pomatiopsidae; genus Oncomelania; species Oncomelania hupensis. The sequence continues at coordinate 22,308,781 of CM072514.1, forward strand.
TATCCCATTTCTAAGAATTGATCTGTTTAAAACCAGTCTGTCATATTCAAGTTCCATTTTATGGAATAACTTTGCAGAAGTTCTCCGCAGTGCAGTCACTAAATACACATCCTTTAGAAACCATCTTTTACAGCACATTAAAAATTAGTTAATTGGCTACTCACCAAGAGTTCTACATTCATAACTTTAATTAGATTGTTTTACATATGTTGTGTGTGTGTGTGCGCGCGCGCGCGAACACGCATATCTTGATTATAGTGTTGCATTATGATGTTATTGTTATACAGTTATTTTGCTTTACTAATTGTTATTGTTACAACCCCCAAGGGCAGGATGTAAAAAAGCACACCTAGTGCTTAATCTTTTACCCTTGTTAAATAAAATTCTCTCCTCTTCTCTCTCTCTCTCTAACTTACAACTTTATCCCGTCTACCAACTGCCCTGCCCGTAAGTCCCCTATATACTCATAGTGTCCGGGGACGTTAATCTACTTACCTACCCTACCCGTATACTTCTGAGTCCCATTCATTATTCTGTAATTCAACCGTTCCTTCTCATAAACACACCCACTTACACACACACCCACACCCACTGTTACACACTGTTTTTTTTAATATTAATAGTTGATTCAGCCCCGATGCTTGAATCTTGGTAAGTGATAAGTGTAACTCAGATTCGTTTATCCAGTGAGCAGCATGTTCATTCAGCAACAAGGCAGGAGTCGTCGTATAAAGTTTTCCAACTTTATTCGGCAAACATCAACAACTGCATTAAAGATCGCTTTCCGAAAATCACTTCAAAGATCAGCATTAAAAATCATCATCAATCTCTATCAATCACTCTTTCACTCCTCCAAGCAGACACAGCGCATTATTTATATAGCCTCTCAGCAATCAGGACAAAGTTGGAACATTCCAGCATGACGCAATAACATCCATTCAAAGTAATATTCGTCACCGGAACTATTACATCATTATGTTTAGGAGAATCGCTTAACTATTACCAGATTTATCTCGAAGCTTCGGTCGATAATAAACAAGTAAGTCCTGAAAATCTCAACAATATCGACCGAAGAAAATTATACAAAGCTTCTTCTAGCAACACTCTGTTATTGCATGCTTTGCAAAACAAATGATCGGATCTATCGTGCGCGTCTCAAACGTAACAAACAAACACACACACACACACAAACACACAAACACACATGCAAATGCACACTCACAAACACCACCACCACCACATGCTTCATAACAAAACCAGAACAAACAGAAACAGTGATGTGAACATACTAAAAAGTCACGTTAAATTTGTCACGAACACTGAAGAAGAAAAAAAACCAAGAGTCATTATTATATTTGCACCGGGTGGACATGTAAGGAAATAGAAAAAACAACAACCACTCCCCCCCCCACCCAACTCACCAACCCTCACACTCCATACCCCAACCCCCTCTATTCCCTTTCACTGCAACAAAAAATAAGCAAATAAATGCAAGATAACTCTAACTGCAACAACAACAACAGCAGCAACAACAACAACAACAACGATAATAATAATAATAATAATAATAATAATAATAATAATAATAATAATAATAATAATAATAATAATTATTATTATTATTATTATAATATATTTTCTCATTCACGTTCAAACAACAACAAAAAAGTGTCATCTTGGCGACTTGATTCACTGTGCACGCACAAGTAGGCCTACAGGTTACACCTTAGACTGAAGTCAGGATACGATGCGTGCATACTGGATGTGTAATCGGAAAGCAGAAATCGGTGCTCAAGGTCAGGGTCACCCAACACACAGCCTTCCGACGCCTTGTCCGCTGTCCTGCACACCCCTCACCAGAACGACTCTGATGCCGACTCCCATGCTAACGTCAACCACCACTCTTGTCGTCGCTTCCTGGCGAAGAGGCTGTGGCATGGCCACCGCCGGCAGCTGACAGTCGTCATGGTGATGAGAGTGCAAACGAATGTCCGGTCCGTCGCTCCATCGTCCGTTGTCGGCAGCACAAAAGAAGCAGCGGATCCGGTCATCGGAGGTCCGCACATATCCCCGTGACGCCAGCCGTGGCCCGTGGTCCTCCCCATCGTGGTCCGGAACAGGAAAGGTGTGGAGCCTGGCCAGTTTGGAATAGAAGAGCCTGTAAAACGTCACATTGTCACAAATCAAAAATAATTTAGCATTGTGTGGAGGCGTAATTTAGGCCTGTTGGCGCCCCTACGACCTTCGAGTTACAAGATAGGATAGGATAGGATAGGATAGGAAAGGAAGCAAACTACAAACACAAATCAGTCGGGCACCGCCACAACGAAGACACACTCACATCGTCTCACTCTGACTCAGCAGTTATACTAAAACGTCTGCTAAATGTAAACCATAACACTTGAAAACCACAAAAAATATGTATATCACATTAGGCCTAAGTGGGCACCAGTGGGCAGAGGGTTTGAGTTAGATCTTGTATCGACCAGCGCCCTGAGCAGCTCATGAGCAGGAAAAGCGCTATCTAACGACAATGAAATAAATACACATTAAAAATATAAATAAACAATACACGCAAACATTACTACTAAAGATGATGGCTCAGCACAAAATACATAACAAAACGTAAACTATTAAGTAGCGAAGAAAATAGCGAAGAAAATAAACAATTCCCTACCCCACCCTTCACCTGCACCATGAAAGAGCTATAGCATCCACCTCTGATTAACATAGAACCAAGAAACAAAAAGTCATTAATATAATTACAATATTTATTTATCTGTTTACTTAAACGTTCTTATATTGTAGCTCAAGAGCTGCTCAAGTCGCTGGTCGAGACTGGATCTAACTCTAGACTGCTTGAACAATTCAAGCACTAAAAAGTATTTAAACGTCAAAGATAAGGCTGCAACAGATGATGATGATGTGATCTTGTAAGGCGCCAAAAAAATCCATGTACGTAGTGTTCATGCTCTATGCGCACTAAGAGGGTGATTCAGCCATATTAAAACAAGTAAGTTTTTAGTCCTTTCTTGAAGGACAACATATATACAATTCTAAGAAAGAAAGTCGACCCTTCACCCACCCCTCCACCCCTAAGAGTGAGTGGCAACGGTTTGTGGCGTGGGGTGGGAGAGGGGGAGGGTCTATACACTACCGGCAAATAAAAACTATCACAAATGGGATGCGATCAACTAGTCCGTTGCGTTTTTCTGGCACCCACGAGTTGTATATAAAAAAAATGTTGTTTTAAGTTTCTCAGTGAACCCTGCCTTAAAGAACCGTCGATCATGGTATTTAAGAAAGATTTACCATGACAATGGCTATAACGGACGCCTAGACAGAACATTTTCCTGTCAGGAACCGAAATACGTTTTTCTCTCACAATTATTTTGAGGATTTGTCGCAACTTTTGATGAAATTTAGACCTTCTCCAAAATCCCTAGTGTGTAAGTCTTTAAGTGCCGGTAGTGTAAAAGTACTTTAATTACGAGTGTATCAGTTCACAAACAGTTTATACATACGACTGCATAACAGGCATAATCATCACACAAAGCCAGGCTTGGTTCTGAACTGATTGAACAACAAAAATAACAACAACAACATTCATTGACAGCAAGCAAAAAAAAAAGGGGGAAGCTTATAAAGCTGAGGAATATAAATTAAAATTAAACGTGTAGGCCTACTACTAAAACTAACAGTTTACAACAACAACAATTCAGAACATACCTTTCGCCCATTTTCTAAATATCGTTGCACTTGCAGATATTTCACAAACTCTTTGTTGAAAACAACAAACATAAATTGCGGGTTGTTGCAAAAAGTGTAAACAGTTTGAACCACTGCAATCGCATATCATACACAATAGGCTTGCTGCAAGCCTGTAACTTGTCGTACGCGTGATGCTTTCATGACGGTGTGACATCGTCACAGCAGTGAGCTTTTTTCCAGCTCTCTGATTGTCACAGTTCCTAGTATCTTAGCTGGGCTGGGAGCGAATGGGAGCATTCTGATTGGTCGACGCGTTACAAAATTCGACGCATGCGCACAGTGCTATCATAGCAAAGACTATAAATACCAAGAATGTTAGTGAGCGGCAGTACACCCGATTGGGGGTGGCTTTTGTATTGCATGTTTTTATTTTTTCCTTTTAGTGAGTTATGTGTGTAGGTTAAGTGGTTTTAAGATCTTTTTATCATGTACGTTGGTTGGTGAATTGAGGTGGGCAATAGCAGCCCTATCCGGAGTAATTTTATCGTTCTTATTATATGTCTTATACTTCTTACACCTTAATGGCACGTGGTTCTTGGACCACCTTGCCTTGTCTTCGTACGCTGCATGCGTATTAATTTGGTTGATTAATTAGTTATATGGTGCTGGTTTTATTCTGCAATTAATGGCGTGGGCCCTATGAGCTCCTCCAAATTTTTCCTGCGTATGTATTATAAACACGTTGGTCTTAGGACCTCCTTTTTATTATTTTACTCATATTTGGAGTAATTTTAACCTTTTTTCTTAATGTTTTAACCATGCTTATTAGGGATCCTTGTGGCTTTTGCCACCTTCCCATGTATTTGTATGCTTTATAAGCGTTGTAGGTCCCTATTGCTATATAAGCGTTTTAGTAATATATGTTCTGTTGTTGTATGAATGATGTATGTAAGCCATGTTTTAACAATTTTAACTTGCATTTTTAGTCAGGTCCCATATATGCGCAAGTGTCCGGGGACTATAATCTAATAAACGAAACGAAACGAAACGATGAGCGGCAGCCGATCCCTATCACTGCCGTTGAATTCGCCCGAGCCCTTAGCGCATGTAATACCAGCAAGGGACGGGGACCCGATGGCCTACATTATCTTATGTTTAAAAAGGCTCCTGTAGCCTTCAAACAGCAAATTTTAAAATTGTTTAATAAATGTTATAGTACTGGGACTGTCCCGGGGGCTTGGCGGGTGTCAACGGTTATTCCGATTCCTAAGCCTCATAAACCCAGGCAGAGCATTTCTAGTTATAGACCAATAGCTTTAACATCCCATCTTTGTAAAGTTTATGAAAGAATTTTAAAGGCTAGGCTAGATCATTTTTGTGATGTTAACAAAGTCGTCTCTAGCTCCCAAGCTGGCTTTCGCCGCGGTCGATCTATAACTGACCATCTGGTCAGATTAAACGAACACTTGCGCAGAGCGCGGGCGCGTCGCCGCACCGTCCTTGCCTGTTTTTTTGACGTGGAAAAGGCGTTTGATACGATTTGGCACGCGCGCTTGGTAGAGAAGTTGCGACGGTTAGGTTTAGATTTACACTTGCTTCATTTCATTAGTGCCTTTCTGAAAGATAGGTCGATCCGAGTGCGATGGGATGGTTACACCACCCAGTGTGGGACACTCTCTATGGGTGTCCCGCAGGGTTCCGTGATCGCTCCACTGTTATTCATCATAGCCACGGCTGAGGTCACTGCTGGATGTTCTCCCAGTTCAGTCGCGGTCACATACGCGGATGATATTTTGGTCTGGCGGACCACGCGCTGCCGACGGATCGGGAGAGACCGTGCATTTTTCGATAAAGACCATGCTGATTTTCAAAAAGATGTTGATTCTATCGTTGCGGCGTTGTCCGCTGAGGGTTTACGTCTATCACCCGGTAAGACGGTGTTCATTCCGTTTTCACTCAAATGGAATACAAAATTTTTAGATTTTCCGCTGCGGGTGGACGGGACTGACATTGTGCCGGCTAGGGAGGTCCGTTATCTGGGTATCCTTTTCAGGCATAATGGCAGTTTCGCCCCTCAAATTAACAGGAACATTTCTTCAGCATATTCGGCTTCCCGTGTCATTCACGTTATTCGTAGAGAGGCTTGGGGCCGGGATCCCCGGGACGCTGTTTCCCTCTATTATTCCTTGGTTCGGTCACGACTGCTGTTTGGAGCCGAACTTTTGTACAATATCTCTGATCATCAGATGAGCAGGCTAGTTGGGGCTGAATGCGCCATCCTCAGGCGTCTGCTGGGGCTGGCCAGTTCGGTCCCCACTAGGATTGTTTACCAGCTATCGGGCATACTGCCTCTTTGGCACCAGATTCGTAAGGCCTGTGTTGGATATGTTTGCAGGGCTAGGGGGGTTACAAATTCAACTGAATGCGAGTTGTTATACTCTTTTAATCCTCCCTGGGGGGCGCGTCAATTGACTGGCATTGGGGTGGCTGTTGAGCCACTGTTGCGCGAAGCCGTAGGGTCCAGCAGGAGCTTTGAACAGGTACCCGATGTTCTGGCGCCACCTTGGTCGACCCCTCCTATTGACGTCTCGGTGGGTTTTGATGGTTTAGCTAGGGAAAGGGACCTCCCAATTATAACACAACTGGCAAGAGAGCGGGTGGCTGATATGAATATGACTTTAAAGGTGTACACAGACGGTTCGGTTGCGGATGATGGTGCCGCTGGTTGTGGTTTCCACATTGCAGACGTAGGGGACTGGTCTTTTGGCGCTCCGCCGGGATCTTCTACATTGACAGTTGAACTGCTGGCCATGCGCCAGTCCTTATCCGCGTTGGCGAAGATCGAGTTGCCATTAGGGACCAATGTGGCACTAATTTCCGATTCACAGGCCGCACTTCAGGCCCTTGAGAAGGGTACGTCCAGGGCAAGACCAGAAATAGTTGCAGATGTGTTGCGGCATGCGACTGACCTTAGGGCGAGGGGGACGGCGGTTGCGGCTGTATGGGTCCCATCGCATGTAGGCATTGATGGTAATGAGGCGGCTGATCGGGCCGCTGGGGTTGGCTCTCGGGGAGAGGCCCCCATGTCTATCCGGGTGGGACCATCCGTCTCAGAGGCGGCGGGTCACACACATAGTTTGCTTTGGAAGCGTTGGAGGGCCGAATTTTGCGAGTGGAGCGTTGGCCGCAAGCATTATTTTTCTGAACCGACTTCTAAACCATTTCCCCTGTATACTGCTCTACCCTATAATCTTAAAACCGTATTAATGCGACTTCTATCTGGTCACTGGCGAACTAGGTGGACAGAGGCCCGGTGTGTTTGTGGTGAGTTTCCAAGCTTTGAACATTGTTTATTCGAGTGCCAGCTGTTGGAGGCGCATTTCGGATCTCTGCGCGGGCTGCTCCGGGTGAACGGTGGGCAACTGGATTTGGAGGGTCTCTGGAGCCTGGTTGAGAGGGAGGGGTCCAGTTTGCTGGTACATGCTGCTAACTTAATCATAGAATCTGATGTTTTTTCCCTGCTGTAATGCTTCATTTTGGTGGATTTCAGCAGCCACTATCTCTAATATCAGTGTTCATTTTCTCTGTTGGTGTTCGCTTTGCCATAGCATAATTGCTGTTTAACATTGTTCGGTATAGCTTTACTGCTTATTACTGACTGCCTATAACATGCTTTGTTGTTAGCGGTTGGTCCCTAACCACCGCGTTCAGTTTTGCCTGGTATAGCTTTACTGCTTATTACTGACTGCCTATAACATGCTTTGTTGTTAGCGGTTGGTCCTCGACCACCGCGTTCAGTTCTGCCTGGTATAGCTTTACTGCTTATTGCCATAACATGCTTTGTTGCTAGCGGTTTTGGTCTTCGACCACCGCGTTCAGTTTTGCCTGCTTATTGCAATCTGTTTGCCTGGCCGTTTTTTGTTGATGTTTGCTTTCTTGTTTGGCTTCTGTATCCAAATCTAATTTATACACCCGATTGGTGGTGGCCTTTGTATCGCATGCTTTTATTTTATCATTTTAGTGAGTTATGTGTGTAGGTTAAGTGGTTTTAAGATCTTTTTATCATGTACGTTGGTTGGTGAATTGAGGTGGGCAATAGCAGCCCTATCCGGAGTAATTTTATCGTTCTTATTATATGTCTTAAACTTCTTACACCTTAAATGGCACGTGGTTCTTGGACCACCTTGCCTTGTCTTCGTACGCTGCATGCGTATTAATTTGGTTGATAAATTAGTTATATGGTGTTGGTTTTATTCTCTTAAATAATGGCGTGGGCCCTATGAGCTCCTCCAAAGTTTTCTTGCGTATGTACTATAAACACGTTGGTCTTAGGACCTCCTTCTTATTATCTTACTCATACTTGGAGTAATTTTAACCTTTTTTTTAATGTTTTAATCATGCTTATTAGGGATCTTTGTGGCTTTTGCCACCTTCCCATGTACTCGTATGCTTTATAAGCGTTGTAGTGTCCCTATTGCTATATAAGCGTTTTAGTAATATATGTTCTGTTGTTGTATGAATGATGTATGTAAGCCATGTTTTAACAATTTTAACTTGCATTTTTAGTCAGGTCCCATATATGCGCAAGTGTCCGGGGACTATAATCTAATAAACGAAACGAACGAAACGTGTGTGGTAGACTTTTGTGAGTCTCCTCTCTGAAAATCCTTAACGGGAAGAGAGGGGACTATAAACTGATAAAAAAAAAAAAGTGTGTAAAATTTACCCAGTCACGCTCCACTACCCTCATACAATATGTGACGTGGGACTTTAATCTACCCTCTATCTATCTGTGTAAAATTTACCCAGTCACGCTCCACTACCCTCATACAATATGTAGAGGCCGCTACAGTGTGCGCGTGAACCGTGTGTAGCGCTGCAAATTTACGCGCATGCTCACAGAGTCCGGAAAGAACGTCAGTGTCGAAGAAAACCTAAAAGCTTTACTTCAGACTATTATGTTGGAGTTAATTGACGATTCGGACCAGGACGAATGTAGAGGGGACTCGTTAAAGACAATTTATGGACAAATAAAAAAAACTGTGGCACATATCTTTCGCTACCGCCAGCGTCCGCCATTTTTGTATGAGCTTTCATACAATCCAATGCGTGCTCGAGAGGTGTAGGAAAAAGTAGCACTACGTGTTCATACGCAGTGACTGTGAACGGCTGCGCAGCAATACATAGTCATACATAGTGCCATCGTGAACGCAACCCAGCTGCTTGTCGGCATTATTGTATTGACTTTACTTCTTCGTCCCCAATATGCCATAAGGTGTTGGGGGACGTAAATTTTACCCAACGAACGAACAAAAGTGTGTGAAAGTCTCCTCTCTGAAAATCCTTTATCGGGAAGAGAGGGGACTATAAACTGATTTTAAAAAAAAAAAGTGCGTTCGGTAGCACAACAACAACGTGTGTTCGTATACGCTTAAGGTGTCCGGGGACGTAAATCTACTAAAAAAAAAAAAAAAAAAAAGTGTGTTCGTAAAGTGGTGTTTTACCCGTCCCCTATACGCTTAATGTGTCCGGGGACGTAAATTTACTCCAAAGTGTGTTCGTCTACAAGGTGTGATCATATTATTTTCCCCTTTACCAACAACTGCAGCTACAAGGATCAGGAACAACGAAATAGGACGTTAAGCTTCGTTGTTCCTCCTTGTAGCTGACAGTTATAACTTTAGGATCTCTTGGCCTATCGGTTAGGAAGGAGTCCAACAACTCTAAGGCTGTAACCTAGGCCCCCCATTTTTGTTAGGGATTTAAATTTCTTAAATTTTTGAAATTTTTGTAACTCGATTTTATCTATAATTTAGCATGTATAACCTTTTGTAATAATTAAAGATCATTTAGATCTGCTCTCGAGCGATTCTTAAATTTTGTACATTACTTTTCACATTTTTATATTGTAGACCCGATTCTGACATATCAATAGCCTGGCCAGACCTGGTCTGTCATTCATATAAAAATAAATTTTTCAATACAATATCCATTTTTCTCCGTTGGGGGGGGAGGGGGGGGGGGGATTCGTATTCTTGACCACCTGATTTCCGGTTACCTTTTTATCTTCCCGCGGTCCTTGCCGGCCTTCTTCCCTTTTTGTTGAGCCATCTTTGGCATTTTTATATAGACAGCATTTTTGCTGGGTTTTATTGTCCCGAATGTTCACATGGGGACGTAAAAATTCCTATATTCCCCCCCTTCCCAGTCCCCTATTCGCGCTTGTGACGCGGGACTTTAATTTACCCACCTACCTTCCTCAGGGTGAGCACTCGGCCGCCAGTCACCTATGTCCGGTCAGGAAGGAGCGTACGCTAGCCAACAGTCTGCGAGCGGTCACCTTTATGCCTCAGGCACAAGCTATTAGCTTGGCTAAGAGCCAGATCCGTTCAGAAGCGACACGGTCATATGCTGCTGCGGTTTCTTCCGCGCGGCGGCCTGATGCGGCCTCCGGTGGCGCAGGGGGAGGGGGGGGGGGGGGTCCGCCTGGAGCTGGTGGACCGGTTCAAATTGGTAGTCCTGTTGACAGGCCGGGCGCGACTGCTGTTGCATGCACCGGGTGGCCGGGACAGCGGGCCGTTGCCCTGTGTTGGCGGCCGAGATACAGTGGTAGAAAGGGTGGGGGATCCCTGGGTGGCCATCCGGGGTTTGGAGGGGACCATCGAGCGGCTTACACGGACCGTGACCGCATTGTCGGCAACCGTGGCTGCCCTAACTAAGCGTCTGGAGGCTGCCTCCTCGGCTGAGGAGTCTGATGATACTCCTATGGAGGTACCGGCTATGGTCACTAGGTGTGATCGGTCTATTCAGGCTTCGACGCCTGCGCCGGTCTTAAGAGAGAAGATTTTGGGAGTTTTGGCCCCGTTACACGATGAACTAGGCCAAAATACAGTTAATTATCTGGAGAAGGCCTTAGTGAAATGTTTTCGTGAGCTAGCGTCGCAGGTTGTCTCTTTGGATAAGCTTGCGTCCGCGGCCAGCGATACTGGCTGATCGTAGCTCACACTTGATTGTAATTTTAATCTGTTTTGATGGGTTTCTTTTTGGGGTGGAATTGCGCCGGCTTGCCGTGCGCCTGCCCTGTAATATAAGTGTTTTGTTGTTAGCGTTGTGTTAGGCCTACGTCTATAGCTTGTTTGGGTTGATTGTTTTTTCTGATGTATATAGTTTTAAATTAGATTTATTATTGGTCTTATATATGTATGTTTTATTTTTTTATCTTAACGTGTCTGTGGGTTGGATCGGCTGGTTTTTGCCGCTCTATGTTTATTATAATATAATTAATATACCTCCTCGCCTGGCGCAGGTGGGGTGGGGGGGGGGGGGGTGGGGTGGCTGCTCTACCGACCACGTGGCTTAGCCGTTTGAGGAGTAAAACCGTTACATCCGCAGGCATGTAGGCCTACCCATCTTTCAAACTCTGTTCTTTTCTTTTAGAAGTCAGGAAATCGGAAAAATACTAGGCCTACATCTTTCATGTAATCTTTGAATGAATAGCGTTCATCGCTATTGCCATGATACCATGGTTACCGGCATGTTTGTGTCGATGACGCAAAGGATTGTGGGAATGAATCTATTTTTAACATGGGGCTTGACCTTTCGAGCCTCGGCAGCCGAAGAGGTAACATCTCAAAACCTGAGCTCTCGTCGCAATTCAGTATACACTGTGTTCAGCTCGTTGATATACCTTAGCTTCACAATCGTCTACACCACAGAAGCTTTACAGTAAAAAGACATTGAAGAAAGGCAAGCGTTTCGTCGGCTAGATTTTGCTTCTGCGAAATTACAGCAAAAGAAGTAAATTGTGACTGTGAAACCGGACATTGTGGGACAATTTGAGGTCAGTTACTTCGAGTTTTGTAAAACGATACTTTTAATTTCTCGCAACCGTGTCTGTCTTGAGTGCACTCGGTAAAATCCAAGGAACTAAGTTATTGCTGGCAGAATTTCGTTTTCGTGATGTAAATTTATTGACTTTATCTCTTGTACCTAGTTCATACGGTCAAAATATTCGACATTTTGTCCGGTCCCCCTCCATTTTATTCCTCCACCCACGCCGTCATTCTTCAGTCGAGGACCACCCCAGACCCCATCCCTCCCCCTTTCTGTCGTCATCAAGCCCCAACCTCTCATCTCATCCCCAACCCCCTCCATCTAATTGAATGCACTCACGATTTCTTCGGTATGTGCTCTCCAGAGGATAATTGAAAATTAATTGACTGTTGACATTTTGTGAGCTTTAGTTACCAGCATCCTTGTTTACACGTGAAATTGCCACTTTCTTGCCATGTACTCAATGCAATCCACGTCACACAATGGACGAAAGGACGATTACATCAGTCAGCAATTTCCTCCACATTCGCACGAATATTTCGAAAAGCAGCTTTCTCGAATTCTCGATACAGTGCAAACACAAACCTCGCACCTGAGCTGTCAACTGGAGGACAACTTCTCACGTCTTGAGAAATCGGTGAGGGAAATCCGGGAAGACATGAGCAAACTACACCAAGAAACACAACAGATACGGCCTGAGGTGAAAACTCTTCATAATGCACAGCAAAATTCCGATTCAAGAATCAACACTCTGGAAGAGGAGCTGGACAAAATGGATGCGGCAACCAGGAAGAACAACGTGAAGTTTGTAGGCGTTCCTTGGGACGAGCGTTCTCCACTTCCAACCATCATAGAGCTTTTAAATGCCCATTCATCTTACGACCAATGGCGAGAGTTAGATTTTGAAACCGTGTACAGAGTTGGTCTAGGCAGAGGTTCGCGCCCCATCATTGTTGCGTTTGCCAGATTTTGCGACAAACTGGATGTCTTGAGGGATACAGAGCTCCGAGAAAGACTTACCGCTAGGGGTATCAAAATTGCCGCAGATTTAACCGCTAAGCAAAGGCAGAAGATCCAGAACTACAAACAACAGGGCAAGGTCGCATACTACAAAGGGGGGAAACTCTTCGTGAAAGATGGCCCATATCATCGACAGTTTGGTGGAGCGGTCAACGCAGGTCACAAGCCACCTCAAACCAGGCAAACCACCCAGATATCCGGCAGAAGAAATCCAAACGATGTCGGACCGAGTCAGGGAAACAATATGGCATCATCTGACAGTTCCAATTTTCAACAGAGATCATTTCCTATACCACACCCATTCGCCGCATATCCCCCATTCCCCTTCCCTCCCATCCCAGTGACTCAGTGGCAGTCGTGGAATACTTACACGCACCAACCAGCTATCGCCGTTACAAATACGGTGACACAAGACCAAGGTCACTGGGGTTTGCCAAAGGAAGAAAGAGAGAGAGAGAGAGAGAGAGAGAGAGAGAGAGAGAGAGAGAGAGAGAGAGAGAGAGAGAGAGAGAGATGACAGTAGTGTGTCATCGCTATGTCTGGAGAATAAGCGTTATGAATGAATGGCTAACCTGCAGCGCGCGCATTCTAGCCTTGGCCTATCGCTGCACAGCGACATCACGTGACAATAAAAAGTTCCCACACAGGCACAGGCATGGACCCTATATACTTAAATATAGAGTCCATGGGCACAGGCACGGACCTTTATTATAAAGGTCCGTGGGCACAGGCGTTACTGGCAGTAAAAGGACCTTGAACTTGACCCCAGGGTCAAGCGTTATTGGACATCACAAGATCGAGCTGTAGCTCACTGTATAAAGTAGTGGCCACATGGATTACGTTTTACAGCTTATACCCTGAGTTATGAGATTTTTTTCCTGACTTAGGAGTTTATTGGCCACCTTTGACTTAACGTTTCACGGCTTATGCAGTAGGTCGGAGATAGTGGCGCGATGTTTATCACGGCCCGGTTCTAATTTATAAACGTGTCGAGCTGTGTAATATCACTACAACAAGGCACTTTTTATAAATAAATAAATGAACTTCACTAAGATCTACACATACATTCAGAACAGATAATCCAGAGAGAGAGAAAGAGAGAGGGCGCACAAGTTACTTCCCTTTGTTCTCCCGTTTAAGTAGTGGCCACAGTTGGCTTACGTTTTACGGGTTATGAGAATTTTCACTGACCACACCTTATCAGTTTAGTGGACACAACTGGCTTACGTTTAACGGCTTATATATAGGGTCGGAGGTAGTGGCGCCCACTGAACTAAATAGATCAGTGAGTGGCGCCATGTTTATCACGGCTCGGTTCGAATTTATAATTCTTATAATTTATTTTTTTTAAATGTATTTCAAATAATTTAATTTTGTATATTGTTTTTAGGTTTGATTTTTGAATAGGTGCATATATTATACATCAAATCTACTTTTTGACTGACAAAGCTGTACCCGAGAGGTAAATGTAAGCCCTTGACAAGTGTCGGATATGCTATGCGTTTTTTGACTGACAAAGTTGTAGATGCAATTGTTAGTAAGCTAATCTTCTCATTGCTTACAGGGTCCAGCGGACTGCAAAGAGCCGAATCAGGACCACAAAATCAAGACCACAACTTCGCTCAAAGAGGACTCGCCCCTGATCAGCATAAAAGATCTGCCGAAACAACCCTAGTGGTAACACTGAAGGCACTCCACCAGCCGGTCACTTTACAAAAAAACACCCCACGCAGGAGACGCTCAGGCTGTACTCTAATTAATCGAAACCCCGTTTACAAAAAACAAAATAGAATATAAACATCATTATAAAATATCAACAAAACACATACATATAAAATGCCTACATTGCCAAATAATAACATCATAGGAAGCCCCAGTGATCAATGGCAGAAAGCCTTCAATATTCCCAAGCTGATCCAGCAGACCTCACACACAAATGAGGAGTTTTGTCCTGGAAGAGTTTTCAAGAAAAACGGTAGGTGACTGGTCTAGCGGAGAAGAAGATAGTATAGTAGATTGATAGAACAGACTATATGAATGAGAAAGAACAATGGATAAAGACAGCGACAGTGGGCATTTAAAGCACTAAATTTAATAATAAAAAGGAAATTGCTTTCCACACAGGAAAAAACATACGATTTACACACAAGATATTTTTCTTGGCTATAATGTAGAGAACATGCGAAGAAAAGAAGTGCAACTGATTAACCATATTTTATTGATTGGAAAAATGTGTATTAGTAAATTCAGATATGGAGACAGATTGATAATTGAATATATTTTTGATTATGAAATGAAGCTTAGAGGCTTTAAAAAAAAGATTAATAATGACGAACATATGCAATGACAACCGGAAAAGTGCCTATTGCTTTTGAGAGGCTTACATGTTGTATAAATTTATGTTAAATTAGGCAAGTTTTCCTGCTCTCTGTGAATTGACTGCAAACGACGTTCAATTGATTGAGTTGTTGCTGTCCACACCCTCCTCCTTTTTTATTTTATTTTTTATGTTAATGTTTATTTATTTATTTATTTTCTCTGTTTTTTCTCTGTTTTTAAAACTTGCCATTTTTTTTCCTCTCTCCATTTATTTATTTTAATCTTTCTCATTTAAAATCGTTGCTTGCATTGTACTACGGTTGCCCCGTCAGGGCCAGCCGCCTTCCTGCAGTTCTGCCGCCTAAACAGCCGTCGCACCTCCGATTCTTTAATGACGAAGGGCGGGGCAGTGAAGAGGCAGAGTCGGGGGGCGTGACGGTAACGGGGGTGGTGTTCTGCCGATCGAACCGAGCGTAGAACTCCGAGGTCTTTGTTGTCTGCGTCAGCAGGAGGGGCCTTTTTCTTGATGTTGGTGATGGTCTGCAGGCCCTGCCAGACTGCGCGAGAAGTGTGCTTCCAGCTTCTGGCGATACTGCCACTTGGCCGCGCGGATTGCTTTCTCCAGTTCGCGCTTGGCGTGTCGGTAGGCCGTCTGGTCTCTGCTAATAATATTTTAAATAACTCAAAGAAAGCATTCAAGTGAGGTTTTGATCCACTAAAACGACATTTAGATATCTAATAATTTGGCATGTATCAATATAAAATTAAACCATTCATCCGTTTGAAAGTTATTTTCACAACCAAATAAGACAGTACATTTTTAAAATCTCAGTTTTGTTGCATGATCACGTGTGTTGTTTGTTTTTTTCAAATGTCGTTCTAAATCATTTCAAAACTTAAAAGAGTGCGGACAAGCCCCTAAATAATGAAGAATTGTGTCTTTATCGCAGGACACTATGACCATCGTTATAATTATACAAGTTGTATGCAAGACAATAAAAACTTACTTTGACCTTGCTCGGTTTCATTGGCCTGTGCGCTGTGGGGTGAATGAACATTGAGGTTTAACCTCCACAACCACCCTTGGCCATTCGGCAGACGGGGATAACCATCCCAGGGGAAGAGGGGGTAGGTACCTAGCTCAACAGTGAATCACCAGAGCAATTTTCCAGTTCTTCCATATTCTGACCTGCGTTGTATGACTGGATCTTATTGTAAACGGCTGTGGCAGACTGAATGGTCTAATCAAATTATTTCAAATTCTTCCAGAATGAGATTTATCTGCTTCTTTGCATAACTGCATCCATCCGCAAAGAAGAAACTGTTTTGCCTCGCCTTCATATTGGGCATACTTATGTCACCCATAGTTTCCTTTTAAAAGGAGAAGAACCACCATGGTGCTTTGCATGTGACGAATCCTTTTTCGTTCGCCATTTTATGTCTGAATGTGCTGATCTGGTTGATGAAAGGGAAATATATTTTGGTTCAATACCTTTCGGTGAGATTTTTAAAGTATGCAATAGTCAGCACCTGTTTCAATTTTTACATGATGTTGGTTTGTCCAATTTAAATGTTAATAGTTTAGCCTGACTTCACTTCATTTTGTGTGGTCCTGATTGGGCTCGTGACAATCCGCTGGACCCTATAAGCACTGAGTATCTATCTATCAATCATACTGCTAAAATGGACAGTGAACATGGCCAGTTTTTATTTCGCCCATCATGGGATTCGAACCTGGGTCATCGGTGTGCCAAACGAACGCTCAACCATTTGAGCTACGGCAGTTGGACACTGTGGAGGTATATATAAAACAAAACAATACAATCTAATATAATATTTACAACACAGTAAAATACAATACAACAGTCAATAATACAATACAACACAACGCAACGCCTGTGCCTGTGACAGCGTGAGAACCTTTTTTAAAGTCACGTGATGCCACAGTGCAGCGGGAGTCCAAGGTTAGCATACGCGCGTGGCACAGTTGATCCATTCAGACCACATAACACAAGTACTCCAGAAATAGCGATGACACAGTTTTCGCCTCTCTCTCTCTCTCTCTCTCTCTCTCTCTCTCTCTCTCTCTCTCTCTCTTTCTCTCTCTCTCTCTCTCTCACACACTCTGTCGATGCTTTTATTATTTTCTGCCTAAATAAATAATCTTCTCCTTCATATTTCTACTTCACGTGAACTCTTTGCTGATGACACCACATTACACTCCGAGGATACACTGCGCAGCGGGAGGCCAACCAAGGTTAGCATGCGCGCGCGGCACAGTTGATCCATTCAGACCACATCACACATTTAAGTACTCCAGAAATAGCAATGACACAGTTTTCGCCTCTCTCTCTCTCTCTCTCTCTCTCTCTCTCTCTCTCTCTCTCTCTCTCTCTCTCTCTCTCTCTCTCTCTCTCTCTCTCTCACAGGATCGATTCTATGGGGCCTTGACTATTTTCTGCCTAAATAAATAATCTTCTCATTCATATTTCTACTTCACGTGAACTCTTTGCTGATGACACCACATTACACTCCGAGGATACAGAAAAACATAATTTAGCCTCCTCTTTACAAATAGCGGCAAATGAACTACAGGAATGGGCTGAATTTAATCACATGACTCATTAATCCAGACAAAACTAAATCCACGCTAATAACAGCTAGACAAAACGGCAAAATTCTATGAAACTTCCTCCCTTAAAGCTTTGCAACGAAACAGTTAAGAAGTAAAATGCCATAAACTTCTTGGCGTGACATTAGATAACAATGTGTCTTGGTTGCAACATATTTTAAATCTTAGTAGAACTATTTCCAGAAGGACTTATCAATTATCAAGGAATAAACATCACTTAAATCTGCAGTCTCGTACACTATTCTATTTGGACATATTCAACCATTTATTGATTATTCTGTAACTATATTAGCAATGCCATGAAGCCTTTTTTTAGGATTCACAAACGTGCAATTAAAATAGTTATTCTTAAAAACAAAATCTCTCTGAATGATTACAAATTTACAGATCAACATACTACCTCTTGCCAACAGATTAAAATTAAATAAAGGAATTTTGATGCACAAGATCCTTTCTGGTAATACACCCTCCTATAGCCTATCTCTCTTCTCTAGGAAAACTGCCAGATTTTTTACCATACTAAATATCCCATTTCTAAGAATTGATCTGTTTAAAACCAGTCTGTCATATTCAAGTTCCATTTTATGGAATAACTTTGCAGAAGTTCTCCGCAGTGCAGTCACTAAATACACATCCTTTAGAAACCATCTTTTACAGCACATTAAAAATTAGTTAATTGGCTACTCACCAAGAGTTCTACATTCATAACTTTAATTAGATTGTTTTACACATGTTGTGTGTGTGTGTGTGTGCGCGCGCGAACGCGCATATCTTGATTATAGTGTTGCATTATGATGTTATTGTTATACAGTTATTTTGTTATACTAATTGTTATTGTTACAACCCCCAAGGGCAGGATGTAAAAAAGCACACCTAATGCTTAATCTTTTACCCTTGTTAAATAAAATTCTCTTCTCTTCTCTCTCTCTCTCTCTCTCTCTCTCTCTCTCTCTAACTTACAACTTTAGATATAAATCGTCTACCAACTGCCCTACCCGTGAGTCCCCTATATGCTCATAGTGTCCGGGGACGATAATCTACTTACCTACCTACCTACCCTACCCGTATACTTCTGAGTCCCATTCACTATAATTCTGTAAGTCAACCGTTCCTTCTCATAAACACACCCACTTACACACACACCCACACCCACTGTTACACACTGTTTTTTTAATATTAATAGTTGATTCAGCCCCGATGCTTGAATCTTGGTAAGTGATAAGTGTAACTCAGATTCGTTTATCCAGTGAGCAGCATGTTCATTCAGCAACAAGGCAGGAGTCGTCGTATAAAGTTTTCCAACTTTATTCAGCAAACATCAACAACTGCACTATAGATCGCTTTCCGAAAATCACTTCAAAGATCAGCATTAAAAATCATCAATCTCTATCAATCACTCTTTCACTCCTCCAAGCAGACACAGTGCATTATTTATCTCAGCAATCAGGAAAAAGTTGGAACATTCCAGCATGACGCAATAACACTCATTCAAAGTAATATTCGTCACCGGAACTATTACATCATTATGTTTAGGAGAATCGCTTAACTATTACCAGATTTATCTCGAAGCTTCGGTCGATAGTAAACAAGTAATTCCTGAAAATCTCAACAATATCGACCGAAGAAAATTATACAAAGCTTCTTCTAGCAACACTCTGTTATTGCATGCTTTGCAAAACAAATGATCGGATCTATCGTGCGCGTCTCAAACGTAACAAACACACACACAAACACACACACACACCCACACACCCACACCCACACACACCCACACAAACACACATGCAAACGCACACTCACAAACACCACCACCACCACATGCTTCATAACAAAACCAGAACAAGCAGAAACAGTGATGTGAACATAATTGAAAAGTCACGTTAAATTTGTCACGAACACTGAAGAAGAAAAAAAAACAAGAGTCATTATTATATTTGCACCGGGTGGACATGTAAGGAAATAGAAAAAACAACAACCACTCCCCCTCCCCCCACCCAACTCACCAACCCTCACACTCCATACCCCAACCCCCTCTATTCCCTTTCACTGCAACAAAAAATAAGCAAATAAATGCAAGATAACTCTAACTGCAACAACAACAACAGCTGCAACAACAACAACAACGATAATAGTAATAATAATAATAATAATAATAATAATAATAATAATAATATATTTTCTCATTCACGTTCAAACAACAACAAAAAAAGTGTCATCTTGGCGATTTGATTCATTGTGTACGCACAAGTAGGCCTACAGGTTACACCTTAGACTGAAGTCAGGATACGATGCGTGCATACAAGTATGGATGTGTAATCGGAAAGCAGAAATCGGTGCTTAAGGTCAAGGTCACCCAACACACAGCCTTCCGACGCCTTGTCCGCTGTCCTGCACACCCCTTACCAGAACGACTCTGATGGCGACTCCCATGCTAACGTCAACCACCACTCTTGTCGTCGCTTCCTGGCGAAGAGGCTGTGGCCTGGCCACCGCCGGCAGCTGACAGTCGTCATGGTGATGAGAGAGCAAAGGAATGTCCGGTCCGTCGCTCCATCGTCCGTTGTCAGCAGCACATAAGAAGCAGCGGATCCGGTCATCGGAGGTCCGCACACATCCCCGTGACGCCTGCCGTGGCCCGTGGTCCTCCCCATCGTGGTCCGGAACAGGAAAGGTGTGGAGCCTGGCCAGGTAGGAATTGAACAACCTGTAAAACGTCACACAGTGTCACAAATCACAAATAATGTAGCATTGTGTGGAGGCGTAATTTAGGCCTGTTGGCGCCCCTACGACCTCCGAGTTACGGGATAGGATAGGATAGGATAGGAAAGGAAGCAAACTACAAACACAAATCAGTCGGGCACCGCCACAACGAAGACACACTCACATCCTCTCACTCTGACTCAGCAGTTATACTAAAACGTTTGCTAAATGTAAAGCATAACACTTGAAAACCACACAAAAATATGTATATCACAGTAGGGCTAAGTGGGCAGCAGTGGGCAGTGGGTTTGAGTTAGATCTTGTATCGACCAGCGCCCTGAGCAGCTCATGAGCTGGAAAAGCGCTATATAACGACAATGAAACAAATACACATTAAAAATCCATAGGGAGGCACTGTGGTCTAATGGTAGTGCTTCGGCTTGCGGATCTGAAGGTCCCGGGTTCGAGCCCTGGCCGGGCCATTGTGTTGTGTCCCTGGGAAAGACACTTTACTCCTGTTTTCCTACTCCTTCGGATGAGAGCATAAACCGAGGTCTAGTCTGTGTGTCGCATACATTCCATCATAACGGACTTTAAAGATCCTGACGCTCATGTCCTAGACGGGGGAGTGCTGGTAACAAGAACACACCCAGCATGCACTTGGTCCTTCTCCCCCATCCCTGGCTGCCCAGGATTGTGCTCAGTTGTCCGGGCGTCAGACCATGAGCCCAAAGGCTGCGGGTGGGCGTCTCGGGCGGTTTGAGTTAGATCCTGTATCGGCCAGCGCCTTGATCCTTAGGCTAAGGCGCCTTACAAATGACGAACATTATTATTATTATTATTATTATTATTATTATTATTATTATTATTATTATTATTATTATTATTATTAAATATAAATAAACAATACAGGCATACATTACTACTAAAGGTGATGGACCAGCACAAAATACATAACAAAACGTAAACTATTAAGTAGCGAAGAAAATACACAATTCCCTACCCCACCCTTCACCTGCACCATGAAAGAGCTATAGCATCCACCTCTGATTAACATAGAACCAAGAAACAAAAAGTCATTAATAATTACAATATTTATTAATCTGTTTACTTAAACGTTCTTATATTGTAGCTCAAGAGCTGCTCAAGTCGCTGGTCGAGACTGGATCTAACTCTAGACTGCTTGAACAATTCAAGCTCTAAAAAGTATTTAAACGTCAAAGATAAGGCTGCAACAGGACAACATATATACAATTCTAAGAAAGAAAGTCGACCCTTCACCCACCCCTCCACCCCTAGGTGTGAGTGGCAACGGTTTGTGACGTGGGGTGGGAGAGGGGGAGGGTCTATACACTACCGGCAAATAAAAACTATCACAGATGGGATACGATCAACTAGTCCAGGGCCGGACCTGCCCTACAGGCCCGAGGGGCCCGGGCCCCTACCCTTTAAAAAAAAAAAAAAAAAAAAAAAAAAGATTAAAAAAAGTGGGGAAAAAATATATATTAAAAAAAAAAGAAAACCACACACACACACACCGTCACACACACACATAAATAAAAAGAAGTGATACAGAAAGGAGAGTCTCTCTGCAGAAACAAACGAAAACACTAAACACACAAACAAAAAACAAAAACAAGAGAGAGAGAGAGAGAGAGAGAGAGAGAGAGAGAGAGAGAGAGAGAGAGAGAGAGAGAGAGAAAAAGAGAGAGAGAGAGAGAGAGAGAGAGAGAGAGAGAGAGAGAGAGAGAGAGAGAGAGAGAGAGAGAGAGAGAGAGAGAGAGACATTTGGGAGTCTACCGCGGACCCGAGTATCACTATATTTTGTTCCCCAAAGACCTAAGTCATATTTTTGTTATGACTTTATTCCTAACATACACACACTTTTTTAAAGATAATTTCTCCCCAAAATCAGTGGCAAACTATAGCACCAAAATTTTGCAATTTACATGCTCAGATTGCACCACATTTTTTCTCCCTTTTCAAAAAATTTTCCGGGGAGCATGCCCCCGAACCCCCTTAGCAAACTAGGCGCTTTGCGCAGTCGGCTCGGCGCTTCGCGCCTTCACTACTACCCTAAAATATATTTGGGCCCCTACCCCTGAAAAACTTAGGTCCGGCTCTGTAGTCCATTGCGTTTTTCTGGACCCCACGAGTTGTATATAAAAAAAAAATATTTTTAAAGTGTCTCAGTGAACCCTGCCTTAAAGAACCGTCGATCATGGTACTTAAGAAAGATTTACCATGACAATGGTTATAACGAACGCCTAGACGGAACATTTTCCTGTCAGGAATCAAAATATGTTTTTCTCTCACAATTATTTTGAGCGTTTGTCGGAACTTTGGATGAAATTTCGACCTTCTCCAAAATCTCTGTGTGTAAGTTTTTATTTGCCGGTAGTGTACAAGACAGTACTTTAATTACGAGTACGACTGCATAACAGGCATAATCATCACACAAAGCCAGGCTTGGTTCTGAACTGATTAAACAACAAAAATAACAACAACAACATTCATTGACAGCAAGCAAAAAAACCATGGAAGCGTATAAAGCTGAGGAATATAAATAAAATTAAACGTGTACTACTAAAACTAACAGTTTACAACAACAACAATTCAGAACCTACCTTTGTTTTCCTAAATATCGTTGCACTTGCAAATATTTCACAACGTAACGTTGACTGTACACACACATCTCAAACCTTCCAAATAATTCCCTATGTCAACTTTCGCACAACAGGCATGTGAGAATAGACAATTCAAAGAATAGACGCATACAAAGAATGGAACACAAAAATAACAAAAATAACTTGTCCAACAACAACACAACAAAAAAACAACTCAACGTTGACATGTGACAACACATACTCAAAAAACCCTAGAGTATAACAAAAATAGAATTTTTAAAATAATAAAAACTAATGGATACAACAACACACATTCCTACCCATTTCCTTCCATCCTTCCTATTCCACTATCAATCCTTCCTACCCCCCATCAACTATTTACCACCAATCTCAAACCTTCCACGTAATCATGTCAACTTTCCACACATAAACCCATTAAAAAAATAAATAAAAATTTTTTAAAAGAAGACACACAAAGAATATAACACAAATACCTACACTCCTTCCTATCCTATCACTATCCTATCCTATCCTCTCTCTATATATATTATAATATCCATGAATGACCGTTAAAAACAAAGAAATTCACGTATAAAAAAAATGTTGGTAAGGTGTAATAAAAAACCAAAACTTCATGATTTTTGGGCAAGCATTTATTTTTTTTTTTATATAACAATAGTGATAAATGTACTTAAAGGAGAAACACTCAATATCAGAGAAATGAATTTTCAGAATATACAAATTTTTTTTTTTTGTTAGTGTTTAATGACGTACAGGATCTTGCAATATCAAGGACACGTGATTCAAACTAGCATGCGTCTTACTTTGGACAAAATTTTGTGTAAAGCACAGTAAAAAGGGGAGACTAAACTTAACACGATGCGTCTTACAACAAAAGGTTTGTGTAGCAGTGATACAGGAGAGTGATGATGTTGGAAACGGCCCCCAAGTGGCGCTGGTAAGTGTTCTCACTCACAGACAGACGTCAGTATACTCTCATCCGAAGTGGTGGAACGGGGGGAGTGTCTTTCCAAGGACACAACACAATGCCCTGATCGAACTCGGACCTTCAGATACGGCCAACGCCTAACACTGTGTGTGTGTACATATTGTATTGTATCACAGCACAGAGTGTTGGAGATTAAAAATCAGGTCAATTTAGGTAGATTCCATCGTTAAGTATACACAAATCACAATTGCTAGATAAGATATTATTCACAAAGTTTGATCCTGTGCGCCATTCTGCTGATAATTTATCCAAGTGTTATATTTATTTATTCATTCATGTTTTGTTTTTGTTTAAAAAAAAAACTATTTGTTTGTTTGTTTGTCGTCCTTCAGAAACAAGAGTTAGTATCATCATAATATTTACTCTTGTTTTGAAGACCTTGCAGCAGCAAACAAGAACTATCGCGCAGCACAGTCAGCGCGCAGAAAAAAAAAAGTATAAATAGGAGGGAGGAACTGAGCTCGGGGGGGTGGCTGAAAAGACTGATACAAACCAAAAAAAAAAATAGAATTAAGAAAGAACTTTTTTTCACAAAGAGTTGTGAACCCATGGAATGCACTGAATCAATTGTTGAAGCTGAAACCGTCAACCAGTTCAAAAACCGCCATGATAAAGAGACAGTTAAGGGGGTTAAAATAAGTTATCAAACTTCCTACCCCGTCGGCCGCGCTCAGTGGCCACTCAGGTAAATTCAGGTAAATTCAGGTAAAGGCGAGATTTGCGGAAAAAGACGAGAACTGTCCGCCATCTTGTGGAGTCCTTGGATTGCGAGTCGAAGCGACGGTGTTCTGTGCAGCGTTTGGGTGCACTAAATCGCCATAGAGCTGGCTCAGGCATAAGCTTGCACAGGTAAGTATGCTACCTAGCAAAAATTAATAGTTTTTTTTTCCTTGTCTATGGCATTTACGATAAATAAATAACTGCAGTCTAGAAAGTGGCCTAAGAAGAAGTGAAGTCACGCTATAAAGTATAAATTTTAATTGCAGGCTGTAAACATCTTTTTTATAATTGCTAAAAGAAACATATGTGGTACCCAAATAATTTTATAATAATTTTCAAACATCCCAGTATCCCCAAGAAATTGTTGTTTACATTTTGTCAACCTTTGGTCAGTAAATATGGCTTTACATTGCTGGTCAGTTGTCAGCTCAGGCTAGGGCTAGTCAGCCCAACGTATGCTAGCCTATTATTAATTAAATAATAATTTTATGAGTTGAATTATTATGAGAAAAGAAAGCTAGATTTAGTGTTTGGCTCAGAGTTTGGGTTAGTTATCCGTTTATAGTTTAGAATTTGGTCACTAATCCTTGCCTCAACGGCTCAAGGCTAACCTTATTTGATTAGGCCCACTAGTCATAAATCAGAAGATGCTCTAAAGGCTAAATTAGTAAATATTAATAACAGTAATACTAATAACTAAATTAGTAAATAAGTCCTGCAATATTTAACAACTACCCCAAATCCCTCCCCCCATAAAATAAGATAGCACTTGATTATTTTATTTACTACAAATGAACAATAAATAAATCAGTAGCTCAATGCCAATGGAATGATATCTTCGCTTTTTTTGTAATATGATGCTGAAAACTAAAATTTTTAAAATATATTCACAATAGTATTAGGATACTTTTAAGATTTGAACTTCAAAGCAGAAATCATTACATAATATAAAATGATGTATTACTATTACAGTATTAGTTTCACTTTCAGCGTGTCTGATTACGTTGATTTACGTTCTTGTACATGTACTTGCATTGTGATTAGCTTTAATATTCTAGTTCTGATCACAGTTTTGTCAGCTTCGCAATCAGTTTCTGTTACAAGGATTTTTAATTGGCCTATTAAGTATAAATATTAAGTTTAATATTAATAACTTTTAATTTCTTTCAGATTCCCTAAGCATGAAGACCGCCATAGGCAGTGGGTACTTTCAGTGCGGAGAGAGCACTTTATTCCATCCATACTCTCGCCTTTGTTCAGAGCACTTCAGGGACAGTGACTTCGACAGAACCGGACAGACGACCAGACTGAAACTAAGAAACAGCAGTCCCTAGTGTGTTCAACGCATTTCCAGAACACCTCAAGAAGGTAAACGGACAGATTAATGTATAGCTTAATTCATATGGCATATGATTCGCTGTAGTCATGGTTTAGGACCTCACTGCTTAGACCACTCCATCATGCCATACCTTTACGAACCTTCTTTACTTCTCCTTTCTGCCCACTCCACTGTCCGCACCTGTCGCACTCATGTCTGGAGCTGTCGCATGAGAGGCCACTATGTGCAGAATTGCTCTTACTATAGTATGCTTGTGCAGATCGAGTGACGTAGTAATTTGCAGACAAACTCCACACACTGGTATTCTCATTCAAAAAAGAAATGGTTGAGGGCTGCTTTAAAATTTCCTTTTTTGTAAATTAAATTCCTTTTAAATTCATTATAAATTGTAATATTTTTAAGTCATCAAGTATTGTTTAAATGTGACTTTAATTTGCTAAATCAGGTATAGATATATCCTGGACAAAAGGAAACTAGCAGTGGCAAAATCAAAATGACAATAACAATACCTATTTAAAATTAAAAAAAAACAAAAAAACAACAGCCTTCAACATTAAAAAAGTAACCCAAATATTTACGCAAATGCAATAAAGATTTAATAAACAATGAGATTATCTAAAACGTTGAAGAAATTTAAAGTTTTTATTTGATTTTATTACTCAGACAGTTTTGGATACTTGCTAATGCATGTTGAATTTAGTTAAATAAATACTTCCACCATTTATGAAAAATAAAACACTAAAATAATTTTACATTATCTGCTTAAAATAATGAATACAACATACGGTTAATTTTTCAGTTACTGTCTGTAACTCAAATTGTGTACGCGAATCTTTAAGTACATACAATGACTATTTCTTTCATAAAATATTATTTTAACTATGAGCTCAGCAAAGTTAAGACGAGTGTGACCATAATTAAAACAGCAGGTAAATGAAC
The DNA here is from genome assembly GCA_036898135.1 of Oncomelania hupensis. Lineage (NCBI taxonomy): Eukaryota > Metazoa > Mollusca > Gastropoda > Littorinimorpha > Pomatiopsidae > Oncomelania > Oncomelania hupensis. The sequence continues at coordinate 22,335,630 of CM072514.1, forward strand.
CTGTAATGATGTCAAAATATGAGTTATGAAAAAGAAAAAAAATCTCTTAACAAAAATATGAAAATATTATCACAAACTTATATAAATTAGGACAATTTATACTGCAAATTTTAAATAGAAGTTAGCAAAAGAAAAAAAATTACAGTAGAAGTGTGTGTGTTTGTGCGTAACTGTCAGATTTTAAGGTATATATATAGTGTATACATGTACATGTATTGCTTGTGGTAGATTGTGTGTGATTAGTGCTTAGATTCTTAGGTTAGGCGCTATATGAATATTATTTTTGTATGATTATGATCTCATATCGCTAAAGGAAATTTACTTTAACTGTAAAATCCAGATTTATTTCTCAATTATTAGATTACATAAATAATAAACAAAATACACAACTAACACCAAATAAATAAATAAAGTCATAGCCTTTAGATTATGAATATTTTACATTTAAAATAAATACACATACCTTAGTTTGAAAAACTATCTATAATAGCCCTTTTTCTGGTTATGATCCTCTACCACCAACCACTCATATATTTTAATATGGTCTCTTCCACACATACCTAACACAACAGTCATTTCTGTATGTGTTATCCTCCACAAACCCTATGCTCTTTTTGTTATAATGGGTGTTGGGAGACAGGGAGTAGTAAGAAGTGAGGAGAAACTATAGAACTTGAACTTTGGAACTTTGTCCTTTTATTAACAAAATCACATATAATTAAATCATCAAACAAGGCTCATAGCCCAGGGGGCATTTTAGCCAAAAAAGGGGAAAAGGGGGGATGGGGAATTACATTAAAAAACAATGAACGGCACAAAAAAAGCTGCTCCATAGGTATCACAAGATAAACCTCTGAAATTTCAAACATCCGTGTAAAGTTTTATGTTGAGTCAACATGGAAAGAAAAATGTACAGCATTGCATGGTTCACAAAATAAGACAAAAGGGAATGCACAATATATAAATAGTGACATAAAGCAGTGAAAGTAAGTTGTTGTTCGTTTTGTCTGTTCTAGGTATCACATTCAACACGACTGCCTCCCCGCCAGAGGTCACTGCATGTTCCGGATGTCAAGGAGTGTTCATTCGACCCTCAGCCTTCAATTAACTCTTTGTTTTGTCTGTTTATTTGTGCTTAACGTCCACAGAGACCATCAGCCTACTAGGGACGAAGCCAGGGATAACCCAGGAATTAAGGGACTGGGAACCTAATTAATTAATCATTAAACCATCCCAACAAATGGAAATATTAAGATGGACGAAGAAACATGGCCATTTTGTTTTCTGCTCACTAGATTCGAACGGTGGCACTCTTGCTTGCCAATCTGATGCGCTAGCAGTGCACCAGCCCAATTAAATCAATTATGTAAACAATAAATTAGCACACTAAAGGAAATATCATACCCATACAATACCAAAGGCCATGTTTGATCGAATGCGCGTTTTTGCATGTAATGACTATGTAAAGCGCGGTGAGTCTGGTCGTAGGCTGGTGTACCGCGCTATATAAAAATAAGTTATTATTATTATTAAATAAAACAATTTTAAAAATATTAAAAATAAATCAAATATAATGTAATAGGTACATAATAAATAAGTTAATAAAATAAAATAGAGAGAGGGAGAGAGAGAAAAGGTTTACTACAAAATTATATGCGGAACAATTATACTAACTTGACACTGTACATAAAAAATAGATAACAAAAATGCAAAAAATAATAGTCTGGGATATGACATCTAATGAATACATTATTCATAGTAATTTTTTGGGGGGTGGGGGGGGTAGGGAGTAAGGAAAATAAGGGGGGGGGGGGAGGAAGGAAAAATAACAATCAAGCGTTTCATCATTACTCAGTTTATAAGTACTCTACCTGTTTTTTTATAAATAAAAATAAAAACTTCCCTCTCAGCACAACACTTTAAAACAGTCGTTAACACTGCATAAACACCAGCTGTTCTCGGTACAACACCAACCTGTGAGTCAGAGTCCAAGGAAATTGAAACGAATACTTGACAAAACCTGTGACCAAAACACAGAACTTAAAAAGAAGATAAAATTAGAACAGTCCAAGTGCTCAAAATTAAGAAAAAAAAGTGGACTCACTAAAAACAGTTGTAACAACACTGAAGAAGAAAAATCTAGTAACAAATCAATGTGCCGAACTGCTCGAGTCCTCCTTTTCAGGTGTGTCTCGTGATCTAATGAAAAGAATTCTATGTCGAAAAAGCAAGTCAGACCCAGGCCGATACAGTCCAGAGTTGCGTTCTTTTGCCATGACACTTAGTTTTTATTCAGCTAAAGCTTACAGATTTGTTAGAAAAACTTTTGACTTACTGAAAACAAAAAATAGATATATGGACATAATTATGGTTGTTCATCTCTTTGTTTTGTTAGCACAATTTAATATATGATATACAGCCTTGTTTTAATTGTCTTGATGGAAGTAGAATTCTGTGCATATTAGTACATTTTTGTCTTTTTCTGTGTATTTGTTTGTGATCTGAAGAAGAGCATAGCTTGAGATTTCATTTGTTTTGTATTGTTGCATAATTAAAAGTATCTTTAATATAAATTATTTGTTGTATTTATGATTTCAATTTAAATTATTTTATTTTTAAAAAAAAACCACCATAGTGCAATGTATCAAATATTATCTGTTAGAAAAACACAATGCTTCAATAAATGATTGTATGTTGTTTTTTTTAAATTTGATCCATAGAATTTAGGAAAACAGCTTAAAGAGATTTTTTTCTTTTTAATTTGATCCATGCAAAATCTTTATCAAAGTCCTTTAATTGTATAATTCTCTCTCACATTGATATATTCAGAATAAAAACATTTATGCACTTGACTCTTTTGAAGACATCATGGACCACTGTTTAGTATAATTATTTTAAATATAATATATTGTTGAAATCCCCACACAGGCCCTCTTGTGAGTGGGTTTCATACTAATACACGTTTTTGTGTTTATATAATTATGTATCTCTGTACATTTGTCTGATCTATCGTAGATGATATTGATTCTTGTTTTGGATGAAAATGGTGAAATATTGCATTAATTTATTAATTTAAATAAATGGTGTCTGCATGATTTCTGCAATCCTCTGTTTTAATTGTTTAACATTTTATATAAGTAATTAAAAAATGTAAAATAAAAGATTTATGCAGTCAATAAACATTGTTTTTCAGTGTCTATGACAATTGCATTTTCATCTTTCTACTCTCATCTCTCTTTCTTCCTTTGTTCCTTTCTCCCCTCCCAGCTTCCATCTCTCTCTCTCTCTCTCTCTCTCTCTCTCTCTCTCTCTCTCTCTCTCTGTGTCATCGCTTAAAATAGTTTTTAAAAATTACCGAAAGTAAACATGAACATAACACTGAGGGATTTTGATGTAGGTCTAACAGATATTTCAATAATAGTAATGAAATAGGCCTACTATAACAAAAGTATATGGTTTATAAGAGTAATAAAATGCTGTACGGGGAAAAATACAAGAATTTATTTTTATTTTTGGTAGTATTATTATTATTATTATTTTGTTAACTGCCTAATCTTGAGGCAAGAAAACCCGACAGCAAGTGAATCTGAGTCCCGATGCTCGTGTTCAAAAGCGTAAGTGTTGCTATAGACGCGCAAAGGACCGAAGCCGTCGTAAGATGGCGGACGTTTTCCTCCAATTGGGTAGTTTTTTTTTGTTTTTTTTTAATCAGTTTATAGTCCCCTCTTTTCCCGGTAAGGATTTTCAGAGAGGAGACTTTAACTTCCTCCATTGGGTAGTGTCATCCTCTCTCCATTATATAAGAGCTCAGTGCCCCCGACACCTAAGCGTCCCAGCACAATGCGCAAGCGTGCGCACGCTGATGTAAGAAACGGTATGTAACGAGATTGCGTATGGCAACATGGCTTCTCCCGATCAACTCGGCAAAATCATAAAAGTAATTTTATTGATGAGGCGTCAGAAGAGGACAGCATGATTGCCATACCAAGTATCATGACTTCTACGGTGATGTGGCTTTATTTAGCATCCAAACACAGTCCAGAAGACCGTGATCTGACAGCCCATGTGGAAAATTACGTGGAAATAACAGTAGGCCTACCGAAAGGTATCTGGACGTTTCGGCGGTGGGCACTTTCGGCGACACCGCCGAAACGTCCAATCTATTTTTCCGCCGAATCGTCCATATGATTTCTGAAGAAAGTTCCCGTCGAAAGCGCATTGGATATTAGCCGCGCTAAAATAAACTTTTTTTGGGTATGTTTTTGTATTATTTTGTATACGGAAGCACGTTTCGTTTCACTTGGCTAAATATTTTAGAAAAATCGCATCTATTAAAAGAAAAAAGGAGAAGCCAAATCTCGCATGTGTTTCTGCTCGTGACTTGGCGGGCCTTTAGCATTCTTCTCACTAGTTGTATTGCGTCTGTTCAACAGCTTCAGTACGACAATCGCTGATTTTTACGACTTTATACAGTAAGTATCTAACATTTTAGTGGGTTTTTTTTTTTCAATCTTCTATCGCTGGTACATGTTTTTCCATTGTTAATAAAATGTTATTTTTTATATATAACCAACTTTCTTCCACATTTTGTTCTTTTATTTTATTCCAATCAACTGCTTTTAAAGTTTGCCTTAAATCATTATAGTTTCCTTTCTTATAATTAAAATGTTCATTATTTTTCCTTTTCTGTACTATTTCAAAAACATTTAAATCAAATACAAGCACATCATGATCACTTTTTCCCAGTGGACATAAATGTTCAATATCAGAAATAACTTCTGCATCATTTACTAAAACCAGGTCTAAAAGACTTGGTTTCTGCCCTTCTCTCCTCCGTGTTGGTTTACTCACCATTTGAATCAAATACGCATCCCTAATACATTCAACAAACTGCTGCTCTCTAGTGCTGGTAACCCCATTTTTCCAGTCAATTGTGGGAAAATTGAAGTCTCCCATAATGCATATATGGTCAAAGTGTTTGATTTGATCAGATACTAATAGATCCATTAATTTACCAATATTTTCCTCAGATGAGTTTGGATGTCTGTACACACATCCCAACAGCACACTGTGACCATTTTTATTTTTAAAATGGCACCAAGTGCTTTCTTCAACATTAGCCTTATTTAGTTCTTCACATGCCTGAGGATACAGGTCTTCTCTAATATATATTACAGCACCCAGTTTTGGATTTTCATTCATAAAGCACTCAAATCCTGGTATATTATATTCTGCTTCACAAACACCTGATTGATTCTTAGCAATTATTTCAGTGAGAGCAATAACACTAACATTCCTTTCCTCTATAAGCTGTAATAATTCAATTTTCTTGTTTAAAAAACTGTCAAGATGTGGTATATGCAAATTCTGTATGGTCACCACTACTGAAAAGACAATCGTCAGTGATTGAAAAAGTGCAGCGAAGAGCAACAAAATTGGTAAAATCCTTGAAAAATCTGCCTTACAAAAAAAGACTAAAGAAACTAGGCCTTCCGAGTTTGAAATTTAGAAGAGTTAGAGGTGATCTTATACAAACATACAAAATATTAAATAACATCGACAAAGTCAATGCTAATACATTCTTTAAGTTTTATGATGGAGGCAAAACTAGAAACTCAGAAGACAAAATTTTTATCCAGCACTGTCGTACTAACAAACGAAAGCACTGTTTTAGCCATAGAATTGCACCACTGTGGAACAAACTACCATTATATGTTAAAAAAGCTAACAACTTAAATACTTTTAAAAAACCTTCTGGAAAAGGTAAGTTTCATTGTGGAATCCAAATTTGATTTCGATGAATGATTTTCATTTAATTCTAATTTCTCTGAACAATTGCAAAACTAACCGGAAAATTTAATGTTGTATAAAATCAGGGACACAAAAAAGCTGCGAAGCTTAACATAGTCCCTTGAACTGAACTGAACTGAACTGAACTGATAATGATGGTTTCATGATATATCTTTCGATCGAGTCACAGTAAACTGTCAGTCTTAAGTTTAGTCCGTGATCGAGTGTGTTTAGTTTTTTTATTGATTGATTGATTTATTGTTGCTTTAGGTCCAGCGGACTCTTCCGAGCCAAATCAGGACTGGACAACCCCCGATCCGCACAGAAGATCTGCCGAAACAACCCCAGTGGGAAAATTGAATGCCCTCTACCGGCCAGTCACTTTACAATAAAGACATCCCACGCGGGGGACGGCTGAGGGTTGACCTCAACTACGTGAACCCCCGGTTATAAAAACAAAATAGAATACAAACATCATTATAAATCATCAACAAAACACATACATATAAAATGCCTATAGTACTAAACAGTACAATCATAGGAAGCCCTAGTGACCACCCGGCAGAAAGCGTCCAACACTCCCAAGCTGATCCAACAGACCTCATACACAAACAAGGAGTCTTGTCCAGGAAGAGTTTTCAAGAAAAAAGGTAGGTCATTGAGCTAGCGAAGAAGAAGATAGTATAGCAGAGTGAAGGACAGAGCAGGAATAGGAAAGAGTAAATGAGGAAGACAGCGACAGTGGGAATTTAAAGCACTAAATTTCCATAAAGTGGGGATACTATTTATACTGAAAACCCCCGGCACTCCATCGGGGGTACTGTTGCCGCAGTGAATCTGTCTTGCCTATAAAGGAAAGACAGGTTTTCAACTGTGGCTTTCACTTTTCCCTTTATAGGTTTGAACAATCTACAGTGGCAAGATTGCTCATGACCCCAAGGGGTTGTGTTTAGTTTAGTCTTTTCAGTTTTATTTTCTCTTTGTAAACTCGTGGGCCTCCTACATACGTACGTAGTATGTATAGCATGTAATTGAGCCCTACGAAAGATGAGATTTCCCAGCCTGTCAATCAATGAACCGTTTTAATCAATGAAATTAGTTCTTTATTTTGATTATATTTCATCATTCATCATTTTCATCTCGGGAATAAACTGTTCAACTTCACCAAAAAATGGCAAAAAGCCTTAATCGGGCCGTAATGAAGAACAATGTTGATGATCATTGCTATTTCAGTTCAGAGTAGCCTGTTAGTATTTCAGTTGTAAACTAAACTTTGTAATTATTACTAGTATGATATTATAATCAATCAATGATTACAAAAAGTTATATTTAACATGACGAGTATTCCAGTAAACTTCTAAATAAAAGAATGCATAAAATATACTGAAAAAGGGGAATTGCATTGGAAAGAGACAAAAGATGAGATCTGCTTTAAGCGTAAGAGTTTACACTGATTGTTTGCATATTTTGTGTTGTTTAATTTTAATTGTGTATTGTATGATTGACGTATCAGTTCTATAATTTAATTAATATTCCTTTTTTATATGTTCTTCATGCCATGGGTCACAATGATTAAACACAGGAGTATGACCATAGAAAATTCCTAATTATATTATTTGTGTTTCACAGATGGCAACTTATCCCTGCATTGATTGCACAAAGTCATGCTTCCATGACAGCATGCTAAATGTGATGTGTGTGAGAAATGGCAACATAGGCTTTGCCGCACAGGTATTTCGCACAAAGCTTATATGCAGGGGAGGAAGGAGGGCTTCATAAGCTGGACTTGCAGATTCTGTTTGCCAGCAGCTACAGCAAGACCATCATTGACCAGTGAAGAGATTCCAGATCTGCCTGAGATGCAGCAGTTTGAAGCTGTGCATTCAACTGCACAATATTCTGCTGAAGCACCACTCTTGCTGTTACAGGAATCTACTATTCATTCAAGTTCCTGTTCTGAGCAGGTACATAGCAATCTATATTTTGTCCTTGTAAGCAGTGTTTTATATGTAACAAATAATATAAATAATCTTAATTGAATGTGTATATTTACCAAAAAATATGCTTATATCATTTAGTTGCTTCATATTGAGTAATATACACTTTGCTGTGTGTGTATATATATATATATATATATATATATATATATATATATATATATATATATATATATATATATATATATATATATATATATATATATATATATTTCTTAAATTGATCCATCGATTCATGATTTTCTGTTGTTCAGGTGGCTGACTGTTTAACAAGTCTGCTGTCACCAAGCTGTGTGCACCAATAATGATGTTGAGGGATGGCATAATGGTTTGAACAGGATGGTATCAAGAAGAGACAACGAGAACGTAAATCTGAGCATGTATGAGTTGGTCGAGGTTCTCTTTGAATCTTCCAAGCAGGTTGAAACTAATGTTCAGCTTGTGACTGAAGAGAAGCTCATGAAGCACCAGCGCAAGGACTTCCTTCATTATCAGGCCAAGATCTTTTCCTTCTGGGATCAGTATTCAAAAAGAGAACTTAGGCCAGCTCAGCTAATTCATAAAGTTGCAGAGCTTCAAGCATTACAATCCAGTGATGACTAACTAGTTTTGTGTTTCAGTACATTTTATATTTAAGTGGAGTTAAAAAAATATATATCTTTTATTTTGCTAATATTTATATAATATAATTTTTTTTTTCAGTATCACTAATTATTATCTGTGCAGGTATTTTCTTCTTTTACATGTTAATACTATTCTGTTTACCAGATTGAATAATATTTATGAACATCATAATACACTTTTTGCATTAGCTTTTTTATCTGTTGTATTAGTCACTGTATATTACTATTATTAGCCAAATCTTTGCCAGTTACATTTATTATTAATATTCAAATAAAATAAACCATGTCTGAGATATACCCCGATGTGTATTTACATGATAGATATGTAACACAAATGGGTGAAAATGAAGAGCATTTCTTTGAATATTGGATTGATATAAATGTACTTTAAATCAAGTCGTAATTATGTGTGCAAGTGTACATGCATACGAGTGCGTGTGTGAACGCGCAGGTGGGTGTGTACTGTGGAAAGTGTTTTTAAGAGAATGCAGAAGAAGCTGAAGTATTGCATTGATATGTTATATGTGTGAGTGCATACTCAAGTCAACATGATGTACTGTGATGCTTAACCTAGTAATCTGTTAGAGTCTTTGAATGTTTGTGTTGACTGCATGTGTTAGTCATTTGATATTGACACTTTGTGTGAATTAAATGCGTGATGGTGTGTGTGCAGTTGATTTCTTTGCATACTCTAGTCAACATGATGTACTGTGATGCTTAACCTAGTAATCTGTTAGCGTCTATGAATGTTGTGTTTGCTGCATGTTTTAGTCATTTGATCGCCTGATATTGACAATGTGTGTAGTTGATTTCTTTGCATACTCTAGTCAACATGATGTTCTATGATGCCTAACCTAGTCATCTGTTAGAGTCTATGAATGTTTGCGTTGACTGCATGTGTTAGTCATTTGATCGCCTGATATTGACAATTTGTGTGAATTATATGTGTGATGGTGTGTGTGCATTTGATTTCTTTGCATACTCCTGACAACATGATGTACTGTGATGCTTAACCTAGTAATATGTTAGCGTCTATGAATGTTACCATGCAACCTCATATTCTGATTCAAAGATTGATTGATGATTTTGAATTACCTCACCAGCTTGTACTGTGCATTTTGGAATTCTTGACTTTTAGAGAACAACGAGTTTTTGTTAATGAATTGTACTCTGATAAAAATGTTACATGTACAGATGATTCGGCTTTGTTGTCCTTGAGTGGTTCGGAGAATGGCCACGGTGATTCTTTGCCTACTTTTGTAGACTGGTGTGATGACAATTATTTGGAAATGAATGTTTCTAAGACCAAAGAACTTATTGTTGATTTTAGAAGAGACAGAGACGATGTTGCTGCAAGCACAATCCATGGTGAAAATATTGAAATGGTAGAGACCTACAAATACCTTGGTACAATTTTTGATAAGCTAAAATGGGATGCCAATACTGAAGATATTCAAACTCATTTGTAAACTCTGTTGTCCGCCTTCTCAATGCCTATACAATGTAATACAAGGGACTGTTTTTTTGTTTGGTTTTTTGTTTGGTTTTTTTTTTACGATTGATTTTATTGATTCTTTGTCACTATAGACAATAGATATAAGCTGCTGTGTGAGTGGGTGAGTGTGGGTATAATTCCAGAGAGAGTGAGGAGATTTTTGCTGGTAGAAACTATTATCTGTGATATTTGTTTTATAGTTTCGGGATAGCTCAGTTGATAGAGCGCCGAGCTCGTATTACAAAGGTTGCGGGTTCGACTCCCGGTGTCCCGGACATAAACTTTGGCTGTAAGCATTGGCCATCTTACTATTGCTATTAGTCTGATGGTTGTTTCAATGTATAGTTTTCTATTCTCCCCCTTCCCCGGTCGCCTAGGAATGTGCTCAGTCGTCTGAACGTCAGAATGTGCGCCCAAGGCAGCACGTGGGCTCTTCGGGCGGCTTGAGTTAGATCCTATATCGACCAGCGCCTTGAGCAGCTATTGAGCTGAAAAAGCGCTATATAAGAATGATAAATAATAGTTTATATTTTATAGTTTACTTATGCATTTAACAGCACATTTACTTATTGATTGGGAGTACTCTCCGTTTGTACGTATGGTCATTTTTAATTTTTATTCTTATTCTTACTGGTTATTTCTGCGCCAACGCTGCCTTTGTAATTGTAATTGCCCAGCTTGAGAGGAATGAAATTGTGTGGCATTGTGTTGTGCTGTATTGTGTTGTATTGTATGGTATTGTATTGTTGGGATGTACATTTTGTATTGTAGCTTTCTGCGGAGAAACTATTATCTGTGATATACCGGGGCAGTTTACTTTTTATGACATTCACCTCTAGTTTATTGTATGTATTTAACCGTATATTTTATTATTTATTTGTTTTATTTATTATTTATTGATTGGATTACTTCTCATGTGTATGTAATATTTTTAATTCTTGTGTATTCTGCTAATTGCGCTGATGCTGCCATTGTAATTGCTCAGTTTAAGATGACTAAAGTTGTATTGTGTTGTATTGTTGTGTTTGCTGCATGTGTTAGTCATTTGATCGCCTGATATTGACAATGTGTGTAGTTGATTTCTTTGCATACTCTAGTCAATATGTTCTGTGATGCCTAACCTAGCCATCTGTTAGTGTCTATGATCGTTATGTGTGTGATGCCTAACATAGTCTTTCAAGTCCTAGTAGTCCTAGTCATTTTTGTTTTACTATATCTTTCTGTTTATCTGTTATTGTTGGGTATGCTTGTGCGAGTGTGTGTGGTTGTGCATACATGTGTGTATTTGTGTATGTAGGTATGTGTGCGTGTGTGCAAGTGAGAGAGAGAAAGATGTTAAATCTAAAACAATTTGTGTGTGTGCAGTTGATTCCTTAGGAGTTTGATAGCATTGTTTCTGTTTGTATAAGTTATGGATGTGTGTATGCGTTCCAGATGGTTGAAAGAATTTCTAATGTTAAACAGATTCATTATTATCTTCCTTGCTGTACTTCTGCATGCCATTTGTCAAATTAATTAACTGTTTTAATTCTAATTTTGGAAAAAATATTTTGGGATAAGAGTTGTCAAAAATAAATGTTGCAGGCTCTAAACACCATTAAACCATTGTTTTTGTTGCCTAATTATGTGTGAGTATGCGTGTGTTTGATGTCTATGTTGTGATTACTTTCGCAGGCACATAAACATGTCTTATCAGCTAATAGTACATACTCTCACAAACATGGAAATTTGCATAACACCGGTACAGGTCACATTCTTCAACAGTATCTTGCGGCAATCAGATTTTGGACACTACATCCCTTATCAGCCAATATAGTCTCTGGGTTCTCACTTTTGTGGCAGATCAGATTTTTCCACGATCTGTTGATCGGATGTTGAACCTCCATTCGTGTGTAACTTATACATGTATGCTAAATGTGGCCCTCTGTGCACTTGGATTGGAAGGTTTTTCTACTGGTATCTCTGTACCATTTAAAAAAACAAAATGCAGAAAACACTTTTAGTGCGTAAATAAGTCAAACAATTTACCGCAGGCCCTAACAGTCCTGTATAGTAATGCAGGAGAGATTTATTAAACTCTAGAGCTTAGACAAACAGAAAAAAAAGGTCAGCTCCAAGCATCTTTGACTTCGGAAATTTATGACCTATGCTCCTAGCCATGTAGCAATGTATAAATGGCACCGCCGAAACGTCCAGCCATCTAGCAATGTATAAAATAGAGTACCGCCGAAATGTCCAGACATGTTACAATGTATAAAATATAGTACCGCCAAAACATCCAGTCATCTAGCAATGTATAAAATAGAGTACCGCCGAAACGTCCAGACATATAATAATGTATAAAATATAGTACCGCCGAAACGTCCAGACATGTTAAAATATAGCCTAGTACCGCCGAAACATCCAGCCATATAACAATGTATAAAATAGAGTACCGTCCGAAACGTCTAGCCTTTCATCAATGTATAAAATATATAGTAGTACCGCCGAAACGTCCAGCTATATAGCAATGTATAAAAAATATATGACCTATGCTCCTAGCCATGTAGCAATGTATAAATTACGGCACCGCCGAAACGTCCAGCCATCTAGCTATGTATAAAAATATAGTACCGCCGAAACGTCCAGACATGTTACAATGTATAAAATATAGTACCGCCGAAACGTCCAGACATGTTACAATGTATAAAATATAGTACCGCCGAAATGTCCAGACATGTGACAATTTATAAAATATAGTACCGCCGAAACATCCAGTCAACTAGCAATGTATAAAATAGAGTACCGCCGAAACGTCCAGACATGTTACAATGTATAAAATATAGTACCGCCGAAACATCCAGTCATCTAGCAATGTATAAAATAGAGTACCGCCGAAACGTCCAGACATATAATAATGTATAAAATATAGTACCGCCGAAACGTCCAGACATGTTAAAATATAGCCTAGTACCGCCGAAACATCCAGCCATATAACAATGTATAAAATAGAGTACCGTCCGAAACGTCTAGCCTTTCATCAATGTATAAAATATATAGTAGTACCGCCGAAACGTCCAGCTATATAGCAATGTATAAAAAATATATGACCTATGCTCCTAGCCATGTAGCAATGTATAAATTACGGCACCGCCGAAACGTCCAGCCATAGCTATGTATAAAAATATAGTACCGCGAAACGTCAGACATGTTACAATGTAAAAATATATAGTAACCAAAAACACATAAACATGTTATTAAAAATATAAAAAATAAAACGTCCGCCATGTTTACACAAAAATATTATACACTACATCACATTTATAAAAATAAAAAAAACATCACTAACAATATAAAATAGTTATAAAAACATCAAACATTATAATCATAATAAAAATATAGTAAAACATCAAGTCACATGTATAAAAAATAAGTACGCCGCCTGATCATTATAAAAAAACAAATAGGAAACACGAAGAATATAAATGTATAAAATAATTTGAAAAGTTTAAAATAATGTATAAAGAGAAATCAGCTTCCAATTATAAAATATGTCCGTAGCCGAACTATAGCCTATAGCAATATTAAAATAAATGTATAGTGTGTCCGCCAGTATAGACATGTTATAAATATAACTTCTAGCCAATGTAATATATAAAATGGACCGCCGAAACGTCCAGATATGTTACAATTTATAAAATATAGTACCGCCAAAACATCCACCATAATGTATAAATATATGTATAAATGGAAACGTCCGAAACCATCCCAGCTATGTATTATATAAACGTATATATGTATATGTCCCGAAACGTCCATATCAATGTATAAAAAGATACCAGCCCCCGAACTATCCGCCGTATCTACAATAAAATATTACCCCGAAACTTACAAATGTTGTGTATCATTTTATAGTACACGTTATAACTTTTATCACAAGTATATCAACTAACAAGTTAGCATCTCCCTTCTATGTCTCTGTCGACGTGCGCGTACAACCGGTTGCTTCCCTTTACATGCTTTGCGCTCCATAGCGTCGTCGGCCTAAAATAATTTTTTTAGAAACTTCAAAACCCAGGGGAGTTATGGGTAGGGAAATCATTTTCTGAAATGACGTCGGCAGGACTCTTCGCGATTAGTGCATGGCATACGAGACACACGCAAAATGGCGTCACAAGAAGATTGGTTAGATCTGAATTCGTCTAATTTGACCTCGCATGCTGCTAAAAAACAATGTAATTTGAATTTGCTTTCACAAATCAAAAGAGAGCGAGACCACAACAAAGTACAACGAGCCAAGGCGACGCAAACACTCAAGGCCGACAGAACAAAAAGCACACAAAATACAAGAGGTAAGTACCCGTGACCATACAGTCAATAAAGTAGGCCTAACCACCATTGCAAAATAGGATTGATCATCACCATGATTGAATTTTTCCACCCCACCTTCCAATCGGTACGGAATCGAGCATATGCTCAAATCATCATATCTTTGACAGAACTTGCATGTGCATTATAGAGTGTGATGCAAGCGATAAATGAACCATCACATCGAAGCGACTCACGATCGCCTGCACTGAGCTCACATATATGTGTGCATGTTTCTATAAATCCATCGTGTTCTCCTTCGATAATTGAGCAAAGCCTTTGTTCACTACCAAAACTATGCAGTTCCTCTCCCAACTTTCGTTTAATTTCAGCCAGCACATCTTCGCGAAAAATGGCGACCATGACTTCAACCGTAGCTAGTTATCAGTTACTTCCCTTGAACAGATTTCCCAGAATTCTCTATTCTATTTTTAGGTTTGGGATAGCTTGTGGATAAAACCAAGGGCAACGGGACCACCGCACGTCGACTGGGGGCAATACGAGATACTAACTTGTTAGTTGATATACTTGTGCTTTTATATTTACAAAAATCTCGACCAACGTTCTCTATTATTAAATACAAGAGTCAAAAATTTACCCAGCTTATGAAAATATTTTCTAGGCAAAAATTTACCCAGCTTATGAAAATATTTTCTGCAGTAGAAACGGACACTCCGCACACACGGGACAAAGGCAGATAATCGTATCTTGCCACAGTTCAGTTCAGTGGATAGATTTACGTCCCCGGACACAGTGCGTATAGGGGACAATCTTGCCGACATCAATAAGAATTGATTGCGTACCCATTGGAACTTAAAACAGTAATAACACTTATTTATAAATAAGCCTAAAGACGGCACCGCCGAATGGTCCAGACTAGCGCCGAACCGTCCCGCCGCCGAAACGTCCACCGCCGAAACGTCCAGGGTGTGACGCCGAATCGTCCCGCCGCCGAAACGTCCATAATTCGATCCAAGACCAGCGAAAAGAGGAATGTAAAGCGCGAAAAGGGGATTAAAAAAGCAAATATGACACGTAATAAGCAAAATTGATTAAAAAAGGCTTTCAATGAATATCAAAACATGTTTTAATTGGTACATTGGATTGCATATCACTGATAAATCAGCTTGATGCGTCAGATTTGGAGGCAAAGTTTGTGAAGGGACACTACTCCGAGACAGAAAATACAAGCCAGTTTGACAAAACCGGGCATAAAATGAGCGAAATTGGAAATAAGAGAGCGAAAAGGAGCCTAAATATGCAAAAGAGATTCAAAATAAGTTCAATGCCTATCAAAAGATGCGTTTAATGGGTAAATTGGATTACGTATCACTGAAACATCAGCCCAGTAAACGGTTCGATTCGGGAATTTCCGTTAAGAGTCGCCAAGACGAGGAAAAAAATGAAATAAAGCAGCGAAAAGGGAATTAAAAGAGCGAAAAGAAGCAACAATAAGCAAAAGGGATTATAATGGAGTCTAATGCATATCAAAACATGGTTTTAATAGGTACGCTGGATTGCATATAACTGAAAAATCAGCTTAATGCGTCAGGTTTGGGCGGTGGCAATTGTCAAGGGACATTACTCTGAGACAGAAAGTACCACTCAATTAGACAACAAAAGAATACAAAGAGCGAAAATGGAAATAAGAGCGAAAAGGAGCCTAAATATGCTAAAGAGATTCAAAAGGAGTTCAATGCATATCAAAAGATGCGTTTAATGGGTAAATTGGATAACACATCACTGAAATATCAGCTTTGTGGTGGGTGGCGGGTAGAGGAGAGGGAGGGGGGCATTACAGGAACAACTCACTATAGATAGTATAACTGTAAATAATTCCAAGCAGGTATTTATTTCCAAAAGTTATAGGCCTATATAATAAAGTATATTATCACCCCCTCTGCTTCCTCCACACTACCACCGGCGGTATGTTTATCTTTTGAATACAAGAAGAATAACACATACAATACAACACTTTGTAACGACAAAATGTTATCCCTCAATTTGTATATTCTTGATTTTGCCAAACTTTCAGTTTATTAAAAACCTTCTTCAGGGCATTAACTGGGTGAAAGTTTATTTATAATACCCTATATTAATATTAATTATTGTCTATCTGCCTTGTATTCAGGTTATATCATTAATATTGTTAAAAGGTATTATAAATATATATATGTTTAGTGGCTTCTAAGTGTTTTATTGTATGTATATATACACTACATACAAACAGACGCTGCAAGCAAAACATATGTGTGTGCTACCATTGTGCATTTTAGTCCAGATTTATTTTGTACAAAGAAATATTTTATCATGTTATAATGTGTAATAGAAAGTGTATTATTTCTGTATGCATGATAGTGGCAAGTGTTTGTGTGTGTTGGTTGCTTGTTTTATTAAGGTCTTCTTTACTTCTGTATCGAATTGATAAGATGCATAACACATACACTCCCCACATTAAAATAAAAATTAAAAAAATCATACTTTAAAAAACAAAGAAAAATAACTTATTAAATAAATTGAGCTACTGGACAATCAATTAAAGCTTTTGCTAACCTTATGCTTCTCTTAACCTTACTCTCATATCAAAATTTGGAGCTAAATAAGGTTAATTAGTTATTCATTGCTTACAGGGTCCAGCGGACTGCAAAGACCTGAATAAGGACCACAAAATCAAGACCACAACTTAGCTAATGCCTAAAAGAGGACTCACCCCTGCTCCATATCATATATCTGCTGAAACAACCTTAGTGGTAACACTGAAGGCACTCCACCAGCCAGTCACTTACAATAAAGGCATCCCACGCAGGGGACACTGAGGCTATACTCCTAATTTATCGAACCCCGGGTTACAAAAATAAAATATAATACAAACATCATTATAAAATATCAACAAAATACATACATAATTCAGGGCCGGACCCAGGGGGGTGGGGGATGGTTACCTGGGTTCCGGAACCCCCCCCTCCAAACTAAAAAAAAAATAAAATAAGGAATTGAAATTTTGTTTAATGCAAAGAGTTGTTTTTTTTAATTGTTTTTAAAACATTGCAGTTTTCAGAATATCCTGTGATAAATACTTACAGCACCAAAAACATCTATATCATGTGTTCATAGACTTCAAGAAGGCGTTTGACCGAGTCTGGTATGCAGCTCTATGGGCAACGATGAAAGTGTACAACATCAGCCCTAAAATTATTGAAGTCATCAAAAGCCTGTATGATAAGGCTACCAGTGCAGTCCTCCATAACAGCGTCATCAGGAACTGGTTCAAAACAACAATCGGTGTGCGTCAAGGATGCCTACTCTCTCCAACACTCTTCAACATCTTCCTAGAGCGCCCCATGTCAGATGCCCTTGCAGATCACGAAGGCAAAGTCAGCATAGGGGGTAGAGCAATCTCCAATCTTCGTTTTGCTGATGACATTGATGGATTGGCTGGAGAGGAACAAGAACTTGAATAGTTGGTACAGAGGCTTGACACCACCTCCAGAGCTTATGGAATGGAAAAAAGTGCAGAGAAGACAAAAATGTTGACCAACAACACCAATGGCATCAACACGGACATCAAAGTCCAAGGCCAATCCCTCAACACAATGCATAGCTTCAAATATTTAGGAGCCATTGTATCAGACAATGGGTCCCGACAGGAAGTCCTCTCCATGATCACACAAACAACTGCTGCCCTGACTAGGTTGAAGCCCATTTGGAAAGACAGGAATATCAGTCTACATTCCAACTTATGACTGCTGCGCTCCCTTGTCATCTCCATCTTCCTATATGCTTGCGAAGCATGGACCCTCACAGCAGATCTGCAATGAAGAATACAAAGCATGAAGATGAGGTGCTACAGAAGACTTCTGGGCATTTCCTATACCCAACACATCACCAATGACGAAGTCCGACAGACCATCACACAAGCCATTGGACAACACGATGACCTGTTCACAGTGGGGAAGAAACGGAAACTCCGATGGTATGGACACGTCACCAGATCATCAGGCCTTGCAAAGACCATTCTGCAAGGCGCAGTGCAAGGAGGTAGAAGAAGGGGGAGACCGAAAAAGAGGTGGGAGGACAACATTCGAGAATGGACTGGTTTGATCATCTGTGGTGCCCCTACGACCTCCGAGTTACGGGACAGGATAGGATAGGATAGTTTTCAGTCACCTTTGGTCCAAGGTACAAAGAGTTAGTTATAGACAATTCAACGGAAATCCATTTCAAGGGATCCGTTGAAACGTCCAAAGCGTTTTCCCGTTGAAACGACCAAGTAACCCAACCCCTAAGCCTAAATTAGTAAATGCAGCCATATTTTCTTGTCTGGCCGCAAGCCTCTTCCAGCACCTTCACCTTGATACTGCCATAATCCCCCAAAAACGACTTTTTAGAAATATTAATTAAGATGCTAAGTTGATAATTAAGAACACAGCGTTCGTTGCCTTGTTTGTTGAAGTCAGCAAAATGGCAAATGGTTTGACAACTGATGTTATTGTTCCTCGTCAATCATCCCGACAGACTCTCAGTGACAACCAACCTGCGGCCTCTCCAGAAGAATATTTCAAGATTAGCATTGCCATTCCTTTTTTGGAACACCTGTCAACCGAACTGGACTCGAGGTTCAAAAATGCTGACCTAGCAGTTGATGGTCTCTGTCCGGTTCCAAGCACTTTAATAGACAACCAGGATGGTTTCATGCAGGTTCCAGAAGGGGTGAAGACACTGGCAATGTTGTGGGAGTCTGACCTACCAGACAACGCTACCCTTGATGCAGAATACTGACGGTGGGTTTGCAAATGGCGAAATGCTGCTGAGAATGCGACAGCTATCATCCCATCCACGGCATCAGAAGCACTGAAACCTTGTGACAGGGATTTTTATCCCAACCTGTTCATCATGCTAAAGAACCTTTGCCTGTCGAGCAACTGCCGAGTGTGAGCGTTCAAACAGTCAGTTGCGCAAAATTAAAAACTACCTGCGCTCTACAATGGGGCAAGGGCATCTGACATGATGCGCTCTAGGAAGATGTTGAAGAGTGTTGGAGAGAGTAGGCATCCTTGACGCACACCGATTGTTGTTCTGAACCAGTTCCCGATGGCGCTGTTATGGAGGGCTGCACTGGTAGCCTTGTCATACAGGCTTTTGATGACTTCAATAATTTTAGGGCAGATGTTTTACACTTTCATTGTTGCCCATAGAGCTGCATGCCAGACTCGGTCAAACGCCTTCTTGAAGTCTATGAACACATGATATAGATGTTGTTCGTGCTGTAGGTATTTCTCACAGATTATTCGGAGGTTGAAAATCTGCTCAGTGGTATTTCGCCCTGCTCTGAATCCTGCTTGTTCTTCAGCTATGATTTGTTCAGCTTGGGGTTTTAACCTGTTGAGTATTATTTTCAGGAGGACCTTGCTGGGTTGGCTGATGAGGCTGATGGTGCGGTAATTTTCACATTCCTGGAGGTTACATTTTTTGGGGAAGAGTGGTGACAAGCGACTGGGTCCATGGTATAGGCCACTCCCCACTCTGCCAGATCTTGTTACAGATAATGGTGAGGGCATCAATCATCGCTTCTCCTCCTGCTTGTAGCAGTTCCGCGGGTATGTTGTCCACTCCCGCTGACTTCCCTTTCTTTAGCAATTGCACTGCTGCCCACAAAATTGGGAGGATTTCTTCTTCTTTTCTGTTCTCAGGACATGCTAGAACTGATGGGTCTCCATTTGGAGTATGGTTGTAAAGGTCAGAGCAATACTCTGTCCATCTGTCCAAGACTTCTTGTTCTTCTGTAAGGCATATGCCAGACTTGCTTTGGATCGTGGAGACTGGGCTGTTTGACACTTGTCAGCCGCTTCACAGTCTGGTAGGCCTTCTTGCTGTTGTTCTTGTTCAGACTGTTCTCTATTTCCTGGCATTGATCTTCTATCCAGTTCTCCTTTGCTGTGAGCATGCCATTTCGGATGTCATTGTTGATTTTTCGGTAGACATCATCTCCCTGTGAGGTGTTCTTTTTCTTTGTTATCTCTCTTCGTTTATCACACAGATCCAAAAGTTCAGGTGTGATCCACGGCTTCTTCTTTGGTCTGTGCTTGCCAAGGATCTCAGTGGCGGCATCTATCACAGCTGAGTTGAAGATGGTGGTCATGGTGTTGACATCTACTTCACCAGCCCCCAAGATGAGCAGTGCTGCAAATTTCCCTCCAATTGTGGCCTGAAATAGTTCTGCCACCTCCGGGTCTTACAGTTTGTCCAGGTCGAACTTCAGTCTAGTGCACTTTGCTGTATTTACTCTCTTCAAATGGAGCCGGAAAGACATCATCACGAGATCGTGGTCACTTCCGATGTCTGCTCCTGGAAAAGTGCGTGTCCTGCCAATGTTGATGCTTGATCTGAAGCGTTTCTTGACCATCGTGTATAGTCTATTTGGTTGTGATGCTCCCCGCCGGGACTGTGCCATGTCCATCGTCTGGAGTTTTTGTGGAGACCAAGCGTGTTTGCCAGTACCAGATTGTTGTATCTGGCAAACTCCAAGAGTCTCAGACCCCTGTCATTTGTCTCGTTGTTGCTGTAGGGTCCACATGTGTCTCCCCAGTTGTGGTGCGCATCTTGGCCAACCTTGGCATTCCAGTCGCCTTGCACTATGACTATGTCCTTCTTCGGCACTTGGTCAAGGACCGCCTGTAGATTTTCATAAAAATCCTCCACTTCGCTGTCGTCATAGTCTGATGTTGGGGCATAGGCCTGGATGACGGTAATGTTGAAAGGGGTTGCTCTCAGACGGATGGTAATGAGTCTACTGGAGACTGGGCGGCAACCCATGACAGTGGCTAGAATGTTCTTGTGGACCAAGAATCCAACGCCGTGTTTGTGCCTGTCATCTCTACCGCTGAAATAGAGCTTGTGGCCTTTGTCAGTCGTTGTTTCACCTAGGCCTTTCCAGCGCAGTTCGCTGATACCTAGAACGTTCCATTGATAGTGGTCCAGCTCGTGGGCCAGTTCTTCTAATTTTCCTTCCGCAGTTAGGGTCCTGACATTCCAGGTTCCTATGACGATGTTGTTTCTCGTGCGGATCTTGCTAATTTGTCCATAAGTGGCATACTTTTCACCTCCGTCCTGGTGGCCAACGGAAGGCGCGGTCCTTGTTCCGGGCGACGACCGATCCGGTATAGAATTAGTGGATAGCCTCATCATGTGTTGTGTTTTGGGCAAAAAAAGACCTGGCGGTGCCTGCCCAATCCTCTCCAGGCTGTTGGCCACAGCTGAAATCCACGAATACAGTGTGGCTCGCCTTGGCCCTGAGCACGTGGTCGTGGAACCTGTAGTAACGTGAGGTTCCTCCGCCCTGGCCGGTGACGTCTGTGTAGAAGACTTTCGCCCAGTGATGCCGTGCTAACATCACCCCTGTTAGTCGCCTCTTACGACACGCCGGGAAACGTTGGGTCTATTCTATTTGCCCGAACCCCCACAGTCCCGGCGGGGAGCATCACAACCAGATCGACTACATCATGGTCAAGAAACGCTTCAGATCAAGCATCAACATTGGCAGGACACGCACTTTTCCAGGAGCAGACATCGGAAGTGACCACGATCTCGTGATGATGTCTTTCCGGCTCCATTTGAAGAGAGTAAATACAGCAAAGTGCTCTAGGCTGAAGTTCGACCTGGACAAACTGCTAGACCCGGAGGTGGCAGAACTATTGGAGGGAAATTTGCACCACTGCTCATTTTGGGGGCTGGCGAAGTAAATGTCAACACCATGACCACTACCTTCAACTCAGCTGTAACAGATGCCGCCACTGAGATCCTTGGCAAGCACAGACCAAAGAAGAAGCCGTGGATCACACCTGAACTTTTGGATCTGTGTGATAAACGAAGAGAGATTTAAAAAAAAGAAAAAGAACACCTCACAGGGAGCTGATGTCTACCGAAAAATCAACAATGACATCCGAAAAGGCATGCGCACAGCAAAGGAGAACTGGATAGAAAATCAATGCCAGGAAATATAGAACAGTCTGAACAAGAACAACAGCAAGAAGGCTTACCAGACTGTGAAGCGGCTGACAAGTGTTAAACAGCCCAAAGTCTCTACGATCCAAAGCAAGTCTGGCATATGCCTTACAGAAGAACAAGAAGTCTTGGACAGATGGACAGAGTATTGCTCTGACCTTTACAACCATACACCAAATCATTGAAAGCCTTTTTAATCAATTTTGCTTATTACGTGTCATTTTTGCTTTTTTAATCCCCTTTTCGCGCTTTACATTCCTCTTTTTACTGGTCTTGGATCGATGGGCTACATTACAAAGGGAAATCCCCGAATCGATCGAGCAAATATTTCATAATTAATCAATAATTCTTCATTTAACCGCTTCTTTTAATACGTGTGGAGCTTAATTAGGCTTCTGTTTGCTATTTTGGGGTCCTTTTCGCTTGTTTTTGCTCTTTTGGTTCCCCTTTTCGCTCTTTTCGCTGTCCTTTTCGCCCTTTTCGCTCTTTTCGTAGTTTCTGTACACCGGGGATAACCATCCCAGGGAAAGAGGGGGTAGGTACCTAGCTCAACACTGAATCACCAGAGCAATTTTCCAGTTTGTTCCATATTGTGACCTGCGTTGTATGACTGGATCTTATTGTAAACGGCTGTGGCAGACTGAATGGCCTAATCAAATTATTTCAAATTCTTCCAGATTTATCTGCACAAAAAAGCATGTCAAACTTGAAGGTGTCGACGCATTCGATTTACCCAATGTTCTGAATTCTTTCTATACACGGTTCGAGAAGCATGATTTTTCAGCTAAGTTTTCTGAATTTAAACAATCTCTTACCTCTGTAGGCAGTATTGAAATCTCTCAGGATAAGGTCACTCATCTGTTTAAGTCTATTGATGTTAAAAAAGCCCCTGGCCCTGATGGGATCTGTGGCGTTATTGTGCTGATCAGCTTGGCATTGTCTTTCATCATCTTTTTCAGCTCTCAGTCAATTTAGGGCAAATTCCTACAGTGTGGAAATTTTCTAATGTTATCCCACTGCCCAAGAACATCAATCCCAAGCAGCCTAATGATTTCAGGCCAGTTGCTTTGACCTCCTTAGTTATGAAAACCCTGGAAAAAATTATTAAAAGTTTTATTCTGTCAGCCATTGAACCCAGCCTTGATCCTCTTCAGTTTGCCTATAGAGCAGGTAGGGGTGTGGAGGATGCCAAGCTGTTCATTTTGAATACTATATACAAACACCTGGAAAAACCAAAGGCACATGCTAGAATACTTTTTGCAGATTTTTCTTCTGCATTCAATACCATGCAACCTCATATTCTGATTCAAAGATTGATTGATGATTTTGAATTACCTCACCAGCTTGTACTGTGGATTTTGGAATTTTTGACTTTTAGGGAACAAAGAGTTTTTGTTAATGAATTGTACTCTGATAAAAAGGTTACATGTACAGGCTCCCCTCAAGGTTGTGTGTTGTCTCCCATTCTTTTCATCATGTACACTGACAGTTGTAGAAGTGGCTCTGATGGTAATTACATTGTAAAATACTCAGATGATTCGGCTTTGTTGTCCCAGTTGAGTGGTTCGGAGAATGGCCACGGTGATTCTTTGCCTACTTTTGTAGACTGGTGTGATGACAATTATTTGGAAATGAATGTTTCTAAGACCAAAGAACTTATTGTTGATTTCAGAAGAGACAGAGATGATGTTGCTGTAAGTACAATCCATGGTGAAAATATTGAAGTGGTAGAGACCTACAAATACCTTGGTACAATTTTTGATAATAAGCTAAAATGGGATGCCAATACTGAAGCGATTGTCAAGCGGGGGCAGCAGAGAGTATACCTTCTCAGAAAACTCAACTCTTTTTCAGTAAACAAAAAAATACTTAGTCTGTTTTACCAGTCTTTCATTGAGAGTCTTTTGACTTTTTCATTCATATGCTGGTTTCCTAGTCTGTCGGTTAGAGATAGAAATAGTCTCTACAGCATTGTGAAAACGTGTTCCAAAATTACCGGTGATGAGCAGAGGAACCTATCTGCCTTCTGTAATCAGCAAATCGCAAGGAAAGCTAAACAGATTGTCAGTAAACCGGAACATATTTTGGCCGATGAGTTTGTACTTCTGCCTTCAAAACGTCGTTTTGCTCAACCCATTTCAAAAACTCAAAGATATTCAAACTCATTTGTACCCTCTGCTGTCCGCCTTCTCAACGCCTATACAATGTAATAAAAGGGTGTGTGTTTTTTTTTTTAAAATTTTTATTATTGATTTTATTGATTATGTGTCTTTATAGACAATGCATATAAGCTGCAGTGTGAGTGGTTGAATGTGGGTATAATTCCAGAGAGAGCGAGGAGATTTTTGCTGTTAGAAACTATTATCTGTGATATTTGTTTTACAGTTTTATAGGTTATTTTTTATTTTATAGTTTACTTATGCATTTTACCTCTAGTTTATTGTATAATGTATTTAACCGTATGTTTTGTTATTTATTTGTTTTATTTACTATTTTTTGATTGGACTACTTCTCATGTGTATGTAATAATATTTTTAATTCTTTTTGGTAATTGTGCTGATGCTGCCATTGTAATTGCTCAGTTTGAGATGAATAAAGTTGTATTGTATTGTATTGTATTGCTTCTTTGCCTAACTGCATCCATCCGCAAAGAAGAAACTGTTTTGCCTCGCCTTCACACAGGCGGCGGAAGCTGTTCAGGATTGGGGGGGGGGCACACACTATTCACTGACATCAGGGCCAGACCTGGAAAAAGTCGAGGGTGGGGGTGGTTGTTACAGATTCAGCGAAGGCGCGAAGCGCCGAGCCCTCTAGGGGGGTCCGGGGGCATGCCCCCCCGGAAATTTTTTTTTTCAAGGATTCAAAATGGTGCAATCTGGTGCAATCTGAACCTTAAAAAAGCCATCTGTGATGGTCTGGGACTTTGAGCTTTTTCAACAATTGAACTGACAAACTCTGGGGTACAAAAATTATCCTCTGCCCCTCCCTTAAAAAAACAACCACACACACATTTATTTATCAGCAGAGATGTGTTGTATACTATTATTATTCACTACTTTTTGTTGATCGTTAACGGTATAAAGCTTTACCTTGTAGTTTATGAACATCACCGCCCTGCTTTCACTTAATTCAGTCTTGCTGCACTAGGTTCCTCGGCATTAGTACCATTTGTGAATTGTATCTTCTGGCAAAACAGTTCACTGCCTCTTTGAAGTCAATATCAACATCCCTGTGCACTTTCAGTAAAGCAAGTCCATTTAGTCTCTGTTGCCCCATTGTAGAGCGCAGGTAGTTTTTCAGGTTGCGCAACTGACTGTTTGAACGCTCACACTCGGCAGTAGTGACAGGTAGGGTGCAAAGGTTCTAAAGCATGATAAACAGGTTGAGATAAAAAAAAATCCCTGTCACAATGTTTCAGTGTTTCTGATGCCGTGGATGGGATGATAGCTGTCGCATTCTCAGCAGCACTTCGCCATTTGCAAACCCACCGTTGGTATTCTGCATCAAGGGTAGCGTTGTCTGGTAGGTCAGACTCCCACAACATTGCCAGCATCACCCTTTCTGGAACCTGCATGAAACCATCCTGGTTGTCTATTAAAGTGCTTGGCACCAGACATAGACCATCAACTGCTAGACCAGCATTTTTTAACCTCGAGTCCAATTCGGTTGACAGGTGTTCCAAGAAAGGAATGGCAATGCTAATCTTGAAATATTCTTCTGGAGTGGCCGCAGGTTGGTTGTTACGGAGAGTCTGTCGGGATGCTTGACGAGGGAACAATAACACCAGTTGTCAAAGCATTTGCCATTTTGCTGACTTCTTCACTTGTAGTCGAGAAAATTGCTGATATTGAAAACGGTAGACTGTAAAAACTGACAGCAAATTAAAGTTTTCAAACCGCGACTGTGATGTGCACGATGTCGAAAACTGTCGGTCACTTTGATCTACGCTAAGGCTAACGATTATGACGCGTCGACAGGAAATGATGACGAAGGGACGAACTTCTCTTACTGATCAGAGGGTGATGATGATGATTATGATGATAAACACTTGTATTGCTTGATTCCATTTGAAGAAAAAAAATCCTTTAATGCCCTGGCAAAAAAAAAAAAATTCTACTCATTATTGGAGGGGGCAATATATAAGGCTGCCCCTTCCAACATTTTTCTAGGGGGGGGGGCATGGCCCCCCTGCCCCCCCTGCTTCCGCCGCCTGTGCTTCATATTGGACATACTTATGTCACCCATAGTTTCCTTTTAAAGGGAGAAGAACAGTATACCATGGTGCTTTGCATGTGACAAATCCTTTTTCGTTCGCCATTTTATGTCTGAATGTGCTGATCTGGTTGATGAAAGGGAAATATATTTTGGTTCAATACCTTTTTGGTGAGATTTTTAAAGTATGCAATAGTCAGCACCTGTTTCAATTTTTACTGTACAGAGTTGCCAACCCCCTAATATTCTTGTCAGTATTTCCGGACCCGTTTGTCAGTATATTTTAACACTTGTCTGTATTTTTTTTTCTCGCAAAACCTAGCCTATGACACTATAAAGTAACGACAGGCTTCCCTTGTAACAGAAGGCTATTTTCAATCCTCTAAAATCACGATAAAAATCAGCTTGTTGAACACCACACTTGTTTTACTCTAAAATCACCATGAAAATCAGCTTGTTGAACACAGCGACGTTCAGTGAGTGCAGGAGTACTATTATGAGACCAGAAACCCGTACAGAAGCACCGCTGGCAAAGATAAACGATCGGCAACTTTTCCTCCGTATTTTTATAAAAGCTACCGTATTTCCGTATTTAAGCCTAATTCACTTCGCCGGAATTAAATACGGTCAATCCGTACTGGTTGGCACCAATGAATTTACATGATGTTGGTTTGTCCTATTTAAATGTTAACAGTTTAGCCTGACTTCACTTCATTTTGTGTGGTCCTGATTGGGCTCGCGACAGTCCGCTGGACCCTATAAGCACTGAGCACAAGCGCCTGTGGCACTGAGTATCTATCTAATCAATCATACTGCTAAAATGGACAGTGAACATGGCCAGTTTTTATTTCGCCCATCCTGGGATTCGAACCTGGGTCATCGGTGTGCCAAACGAACGCTCAACCACTTGAGCTACGGCAGTAGGACACTGTGGAGGTATATATAAAACAAAACAATACAATGTAATGTAATATTTACAACACAGTAAAATACAATACAACAGTCAATAATACAATACAACACAACGCAACGCCTGTGCCTGCGTGAGAACCTTTTTAAAGTCACGTGATGCCACAGGGAGGCCAAGGTTAGCTGCGCGCGCGGAACAGTTGATCCATTCAGACCACAGAAATAACACTACCCACAACATAAGTACTCCAGAAATAGCGATGACACAGTTTTCGCCTCTCTCTCTCTCTCTCTCTCTCTCTCTCTCTCTCTCTCTCTCTCTCTCTCTCTCTCTCTCTCTCTCTCTCTCTCTCTCTCTCTCTCTCTCTCTCTCTCTCTCTCTCTCTCTCTGTCGATCGATCCTATAGCCTAGGGCCTTTATAATTATTGCCTGCATAAATAAATAATCTTCTCCTTCATATTTCTACTTCACGTGAACTCTTTGCTGATGACACCACATTCCGAGGATACACTGCGCAGCGGGAGGCCAAGGTTAGCATGCGCGCGCGGCACAGTTGATCCATTCAGACCACAGAAATAGCACTTCCCATGAAATAGCAATGACACAGTTTTCGCCTCTCTCTCTCTCTCTCTCTCTCTCTCTCTCTCTCTCTCTCTCTCTCTCTCTCTCTCTCTCTCTCTCTCTCTCTCTCTCTCTCTCTCTCTCTCTCTCTCTCTCTCTCTCTCTCTCTCTCTCTCTCTCAGGATCGATCCTATGGGGCCTTTACTATTTTCTGCCTAAATAAAAAATCTTCTCATTCATATTTCTACTTCAAGTGAACTCTTTGCTGATGACACCACATTACACTCCGAGGATACAGAAAAACATAATTTAGCCTCCTCTTTACAAATAGCGGCAAATGAACGTACAGGAATGGGCTGAATTTAATCACATGACTCATTAATCCAGACAAAACTAAATCCACGCTAATAACAGCTAGACAAAAACGGCAAAATTCTATGAAACTTCCTCCCTTAAAGCTTTGCAACGAAACAGTTAAGAAGTAAAATGCCATAAACTTTTTGGCGTGACATTAGATAATAATGTGTCTTGGTTGCAACATATTTTAAATCTTAGTAGAACTATTTCCAGAAGGACTTATCAATTATCAAGGATTAAAAATTACTTAAATCTGCAGTCTCATGCACTATTCTATTTGGGTCATATTCAACCATTTATTGATTATTCTGTAACTATATTAGCAATGCCATGAAGCCTTTATTTAGGATTCACAAACGTGCAATTAAAATGGTTATTCTTAAAAACAAAATCTCTCTGAATGATTACAAACAGATCAACATACTACCTCTTGCCAACAGATTAAAATTAAATAAAGGAATTTTGATGCACAAGATCCTTTCTGGTAATACACCCTCCTATAGCCTATCTCTCTTCTCTAGGAAAACTGCCAGATTTTTTACCACACTAAATATCCCATTTCTAAGAATTGATCTGTTTAAAACCAGTCTGTCATATTCAAGTTCCATTTTATGGAATAACTTTGCAGAAGTTCTCCGCAGTTCAGTCACTAAATACACATCCTTTAGAAACCATCTTATACAGCACATTAAAAATTAGTTAATTGGCTACTCACCAAGAGTTCTACATTCATAACTTTAATTAGATTGTTTTACATATGTTGTGTGTGTGTGTGTGAGTGTGTGTGGGCGCGCGC
>CM072514.1:22365218-22372718 GCA_036898135.1 Oncomelania hupensis
ATTTCTGTTTATTTGTCCAATACATGAACAATTAAGAAATCAAATTTTTCCAGCGATGCACAGACATTCAGACTGCGTCGATGCGATGTCTAAACTTTGAAAACACAGAGTCGTTGCAAGTCTTGGAAAATGTTTCAAATTATACTATTTGTTGCTTTAAAATTGAGAACAGAGAACCATTGACTGGTGTAGTTTACCTCTACTTTTAATCTAGGTGTGCTTAAATTTAAACCTGAACTATTTTATTGTATTTTATTTTATTTGTCTTTTAGCAAATGTTGTGTAAAAGAATGAACAAATCTTGAAATAAATGAAAAGAAAGAAGAAATCGACGACTAAACTAACAGAAAAAAAGACAAAAAAAAAAAAGTGCAAGAAATGAATGGTTAAGGTAAAAAAAAAAAAAAGATTGAAAGAAAACGCTAAAAGAAATGAATGAAACCAGAAGGTAAAGAAAAGGAAAAAATAAACAGAAATAAAGAATGTGTCTGTCGTAATTTCCTTTTGCTATAATATTTTTTATGGCCAATGCAGAGAGAATGTTACTGACTCTTGTTCTTATATATGTGGTCGTTGAAGTCTTGATTCTTACAGTTTTGTTTTGGTCTTGGTGTTATATTTGTACTAAAAACTAACAAAAATTGTTGTTGTTAACGTTTATATTCGTATACTGTCGGCAGGAGGAGAGGCAGGTGGAGCATTAAGACCCGTCAGTAAAAACCCATCAATGTCAATCTCTCTCTCTCTCTCTCTCTCTCTCTCTCTCTCTCTCTCTCTCTCTCTCTCTCTTCTCTCTCTCTCTCTCTCTCTCTCTCTCTCTCTCTCTCTCTCTCTCTCTCTCTCTCTCTCTCTTTCTCTCTCTGCAGTTCACGTAATGACCGAGAGGCATACGAACGTAGGGGAGAAAGCTAGCTTATATATGTTCTACGCTTTTTTTGGTATCTGCGCTTTTTGGAATTAGTAGTATTCTAGAATGGGCTGCCCATTTTTGGAATTCCAACATTGGCCGTCAGGTTTTGGGTTAGGGTTAGGTCCTTAGGGAACCCTAACCCTAACTCGAACCCTAACCAATGCTGGAATTCCAAAAATGGGCAGGCCAATTCTAGAATTGCGCAGGCCAATTCTAGAATTGCGCAGATTCCAAAAAAGCGCGGAACATAATGTTTTGCTTCAGGGAGTCACGTTCTCATTGGAATAAAGGTGCTATATCTACAAACAACTTCGCATCACCGTTTTTAATTTAAAATTCCTATCATCTTAGTATTTTATTTATTTATTTATTTTTAGTTCCTAAGTTCCCGAACCATAGCTGGGGAACTATTGTTTTTTGTGTTGGTTTTATATGTTAGGTGATGTATATAGTGCTTAAAGGATGGTAGCAGAGAGAGCTTTTACTTTAATTTAGTGTAGGTTCCCTGATTGTGCGGCTGACAAGTCCTTGCAGTGCATTATACAGGCGCCCCTGTCTCTGAACAGCTGTCTGCTAACTAGAATGATAAGTAATGCAGACAGCACTCCACTCAGCACACACCACGTAGGGAGGGTGGCGAAAGGAAGGGGGGAATTAATAATAATAATAATAATAATAATAATAATAATACTAATAATACTAATAATAATACTACTAATAATAATAATAATAATAATAATAATAATAATAATAATAATAATAATAATAATAATAATAATAATAATAATAATAATAATATGGAGATGAGGTGCTACAGAAGAAGCACATCACCAACGACGAAGTCCGACAGATCGTCACACAAAGACAATTGGACAATATGATGACATGCTGACAGTGGTGAAGAAACGGAAACACCGATGGCATGGCCACGTCACCAGAGCATCAGGCCTTGCAAAGACCATCCTGCAAGGCTCGGTGCAAAGAGGCAGAAGAAGAAGGAGACAGAAAAAGAGGTGGGAGGACAACGTTCGAGAATGGACTGGTTTGACATGCACTGAGCGAAACCACGAGGGTTGCTGAGGACAGAGGCTGGTTAAACAATCATAATGTGGTGCCCCAACGACTTTCGAGGTACCGTACGGGTTAAGATAGTATAATAATAATAATAATAATAATAATAATAATAATAATAATAATAATAATAATAATAATAATAATAATAATAACATACATATATACATTAAAGGAAAAGTTGTGTTTCTATATTTATTATGTATTTACTTACATATTGTATTGACGTATTCTTTAGTGTGTATGTACTTTATTATGTGGGCGGGTGTGGATGTGTGAGCATGTATAAAGGGGGGGAGGGAGATAGAGAGAGAGAGAGAGAGGGGGGGAGGGAGGGAGGGAGAGAGAGAGAGAGAGAGAGAGAGAGAGAGAGAGAGAGAGAGAGAGAGAGAGAGAGAGAGAGAGAGAGAGAGAGAGAGAGAGAGAGAGAGAGAGAGAGAGAGAGAGAGAGAGAGAGAATATTACTAGTTGAGCCATATGATTGTACGCATGTGAAATTTCATTTTTGTTCATTTACGAACTGATTTAAAGTTTGCGCTCCCTGGCAAAGGCAATTCTGCTTTTATGTATATTGGAAAAGTTGGACAATTGGACAATAAAGATGTATTGTATTGTATTGTACTGTATTATACTGTATTGTATTGTATTCTTCAATCTCGAGGAGCTAGATTTTAGACAACGCATACCTGAAAGTTACGGCGGGAAAATTAGCCATAGGCACATTTCAGCTTCCCCACCAAAGTAACGGGTTAGACGGATTTCATTGCCTCCAACTTCAAGCAGAAAGTGCAGAGTTTGACAAAAGCTTAGGTGAGTTTGCTTTCAGCAAAAGCGCCGTCTTTATTTATGTATTTACGCATGTATGCATTTATTTACCTATTTATTTGTTTACTTTTGCATTTATTTTTGCATTTAAAATGGGAAGCACGGTGGCCTAATGGTAGAGCTTTGGCTTGTGGATCTGAAGGTCCCGGGTTCGAGCCCAGGCCGGGGCATTGTGTTGTGTCCTTGGGAAAGACACTTTACTCCCGTTTCCTACTCCTTTGGATGAGAGTATAAACCGAGGTCTAGTCTGTGTCGCATACATTCCATCATAACGGACTTTAAAGATCCTGACGCTCATGTCCTAGACGGGTGAGTGCCGGTGACAAGAACACACCCAGCATGCACTTAGGTCCTTCTCCCCTATCCCTGCCTGCCCAGGATTGTGCTCAGTTGTACGGACGTCAGACCATGCGCCCAAAGGCTGCGGGTGGGCGTCTCGGGCGGCTTGAGTTAGATCCTTTATCGGCCAGCGCCTTTAGCAGCTCTTGAGCTGGTAAAGCGCTATATAAGAACGATTAATAATAATAATAATTTATTGATTTGATATTTATGCATTTCTGCACCCAAATATTGAAGCATTTGTTTTCCAATTTATTTATTTACTTAGCAAATTATTTATTTACTTTGTTAGTTTATTGTTCCTCTGCTTGGTCGCTATTGTGTTTTCGTTTTTATTATATATCTATAAATTATTTAGTAAGCTATTATTTATCTATTTAGGTATCCATATAACAATTTATCCATTATTGATCTATATTTAGGTATTTAGTTAGATTTAAGTATTTAGTTATATTTAGGTATTTAGTTATCTGTTAGCCTATTTATACCTGTGTTCAATTAATTGTTATTCCGCTTACTCTATTGCATTTATTATTTTAGTTTATTTTGTGTGTGTGCATGTGCGAGCGGTTTAGACTTTTTGTTGTTGTTGCTGTTGTTGTTGTTGTCGTTAGGTATTTTTTGTGTTTATATTTGTGTATGTGTAAAGGTGTCAGTGCACCTGGGTGTGTGTGTGTGTGTGTGCGTGCGTGTATGTAGAAGGAGATGATGGTTGGGTGGATGGCATGTGTGTGTTTGCATGCTACCGAAAGGCGCGTGTAGGTTCGCATGTACGCAAATAACTTTAGTTTGTAGTCTTGGGTGTAGGCTATAAGTGTTTAGTTGTGTGTGTGTGTACTCTCTGTGTATGCTCTGTGAGTGTTGGTGTGCGTGTGTGGGAACATTTTAGTGTGTAAAGGGGAGAAGTGTGTAAAGGGGAGGTAATATGTGCGTGCACGAGTGCTTGAGTGCTGTACGTCAGTGTGTTTGTGTCTGTCAGTCAGTGTGTTTGTGTCTGTCAGTGTGTTTGTGTCTGTCAGTCAGTGTGTTTGTGTCTGTTAGTCAGTGTGTTCATTGACCTGAACCGGTGGGGAATGGAATGTAGGGCTAAACATTATGCGTGGGCAGAGGAACGAAGGTGATAACGCTTATGCTGCAGTCTGTGAAACAGCACAACTAACCGTACTAGTAAGAAATAGCATTTCCTACAAGACTTGGGAAAGAAACACATAGTATCAAAATGTAGCAAGCAGGCATATAACTACCTTTTTAATGCTTTTGAGTTCATTGTTGTTTGTATCGTATATTTCAGTGACCTGCAGCGAGGCTGCCTTTACACCATAATTATATTGTTTCCTTTAACACACAGATGATCATGATAGTAACTTTTTTCAATAGGCCTATTTCTGAAGAAGAGGTACAGCTAGCTTTTACGTAAGTTTAAGTCTAAAAAAGCAGCAGGCCCTGATGGTGCGATTGGCGAGA
Source organism: Oncomelania hupensis (assembly GCA_036898135.1). Lineage (NCBI taxonomy): Eukaryota > Metazoa > Mollusca > Gastropoda > Littorinimorpha > Pomatiopsidae > Oncomelania > Oncomelania hupensis. The sequence goes on from CM072514.1 coordinate 22,369,828, forward strand.
TTCTAAAGAACGCTTATGATGTTTGTGTTCCTTTTTTCATGAAATTCTGTAATATTTTGTTTGAGAAAGGTATATACCTTGAGAGCTGGTCTGAATCTATCATTTTGCCATTGTACAAAAAAGGTGATGTAAATAATCCTTGCAATTACCGTGGCATTAGTTTGTGTGATACTAGCAGCAAAGTGTATGGTACTATCCTTAACATGCGTTTGCACACTTGGGTTGAGGAGAATAATATATTACTAACGAATATTAGGCTGGTTTCAAGAAAGGATACTCTACTATAGATCACTTATTTGCATTAATGACTTGTGTGCAAAAGCAGTTTAGTCTTAATCGTAATTAGTTGTATGTTGCTTTATATAGACTTTGAAAAATGCAGTCCTGTACTTTTTTCATTATTTATTAACGAACTTGCATTGGAAATTGTAAATAACGGAAGACATGGTGCTACATTTTCATTGGATGCTTTCCAATTATTTATTTTGTTGTTAGCTGAGGATGTGGTCTTAAATTCTTTAAATTCTGAAACTGTTGTTGGGCTTCAGACACAGCTGAATAGTTTATATAGAGCAGCTACTTCTCTCTGTCTTAAAGTTAATTCTGTTAAAAGTAACATTGTTGTTTTTAGAAAAGGTGGATATCTGGGTGCTAAAGAGATATGGATGTATGATGGAAAGACTATGCCTGTTGTGAATGCCTATAAGTACCTTGGTATTTATGTTTCTACTAAATTGAGTTTATTTATTTATTTATTATTATTATTATTATTATTATTATTATTATTATTATTATTATTATTATTATTATTATTATTATTATTATTATTATTATTATTATTATTTATTACAGGCCTTTTTATATAGCGCTTACCTATAATCTAGCTCTAAGCGCTTAACAATTTACTTGTAAAACCTTTAAAGAACTATAACTGCGACTAAAATCAACCAGATAATGACGTAAAAAGTAAGTTAAGACACATAATATAATTAATTTGACTAACACAGTAGTACACACGCGTGCGCACATACACTCACACAACACGCATATAACACAAGTCTAACTATAATACGTGAATTAACAAAGTCAATTAACAAGTTTAAACAAGAATAATGAAACGATTGGCTATACATGATTGCTTTCCGCTCATTTAAAGGTGAAGAATTGAACCTAGAGAACCAACAAGGGAAAAAATGCACCAACGTGCAATGAACACAATTTATAAATGTCACATAGACAGTTAGGATACAACACCCGGGCCGAGAACGAGGCAAGGCGAGAACGTCACAGGTCGTAAGCACACTTGAACAGGTGAGTTTTCAGGGAACTCTTGAAGGTGGGGGAGGTTTCACAATGACGGATGTGGGAGGGGAGCTGGTTCCAAAATGTAGGCGCGTGGAAGGAGAAAGAGCGGTCACCGAAGGTTTTGGTTCTAGTGCGTGGGATGGAGAGGATTCTTCTGTCGAAGGAGGAGCGTAAACGCCTGGAGGGAGTGTATGGAAGCAAGAGTTGAGAGAGATAGAGAGGGAAGTGAGGGTCAGTGAACGAGTTGAAGCAGAGGTTGGCAGTCTTGTGCTTGATGCGGAAGGATATTGGGAGCCAGTGGAGTTTTACTATGAGTGGTTGTATGTGATCACGTCTTTTTGCTTTGAAAAAAAGTCTGCACGCTGAGTTCTGTACCTTCTGAAGTTTGTCTGTGAGGTGCTGAGGGATACCTGCTAGAAGAGTGTTGCAATAGTCAAATTTTGAAAGAATGAGTGAACAGACAAGAGTTTTGGTGGCGTCACGGGAGAGGAGATGTCTAATGGTACTGATGTTTCTAAGTTCAATGTATGCAGATCTGCAAATATTCGTGATGTGTTTGTCCATGGAGAGGGTGTCTGTGAAGGTGACTCCTAGGTTTCTTGCCGAGGTGAAGAGTGTGATGTCAGAGTTGCCGATAGAGATAACAGAAGGAGCAGACGGAGGAATAGGTTTGTTTTGGGGGTGGATGAGAAGGATGTCAGTTTTGTCATCATTCAGTTTAAGTTTGTTGCACGTCATCCAACGCCTGACGTCGTCAACACAATCCCGCACACGAAGGACGGTGGCTTCGAGCTGATCAGGGAGACAAGAGTCACAGATTTGAGTGTCGTCAGCAAATGACTGACTGGAAACTGAGTGGTGGCTGATGAGAGATGATAGAGGTTTGGTGTGAAGGATGAAGAGAACCGGTCCGAGGACAAATCCTTGTGGAACCCCAAGAGAAAGAGCTGAAGGTCTAGGACAGCGTTTGGAAGTAGAGACTGTTAGAGTCTGTCAGAAAGATAAGACTGAAACCAGTTAAGAGCTGAGCCTGAAAGACCGAAAGAAAGGTGAAGACGATCCAGGAGAATTTGATGGTCAATGGTGTCGAAAGCAGCCGAAAGATCAAGGAGAGTTATAAGGGAGAGTTTGCCACCATCCATCACGCGCAGGACGTCGCTCATGACTCGGACAAGCGCAGTTTCGGTGCTGTGACCTGGGTGGTAGGCAGACTGAGTAGAAGGAAAGAGGTTGTAATAATGAAGATAGTCAGAAAGCTGAGAAAGAACCATTTTTTCTGTGATTCTGGAGAGGAAAGAGAGGTTACTGACGGGGCGATAGTTTTTGAGCGTGTTAGGGTCGAGTAAGGGTTTCTTGAGGAGTGGGAGGACTATTGACTGTTTGAAGATGGAAAGATGAAAGGGAAAGTGCCAGAGAGGAGGGAAGAGTTGACAATGAAGGTGAGTGCAGGGAGGAGGACGTCAAGGCATTCCACAAGCAGTGGGACGGGGATGGGGTCAAGGGCGCACGACTTGGGAGTTGGCCTGGTGATGACGCGCCAAATCTCATCCTCGGTCACAGGCCGGAATCCACTAAAGGACGCCGTC
>CM072514.1:22377718-22535323 GCA_036898135.1 Oncomelania hupensis
TATCGTGCACGCTTCAGACATACTATCCTTCGCGTTTCAACGTAACACAGACACTCGCACACATAAAACATATAGCTGAAAATCGACATTAATTTTTCACAGAAACTGGTTAATTTTCTGTGACTGCGTGGGCTTTGTCCTAAAAAATTAAATAAATTAAAGTTAGGAATGATCGACCGCTTTCTGGAATGATCGGCCATTTTCTTCAACTATCTGCAAGCAACAAAGTATTGAAAAATCACTTTGTCATTTAAAATGTACAGTTTTTCAGGGCTGAATTCAACCAGTTTTCTATGGGAGAGCACAGAGGGACGCACATGGACGCCCCGGCCCATGTCTCTAAGGGTAACTGGCGCATGCACCAGGTTCCTGCCCACCGGCTGGTGGGCCCTGGAGTGGTGATTGACGTCACAGACAAGGTCAAAGGCAACGTCGACTATGCCGTCACTCTTCAGGACATTCAGGTAGCTGATGATGATGATGTTGATGATGATGATGATGATGATGATGATGATGATGATGATGATGATGATGATGATGATGATGCACATGCTGATTATGATGATTATAATGATGATGATGATAATAATAATAATACAGTACATTTGTATTGCGCGGTACCTCGCAAACGGTAAGGAAAGCGAGCTCGCCGCGCTTGACAACACACGTGCAATCACACACACACACACACACACACACACACACACACACACACACACACACACACACACACACACACACACTCACCTAGAACAGGTATACACTTATTAAATGGTTAAATAATGACAGTAAAACATGGCCATGCAAAACAACAGATAATATGAATACCAAGAACCGAGCCGGTGCCGCCACCATCCATGAACAGATGACGTGACTTGGTAAAAGATTACATATGGGGATGGAAGGGAGGAGGAGTGAAAATTATTGAGTTTGCATGTTAAAAAGGTGGGTCTTTAATTGGCGCTTAAAGGAAGAAAGTGATGGAGCATGTCGGAGTTGCATCGGTAGTGAGTTCCAGGCAGTTGCAGCAGACAAAGAGAAAGATCGTTCACCATAGGTCTTTGAGTGAACACGGGGGATAGAAAGCAGTCTTGTATCAGAAGAAGAGCGGAGTTGTCTTGCAGGAGAGTAGACAGAGAGAAGGGCAGTAAAGTATGAAGGGGCAGAACCAGTGAAGAATTTGAAAACAATAGTTGAGAGCTTGTACAAGATGCGAGCTCGAACAGGGAGCCAATGAGGAGATCGGAGTAGAGGGGTGGCATGGTCTCGTTTTTTAGCTTTAAGAACAAGGCGGGCGGCAGAGTTTTGGACTTTCTGAAGTTTTTTAAGAAGGTAGAGAGGGGAGCCAGAGAGGAGAGAGTTGCAGTAGTCAAGTTTGGATAGAACAAATGCACAGACAAGAGTGTTGGTTGTTTCGGTTGTAAGATATTGTCGGATGGAGCTAATGCGGTGAATTTCGAAATAGGCAGAGCGGCATATGTTGGAAATGTGTTGGTCAAGTGACATGTCAGAAGACAGAATGAAACCTAAGTTGCGGGCATGGTCAGAAAATGAAATGGATGAGGTTCCTACTGTGATGCTATTTGGTAAATCAGATTTGTCTGATTTCTTTTTGATCAAGAGCGCTTCAGTTTTGTCATCATTGAGCTTTAGACGGTTTTCGGACATCCATTGTTTGACGTCAGTGATGCATGCCTGCATGGACTGGACGGAGGCGGGTGCATGTGAAGAGCTGAAAGAGGTGTGGAGTTGTGTGTCGTCTGCAAATGACTGACTATTGACAGAGTGAGAATAGATGAGATCAGAGAGAGGCTTAGTGTACAGAATGAAGAGGACAGGACCGAGGACAGAACCTTGAGGGACACCAAAGGAGAGTGGGACAGACGAGAAAGAGTGTTCACCAATGAGGACAGACTGAGACCTGTGAGAGAGGTAGGATTGAAACCAGGAGAGACAAGTTCCAGAGATTCCGTAGAGAGTGGAGAGTCTTTGAAGGAGAATGTTGTGGTCAATAGTGTCCAAAGCAGAAGATAGGTCTAAGAGAGTGAGGAGGGACACATCGCCCACGTCAAGGCCACGCAGTATGTCATTTGTCACTTTGATGAGGGCGGTTTCTGTGCTATGGTTGGGGCGGTAAGCAGACTGATGGAGGAAGGAGGTTGTGTTCAGTGAGGTAAGAAAAGAGTTGCTGAAGGACTACTTTTTCCAAGATCATGATGATGCTGACCCCGACGACGCTGCTGTTATTGCTGCTGGAGATGAGGCTGACTATAAAGACTAGACGACTCTGCTGTTTTTGTTGTTGTTAATGCTTTTGTTGTTGTTGTTGATGATGATGATGATGATGATGATGATTACGATGATGATAATACATGTAACGACGATGATAATGATGATATTGGCGACGACGACGATGGCGACGGCGACAACGATGATGATAATGATGTGGGTTATGTGTTGTGTACATATACACTTTCACGGCTTTATTTTCAGGATTCCACATAATGCGCCTTGAGCTCCTCTTTACTAGGAATCGCGCTAAATAAAACATTATTAATTATTATTATTATTATTATTATTATTATTATTATTATTATTATTATTATTATTATTATTATGATAACGGCTACGACGATGACGATTTTAACAACGACGACGACTAGATGATGATGACGATGCTGCTGCTGGTGCTGCTGCTGCTGACGATAAAAAAACAATTCAACTCAGCAGGTTTAATAAAACCACTTATCAGTATTTCTGTATTGTGTATTTTTCAAAGGACTTCGAGAGCGTGTACGGCAAAATACCTGACGGTGCCGTAGTGCTTATGAGGTCTGGATGGGGCAGCCGTTACCCTGACAAGAAACGGGTCTTTAACACAGAGACCCCCGACAATACTTCTACCCATCACTACCCAGGTCAGTATTCTTAGTTTCCGAACGCGGACTATTGTTTTTGACCCAGTCCGTCCGTTTTAGTCAGTAGGGGTGTCGGATAGCGCAGTGGTTGGAGCACTCGCTACTGTGTCGCAAGTTAAGCACCGTCCAGTGCGGTTAGCGCAAAACGTGAAGCGACAAATAACAACGCCCCCAGTTGACTCAACTGTGACTGAGTATCTACTCTCTTAAGGGTGGGGAAGGTAAAGCAGCGAGGGAGAGAGATGGGCATCACCCTCATTTCGCTGGCCCAAGATAAGTGTGATCTCCAACATCACACTCCCCTACGGCCACAAGGCTATTGGACCACCTTTACCTTTTACCTTTATACCGTCCGGCTACCGGCGGCTGTCACTTTTCTCTGAAACCAATGGCCGGGTTTCTTTAACATTTGGTACGTATAGTTAGAACCTAACGATAACAACCAGATGGTGCTTTTTTTTTTTTTTGGGGGGGGGAAGGGGGGGCGGGCGGGAAGGGGGGTGATTTCCTTTACTTTTTGCATGTAATTATAGTGTTCTTGTGCTTGTTCTCTTCTTCTTCCATTACAAGATGCAGTTTTTAAAGCTAGTTATCATCATCATCATCATCATCATCATCATCATCATCATCATCATCATCATCATCATCATCATCATCATCATCATCATCATCATCATCACCATCATCAACATCATCATCATCATCATCATCATCATCACCATCATCAACAACAACAACATTATCATCACCATCATCATCATCATCGTTGTCGTCGCCGCCGTTCTCCTCCTCCTCGTTCTCCTCCTTATCATGATCTTCATCATAATCATCATCATCATCATCATCGTTGTCGTCGTCGCCGCCGTTCTCCTCCACCTTGTTCTCCTCCTTATCCTTATCATGATCTTCATCATCATCCTCACCACCACCACCATCATCATCATCATCATCATCATCATCATCGTCATCATCATCAAGTCAAATCGAGTCAAGACACTTTAATACCCAATGTATTCAAAATACGAAGGGTTTTGTTTTGGTAATGCGGTGAAACATTCCGTCACTCTACAAAAAACAAAAATGCTTCCATTGGACATTTTATAATCTAAGAGAAAAGGTTGCTTTAAGAAGAAAAACAGGCACGCCCCCTCCCTCTTCCCATTCCCCCCCCCCCCCCCCACACACACGCTCACCGTACACCATTCTACATGGGTATTTTAATCGAGGCATAGTCGTATACTGTGCATTAAAGCATTAAAAAAATTGTGCAATACTCATGCCTTGTGAACAGCTGAGGTCACTGGTACTGAGAGGGCAACCTCGGGGAAGAAGCTATGTCTAAACCGGCTGGTTATAACTTTTAATGCTCTGAAGCGTTTGCCTGACGGGATGAGCTCGAACAGGTGGTTGGCTGGATGAGATGGCTCGCCAATGATGTTGCAGGCCCTCGTAACCAAACGCGTGCTATATATGGACGTGATGTTGGCAACCAATGATTTTTGCCGAGCGTTTCACAATTCTTGAAACTTGAAAGTTGAAACTTCTCGCCCTCCAAAATCCGCCGTTCTTCTCCGCTCCTTATCATGATGTTCATCATCATCATCATCATCATCATCATCATCATCATCATCATCATCATCATCATCATCATCATCATCATCATCATCATCATCATCATCATCATCATCATCATCGTTGTCGTAATAGTCGTCGACATCCCTTTCTTCTTTCTCCTCTGACTACACACATCATCGTCGTCGTCGTTCTTTTCCTCTTTCTCGCCGTCCCCATCCTCCTTATCATCATCATCATCATCATCATAATCATCGTCGTCATCACTGTCTTTCTCATCCACACCATCATCATCATCGTCGTCGCCGTTCCTCTCCTCCGCATCACCATCATTGGTATCAACATCATCACCATCGTCGTCGTTCTTTTCCTCCTCGTCGTCCTACCACTCCTCCATATTATCATTATCGTCGTTATTGTTGTCTTCGTTGTCGCCATTCTTTTCCTGCTCCCCACTCCAACCCTCTCTTCCACTTCGTCGCTCCTTTCCTCTACATCATCCTCATCATCCTCTCAGTCTCCCTTCTCCTTATCAATTATCGTAATCGTCCTGCTTATCTCCGCCATCCTCTGCTTTGATTTCATGTTTGGCTGGTGCGCAGGTTTCAGTGTCCAGGCTGCCAAATTCCTGGCTGAGGAAAGAATGATTATCGCCCTTGGTGGGGACACTCCTTCCCCTGATCCGGCCGCCATCCACGATTTTGCCGTGCACAAAGTAAGCCATGAAATGAACTGGATTATTCTTACATAGCGCCATTACCACCACATAGAGATGCTGCTGCAGGCGCTGAGGTCACTTGATTTGTATGTCATCTTAGGTTGTTTAATTTTATTTCGCTGATCCTGGCGCAACGCTGTTACTTTGCTGTGCACGTAGAAGGTATTGCAGTTACGAATGTTATTATGATTATTCATATCGTCTGATTGTTTTTGTTGTTATTGTTGCTGCTGTTGTTGTTGTTCTTTTCTTCTCCTTCTTTTTTTTAATGATTATTGTTGGAGTTGTTTCTTCTTCTTCTTCTTCTTCTTCTTCTTCTTCTTCTTCTTCTTCTTCTTCTTCTTCTTCTTCTTCTTCTTCCTCCTCCTCCTCCTAGATCCTCCTCACCATCATCATCATCATCATCATCATCATCATCATCATCATCATCATCATCATCATCATCATCATCATCATCATCTTCTTCTTCTTCTTCTTCTTCTTCTTCTTCTTCTTCTTCCTCTCCTCCGTCGTCTTTACAAACCGTTTCATTATTTCATTTTATTGTTGAGGATTTCCTTCATCCATTTATTACTTTGTTGCCAGAACTATGAAGCTTGATGCTATATATGCGATTATCCCAAAATCACCAGTCAGGTTCAAAGGGCGGCGATCTATACTAACATACACGCTCAGATGTTTCACCCATTCTCTCTCTCTCTCTCTCTCTCTCTCTCTCTCTCTCTCTCTCTCTCTCTCTCTCTCTCTCTCTCTCCCTCTCTCTCTCTCAAATACCCATCTATCACTCAAACATATGGTGCAAAGGCAGGGAGATCGCTATTAGAAGATGTAGATGTCAATCAAAAGCAATGCAGAAAGTGCTTAGGATAATAAAACCGCTGTCGCCATAAAGTAAAGGAGAAAAGAAAGCCTCTTTGTTGTTGTTTGTAGATTATAGTCACACGACACTTTCGCATATACATGTAGGTGACTACTGGACCGATTTATACTGACACCAGCGGGCCAGTTGTTGGTAAAGGGGAAAATAATATGATCACACGTTGACCAATCCGGGATTCGAACCAGCGACCTTTCGGTTACTAGCAAGACGCTCTTACCAACTGAGCTATCCGGCCCCTCCAAAGCCTCTTTGGGATTGGAGCCCCCTTTTAAAGAAATACTTTGTGTGCACACAGCGCAGCAGAGACCGATCCAGGCTTCATGGGCTAAGTGTCTACGTTGTGTTACTTTGCAGACGATGTTGGGTAAGAACATTCTGCTGCTGGAGAACGTGGCCAACGTGGACCGGCTTCCCGCGGTGGGGACCACCATCGTCTTGGGCGCTCTCAACATCTACGACGGCAGCGGCGCTCCCATGCGAGTCCTGGCCCTGGTGGATTTGAACTGCGGCACTTGGGGAACCAGCGGGGCGATGAGCACTAGGTCGTGGTCGTCATCGTCGTCTGTCTTCTTCTCCTTCGTCGTCTTGGCGAGCTTGAGAGTCTCTGCCGCGTTGAAGATAGTGGGGTAGTTTGTTTTTTGTTGAAGTAGATTATTATTATTATTATTATTATTATTATTATTATTATTATTATTATTATTATTATTATTATTATTATTACTACTACTACTACTACTACTACTACTACTACTACTACTACTACTACTACTACTACTACTACTACTACTACTATTATTATTGTTATCATTATTATTATGAGTGAAGATTAATTTCATTTCTAATCCTGTGTTAGTTTCTGGTGTGCTGTGCTTGTTACTGGTGTGTTTTTTCGAACTACGGTGCCATTACGCGATTTGGGTTCCACTATAGCGCATAGGCTTTTACATTCTTTCTACTTCGTATGGTAGTTTATGAAGAATATATGTGAAATAAAATAATTGTAGCTTTGTTATGGGTTTGAGTTTGTTATTCCTCCTTGTTCTTATTCTTTGTTTTTAGTTGTTCTTCTGGTTCTGCTGCTGCTACGACGGACTACTACTAGGCTTATTACCTAACAACGAACTTTCTTTAATTTTTTTTCTGTTAGTTTCTTCTGATTCTGCTTCTGTTTTCATGCTGCTGCTACTACTACTACTACTACTACTACTACTACTACTACTACTACTACTACTACTACTACTACTACTACTACTACTACTACTACTACTACTACTTAATTTCTTATGGCATAAAGCTAAGCACTGATTTTGAGTCCACACTCATTCATATTAAATATTCCACAAGGAATGTTGAGTATGTGTTCAAGTGTCCTGGTCAACATTTATGATAAACTTAACTGTCCGACACTGCTAAACAGTCCACAGAAGTCCCGTCAGCGTTTTGCGAGTCAGGTTGTTGTAGCAGCCCATAAAGTCGCCCACAATTAGGTCGTTGTGTAGCCTTGGCATGGGTGGTTGAGTTCGTGGGTGATGCGGCTATGGTGCTGTAGATGTCTTTAGGCATTCCTACAACCAACAACATCTCTACATCCACCTGCACGCAGAAACCCACATGGGGGAAGAAATTTGTTAACCTATACATTTCAGTTCGGTTTTCTCTTTCATAAAAAATGTGAAATGAAATAGAACTAGACGTAGTAGATAATGATAATATCATTGTTCTGTACGTATGTAATCATAAAAGCACTGAGAAGACGACGACAACGACGACCATGCCATCGACGACGACGACGACGATGATGATGATGATGATGATGATGATGATGATGATGATGATGATGATGATGATGATGATGATGATGATGATGGAGCTGATGACAATGATGATGATAATGACGACGAAAAACAATTACATTGGGAAGACGACGAACACGATGATGATGATGAAGAACATGATGATGGGAGCGCAGCAGCCTTACCTTGGAATGTAGACTGATGGTCCTGTCTTTCCAAATTGGCTCAACCAAAGAGCTTATTACGGAAAGAGGGGGAACTTCCATTATGTCATATACAAAAATGCGAGACGCTCTCACGGATTATTCCCCTTTGCTCGGGCTGGCTATATTTCATCATCTGCTATATGAATGATCTGTGCGTGGTAACTTATTGAGCCTATGCCATTGCAAAAGAACATTTTTATGGCAACGTTTGCAAAAACCAAACTTTTAACCATCATTATTATTAACATTCCGCTACTGCTGTCTTTTTTTTTTTTTTGATTTATGTTTACTTATTGACATTTATTAGGTGCTTTTATGCTGCTTATGTGTGTATGTCATAGGTTCGTTTTCTGCCCTGGAATTTATTATTTTTTAATCAACGACAGATATTTTAAAATTATATCCAAAACTGTGTAAATCCGTAATCGTGAGAGAGAGAGAGAGAGAGAGGGGGGGGTTGGGGGAAGAGAGAGCTCTGTCATTCAATCAATGAATCACAATAAAGCACAATAACAAAATGTTTTACTAATAGTGTGAATTTAATTTATATCAGGTGTCCCCCTACCCCCCAACCCTCTCACCTCCCATATCACTGGCTTAATAACATCAGTCACTTCATGGAAAATAATTAATTACTCAGACAGAACAATCAGAACCTAGACTACAACTTTCCACGCAATATAGATCTAATGCGCAGAAATTCACAGATCAGAACAAGGACTGAGTTTCTACATTACATGGTTTTTTTCCGTTTACACTCAAACGAGAAGGGATTACAACAGATCAAGGACCATTTTTGTGCCTAGGCAAGGGGTTATCTTGCACAGTATTTGATCACGAGGAGAAAACAGACTTAGTCTAATTTAACTTGTTAACATAAGCAGTTTGACAAAGCCAAACTGCCCAATCTGAAATCTACTTTTGAAATATAAGCACAAATATAGTCAAAACAACCTAGCAATAACGTAAACAGTGAGCGACCTGTTGAACGTAAAACTGTCAGCAAGCAAACTGTTTTGGATTTAGCACATAGGTATAACATGAATCATTCAAGCCACTCTCCGATTGTTTTAACACTAACAGCACTGCAGTGGTCTTAGTTTAGGCCTACATAAACACAAAAAAACTGAAGTTTTTCAATTGCAATTTACCTTTCTTTGTCTCTTGGAAATTTGAAAAAGGAGTTGCCAACACAACTTTTCTTGTATCTGGCATTATGGCAATTGATGGCTGTGCAAAAGTCACCCCCCTGTTTCACTCGGTCGCCTTTTGACTTTCTGCCACGAGCCATTTTCAGCATGCTGACAAGGGCGCATAACTCGTACCTTTCGTCTCGCGGTTCTGTACCAAGTTCCCCCTCTTTCTATCATTAAGCTCTTTGCTTCAACCTCGCCAGGGCAGTAGTTGTTTGTGCGATCCTGGAAAGGACCTCCTGGCGGGACCCATTGTCTGATACAATGGCTCCTAGATATTTGAAGCTATGCACTGTGCTGAGGGATTGGCCTTGGACTTTGATGTCCATGTTATTTTATACTCCAGGCCGTTAACGGACTTTAAACTATTGCCTGTACAGGCTGCAAGGTCTTCACCTGACAGTCGAGTACACTGCGTACAACACTGAGCCGAATGCATTCGTAGAAAAATATTTATGACCCCACGCGTGACAGGTCTGAGGACGTTGTTTGTTTTTTTCTCCAAACTTCTCCACTAGATAGAATTATCCTAAAAGAGTTACCTATAACCATAGAGCACTCTTAGCAAGAGATTGGCCTTCGGAAAGTTATAGTATTGAATGTTGCTGTGCTGCTGCTGCAGAAAATCTTGGTGTGTTCAGGGTGTTCCAAAAGTCTTGGGCCCATTTGAAGTCCCCATATCTCAATTACTATGAATGGTAGTAAGATAAAAGTTGTGCCATTTTAAAGCTAATTACATTACGTTTTTTGTAAAGCTGTTGATTTTTTTAAAATTTCTTTTCTGACTTATTAATGGCGTTCACTCAACCAGAAAAGACGTTTTGTGTGCTTGAATTTGCAAAAAACTGAATCATGGACTGTTGTTCAACGTGCATTTCGCAGATCTCACACCATGCGATTTCTTTTTGTGGGGATTTGTGAAAGGATTGGTCTATGTGCCCCCTTTTCCAAGAGACGTGGATGAGCTGAAGGCACGAATAACAGAAGCTGTTGCAACCATTGACAATGCAATGCTGGGACGCGTTTGGCAAGAATGTGACTATCGGCTTGATGTGTGTCGTGTGACCAATGGTGCTCACATTGAACATCTTTGAACATTCCATGTAAAAAAATTGAGATTACAAGCTTTCTGAATTTACCAGATGCGTTTTTATATCCTTAATAGTTTCAAAAATATTCAATGTCAAAATGTGCCCAAGACTTTTGGAACACCCTGTACACTACAGTAGCTCTGTCCCTAAACCTTGGGCTCTATCGGGTGGCATTGAGATAAACAGCAGTTGTTCTCCGGTCATACTTTATCATAGAAGAGGATGTAAGCTCCACGACGACTCGTTCCACGGCCAAGGTCACTACTTCGTGCAATGTCAAGGGCACAGTATTCCTAACAAAATCTTCCCTAGGTGAAAATAATGATCATAGTATGTGAATTATAACTGTAGCTGTTCCGTTAGGGTTAGGGTTAGCTTATCAATTTATAACGTGTAAGAATGACCAAAATTAGTTCTGATGCATTAGAAAGACATTCGCCAGCTCTCGACATGCTCATGCTGTTGTAAAAATAATATACCCACGTGACGTCGGTGACCTTTGACACTGATTGAGTCCGTCTGAATAGTATGGCCTAGGTCCAGGCCAGGCCTAGGTGAAAGTTCTCAGATAAGAGTAGTAGTAGTAATATAAAACAAGAGGCATAATAAATCCTTTGCCTCTATCGGGATGTTACCATGGTTAATAATAACCACAATAATTAGCTAATTGCGATAGGCCTAGTTATTATTTGATCAACCTCACAGGCGGACGACAGATGTTCAGTAATCAGAATTAGTCAATAGATCAATAGTTACTTCCCTTGATATCTTAGCACGCGGGGAAGAGTTCAGTCCCCATAACGTCGGGCTGAAACGGTGTAAAGTCCGTTTTTTGAGCGCGCTTTGTTGTCATTGCATTAGCTTGTGCTTAGTGTCATATTCCCTCATAATGTTATATGAAATACCTTTTTTGACAAACCAGCACCGTGCTGTTGATTTATAAACGTCTTGTTACTTAATTGTTCTATATGAACAGCCTATTGCGTAAGATGCAGCTTATGGTGTGTTCTCCCCACTATCAACTCGGTCGTATGAAGGCACATTTAGAACCATTGTAATTTTTCAGTCCGTTATTAAACGAATGAATAAAATGCTTAACAAAGATGAGCAAAATTAGTATTATTTCCCCAGTACATACAAACGGAAACTGAAAAACAAAACAACTGGGCCTTAATTGGACATTCAAATCAATGTCCTAGATAGCCTACTTTATACACATTTTAATTTTTTACAGTTGACGTCATTATTTATTGATCACACTAACACATACAAAGAATACGGAGGGGAAAACCCATCCACGAATGGTGGGAAGAAGAAACAAACAGACTACCGAAACAAACAAACCAACAAATCACGAAAGAAATAAACTTAGGAAAGAAAGAAACAAGGGCAAAAACTTAAGACATACAGAAAATGAGACTGAAAGAAAGAAAGACAGAAAGAAAGAAAGAAAGAAAGAAGAAAGACAGATAGGCAATGAGAAAGACAGACATGAAAAGACAGAGAAAAAAGAAACACTAGGGCAAAGAAAGAAAGGAAGAAAAAAACAAGAAAGAAAGAGACAAGAAAGATAGAAAGAAACAAAGAAAGAAAAAACAGAAGAAAGAGAGACAGGCAGAGAAAAAAAAGACAAACATAAAGAGGCAAAGAAAAATTCAAAGAAACAAAGAGACAAGAAAGATCGAAAGAGACAAAGAAAGAAAGAAAAGAAGAAAGATAGACAGAAAAGAAGAAAGAACTTAATTAAAAAAGAAAGAAATAAAGATAGACACATTGAAAGATATAAGTAAATAAATAAATTTTAGTAATAATAGGCAAAGAAAGAAGGAAAAAACATTTGAACAAAAGTACTGAAAGAAAGAAAGAAGCAGCTGGTTTTTTTTTCTTTAAAAAAAAAGAAGAAATAAACAAGCTGAATACTACAAAAAACGTAATGAAATAACGTTAAGATAAATCTCTAATATATATACTCAAGTGGCAGATGTTGCATACCGGAATTGACGAACTGGTCTCTTTAATATTAGCCTGTCATTGTGATGCTGATGTTCATTATGTGAAACGAGTACTCTTCTGCATCTACAGTAATTATTCATGCATATACATGTAGTGGTGTGGTAAACCCCAGTTCTGATTTTCTAAGGCCAGCCATATTTCTGTGTGTTACACAAACTTGTGTGCATATGTGTTTCTCTTATTCGAATATTTTTGAGTTAACGTAATATGACAGTGGTGTACAGTTTACAAAGTACATTTGTGTGTATACAAATTTTTGGCTTAACGACTATTGCATAGGACAGCTGTAAACATAACTAAATATTGGCATAGCAACACGATCTGTTTTGATATTACTTCTAACATCTATATTATTAAATACAATTTTCAAAAAACAGTTATATGACATTAAAATCTAAATATATTCGGCTAGTAAATATTAGAAATGTTACAATTTTTAATGGTTCTGTGACAGCTAAGAGCATGGCAGTTCAACATTATCTACCTGTATTCTACTTCTAATATTTTTTAAAAGCTACTTCCCCCAAAAAAAGATATTTCCTTTTTTTTTCTTTTAAAAAAAAAGTTTAATCTGCCTAGTTAAAGTTTCAAATTGTTACACTTTTCATTGGTTTTGTAATATCCTTTATACTTTTTTTTGTCCCACCCGCGACGACTGGAGCACGTTTGAATAATTGTCATCTTGGTTTAATAACCATCCTCTCAGACAGCTGTTTCTACTTTCAGAGTAGATGGGAATAACTGAGAAGCTGAAGTCGGTCTTCATACGCAACCAAGGGATGTGCGTGTGTAAATTTATGAGGGTATTATTTTGAAGTGATTTCAATGGAAGAATAACGCACAAAATAAAGAAGTGTGACGTTAGCAGTGTGACGTTAGAAGTGTGACGTCACGATGACGACGGATGACGCAGACTTGGACAAATTGGAGGCAGGGAGGGCGGCGGAAATACGTGCTCGTCGCGCCGCGGTCAGTGGAGGATGTAAGTGTAGTAGTAATAGTAGTAGAAGTAGTTTTTTTTTTTTTTGATCGTTCTTATATAGCGCTTTTCCAGCTCAAGAGCTGCTCAAGGCGCTGGCCGATACAGGATCTAACTCAAGCCGCCCGAGACGCCCACCCGCAGCCTTTGGGCGCATGGTCTGACGCCCGGAAAACTGAGCACAATCCTGGGCAGCCAGGGATTGGGGAGAAGGACCAAGTGCATGCTGGGCGTGTTCTTGTTACCGGCACTCACCCGTCTAGGACATGAGCGTCAGGATCTTTAAAGTCCGTTATGATGGAATGTATGCGACACAGACTAGACCTCGGTTTATACTCTCATCCGAAGGAGTAGTAGCAGAAGTAGTAGTAGTAGTAGTAGTAGTAGTAGTAGTAGTAGTAAGTTAGTAGTAGTAGATGTAGTAAGCTTAGTAGTAATAGTAGTAGTAGTAGGAGTAGTAGTAGTAGGAGTAGTAGTAGTAGTAAGTTAGTAGTAGTAGATGTAGTAAGCTTAGTAGTAATAGTAGTAGTAGTAGTAGTAGTAGTAGTAGTAGTAGTAGTAGTAGTAGCAGTAGTAGTAGTTCTATTTGTTCATATGACAATCGTTTGTCTACCTATAACTAGTCCTTAAAGAGACGCACAATGCATTCTCTCACCCAGGAATTGACTAATTTACTAACTACAAAATCTATCAATTTGTCAATCAGTCAACAACCTATCTATCCATTCATCCATTAATCCATTCATCCGTGTAACCGTCAATTAACCTACCAAGGTTAATTCTCTACATAGGCTATCTGTCTACAGTCCCTGCATAGACTTCCTTAGTACCTCTCTACCACCAACTTACCTTACCAATCTACCTTACAATAAATAATAATACCGGATGATATACACGCGCGATTCCTCATATCACAAATCAGGCTCAAAGCGCGGCGATCTGTACCAACATACAGCTCACATGTTTCACCCACTCTCATACACACATACACAACCAACTCACATATATCACTCAAACATGTGGGGTAAATTCAGGGAGATCGCAATTAGAAGACGGAAAGGAAATCGAATTTTAATTGGGTTTTTTAAATTTTAGATGGACTTTATCCAATACCATTATTGAAGGGAGGGTGGAAACCGGAGTACCAGGTGAAAACCTTCAGTGACCTGAATAGTCTGTGCCTAAGTGACATAAGTTGGTCCCTTGCGGGAACCTTCCTACCTCTGTGTTACCAACCACCCAACCTATCTACCTACCAACTTCCTTCCTACCTCTGTGTTACCAACCAAACAATCTACCTACCAACTTCCTTCCTACCTCTGTGTTATCAACCAAACAAACTATCTACCTACCAACTTCCTTCCTACCTCTGTGTTACCAACCAAACAATCTACCTACCAACTTCCTTCCTACCTCTTTGTTGCCAACCAAACAATCTACCTACCAACTTCCTTCCTACCTCTGTGTTACCAACTAACCAATCTATCTACCTACCAACTTCCTTCCTACCTCTGTGTTACAACCAACCAATCTATCTACCTACCAACTTCCTTCCAACTTTCTGCTTCCTTTTCTGGGCATTTCCTATACCCACTGTTACCCAGCAAATCGCCAACTACGAAGTCCGACAAACCATCACACAATCTATTGAACAATACGATGACTTGCTTAGAGTGGTGAAGCTCCGATGGTATGGCCACGCCAGGCCTTGCAAAGACCATTCCTGCAAGGCATGTTACAAGAAGGTAGAAGGAGGATACAGAAAAAGAGGTTGGGAGACAACATTCGAGAACGGATTGGCTTGACAATGAGTGAAGCTGCGAGGGATGCTGAGGACAGACAAAGATGAAGTCGGTGCATTAAACGATCATTCATCTATAGTCCTATCCTATCCTATCCTATCCCGTAACTCGGAGGTCGTAGGGGCACCACAGCTTTTCAGTTAACCAGCGTACTCCATCTTTCTCTGTCCTCAGCCACTCTGATTGTTTAGCTCAGTGTCAAACCAGTCCATTCTTGAATGTTGTCCTCCCACCTCTGTTTCGGTCTCCCTCTTCTTCTACCTCCTTGCACTGTGCCTTGCAGGATGGTCTTTGCAAGACCTGATGATCTGGTGACGTGGCTATACCATCGGAGTTTCCGTTTTTTCACCACTGTGAGCAGGTCATCGTGTTGTCCAATGGCTTGTGTGATGGTCTGTCGGACTTCGTCGTTGGTGATGTGCTGGGTATAGGAAATGCCCAGAAGTCTTCTATAGCACCTCATCTGAGGGTGAGGGTGGATGAGACAGGTGAGCGTGTATGTTGGTATAGATCGCCGCGCTTTGAGCCTGAATGATTTGGGGAAAGGCGCGTATAGCATCCTGTATTATTATTATTATCTCCATGCTTTGTATTCGTCGTTGGAGATCTGGTGTGAGGGTCCATGTTTTGCAAGCATACAGGAAGATGAGATGACAAGGGAGCGCAGCAGTCTTACCTATAGTGCCCCAACGATTTTCGATCAACGGGATAGGATAGGAGAGGACCATGCTTCCCTCACTCACTCCCTCCCTAACCACCAATCAACCTACCTACTTATGTGCATCTCAGGTGTGATTGTGTGTGATTATGTGTGATTGTATGTGTGTGTGTGTGTGTGTGTGTGTGTGTGGGTGTGTGTGTGTGTGTGTGTGTGTGTGTGTGTGTTTTAATTGCGACACGAATGGTTGTGTGTAATTCCTGTGAAGGATAATACGGATTTGTTGAATTGAATTGAATGAGTTGAGTTGAACTGACCTGATCTGAACTTAATTGAGATTTGAGAAATTTGAGACGAAGTCACTGAATTGAATGGAAATGGGAATCTAGGTGAGTTGACGTCAAGCTGGTCCATAAGCCTACCCATTCCTTCCCATCCCAACTGTCACTGGTGAAAGATAGTCCCCCCTTCCCCTCCACCACTACCCCCTTGAGCGAAGATTTGATGTCATTTATAACATTGAACGCGACATTCGCGAGGAGGGCTATCTTGGGTAAACAGGCTGGGCATTAAAAGACAGACTTAAGGAATATCAATCAAAATCTGATTCAGCAGCGTTTGAGATATCCAAAATATTAAATTGAACCAGTTATAACAAGAATTATTCTCACCGAACCAGGATCGCACAAACAACTGCTGCCCTGACAAGGTTGAAGCCCATTTGGAAAGACAGAACCATCAGTCTACATTCCAAAGTAAGACTGCTGCGCTCTCTGGTCATCTCCATCTTCCTATATGCTTGCGAAGCATGGACCCTCACAGCAGATCTCCAACGAAGAATACAAAGCATGGAGATGAGGTGCTACAGAAGACTTCTGTGCATTTCCTATACCCAACACATCACCAACGACGAAGTCCGACAGACCACACAAGCCATTGGACATCACGATGACCTGCTCACAGTGGTGAAGAAACGGAAACTCCGATGGTATGGCCACGTCACCAGATCATCAGGCCTTGCAAAGACCATTCTGCAAGGCACAGTGCAAGGAGGTAGAAGAAGGGGAGACCGAAAAAGAGGTGGGAGGACAACATTCGAGAATGGACTGGTTTGACACTGAGCGAAGCCATGAGGGCTGCTGAGGACAGAGAAAGATGGAGTATGCTGGTTAAACGATCATCTGTGGTGCCCCTACGACCTTCGGGTTATGGGACAGGATAGGATAGGATAGGAACCACGTACAGAAAACAGGAAAATCAGAGAAGCAAATAAAATCAAACTTACTGCAACTTAGCTTGAATCGTAATCAAGGCTTAGAACTTCGTCTTATTTATGACCAGATATGCTTACTGTTGAAATCAACTAACCAAGTTTCCCATTTTTATTTAACTCAGTGATTTCATCATCTTCTTCTTCTACATTTTAATCATCAATTTTTCTACTTCAACTTCAGCAGGCTGAAGAAGGCAATATGATGCTGTCCAAACATACCGAAGTTAATCATAGAAACTGAGTCTGAACATTATATAGACTTACCTACTCAATAGGACCACTCCTGATTTTGGGAACACAGTTCTATACTAGTCTACCTAATTATCCACGGCACCTATCTCCTTGCAGTGTCACCTAGGGTGATGAAAGTACTGAGCTTGGTACTGCTGACACCTCAGTACGCCATCCTCATCCTGTTCATGCGTTGGGTTCGAACCCGCCCTGGTGATCTCTTCATCAGCTCCACCGCAGTGCTGCTAGCAGAGATGGTCAAAACCGTCGCATGCTGCTTCCTCATTCTTCTGCAGGTAAGCAGACCCGACCAGTAGTTACTCATCACTCCTCCCCCCCCCCCCCCCGCCCCGTTGGGGTGCTGGGGGTTTCAATATAAATAGTATTCCCGCTTTCTGGAAATTTAGTGCTTTAAATTCCCACTGTTGCTGTCTTTCTTATTTGTTCTTCTCTTTCCGACTCTGTTCTATCAATCTACTATATAATCTTCTTCTTCTCTAGACCAGTCACCTACCTTTTTTCTTAAAAGCTCTTCCGGGACAATACTCCTCATTTAGGTATGAGGTCTGTTGGATCAGCTTGGGAATATTGGACGCTTTCTGCCACATGGTCACTGGGGCTTCCTATGATGTTATCATTTAGCAATGTAGGCATTTTATATGTATGTGTTTTTTGATATTGTATAATGATGTTTAATTGTATTCTATTTTGTTTTTGTAAACGGGGGCTTGATAAATTAGAGTATAGCCTCAGCGTCCCCTGCGTGGGATGTCTTTATTGTAAAGTGACCGGTTGGTAGATTGCCTTCAGTGTTACCACTAGGGTTGTTTCGGCAGATCTTTTATGCGGATCAGGGGTGAGTCCTCTTTCACTTCTCTGGTCCTGATTTAGCTCGGAAGAGTCCGCTGGACCTAAAGCAATAATTATGTAATGCAATGTACTCATCACTTCATGTTATTATAACGTGCCCGAATAAAACCAACAAACTCACAGCAGCCCAATCCGTGGATTTGCTGCTAAGTTCTGTGAAAATATTTCAGAAACCACTATTGGAAACCGTCTTTTTATGACAGGTTTATACGACACACAGTTCTGACCGGACAGCAGTAATTACCGAAATCGCGTTTGTTTCCCCCTGTCCTGTTTGTTTCTATAAACATTTATTTACATATCTTTATAAAGTAAACGTCAACAGTCGCTTGTTGACAAAGGGGTGAGGGATTGGGTGAGGGGTTGGAGAGGGCTGGGAGATAAGAGGGTGGATAACTCTTGCCAAATTTCGATAACTCTTGCAATGAATAATAATAATAATTATAATAATAATAATAATAATAATAATAATAATAATAATAATAATAATAATAATAATAATAATAATAATAATAATAATAATAATAATAATAATAATAATAATAATGTGCTGGTTAAACAATAATCTGTGGTGCCCCAACGACCTCATAGTTACGGGATAGGATAGGATACGATACGATAGGTCCAAGTTAAAAATAGTGCAAGAAGAAGCAATTTTAATGAAACGCACCAGTATACATCAAAGAAGGTAGGCTACGCAGATATTCTTTGTATACATGGACCGAATGAGGAACAGAAATTATAAGAATATAAGAATTGTCCTTCACATGCATTTTATTTATTTATTTATTTATTTATTTATTTATTTATTTATTTATTTATTTATTTACAAAGTCCAACTTTACAAAGTACAGAATCGATAATTACTTTATTCATGCAAGCTGAACATGACAACACGTCACAGAGACACGCTAGTGTAGTAATGGCCTATCTTCATTGAAATGTTCGTTCGTGGAGGTTGAAAAACTTTTTTTTCAAGGTTTTCAGATCCCAAACTTAGGTTGCTGAACCTTTTGAACAAAAAAAATTTCAGGAACCTAGTTTCGGGATCTGAGATCATCGAAAAAACGTTTTTGAACCTCCACGACTCTTCCCATTAAGACAAGGCCATTAGGGCGCAAGGAAATGTACTGTCTTTTCCTGCAGTGGATCGAGGTAGATGTGGAGCTTCAGGCAGAAGGAGAACACATCTAGCGTTAGAGATGTCAAATCTCTTGGGATCATGTTTATGATGCCCACGACATGTTCGTTAACCCAGTTAATTAGATAAGACAACTAAACCTAATTATGATCTATTTAAAGATAATGTACGGTGTTGCAGGAACGAAGTTTGTCGGGGTGGGTGCATCACATCTACAGAGATTTAATATGCCATCCGTGGGATTTCGTCAAAGTCTCCATACCGTCCCTGCTCTTCGTAATCCAAAACAACCTCATCTTCGTCGCTGTTTCCAACCTAGAAGCCGCCACTTTTCAAGTGAGTACCATCATCATTACCAGCACCAGCAACAGCAGCATTAGCATCCTCGTCACCAGCAGCATAGTCATCATCATTATCACCATCACCAGCTATAGCAGCATGATGATCATAATCATCAAATATATTTCGGTGCTTTTGTTGTTGTTGCTGCTGCTGCTGCTGGTCCAGCAGCCGTTACTTGGCAAGTTCGTGGAATCTCACATTTTCTCTCTCATCTTGTCGTTCACATTGCTGTACCATCCTCCACCTTCTCCTCTGAACACTTTTTCTTCAGCAATGTCAGTAGGTCTGATTTGATTTCAGGTGACGTAGACCCACCCGTTATCATAATCATCATCGTCCTCCTCCACCTCCTCATCACTATATCATCTTTATTATTATCATCATCGTCATCATATCATCACCAACATCATCAGAACACTTCTTCTTGAGCCTCGTCAGTACATTTAGGTTTTAAATTTGATTTCAGGTGACTTACCAGTTGAAAATTTTAACCACTGCAGTGTTCTCTGTGGTCCTGCTGAGCAAGAGGCTGAGCAAGCTACAGTGGGTGGCCCTCTTTCTGCTCTTTATCGGAGTGTCCATTATTCAGGTTTGTCGGAGCACACTTTAACATTTAAAATAAATGCAAGGAGCGAACGTATGTGACTTAGGTACGAGACTATCGAGGTCACCGAGGGTTTTCTCCGGGCACTCCGGTTTCCTCCGTCCCTTCAATAATGGTACAGGACGCAGTCAATATAAACCTTTCAAAAATAAAATTTCGATTTTCTTTCCGTCTCCCAATAGCGATCTCCCTGCCTTTACACCACCTGTTTGAGTGATGGAAGTGTATTTGGTGTGTGTGAGGGTGGATGAGACAGGTGAGCGTGTATGTTGGTATAGATCGCCGCGCTATGAGCCTGATTGATTTGGGGAAAGGCGCGTATATAGCATCCTGTATTATTATTATTATTATTATTATTATTATTAATGCTGAATGCTAATTTGGGATGGTGGTGAGCTGCTGCTGGATATCTTCCACTTTACGCTATATGCAGTTTGCTCGGCCCAAAAGCTTTGACTAGGTTGGGATCTGTCGGATGACATTTAAACACCACGTATTCTCCTTTCGCACACAGAATTGCAAACATCAGACTTGGGTTTATTTGGGAATGTTCGAATCGGAAAGTGTTTTTTTCCCCCACGAAAGAGCGCAGAAATCATCCCAAAAATGTAACAATCTGACGCACAATAGGCCCTTTCCGTCTAAAAATGTGACCTATAGACAGTCCCCCATAGGAGATATAGGTCAACTTACCTTCGAAATTATCTTGAAAAGGGGCTGGATTTTCTCCGTCCCGGACAGAGCACTCCCTTGTACTTAAAACACTATCATGCACTACAACTGCACTCCCAAGCACTTTAAAAAAAGCACTCCCGTGTACTTAGAAAAAGTGGGGTCCTGGGAAAAAGTGGTTTCCAAGCAAATGAACCCATTTGTAGGTAAGAAAGGCAAGTGCCCTTCCCTCTCCCCCCCCCCCCCCTCCGCTCATACACACACAGAAATTAACATTTATTATTCAGCGATTACATTTCACGGGGTAGAGGAAGGAAGAAAGAAGGGGTGGGGGTGTGTTTGAGGGATGAGAGAGAGATGGGGGGAGGTGAAGAGGGAACCAGAGAGACAGACATACACAGACAGAGAGAGGTAGAAGTCAGAAGTCAGAATGGTTTATTGTATAAACCACCGACCCGTTAGAATAAGAGAGCCAAAACAAATAGAATAAGCAAATAAATAAACAAAGTAAGAAGACATACAGACAGAGAACGAAAGAAGAGAGAGAGAGAGAGAGAGAGAGAGAGAGAGAGAGAGAGAGAGAGAGAGAGAGAGAGAGAGAGAGAGAGAGAGAGAGAGAGAGAGAGAGAGAGAGAGGCTTCCAAAAAAGGGGGTAAATAATTATTACAAATGCCTCCTCTGATGAACAATTCTGGTGCCTATAATCCATGAAGAGCTTTCATCTGGGTTATTTTCATTGAATCAACCTTGAATAATGAATACTATGAGTCTTGCAAAACCCCTCCTACATCCCCTACTACTACAATTTGCATGCTCAGTGCGGTTTCTTTGCCTTAATATTTATTCAGGTGCAATCCACAGGCGCCTCATCCAAAGCTTCCAGCAGCCCGACGGCCCAGAGTCCAGTGAAGGGGTTGGCTGCCGTCGTAGCCTGCTGCTGCCTGTCGGGCTTCGCTAACGTCTTCTTCGAAATGCTGCTGAAGGGAGGGAAGCAGAGCGTGTGGCTGAGAAACATTCAGCTAGGCTTGTCGGGCACCGTGCTGGGAGCTATCACGGTGTGGGTCAACGATGGGGACAAGATCTCGGAGCAGGTAGATCTCTATAGGCCTTTTGGGTGGGCACACATGGGCTTTACACCCTGAAACTGGATCCTGCCTAGCAAAGCAGCAGATTGCGTACAAACCACCATCACCCCACCCCACCCTCCAACCCCTTCGCATCCACCTCCACCCCAGTCCCACCATGCGATCCCTCACAAACCCCCCCCCCCTCCCACATCTCGCAATCCAACTCGCTGATCATCTAGGCAGCAAAGTTTTTCCCCACACATAATTTATTTACTTTTGTCGCATAGTTGGCTTCGGAATCTTTCAGATGCTGAAGGCGGCGGGCCAAAAAAAAAGAAAGAGAAGAAGAAGAAGAAACCCTTATGTATGATACCACAGGCGCTCGTATCTCGCATGGATGCGATTCGCGTCTTCATTAGGCAACGCGTCCCTCTCAGTAGGCTTACGTTTATATCAAGATCTCAAACTCCTCTCAGCGAAAATCTCGGGTCGTCGCATTTTTCAAATCTATAGGAAGGAACTTAAATAAAAGATTTCTTCCGAAATAAGGCGATTTAGTGGATTTCAACAGTGATTCCTGTGAACATCCAAAGTAATAAATATGCGCAGTGGATTTTCATTTTCAAACCCTTCTTAACGTAACAACTGCTGACTCATAAAGCGTAGCTTTTTACCATAGGGAGTATAGGCTTTAAAACCACAGCTTTGCTTTATATGTGCTATGCTGCTGACTGTTGCAGGGCCTCTTCTACGGCTACGACGGGCTGGTGTGGACGGTGGTGATGCTGCAGTCGTTGGGCGGTCTGCTGGTGGCCGCGGTCATCAAGTACGCCGACAACATCCTCAAAGGATTCTCCACCGCCGGCTCCATCCTACTCTCCTGTGTAGCTTCCATCTACATCTTTGACTTTCAGGCAAGCATCTGGCTATTGTTGTTGTTGTTGTTTCATAAGGTTCCTTTTGGTAGAATTTGCAGTAAGGCAGCAGGGGAAGACAATTCAAGAGCTGCTCAAGGTACTGGCCGATGATACAGGATCTAACTCGAACCGCCCGCCCACCCGCCCGCCCGCCCTCTTGTTGCCTTAGGTGCATCGTCTGGCGCCCAGACGACTGAACAAAACCCTTGGATGACCGGGAATGGGGGGAGAAGCGAAGATATGGCTTTGAATGCTGATGTGCTGCTACAGAAAATCTTCAGCTTGACACTACTGCAGTTGCTCTGCCCTGGTCCTGATTTGGCTCGGAAGAGTCCGCTGGACCTAAAGCAATAATCATGTCATGTAATGTAGTTGCTCTGCCCCAAACCTTATTCAATGTTGGAATCTTTCGGGTGACGTTGAAACACCACTTGTTTTCCTTTCACACATTTCAAACAACAAAAAAAAACCAAAACAAAATAAAAGTGTAACTTTTGTCAAATGTGAAGAAAAAAAATTGATATAACATGAGTTAAATATGTTATTACAGGTGACGACGGAATTCGTGGTAGGAACCACTCTGGTGATACTGGCTGTGTACCTGTACAGTTCATTCCCTATGGCGCAACCCACGGTGGAGATTGAAGTGGAACCACCCAGAAAACTAGAGGCCGTCCAAGACTAAAGATTAAAGGATACAGAGAGAAAAAACAAACAACTTACACTTTATCTTTCACTTTAAATCACAAAGAGAAACAAATATATAATATGAAAACAAGATAGTTTGAAAGGAGTGAAGGACAAAGTTTAACGCTCGCCCTTACTGCATGAGCGTTGGAGACGAATCATCCCTTTTCACCATCTTTATCTAAGAAGAACAATTTAACTGGCGTTTAAGTTTCGCACAAGATTGTATATAGGCATTCTTCTTCTCTTTCTTTCTTCTTCTTCTTCGATCAGAATACTGCGGATAACTTCGTCTGTGCAAAACCCCCACTACTTTTATGTCTAATTCACGCTAAACGTCGTGATGCACTTCCAGCACCAGTCTCGATCTCTCCTTAAATAATGGCATTCTTCTTCTTCTTCTTCTTTCAATCAGGATACTGTGATCAGGACTCCATCTGTACGATAAAAACAACTCCACAACTTGTGTGTCTCATGGACGCAAAGCGTCGTGCACTTCCGACATCGACTCCAACCTTTATATTTTATAGCTTTTATCACCATCAGGAATTTATTAAATTCGCAGAAGAATTGGAATCAGACATACGACATGTAGCCTAAGAAAAAGATAAGAGTGCATGTAGTACAGCTACTGCCTTTTGAGGTAAGTACTGCAATATTAAACTAACTTCCCTAAAAGAATAGTAGGGCACGTTGGTGCAACTGGAGGCGACTAGCATGACACACAGCGTAGGCGCGTACTCTCACAAGCACTTATTGAGAGAGGCCAACGTAACCTTCCGTTAGCCTCAGTTACGCAGTGTCTTGGCATAGCTGATAAAGAAACGAACTAGTTCTGTGATGCCCTTTGGTGGTTCGTTCATGAGTGCAATAATGAATTCTTCTGAGTGCAATATATTAATATAACTGTGGGAGACTATTCTATTGAAATCGCTGCTCGCAAGTCAAAAGACGAAGGAGCAATAAGTTGTGTGTAAATCTTGTGATAATTGTTACAGATACTGATATTCTATCATTACAACTACTTCTTCCACCACTGCTGCTGCTGCTGCTGCAGCACCATGTTTCTGCTGCTACTAACACTATTGATGCTGCAGCTACTACTACTACTAATTTTATTTGTTCTGCTGCTGTGCCAGTTTTCTGCTGCTAGAGCTATTACCACAGCTGGTGCTAACAATCTACTACAAATACTTCTACTGTTGCTGTACCATGTTTCTGCTGCTACTACCACATCTGATGCTGCAGCTACTACCGATATTACTTCTACTGCTGCTACGCCAGTGTTCTACTGCTGCTACTACTACATAATTTATCAACCCCACATATCTCACAAAGAAAGAATGATTAAAGGCGCATTCTCAAACGAATGTGTACTACTATTACTAATACCACGGCAGTTGCTTGGAGAATAACCATTAATTATAAGAGTTGACCTTAAAAGCGTACGGGATGACAATGACTGTATTCTGTGTCGATTTATGTTGAATGTTATGGATGGCCGAAACAAAATGTTGATTTATTTATGGTGCGAAGTCGATTAAATGTCTTAATTTTGTGGCTGACTTTGTAGATGGGTGTTGTATTACGGTGCGAACTGTGACTATTAAATATGCATGAACTTTTTTAAACACGCACACACACACATTTTGTCTTTTGGATTCATTGGAATCTTTAGTTTATCTATTGTGTTTTCTAATTATATGTCTATAGCGCCGATCATCTGCATACAACAGGAAAAAAATAGGCCTATCTGTGACAGGATACAAAATGTAATTTAAAGCAAATACTGATTTTATTTTCTGTCTACAGCTAAATTGGGACCTGTACACATTGAACCATGACCACAGACGTAAATAGCTATAAAATAGTGCTGATGTATTCATAATATATGGTGCAAAGCATCTATATGTTTCATTGATTTAGGAATCCATAACTAAACCTCCCACCGTGGCTCAGTGGTACAGCGTTCGCCTGGCACACTGATCAACTTTACATTACATTATTATTGCTTTAGGTCCAGCGGACTCTTCCGAGCCAAATCAGGACCGGACAACCCCCGATCCGCATGAAAGATCTGCTAAAACAACCCTAGTGGTAAAACCGAAAGCTCTCCACCAGCCAGTCACTTTACAATAAAGACATCCCACGCAGGGGACGCCTGAGGCTTCACCCCAACTTATCGAACCCCCGTTTACAAAAACAAAATAGAATACAAACATCATTATAAATTATCAACAAAACACATACATATAAAATGCCTACATTGCTAAATAATAACATCATAGGAAGCCCTAGTGACCATCTGGCAGAAAGCGTCCAATATTCCCAAGCTGATCCAACAGACCTCATACACAAACAAGGAGTCTTGTCCCGGAAGAGTTTTCAAGAAAACAGGTAGGAGACTGGTCTAGCGAAGAAGACGATAGTATAGCAGATTGATAGAAAATAGCAGGAATGAGAAAAAGCAAATGAGAAAGACAGCGACAGTGGGAATTTAAAGCACTAAATTTCCAGAAAGTGGGGATACTATTTATACTAAAACCCCCGGCACCCCAACGGGGGTACTGATCAACTGTGGTGGGCAAGAAAAATAAAAAAGGTTAAGGTAGTCCCATAGCCTTGTGGCCGTAGGGGAGTGTGATGTTGGAGATCACACTTATCTTGGGCTAGCGTAATGAGGGTGATGCCCATCTCTCTCCTTCGCTGCTTTAACTTCCCCACCCTTAAGAGAGTAGGTACTCAGTCACAGTTGAGTCAACTGGGGGTGTTGTTATTTTACGTTTTGCGGTCACCCATCCAAGTGCTAACCACACTGGACGGTGCTTAACTTGCGACACAGTAGCGAGTGCTACAACCACTGCGCTACACCCCATTTTAGCAGTGTGATTGCTCTGGTGGTTTAGTGTTGATTTAGGTACCTACCCCCCTGGGATAACCCCCTGTTCGCCACATCGCCAAAGGTGGCTGTAGGCCTTAAACTTCAGTGTTCATTCTCCATGTCCCCAATGATACACACATCATCTGTACGTATAATTATAATTAGGCCTATTATTGATTCATATGTCCACGATTATATATAATTATGCTGAGCGTCTTTAAAACAACAGCAGCTGGCGGATGCAAACCATTGATTCAGATTACTTAGCAATATGTAATTTAACCCAACATGTCCCAACATGGTACAGTCTTATCCAGATAAGCTGGAGACAACGTACGACAAATGATTAGTGCCATATTCATGGGGCACGCTATATCTCAGATAGTCTCGACTACCAATAGTTGAACATCACAAGGTAAAGAATATGATCCGAAATCGTTAATGCCACAGAAATGTCAGTTCATTTGAGAGGAGTTGTTATCCTTAATGCAACAGAAATTTCAGTTAAACTAATTAAAGTTTCATAATAATTAATGCTCAAATTTAAGGAAACCGTTGTTTCAAAAAGAAGAAGGAAAAGAGGAAAAAAAACAGAAGATGGAAGAAGAAGAAGATTAGTTAAGTCATTGTTATAGGGTCCAGCGGACTGCAAAGAGCCGAATCAGGACCACAACTTGGTTGAAAGAGGACTCACCCCTGATCATAAAAGAACTGCTAAAACAACTCTAGCGGGTGAGGGAGGTGATCATGATAGCAGGTTGGTGGTGGCAGGCCTGCTGTGGGAGACGTTCAGACTCACAGTCGCTTTGGCGCAGAGAGGAAGGGATGGACACTTTCCTGCGAAACCTGAGGTCGGGATCTAGGGGCCCAGAAGTTGAAGCT
This sequence comes from Oncomelania hupensis, assembly GCA_036898135.1. Classification (NCBI taxonomy): domain Eukaryota; kingdom Metazoa; phylum Mollusca; class Gastropoda; order Littorinimorpha; family Pomatiopsidae; genus Oncomelania; species Oncomelania hupensis. The sequence continues at coordinate 22,405,109 of CM072514.1, forward strand.
GTGACAGTGAGAGATGTGCTATGTGCGAAAAAAGCCGAAACGACGCTCCACTTCAACCTTCATTTTCAACCAAGTAGAGCTCCATCGAATGGGCGGCGGTTGCTCTGCTGCCATTGCTACACTCACTGGCTGTTCTGTTGCTTTCTCTATTACTGGGCGACGTCGGGACTCCTGTGGAGGGTGGCGTCCTCTGACTACGTGCCAAGCATCGCCAGTGTTTCCCCGCGTTCTGCCTACCCTTCTTGTAGGCTCTTCACCTTTGCGCGCCTGCCTCAACACCTTTGCATTGCCTTGTGCGGACTCCTCTTCAATAAACCATGGACTGAATAAACGAACGTCATCTTCACTGCAACGAATGAAAATCTTGCGATAGCGCCATGGCAACTTACCTTGACTTTTTACTCGTCATGCCGTTATCTTCACGTCCCGTCCACCATTTGCAGGTATCCAGGGACATAAATCTAATCAACGAACGAACTCTAGCAGTAACACTGAAGGCACTCCACCAGCCAATAAAGGCATCCAATGCAGGGGACGCTGAGGCTTACTCTAATTTATCAAACCCCCCGTTTACAAAAACAAACTAGAATATAAACATCATTATCAAATATTAACAAAACACATACCTAGAAAATGGCCACAATGCTAAATAATACCATAGAAAACCTTAGTGGCCATTTGGCAGAAAGCGTCCAATAGCCCCAAACATAAATGATGAGTTTTGGGAGAGTTTTCAAGAAAAAAGGTAGGTGACTGGTCTATCGAAGAAGATAGTAGATTGCTCGCACAGATTAGGAATGAGAAAGAACAAATCAGAATGACAGAAATAGAGGTTAGTTATTTATTCATTGCTTACAGGGTCCAGCGGACTGCAAAGAGCCGAATCAGGACCACAAAATCAAGACCACAACTTGGTTGAAAGAGGACTCGCCCCTGATCCGTATAAAAGATCTGCTGAAACAACCCCAGTGGTAACACTGAAAGCACTCCACCAGCCGGTCACTTTACAATAAAGGCATCCCACGAAGGGGACGCTGAAGCTACACTCTAATTTATCGAACCCCCATTGACAAAAACAAAATAGAATATAAACATCATTATAAAATATTAACAAAACGCATACATATGAAGTGCCTATATTGCTAAATAATATCATAGGAAGCCCTAGTGACGGTACTGTGACCATTTGGCAGAAAGCATCCAATATTCCCAAGCTGACCCAACTAACCTCATACACAATTGAAGAGTTTTGCAAGATTTTTCAAGAAAAAAAAGTAGGTGACTGATCTAGCGAAGAAGATAGTATAGTAGATTGATAAAACAGAGTAGGAAAAAGAAAGAACAAAGGAGAAAGAAAGCAAAAGGGGGAATTTAAACTACATTTTCAGAAAGTGGGGTACAGAAACCCCCAGCATACCCATGGCAGTAGAAGAAGAAGAAGACCAACAAAAACAATAACAACAAACTGTATAAGACAAATAATGTATTTAAAATAAAATATAAACCAAACTGACAAGTAACAGAAACAGCAGAGTGTGCATTGTTTTGTTATACTTTGCTGGCTTGTAGTGATAATACAAATAATGATTTGTCTTTGTAATTGCTGATACATTTATGGACGAAAACATATATCATGATCTTTGACAGACATGAGACACAAACATTATATATAATAAATGAAAAAGAAATAAATTAAAACAGAAACCGTAATAATGGTAATAATAAAAAAATAAATAATAATAATAATAATATGTTCAATATTTATATACATTCCTGAAAATGGAAGGAAATTTATTTGGCAAAAAAATTTACAACATAAGCTTGAAGCAACTATAAACAACGGGGTCACGTTATCAACAAAACAATAGAACTAACCAAAGCTACAAATATTATTAATGCAAGCAGAAAAGGATAATACTAATAAGTAATATAACATAATTGTTCTTATATAGTGCATTCACCTGCTTTAAGAACTGCTTAAGGAAATAAAATAAAATACTTTCCAGTTTACCACATAATTAGTATTTTAAAATATATTTATACTGCTGGAAAACAAATTACTACAATATTTGCCATATAAAAAGATTATTATTACAATATTTGAATATGTAACATATAACAATGCTGAAATGGTATAAACAGCTTTAAATATAAGGGTACGTAGTAGAAGAATATTCTACAAAACAAGTAATAAAATGCTATTTAAAAGGTTCATCGGTACTTTGATCTTGTCATGGTTCAAACAACCTTGATTGATTGATTGATTGATTTATTGTTGTTTTAGGTCCAGCGGACTCTTCCGAGCCAAATCAGGACCGGACAACCCCCGATCCGCATAAAAGATCTGTTGAAACAACCCCAGTGGAAAAATTGAACGCCCTCCACCGGCCAGTCACTTTACAATAAAGACATCCCACGCGGGGGACGGCTGAGGGTTGACCTCAACTACGCGAACCCCCGGTTACAAAAACAAAATAGAATACAAACATCATTATAAATCATCAACAAAACACATACATATAAAATGCCTATATTGCTAACTAATACAATCATAGGAAGCCCTAGTGACCACCCGGCAGAAAGCGTCCAACACTCCCAAGCTGATCCAACAGACCTCATACACAAACAAGGAGTCTTGTCCAGGAAGAGTTTTCAAGAAAAAAGGTAGGTCATTGATCTAGCGAAGAAGAAGATAGTATAGCAGAGTGATAGGACAGAGCAGGAATGGGAAAGAGTAAATGAGGAAGACAGCGACAGTGGGAATTTAAAGCACTAAATTTCCATAAAGTGGGGATACTATTTATACTGAAACCCCCGGCACTCCAACGGGGGTACTGTTGCCGCAGTGAATTTGTCTTGCCTACAAAGGAAAGACAGGTTTTCAACTGTGGCTTTCACTTTTCCCTTTATAGGTTTGAACAATCTACAGTGGCAAGATTGCTCTCAAACAACCTTGCACTGGGAAAAAAAATCAAATACAAATAAATAGAGGAGTAAATGACATAAATAAATGGATAAATATATAATAAAACAACAAAATGAAAACCATAGGCAAAAAGAAATTAAAACAAAATTAAATATTGTAAACATGTATTATACATTGTTATATTGTAAAACCGAAAAGTATACAATCCGTGCATTAAAACTCCAACCAAATACACAAAATATAATAATATGAAGGACTTCTGTTAAAATGGATGGAATATACCAAAGACAAAACAAGGCATATAACAAACCTAAACATAAGATACTTTCTTCTTTTTCTTTTGGTATGGGTACATCATGAATCATGGTTTTATGAGATACATGCGTATTATAACCTCTTGCATTATTTTTATTTTTAAAAAAATTAATAAATACATTGCTGGCATACAATGATAATAATAATTTTGCGTTATTATCTCATATTTCAGTCCTTTACCCTCATCACAACTTTTCAAAGGAACAATTTTTATTGTTTAATTGCTCTTCAGATAATAACTAATAAATAATGGGTTGTCTTCATACATATGGACGGAAATATTACAAACATAATAAAATATTACTATATTTGTTGGTTTGTTAGTTATTCATTGCTTACGGGGTCAAGCTGACTGCAAAGAGCAGAATCAGGATTACAAAATCAGGACCATAACTTGGTTGAAAGAGGACTCCCCCCTGATCCTTATAAAACATCTACTGAAACAACCCTAGGTACACTGCAGGCACTCCACCAGCTGGTCTCTTTACAACAAAGGCATCCCACGCAGGAGACGCTAAGGTTATACTCTAATTTATTGAACTCCCATTTACAAAAACAAAATAGAATATAAACATCATTATAAATTATCAACAAAACACATACATATAAAATGCCTACATTGCTAAATAATAATATCATAGGAAGCCCTAGTAACCATTTGGCAGAAAGCGTCCAATATTCCCAAGCTGATTCAACAGACCTCGTACACAAATGAGGAGTTTGGGAAGATTTTTCAATAAAAAAAGATATGTGACTGGTCTAGAGAAGAAGATAGTATAGTAGATTGATAGAACAAAGTAGGAATGAGAAAGAACAAAGGAGAAAGACAGGGACCTTGGGAATTTAAAGCACTAAATTTTCAGAAAGTGGGGATACTATTTATACAGGAGTAATACAAAGATAATAGAATATTACAACATATAAAAACACACTGACATCTATAGATACCATGGATGTATGTATTATACTCGTACATTACAATGAGACAAGGCAGAAATTATTTTTCTGCTGGTGATATATTATAATACCTCTTAGTTCTCATAAATATATTTACAATCATCCACTAAAGGAAACAACCGTGCTGGAGATGGAATGGGTGGATAAAAATATATGCCGATCCGAAAACAATTTCCTCTCAAAAGCTTTCATAGTGGAAGGTTTGGACATTCAATGCTATAAACTGTAACGCACTATACACCGATTTCATTCACTAATTCACGATAACCAATGTGAAGGAAATACCAGTTGACTATGATCGAGTTACTAAACTATGAGTTAATAAAGTTCTATTTTCCCAAAGTTTCATTATTTAAAAAATAAAAGTGTTTTTTTCTTACTTTAATATTTCACCATTATTTTTGAAGAATCGGCCATCATCTTTTCACCTTATAGTATTAGTAACAGTTAATATAATTGTCTGCTTTCCATCTAGATGCCTTCTTCACCTGGCAACATGAACGGTCGACTTGGCTGAAGTTATTACTCCCCCCCCCCCTTCCTCCCATCCATTCTCATGACACTGGCTACATTAGTTTGGGACTTTCATTATTTGCCATCCTAATGTTATTCAATATTGGTCAACCTTGGCTGCAGTAATGTCCCTTTGACCCCTCACTCACTCTCCCTCCCCCACACAGTGGTGCTCACAAAATTAGAGTCAAACTTTTACAAAATCAACTGTCCAAATGTCACTCATTGTGCAGTAAGCTATATTTAAAGGGAGGTTCTCAGAAATATAAAGAGAATAATGTGGACAACATTGAAACTGAATTGTGAAGAATTGTAAACATACAGCTCAGCATAAACGACACAAAATAAAGAAAAAAAAAATAAAAGAGACAAACTCAGATCTTAGGGCTAGATGCATTTAAATGTTCTGTCTCATGTTAAAACGGACATATATAAATATATATACAATGATCAAAACGTTGAATACTGTATCACATAGATCTGAAAGACACATGATTTATATACACAATAGTCTTTGTACATAATGACATCAAACAGCCACCATAAATACTACGATGATGTAGTTAGCAAGGTTCATAAGACAATAAACATACATTTCAAACAACAACAAAAATATTCTCTGAAATATCGATACCGCTGCTTGGATGTAACACTGTCACATTTCAATATTCCATATTAAAAGGGCAGTGTTAATTCCACGCTGAAAAGCGTTCTACACATTTCCACTGTAATATTTCTCACAAAATTCTGTTTTGTCTTTTTGTACATAGAATTTGTTTTTGCACAGGATCACAAATGACAAACAAAATACATGTACTTCAAAATTGTACGCAATGTCCTGTCACTTATTCACACACTGACAAAAAATATTCACCTGTGATGTATTTAATTATAAAACAACAAATGTAAATTAAAAAAATACAGAATTGAAAATATCACAGAATATTTGCATATTCTTAAGAAAAAACACAGTAAAAATCAGCAACAGAGGATCAACCACATCAACTATATCACAATGAAGGTTTTCATGCAAAAGCCCTTTACATCAGCAAAACGGTAAAGTTCTGTCATTGGCAGTCTTAATACCTCTAATGAAAACAACATAATAAAATATAAATAATGAGCGATTTGTTTTAAGTATAAGGCATGTGCTTTTCACAAGTGAAAAGCCAACATATTACAGAAATGTTAATACATACAGAGTGCCTTATCACAGAGATCAAGTAATACACGAGGCAAGCCACAAACTTGAAAAGCAGCTGACAATATCAGTTATAACTGCTTTTATTTTATTGAACATTTGGCAAACATCTGCAAAACGGTCAAGTTCTGTCACTGTCTGGCAGTCTTAATACCTCTAATGAAAACAAGTTCATAATAAAATATAAATAATGAGCGATTTGTTTTAAGTAGGCCTATAAGGCATGTGTTTACACAAGTGAAAAGCCAATTGTGCATGCAAACCATTTTCAGTCACTCATAACCTCCACAAAACAACATTCTATCATACACAATAGGATCAAGTGATAGCCTCAAAACAAGTAAACTAAATATTGTTGAAAGAATGTTTAGCCATAATAATTATACAGAAAGCATTCTTTCATGCACACAATGCTTTGATGAACAGGATGCTTTGAGGACCAAGATTGCTTTTGAAGAACAAGATTACTTTTGAAGAACAGGATTGCTTTGAAGAACATGATTGCTTTGAAGGATTGCTTTTGAAGAACAGGATTGAAGGATTGCTTTTCATGATTGCTTTTGAAAAACAGAACTGCTCAGGCATTGAAAAACATGACCAAAAAATTCAAAACAAAAATAAAATGGTGTAATAATGCTGTATGATTTGTAGTCAAGATTGAGCATTGAGCTCAAAAAGATGAGAATAGTATTCTAATTATACGAGGAAAATTATACTATTGTTCAAAGTAAAATCTGCTGATGTGGCCACAACGATTCTTGCATCAGTTTACATTTTCAATCACTCTCCAAGATACTGGGTCAATCCTCGAGCATATATCAACACAGTTTTTTACCACTATCCAATCATGAGCGTAGTCAGAAGAGGACTTGACTGGACTGCCCAATGCACAGGTAAAACACCACAGATAAAAAATACCCCCTTTTTTATCAATGGTATCAATGGAAAGCCTTATTAAAAAAAAGGTATAAACCAATAAACACAATAAAGGAAACATTTAGCCGTCTGCTGTATCGTCAATGGTAGATATGGATGCCAAACTGCAATGGTCATTCATTAATGAAAATAAATGTGGACGACTGCAGTCAGGAACAGTATTTAAAATGGTCATCAAGTCTTTCACTCAGCACAGACTACCTAACAACAACAATAACAATAACAACACTAACTGCTATTGTGCTCAATGTATAGGTAGTAAGCCAACAGACACAGAAACAGTCTTGCCAGCATTTTGGCTTTCGGTCACTCTGTAGACATTTTTACATAGTGTTTTTCCAATGTTAATGGAATCCCTCATGTGAGCACAAGCGGGCACAGATACCCACACATGGTGGATGATTACTGTAGACGTTAAAAAACGTCCATGTTCAATACAATTCTACGACACAAAAAGAAAAGTAATGCTAGTCTGATGAGGTACAGTACACCATTTATGATATCCGTTGTGAAGATAATCACAGCGAAGTTTCAATATTCTATACAACGGAACCTTTGCAGCAATGCTCACATGAGTCTTGGGGAAAATGAACATAAAAGGCATTATACAACTAGCCTTCAAATAAAACTCCGTGTGGGCCAAAATGCTTTTTGTTTCTACTTCAGGTTACTGTGGATGCTCTTTCTACGGACAATAAAAATCCATAATTAATATTTTGTATTTTGTAGGTGGAAGTTTAATGATCCTCCTGATGCGAGCCAGTCACCAAGCAAAGATATCATTGAGTCCATCTAAAGACTTGTTTTAGCTCTTAGTAGTTATTTGTTCATTGTGCATTCAATAGATCTATATCAATATGGACACATCAAGGAATGGACATTAGCTCCAAAGTCAAAAAGGCTCACACAAACTACAGATACAGTTGATTGAAGAAGAATTTCTATTGCTTTGTCCTTTATTTACCCTCTCTCTGACAACCTCACCGGTTAAGGGATTAGATAAAGACAGATATATGCTGGTGATGGAGTGGAGGAGTCTCTGTTGCTTTGTCCCTTATTTGATCCCTGAAAACCTCAAAGGTTAAGGGCCTACATAGGTAGGTCAATAGATATATATGGTGGTGACCTTAGAACTCAGAGCTGGTCAGAAAAGCTGAGGACCCACCCAAGGTGTTGAAGATAGCAACGTCGTCACTCATGTACCCCTGCCTCATCCCCTTATCCTACCCTAATGACCAAATCGGTTACAGGACTGAGGTGAGGTCAGGTGAGGTGAGGGTGAGGATATTCTTAGACCTGAGCTTTAGTCGTCCAGCTGACATAGCAGTGCCACCCCGCGATTGACCCAGTGGCTCTGTGGCAGGTTGCGGGGCAGGTCGATGGTGAGGACGTAGTTTGTGGAGTGGCCGGTAGTGGACAGCGTCCCCCTGCGAGCGGACGTCTTGTACACCGGACACTGGTAGGTGTCCCTGGCCTCAAACTTGGCCTTCTCCCCTGGCTTCAGCCAGATCTGATCACAATGGTCAAGGTTATCAAACAAACACAGCATTGGGGTGTTTAAACAGTGCTCCCTCTCTATTATAACCTTAACAAATCTTCCAAAATTCGGTCCTGATAGAGAAGGGTGTTAATAAATATTTCAACAAGTTACGGTATTTATATTTAATTTAAAATAAAATAAAATGATTACAGAAATACAATGGAAACAAACCTGCTTGGCCTGGAAACATTTGTCACATGAAATAATAACCTTGCAACAGAAAGCATCAAAGCCTTTTCCTGAATGAGTTTTCCCATCACCGGAATGTTCTTACTCCGAGCTTCGCAGAACCACTGCCACACTCTTTCATTGATGTCGGTGTATGCCGTACGTAGGATCTTACTTAAACTTTCGGTCTGCACTTTCACTGCTGTTCCATCTCGCTATAATAGTGTCTTTTTGTTTAATTATGCCCTGAATCTGGGTTTTCCCAACACCGAATGATTTTGCTAATAGATTGCAGCAACGATGAATGACATGCACACGCTCCGCCAAATTAAGTGCTTTTCTTTTTCCAACGCCTGCAGTAGCCATCACTGCCGAGAGAAAACTCTTTTTTTGTTGAAAACTCAAAGGGTTATAAAAGCTCAAGGGAAGTAATGTCGACTTCATTTTCTCTCCAAAAGCTTCAGTAAACTTCATGCATACAAGCACTTGCTGACAAACTGATCATTAATTTAGTTATAGAAAATGTTTTTTCCCAAACAAAGTCATAACTGGTGACTACTGTCAGGCTATATAAGTCAGTTTAGGTAGGTAGTCGCAATACAGAGAAACATGTTGGTCAGAGAAACCTCGGTCCTAAGTCAGAGGGAGTCGTAGGAGAGAAGGTCCTAATAGGTAGAAAGCATTGTAGAGGGCTGTGACAATATTAATGTGACAGATGCTTGACAGGACATGATAGCATACCATTTTTTTAATAGTGAATAATTTTATTGTAGTCTGCCATCTTGTTATTCTTTCCATTGACTACTACCTTCATCACAGTGAAGACTATGTAGACTTTAAAGAGGTTGGAGGGATGTGTTCCTGTTTGTATAGTAGGTGGAGGTTACTGCCCAGAAATACTGCGATAATAGGAAGGTCAAGTTGCATTTTTGGTAACTAAAATACTTTAATGCTTAGATCTTACTTTGGAAAGCAGTAATAGTCTCAGAAAATAATGATAGGTATGATGTATGTCCCACATGTTTCTTCGTTATGAGTGCAGTGGAAATAAGTAGACCATCCAACCTCCAGAGATGTTAACCAAATGGAAAATAATGTATTTTATAAGTTTATACTGACATATTTTGAAAGTTCAACCTACCTTCTTTCAGAAATCATATACTTTCCTCTACCAGTTAAAAGTCCCAGTATGTGCCACACACACACACACACACACACACACACACACACACACACACACACACCAAAAAACAAGAAAACGATAGGTCTGCAACAAATCTAAATATGACACTGTCTTTTATGTTAATACATTGGAAAATGGTGCCATCATTTAAGAGTCAAAACACCAATTGTTCTCTTTTCATACTTTAATTTTTGTTTGTTTGTTGAACATACATTATAATCTGCTATACCAAAAAGGATACAATAGGCATAAGGTCGTAGAGAATTTTAGGGTGGCTCTCGGTGATGACGTGGGTCTGGCGACACCATCGGGCGCCTTCCATGAACAATCCTTTTACGTACGCTCCATTCAGCTGAAAACACACAACAATCACAAGATAAATATTCCAATACTTATTCCTTCAAAATCTGGCTGATACTGCCCACTGTATTGAGACTAGACTGCTTACCTGTAACAGTGAGCTAGAGAGAGAGAAAGAGAGAAAGAGAGAGAGAGAGAGAGAGAGAGAGAGAGAGAGAGAGAGAGAGAGAGAGAGAGAGAGAGAGAGAGAGAGGGAGGAGATAGGAAATAGGCACTGCCCTCATTAAGCTGACCTAGAGAAAAAGGGAGAGGGAGATCCCAAACAAATGCATATTTCCCCAACGAGCAAAAGGGTTACGAAAACATCCACCTTACCTTTACCTATAATAAACCTAAATAGACAGGGATGTTTCATTCAGAAAGATACTCCCCAGCTGGAAAATAATATGTTGTAGAGAATGAAGAAGACCTAATGCTAAAAATGTTACTCTGTACGTGAAATGTCTAATTGTACCTATCAAGGAGAATATCCCTGGTGCTATTATTATTGTAGTCCCGAATGCTACTATAGTCCCAGAGTTTTACACACACTTCAAATGGTTTCACATAACTATATTCCATAAAGCCTGCATGGGTTATTGCATTTCAGGCACGCGCATATGGACATCTGGCAAATACTTCAGAAAAACAACTTTTTATCCAATTTTGTTGATTATTTATTTATTACTTATTTCATTGTTTTTATAATTACAGCGCTTTTTCACGTCAAGAGCTGCTCAAGGCGCTGGCTGATACACAGGATCTCTCTAAAGTTGCCTGAAGCCCCCACTTGCTGTCTAACACTTAGACAACTGAGCACAATGGGGGAGGGAGGGGGGCATAGGGGAAGGGACCTATTACTTGCTGGATGTATTTGTGTAGCTGGAACTCAGCCCTCTGGGACATCAACGTCATATCAGGATCTTTAAATCTGTGCCATGAAACACATGCGAGAACAAGCTAGACCTAGGTTTATACTGTCACCCAAAGGAGTGACACAGAAATGGTCTTCTTCATCAAGTCAGTTTTGCAGTGATGTACAAAACGTGAACTTTAAAAACATGACGACATAAAAAAAAAGTTTTTTGTGAGAGACACTTTCTTCTGTATATGGAAGCCAGTGAAGTCGTGTTGCTGCAATGAACCCATACTACCGCAGCAGGTTGAGAGCAGATGAGAGAATTCTTACCGGTTTCTGCCCTATCAGCTTCTCCTGCCCGGTGACCTCAAACTCGAAGGAGAGGTGGTCGATGGGGATCTTGTACTTGCGGGCGTAGTTCTGCAGAACGCCAGTCAGGAACGACTGCGTGAAGTAAAATCCGGAGATCCAGAAAACAATGGGCGTGCCGCCATAGATCCAGTCCTGAAAAAAAAAGCGAAATAATAATAATAACAATCACAACAATAATATAACAATAATGATAATGGTTTCGCAATGGAAACAGCTGGGTAATATGCTGCTAGAGCATCAGGGTCGAGTTTTTAGCAGCAGCTGGGTCTTCTTCAAAATATTATATGGTGGATACTCTGACTGTTGGAAGAAAACCTCTACAACTTTGGGGTGCACACTGCAGGCTTGCTAAATACTTAAATGAGTTTGTACAGTAAAAGTTAAAAACATTATACAACACACTTTTCCAACTATTTACAATATTTCGGCATTGCCTAACACGTTAAGAAATGTAGTAAACTATCTGTCCCTTCTACCATTTGGCTACAGAGGGCACCAACATGCTTTAGCTGCTGTTTGTGGAACTAGAAACCTTTTGCAGCAAGACAGGCTAGGCAGCCTTACCTTGAAGAAAGACAGCCGAGTAAGCAGATCAGTGATGTAACTGCCCAGAGGCTTCAGGGACGGATAGGACTTAGCAGCCCACATCGCGGGTACCTGAAACGTACACCACTATGTACATACTAATATTTTTTTTAAATAACATAAATATAAAGTAGTAATAATAATAATATATGGACAAGCACCAGTGAAGCTTGTGGTGCAGGAGTGGCAAACATATTTTATGATGTGGGGAAAAAAATTGACACGTTTTTACAAATTCTTACAATAATTGGATTTCTTTGACAAGTTCTTAAAAAAAAAAAGAAGAAATAACAAGAAGTGAAATAAATAAATAGGAAAACATTAGGAAAGTAGGTTATGGTTGGACATGTCACCCTCCCCCTTTCTTTCTGTCACATACATGAATAACAGCAATGCAATTGTTAAAATCCAACAATTTTTCATTACAAAACTAAGTACTTGAGGGATTCATCTATAATCAGGCTATGTATAAACCTGTACAATAATCCCTGAAGGTAAAAGCAGTTTCTTCTTGTTCATTTTTATTCTTTTTTTTCCTTCAAGCGGGAGGTGGTGAGGGTAGATTAGGGAGGGGGAGCTAGGGGGAGGCGTGAAAACGGGGGAAGGGAAGGAAGCACTGAACACTGAACAGTTCAATAGGATAAAGGTTTCAGACTCTAAATCCTAGTCTTAGCTGTTTCTTAGCAGAGAGAGGGAGAGTTAGGGAGGGGGTAGGAGACCCAGCTTTCTAATTAGGTCACCAGTTTTTGTTACACTTGAACGTCATGCAGCCTATCGTCAAGACAGGAAAGCACCTCATGCTGACCTTGCCAACCATCATGCTGTCAAACACGTCCTCCAGCTCAGCAGACATGACCACCAGGCCCTTGATGGCTTTCCGGATGTCGACCAGGGACTGCCGCACCACGCTGATCAGACGGTTGAAGCGAATGAGCTCCTGCACCAGCACTGTGTTCATCGACTCTTCGTACCGCACTGGGTACTTGCCCTGAAGAGGAATAAAACTCAACATATTTTATTTCAATGTTATCGTTCTTATATAGCGGTTTTCCAGCTCAAGAGCTGCTCAAGGCGCTGACCGAGGCAGGGTCTAACTCAACCTGCCCAGGGTCCCCACTTGCAGCTGGTTTTTTCCCCCTTAACACAAACAGATAACCAAACAAATGAACCCCTTTTGATATTTTTGGTTGACCTTTTGATTTGTGTCACTTCATTGTCCCTTTTTATCAGGAAATTCTGGGCCGCCTCCCCTGGGGAAGGCGTAGTCGCAGTCGCAGCCTGTGGAGCGCCCAAACCCAACCTACCAAATATTAACGTGTTTTAGAAACTATTATTAATTTTTTCTTCTTCCTTTTTTATTTTAAAATTTTTAAAATTTTGCTGGGTGAGCAAACCGGAGTACCCAGAGAAAACCCCTAAGACATTGCCCGAGTCGAAAGTAAATAATATTCGGAGAAACATAACACCCAGAGTCGGGATCGATCAAAACCTGTCAGGCGCCATTGGTTTCTGGCCTGTGGACAAGGCAAGTTAGCCCCGCCTTAGACCACTTGGCCACAGCTTCTTCTTCCTATATTCCAAACCCAACCTACCTAATATTAAAGGTGGTTTTGAAATGTTGCTGGAGAAGCAAACCTGAGTACCCGGTAAAAAGCCCAGAGACATTGCCCGAGTCAACAGTAAATAATATTCAGAGAAACATAACGCCCAGAGGCAGGATCGATCCCACACCTGTCAGGCGCCATTGGTTTCTAACCTGTGGGCACCGCTCACTCTAAGCATGTAAGCAGTGTGCAAATGTATACACACAAAATCAAAACTACATCTATAACTAATATATTCATATAGTGTGCTTTGTGGTGCAAAATCCTTCACTGCCGCTGACAAGAATAAAAGACAGATTCATTGACTGATTCACACTGGAATAACTGAGCAAAACCTTTAGCCATACACATCCTTGTACCACAGCGTGCAGACTTTCTTACTTCTTGTTCAGCCATAGAGAAATACATCATTCCCGTATTCTATTTTTAAAAAACCCAACTATAGCAGGTCAAGTTTCGTTGCCAAAATGCCAAGGGCAGAGACAACGGTCAAGGTGCAACCCTTATCTTCACCATTTTAGATCCTCCCAGCTCAGCCAGATCCAATATACCAACAGACTATATAGGATTAAATAAAACACTCTTGCTCTTGAAATAATCATAGTACGCAATGATGTTCAAAAGACTGTGAGACTTTAATTATTATAATTGTAGTAGGCCTTGACCAATCTGCAAAAGTTCTGTGACACAATTATAGAATAGCTGCCAATCCCCTCAACAACCCAAAGGAGCCACAACGATCGATGCAGGTGCATTCATAGTGAGAACTCAAGAAGAAGAAGAAGGGGCAAAGTAAAAATGGCAGGGAAACAGTCAAGGCGGCAAGTCCCCTAAACTATCCAGCTCGAACATTACATCAAGAACTGTAGACCGAATGCTGTACGGTCTTCTTCATTTCTAAGTTTTTATTTCCTTCTCACCTGAACTTCATCCAAGTTGTAGTTAGGTGGGATCTTGGTCAGAATGTCCGCAGCAAGTTCCTCAATGATTTCCTGAGAGGACTTTCCACCGCCAGATGTCTATCACAATAATACACAATAAATGCGATTTAAACAACCATTGTACAATTATAAACTGTCCATATCATACAAGATAAATAGACTTTAAAGGAGAACAACAACAACGACAACAACAAAGCAAATACACCATATCATGATGTCTTTTTTTTTTTCCCCTCAAACTAGGAGGTCGCAACATGTTCTTATTTTATTTTGAGTTTTAAAGTTAGTTCATACAGACTCTCAAGCATAACCTAGAGCATAATTTTCAAACAAAAAACTGTTAATTACTTTCAGGATGGAATGAACAACCAAAAAAAAAAGACAACGACAAGAGATAAGATGCATGCAGTTATTAAGAACATAGTTATAAAAGAAAGGCCATTCCCCATGCACTTTTAGCAAAAACATTTTGCAGACAGCTTAGTTTTATTTGTTGGGGGAGGAGGGGGTGGGGAATTAATATTAATAGGAGTACTTCCTAAATAGCTGTCAACATGTATTTTGTACCGCTTTTCAGGGTAAGCAACTCTCATTGACCTACTTTCGGTTTATTTAGGCGTACTGTCAACATGTATTTTGTACAGCTTTTCAGGGGAAGCAACTCTACTTTCAGTTTATTTAGGGATAATGCCTATTGTATGCAGTTTAAAATAACATTGCAAAATAGAAATGACAAAACATCCCTCCCTCATGCTTCTAACCATGAGTATGAAAGCAATTAAAACTGATGTTAGTAAATTTATTACAGCATTTCTGAATTGTTATTGCACGAATTAATTAAGCATGCAAATCAAATTAATTAAACATGTTAGACAACCTCTTCTCAAGAACATTTTCTACAGAAGATGTAACATCTCAATGTAGTTTATGTGTCAGTGAATAACCATTAACCAAGAACAAATAAAACAGCAAAAGTAAATTATTGATTTTGTGTTTGAACATTTTAAGAATTTGTTTTTAGTAGTTACTATCAGACATTTTAAAAAAAAAGTTTTATTACAGTACTATTAAACATCAATTTCAGTTCACATAGGCAAGTATTGTTAAAATAAAAATACGATATTAGGTAAAAGAGCTGTTTTAAACAAATGTTTTAACAAAATAAATATTACAGTAAATAAAAAATTAGAACGACAAAGCCCATATGACTCACATGCTCCTTAAGAACTTGCAATATTTAATATAAAAATGAGTGCCCAGAAAAAAAACAAAAACTAAATGAAACGGTGGCATTAAAATGCAAAGTAATACTGACTTTGATATTTGTGTGCCCTTGACCTTGCGGTGACACTGACCTCCAGTTCCAAACTCACTCATATCACGTACTATCAAATAAAATACAACAAAAGTTGTATTATGCCCAAAAAAGTTACCTTGGTATGACCTTGACCTTTAGTGACCTTGACATGACCTTGACCTTAACGTGACCTCTCATGCATGTATGATCAAATAATCCGATTACGTTTCATACTAAGGGTTAAACATACAGGCATTCTACTGTACGATGACCTATTTTTTGTATGTTTTTGCAAGGCCTAAAATGACCTTGACCCTCAAGATTAACGCAAAAATGGAACACATAAAAGATAAATCTATCAACTCTAAATACAAAAAGTTTGGACTTTATATCCCTCATAGTTTAGGGTCAAGATCACTTCAAAGAACCTATCCTAACCGACATTGGACAGCAGACAGAAAAAAATGTTTATGTAATTTTTGGACTATTTAGGACTCGGCTCGCACAGAATTGCAAAAAATCTGGAAAAAATATTTTTTGGGGGGGGGGGGGGGGGGAGTGTGTGTGTAAGTGTGTGTGTGAATACGTAGACTCACATTGATATGCATGTAAGTCAACAAATTACTTGTTAATATAATAATAGTCTATGAAACAAGGGAAACAAATGTAGTGATATTCTGAGAGACTGGTTAAAGTCTATTACCTCTCTTGCGCAAGTCTTCTCTGAAGTCAAGCTGAAGACCCCAGTTATAGGTAGTGTGTAATAAGTAACAGGTTTAAACCATGCTCCTACGATATAAACCCAGCACGCTAAGAAAGCACAACAAAAGCACAACAAAAGCACATTAAATATTTACTCCTATAAGCTGTGTGATTCAGCATCGAATCTGCTACCAAAAAAATGTAAAACATTTGTGACAATAAATATTACATTTAAATTGATTACTAACAAAAAACAAAAACAAAATTAGAAGAAAAAGGATAAGAAAGTAGACAAAAATTAGAAAAAGAATAGAAGAAGAAAAAGATTAAAAGAAAAAGAATGAGAACAATAACAAGAAAAAGATTAGAAGAAAAGAAATCGATGAAAAATCATTAAAGAATCTGAAAATCTAAATGTAAAGCTGAAGCTGCCTTTAAGTTCAATAAAAAGAAAATAATTAATTATGAGAGGGATGGAAAACACGTTGCAAAAAGCAAACGAGGCGCTACCTACATGTAAATCATTGGAAAGGAGAAGGGTTTTTAAAAAGCATGTACAATGTATGTGCGAACATCAAACGAGTGGTGGAACGTTAAGGAAAATCAGTGTGGCAACACTTTAAAGCATTTCTCTCACCTTTGCCTAAGCACGAGCCCACACTACAAACCACCGTTAGTTTACTCTGAGGAGCTGACTAATAAGAATTAAAATGCATAACAACACTACTCAAAGGAGTATACACACATTGTTCAAAGACAACAAAACAAGGGAAACACATTTTAAAATTTAAAAAATTAAGAAAACAAGATTGCAGGTTGTTTAAATGTATTTCCAGACACACACATACATTGCTGGAAAATATCAGCATTTTTGAAAGTGTCACTTTTCTTGGAGGTGTTATGACAGGGCTTTATCCTAAGAAAGCCAAAGGAAAACCTGGAACGATAGACCATGATCTGCACTATCTACGTACAAGGAAAACCTGGAACGATAGACCATGATCTGCACTATCTGCATACAAGGAAAACATGGAACGATAGACCATGATCTGCACTATCTACATACAAGGAAAACATGGAACGATAGACCATGATCTGCACTATCTACATACAAGGAAAACGTGGAACGATAGACCATGATCTGCACTATCTACGTACAGGGAAAACGTGGAACGATAGACCATGATCTGCACTATCTACGTACAGGGAAAACGTGGAACGATAGACCATGATCTGCACTATCTACTTACAAGGAAAACATAGAACGATAGACCATGATCTGCACTATCTACATACAAGGAAAACATAGAACGATAGACCATGATCTGCACTATCTACATACAAGGAAAACATAGAACGATAGACCATGATCTGCACTATCTACATACAAGGAAAACATGGAACGATAGACCATGATCTGCACTATCTGCATACAAGGAAAACATGGAACGATAGACCATGATCTGCACTATCTACATACAAGGAAAACAGGGAACGATAGACCATGATCTGCACTATCAACATACAAGGAAAACAGGGAACGATAGACCATGATCTGCACTATCTACATACAAGGAAAACAGGGAACGATAGACCATGATCTGCACTATCTACATACAAGGAAAACATGGAACGATAGACCATGATCTGCACTATCTGCATACAAGGAAAACAGGGAACGATAGACCATGATCTGCACTATCAACATACAAGGAAAACATGGAACGATAGACCATGATCTGCACTATCAACATACAAGGAAAACAGGGAACGATAGACCATGATCTGCACTATCTACATACAAGGAAAACGTGGAACGATAGACCATGATCTACACTATCTACGTACAAGGAAAACAGGGAACGATAGACCATGATCTGCACTATCTGCATACAAGGAAAACATGGAACGATAGACCATGATCTGCACTATCTGCATACAAGGAAAACATGGAACGATAGACCATGATCTGCACTATCTACATACAAGGAAAACATGGAACGATAGACCATGATCTGCACTATCTGCATACAAGGAAAACATGGAACGATAGACCATGATCTGCACTATCTACATACAAGCAAAATATTATCAACATGGGCTCAGCCAAATGTTACATACTGTGTAAAACATGTTTAGAACATGGCGAAGCACAATGACCTCCCTTTGAGAAAGTTACATTACATTACATGGTTAATTGCTTTAGGTCCAGCCGACTCTTCCGAGCCAAATCAGGACCATTTGAGAAAGTACAAATATGAAGGATCTAAATCGCTTAGTAAGTAGTTAAAGTATCCGCAAAGAAAAAAAGTATGTAATTTATTGCAGTTCGTTTTTAAGATAGGAAACCGCTAACCTAGGAAATGTTCCTATGAAGTTTGGTCAAAATCCATTCAGGGGTTCTTGTGATAAGGCTTCCAACAGAATGACACACAGAATGACCGACTGAAAAATGCTCGTCATGTTCCCCCCCCCCCCCCCCTCCCTCTTCCCCAAATACTGTAAAGTATTTTCAGATGCATGTCCATAAAACTAAGAAAACAAGAAAAGAGAAGCACCCATGCAATTAATATTTCCCACCGAACTTAAGTGCAAAGTGCCTATGAGCAAAACAAAGGGACAAAAGCTTATTAATTGCATTTACAATACACGGTACACCTTCCCCCCTCCCCCCTCCCCCCTCCTTCTCCTACACATCAACTTCTGGTTAAACTGCCATCACAGAATGGAAAGTGAAAATGAGACCAAAACAAAATCTTAAAATAAAAATACAATTTTTTTTTTAAAAGACCCACACACAACGCTTTGTGTTTAGAAATACTTAGGATTGTTTTGGACTACAACAAAATACACTAAGATCTGGGATAAAACAAAAGACATACTACATTGGAATAACTTAAAATCACACAGTCATGCAGCATGATACAAACTACAAAACCACATATTAGTACGTACTATGTCTTTCCGTCTTGACCACTTTGGTAGCAAGCAACAAACAGTTAATATGCATCGATCTTACAAATGACTATGTTAGAAATATTTAGTCCATCGCTTAAATTCATTAAACGCATTCAAATCATGCCTGGATGCATAATGGAAGAACAGTCCTTTTGTTTATGAGCCAAGCTGCTACTATTGAATTAACCCAACTCCTGCGAACAGGCTGTACTCAAGTTTTGATTGCCAAACAGATCCCTTGGACTTCAACCATTGCTGCAGTTGATTGCTGAGTGCAATAGTACTAATGAACTAGCAGCATGATTAGTCTAATGAACTACTAAGCGAAAAGCCAAGCAAGTCGTATAACATTTTCCAAATATTCGCCTTTATTGCGTACAAAGCTTCCTCAGGGTTAAAACGCGACAGTGCACTAAATGAATCACACACAGTTCAAATTTCAATTGCAGATCTTAAAAAGTAATAATTGTTCATCTGTGGCGCTATCTGAAAAGGTAGCAAAGAAAACTAACTGACTTAACCTCAATGCCTCTTCTCTACCCCTCAACACTCTACTCACACTAACACACACCCATCCAACCACGGAAACACACATCTACATACACACAAGATGTTAACTTATTTTGGAAAATACTAAAGTACATCCACACGAGCTTACAGTAGTAGTAGTAATATATTTGATAGTAACATAACTTCTGTATAGTCTAATGAACTAGCAACATAATTATTAGTAAAATAATTGACCTGTCTAGGCAAAGTGAGGAGGATGCCGTCAAACAGTTGGTGAGTTTCTTGCTGATCCTTGGCAATGTCGGCATTCTCGTGAAGACCAAACACCTGAAGAAATTTAAAAAAAAAAAAAAGAACATGGATTGTAACAGAACTTGTACAGTATCAGGCAGTTACTAATGTTAAAAAAAAGCAGTGTACCATAAAGCGACACTGACATGACCCCCAACCTGTTTCAGATGCTGTTGAGAGCATAGGCCAATGTACGCTGGATAGACCTCCAACTCCAAGGTTGCCTGTCTATTGGAAACTAACCTATCGCATGCAAATTCCATTACAATACACTAAAACACGCAGACATACTTACACATCCATACTGGCACATTATTTGGAATGGGCCAATAGGGGTTATTACCTGACTTGCGTTGGGGAAAAGCCCGCTGTAGCTACGTGGTAGGAATTATGGTTTTCCTTGCTGGCGGTTAAGTAATTTTGACAATGGTTAACAGTTGCATTGGTGACTGTCCAGCTGTCCATTCTGGAAACTTGACCCTGATACTCATGCAGGCAGTGAAATGACTCTAAACTCTTTCAGATGAGAACCTAAACCAAGGTCTCATCCAGGTCTGTGCATGGACTTTGACACAGATGCACAGGCAGTGCAATGATCCTACTTTTTTAGGATAAAGAGTCTAAGCTGAGGTCTCATCTAGTCGGTTCACAAATACATTCCATCACGCAGACTAAACACCACCACAGTCACACTTACCTCAGGATGTGGAATCTGTGGAAGACTTCGTATGTACTCCATATAATCATCGTAAGTCCCTTTGGGTGGTGCATAGTACACACCACTGGATGACAACTTGTATTTGTCATCGGTGATGACCTGAATGATTGAAAAGACCATCAGTAAATATAACACATTAAACAAAATTTTTGGAACTAATAATGGATGATAACTGGACTGGTACTGGTCATCGGTGTTGCCCTAAAAGATTCAAAAAGATCATTAATACATAAAAAAATTTATTATATATTTAGTAGTACGTTGAAATGGTAAAAATACAACTATACTAGTATTAGTTTTAACTTTATGTTAAATATTATAATAGAAACATAAATACAATGAAAAAGATCTTCATATTCATAAAGCCACTGACAAATGAATTATCCTGAAAGTGTTCTCCATGTGAGAAAGCGAAGTTATCGAGAGCACATGCACATTTTAGCATGTGAGGGTGCTAATGGTTGATTGGCTATTTGAATGTGAGATTCAATATGCGAATGAGGCGAAGAGTCAGTCCAGTGAGAGACAGCAAAGAAGTAACATGAAATAAAAACCAGGACAGAAAACTTCGTTTCCGGATTGATCGCTGTGTGAAAGTTAGTTTGTGTTACTAACACCAAACATGAAGTAGCCAACTGCAACAACAAGCAACGTCTCATCTGGGAAGGTTCAGAGACTAAGGGTAAAGGCCATCCTCATCATCCTCCACCCCCTTCCTTTTCTACTGCATTGACACTGAGCCTCATAACAGCTAGAACTGACCTGAGGACAGTAGAAGATGTTTAGGAGACTCATGATGAGGCGACGATCCCAGTCATCCGTCACACGACCGCCGTAGTTGCATTCTCCAGTCAGGTAGCGCAATGCCTCCAGTGGGGGTTCTTCATAGCCATTGATGAACATCTGCAGCAAAAAGGACAATATATTTTTAAAAATCTGAATAGATTAAAATTAAAAACAAAAACAAACCGCAAATAATGAAAGAGATCAACAACAACAACAACAGCAGAAAGAAAATGTTTCACCTATATGCGGTGTGAACTTGGGCAAAAGAAATGCATGCCATTTTATGGTATTGTGTTATATTGAATTGTACTGTGTTGTATATAATTACTTAACCAACTTCTGCCTACAATGAAAACACCAAAAAAGGTTGTTAGGTAATTGGCTAACATGGAGGTATGTTGCTGAATGGTACAAGCTGATTGGTTGCTTTTGCCTACAGTAACAAATTCAACAATCACTGAGAAATCGCTGAGAAATCTGTCCAAATAATGCGCATCGACTGGCGGTAATGACAGCACCCGCAAACAGTTAACCACACAGATTTGTGGTTTTAAAAAAACAAACAAATCAGCCGACCAAGCAAAGCGAAATACTGCAACCACTAAGGGGTAAAAACAAAGAAAGTACACAAGGTCAAATGGCAGGGTACTGCTGAAGCCTTGAAGTATAAAGGGTGGTAAAAACAGGTCCAGTAGAATAGGACCATTTTATCTTTAACCCATATATGCCTGAATTTTTATTTTGTGAGAAAGTAGTGTAACAATGTTGTTTGTAGTGCATTTTGAGCATATCCAGCAGAGATTGTTTGATAGCTGCCCGATTTTTATATTTAGGACATGAAATAGTACCGTCCCAATAATGGGACGCTAGGACTGAGAGGGTAGGGGTTTTTGCATTCACTTTCATGAAGATAACATGACAAGAAGCGTTCTCTTTGTAACTTCACTTGGCAACAAAGTGTTTGAAACAAAACAAGAATCTGGACATGAACATTGATTGATAAAATAATTAATTTTAAGTTTCAAACCTTAGCAGCACAATGACTAGCAACATAATGGTCACAGTCAGTGAAGTTCCATAAATTGCACAAAAACATTGAGTAGCCAAACATTTCAGAAACTAAAATAAACTCGTGAACGTGAAAATAAGAAGTGGTGAAAGAAAGAAAGGGGAAAAATAGAATAATGGTTACAGTAAGTGACTTCTAAATCCTTGACATGTATACCAACACATATTGGTCATATTCAGCAAAGTTACGAATCCTGGACATGCATTTTGACTGGGGAAAAAAGGCAGCCAGTGAAGCCAAGCTGCTGGTAGCGATATAAATTACCTCAGCACTTCAAGCCATAGCAAAGCTACAGGCGAATGTTACTGGCTGTGGAGGCCACAAAACACCGATCATGGACACCCAGGTGGCACTTGGAGCACCGTCTCATCGTCTTCTTCCCACATGAGGCACAGCGCAGCTGGGTCGGCCACGGCTGAACCATGTGGTCCTTTCCATCAAACCTCACAGCAGGGGAAACCCGCTTGTCTAGGGTGGGAGTCCTGCCACAGGGTCGTACAGCTCCCTTTGTCTTGGGAGTTTTGACCAAATAAGTACGGATTTGGCCCGACGGACGCCCAGGAGGTCCAATGGTGCTTCTTGCCTGTAGGCGTCGCCCTGTACAGGTGCCAGGCCTGTTGCACGCAGAGGTCGAGGCAGTATGCGAACATGGCCCATCACCACTTCTTTGACCTGATGCTGGTTCTGTACTTGTCGACAGTTTGATCCATTCGATCAACTCAGCCCATAGTGCTGTTGTAGTGCTTGATCATAAAGGGCGTTCCTCTCATTCAGCATGGACGTCAGAGGGCGAACTTTTCCCATTTTGTCTTCTGCATCCAGGCGAGCATTGTCGGAGAGATGCAGTTATCGCATTATGTCATCAAATAGGTCCGGTCATTGCTGACACAACAGCTACATTCCTGACATCATCATCCTGAGACCAGTACATTCTGCGCCGAGGCACAGTGTAGTACCCTGAAAGCAGAAGGATGGCCAAAAATGTCCTCATCTCCCCAGAATTGACCGAGAATGAATGATTTCCTTTTGACCTCGCATAAGTGATACTGAACTGGACAAGCATTTCAACAATGTCGTCATCAAAAAAGAGTTCAAACAGTTCATGTGGATCACATAGTAAGAGAGCAGCATCATAAGATTTGACTATTCCACTTGAAACGATCCTTCATCCTGCCACTGAGGTCCACTCTTCTCCACTCACGAAAAGTCTTCTGTTTTGCTTTTGATCCAGTAGCCGTTCTGCTGGTCTTGCTGGATGTTGAGGCAGCTGTGGTGGGGTTTTTCTCATCCCAGTCCTGCAATCTGAAGCAGATGGAGTGGTGCTGAAGGCTGAGACGTCCCAGGTTCCAGGTCTTCAGCAACAGCATGGGCATTTCCAGCGGGGAAAGGAACATGAAATAACAGAATGGCAAACTGAATGGTAATAACGCCTGGGAAAAAGAGTGGTCAAAATCCTAATGTAATTTGAAATCAGTATGACAAAGCTACTTTGAACACTGTGTTGCTTCTTATCATCTGTGCTAAGTGAGGGGAAGGGAGAGGGGGTGCGTAAAGGCGATGACTGAACTTCACACTTGATTCAGTTTACACCACCTGTAGATCAGAACTTAAATTCTCCTGTGTATTGGACTCTGCAGCATAGTTCGTCCGAATCCTCTGTCTCAAAACCGTGACTTCTGCTGCAGCAGAGAGTTGGCGGCCATTTAGATTGTCAACCGTTCCTCCATCGTCCTCATCGGCACTATCTTCATCCGTCAATTCATCAAGTGGGGGAGGATCGATGTAAATATTGGCTGTCTCTAAAGTCCCGTCTTCCTCTAACATGCTAATCACAAGATGGACAGAGTAAGTCCTGAAAAAATATCAATAACAAACAATTCTTCATGTGAAAAAACCCTACCCTCTCAGTCCTAGCGTCCCATTTTTGGGACGCCACTTCAGCAGCTTCTACTATAAATATTTCGAACTTCTATTAAAAACTGAGAGACACATTTTCAGATTACATGTAGAGGACCATTTTATCTTCAGTGACCTCATCAAAAAGTTGATCACAGGAAAAAATATTCATTCACCTTACACTTGATGCCATGCTGAACCTCAAAAGCAGTCACCATGTGATTACAAATGGCTGCTGTACGTGGTAATCAAGAGAAATGATCCTCATTTCAGGTTGGATGGAATGCGGTAGTGTCCTTTTATCTATTGTGGCATGCAATGATGACAGTAGACTTCATGTTTAGATCTGAAGTGGTTGAATTTGTAGCGTCCCAAAAATGGGACGCTAGGCTTATATGGGTTTTAAACAAAACACAAACAAAATATTTGAATGGACACCATGAAAATTACCTCAAGCTGTCGCACTGAGATGCGAAGGTCTGATTCGTTGAACTCGTAGGGTATGTTCCAACCCAGGGGTCCAAACTTGCGTCGCTCTTGAACCAAGGCATGGAAGAAGCACAGGCCAAACAGCAGTTTCTCAAACACCTGCCAACAAAAGACGCTACTTATATTAGATACCCTCAGAGCTAAAATCTCTCTGTTGTGTCACAAGCTTTCCTTAATGTCTCATTAACCTTATCTCTCATTGCAGTTCACGTTATTTAGATGAATGTGCAGTGCAAAATGTCTTGCTAAGGAGTTACATACACGGTACCAAGTCACACATCCCCATTTTGCTACCTACCGCATCACTACTGATCGTCAGTCTTTCTTTTTCCCTGGGACTATCTCTGCCTACTGAGTTTGAGCAGGTTCCAAATACAACGGCCTTCATGTCAAGGCATCAACTTGCAATCTTACATCCATCTCACTTCCAGCCTCCTTTTAGCATACCCCTGATCTGCACACCATTCTCTCATGCCTCTCCTTTAACCCTTACTGCTTACTGACACAGCCGATAGCACTAAGTCTCTCAATAACCCTTACTGCTTACTGACACAGCCGATAGCTCTAAGTCTCTCAATAACCCTTACTGCTTACTGACACAGCCGATAGCTCTAAGTCTCTCAATAACCCTTACTGCTTACTGACACAGCCGATAGCTCTAAGTCTCTCAATACCCCCTACTGCTTACTGACACAGCCGATAACTCTAAGTCTCTCAATAACCCTTACTTCTTACTGACACAGCCGATAGCTCTAAGTCTCTCAATAACCCTTACTTTTTACTGACACAGTCGATAACTCTAAGTCTCTCAATAACCCTTACTTTTTACTGACACAGTCGATAGCTCTAAGTCTCTCAATAACCCTTACTGCTTACTGACACAGCCGATAACTCTAAGTCTCTCAATAACCCTTACTTCTTACTGACACAGCCGATAGCTCTAAGTCTCTCAATAACCCTTTCTTCTTACTGACACAGCCGATAGCTCTAAGTCTCTCAATAACCCTTACTGCTTACTGACACAGCCGATAGCTCTAAGTCTCTCAATAACCCTTACTTCTTACTGACACAGCCGATAGCTCTAAGTCTCTCAATAACCCTTACTTCTTACTGACACAGCCGATAGCTCTAAGTCTCTTAATCTTAACCCTCATCCCACCTCTAGCACATTCCCTACCCCAAACTCCATTCTTCACCCCCCCCCCCCCCCCCCCATTCCCTAATTCTAATTCACGCATCTGACAAATTGCCCTCAGTATACAGCATCGTCCATGACCTGAACAGTGATGGTTAGCAACCACGAGAATAAGCGTGTGGAAATACCTTGGGTTTGTTGCAGGCAGAAAAGAAGCTTGGGTCATTGATGGGGTCGTTGAGGTAGGACTGCATCAGGTTGGCTCTCAGCCCTTTGGGCGGCTCATTGGTCATCTTGATGCCATTTTGCAGCACGGAGACAGGGAACACTGGAGAGGGGTAACTTGTCAGCCACAGTCGGAACGTCTCTTTAGTGCGAGCGGGGTCCGTGATCACCTAGGGACAGAGATGTTACACATTGCAATAAACAGAATATAGAATTATAGAAACCCTATGAAATGAAGATCTGACAGAATTATAAATCTTATGACATATATATCTTACATAATTAGAAATCCTATGACAGATAGATCTGACAGAATTAGAAACCCTTTAACAGGGTTCATACTCAAATTGTTGTACAAAATTCAAGGAGTTTTCAAGGAGTTTTTCAAAAAATTCAAGGAGTTTTGAAAAATTATAAACGTATGTAAGAATTGACAAGTAGTCAAAATAAAGGATAAAATCTTTTACCCAGTGATATCCATAAATTGTTTGCAGTCATGAATCTGATGGTGATACTGATGTCAACTGATATTAATTATGAAATCTACACACATAAATATTGCATGTCGATGAAGTTGCAGTTATAATGTTCATGCAGATTACAGAGTCTATACCCATTTAAACAATAATTGTGAAGCCTGTTGTCCTTAGACACAAGTTAGAGAACTGTAAAAATACACTTTATACAGATGAATGAGTTTTCAGTTATTTCAGTTTTTCCATCTCTTAATCTGACGGGAAATCTTCTCCAACTGAATCTTTATTTCCTTGGATTTGCTCCTCAGCGCATTTGACTGAGTCAAGAGTCTCAGCGCACCCTTCCTCTATCTGCTTGTTCAGCAAGCTTGTCTGCCTCTTGAGTCAGGTGCTGAGCATCCTTCTCCATTCTTCCTTTTTTTCTTCTCTTAAATCAGCAACAGTCTTCCTGTGCCTTCCTCTTCTTTGCTGCTTGTGCCTGTTCCTGGTCTTTCTTTTGTTGATCAAGGTAGTCGTGATACTTTCTCCTTACAGAAGATGCTGATAACAGCAGCTCCTTGGTGATGTCCACCTTGTCGATTCCACCAATCTTCCTGATACCGTTCAGCACTTGTCGGCGAGCAACCAAGGACTGCTGGAAGAAATTTTCAGTGCTGGTCTCGTTGTTGATTGAGAATCCTCTCTCCACATTTGCTTGTCCATGGGACAAAAGTAACAGCTGCCTCACAACAGCCCAAAGATCCTGAGGGCCCGATCTTGATAGTCCTTTGTTGCTTTCATGTGTGTGCTGAACAGCTGGTCCAACACATCACTTTCACGTCGATAATTTTCTGGCAGACGCGGCAGAAACATGCATGCTTGTTCTTTTCAAGCAGCCACCCTGCATATTCAAATTTTGATAACCACAAAAGATTCAACACACAATCGCCTCCAGGCATTTTTATCCCTTCAGTAATCAAATATGTGCGGTGTCGCGGTCCTTTTCGCTGTTTTCGTACTTTCTGTATGAGCGGAAGAACGCATGTACCGAGAACTGCGCATGCGCGACATCAAGGAAATGAACAATTTGCAGTGGAGGTTACTTCCCTTATCATTAGCAGACGACAAAAGTTACGATCGTCGAACAACACAAATAATATTATAATTTTTGTTTTATTAATTTTTATTTTTCAATGGCTTTTTTGTTGTTGAAAACTTGACAATAAAATCTCTAGGTCAAGCAATGGATAGATACACTGGTTGAAATTTCAAGGAGTTTTCAAGGAGCTGAGGCAATTTGGCTATTTTCAAGGAGATTCAAGGGCCCTTGAACAAGACATGGAAAATTCAAGGAGATTCAAGGAGGTTCAAGGAGCGTACGAACCCTGTTTAAGATAAACATCTGACAGTTCTAAAACTATTTCTGATTTAATACAAATTACCCTAAAGTATTTTCTGCAAAAAACAACAATATACTGCTATAGGTTGCTTAACAACAAAAATGTTTAGTTAAGCTTTTCCCCTAAAATAATTAGTATATACTAGGCTTGTTGTTGCTGTTGCATCAATTTTTATTCATCAGATTAACATAAGTTGTACTGATCAACTTATATATATTCTATATACTTATATATATATAATATATTATATTATTTTATATTTATTTTATAATTATATATAAATTAATTATAATTTTAATTATATTTATATTATATAATAATAATAATAATAATAATATATATTTTTGGCAATGTATATACTAGGCTTTACAATCATCTTGAATCAGGCAAGCTTATAAATACCGATTTCGCAGTGTGCCTTACCGATTCACAGATCCTCTCCAACTCAGGCAGCCAGGAAGCGGCCAGGTGACAATTCTGAAGCACCACCCACGTCCCTTCCTCCACGGCCTGGGACGAATGGACAGCAACATTGTTATCACAACTGTCATTGCAGTTTACAAATGTTCATCTTTCCAACTCCTCCTCCTAAAAATTGTCATTGTTATTGTTATTAGAGAAAGGGTTGCTACCAGCTGTCACTATACCAACAGAACTGTTGCTGTCTTTCACATGGGATTCTTTCTTCGTAGTAAATACTACTACCAATTGTCTGTTCCTAGGCTGTGCATCACATCTGTCACGGCTGAAACTTTCTTCACTGAAAGTAAACTTTCAGCCACAGCTGTAAACTATTTTTAGCCATGCCAGCAGGCCATGCCGTGCGAAACCCATGCACAGCCAGCGTCTCGGATCTGGCTACAAGCAGTTCAGCCAGCGATAAGGGACAGCACAAGGGTTATTTTTAGCCATAGCCTGAAAGTACCACTAATGAACAGCCATGCTGTGCCTGCCCGAACGCATAAAAAAAGGTACGGAATTCTAGATTCCAGGATAGACATAATTATGTACTCGTATGATTATCAACATCACTAATCACTGAAGACTATTAATTTATATTTCAGTAATATCATCATGGTCAATGTATATAGTAAGAATTGAAATGTCGTTGACTTACATTCAACACCATTTTCTCAGCGATGGGGCCTTGCCCCTGCCCAAGGGAAATGGTTTGTAGTTTGGTGTTTCCATTGCCTGTACAAAACAACATTAACAAATAAATAATACAGTTCACTGTACACTATCACACAATAATCACACCTAAAATCATACACAACCTCTACCTCACTCTTCTTAACTTCAACATTGATTCTCACTGTCGTTTCAACTTTTTTTTACTTCTCTTCATATCAAACAAGTACACGTAGAATCTTGTTGCTTTTTCAGTACAAGACCCACAAGGATATGTGTATATTGTAACTAAGCGGAGTATTGGACTTCCAGCCCAATCTGGACCATAGCCCATGAGAACCCAGCCTAACACCAACAATTATTTTTAAAACCCTCCCTACTCCACTACATGTACATTGTGAAAGAACTTCCGTTTTTTCAATAATGGACAAGTCAC
This sequence comes from Oncomelania hupensis, assembly GCA_036898135.1. Lineage (NCBI taxonomy): Eukaryota > Metazoa > Mollusca > Gastropoda > Littorinimorpha > Pomatiopsidae > Oncomelania > Oncomelania hupensis. The sequence goes on from CM072514.1 coordinate 22,435,046, forward strand.
AAAAGTACAAAGATCAACATTTTTGGATACTCTCACAGAAAGCACCCACACAAGCATACACTCAAACGTTAAATGCACACCTACATAAAAGCACATAAATGTGAATGTGCCAGTTCATACTACACATAGAAAATACTCACAAATACAACTTTACACTTCCAAAACATCTTTTTTTTTGCTTGCCCTCTCCCTACCTCCAACTCCTTCCCCCCCCCCCCCCCCCAAAAAAAAGAAATTAGAATAAGAGGAAATAAATAAATAATTTTAAAAAACTAAAATTTAAAAAAACAAACTAACAAGTACTAAGAACCTGTTTCTACATCAACTTACTAGACAACGCTCTGAATATTTATATTCTACATTTTCAAAAGATAACATTCTGCAAGGGAGTTTAACTAACTAAGTTCCACTAGTTCTCATCTAGTTTCTACACTTAAATATAAAATTGTGCACCAAGAAATGCTGTGCAGAATCTTTATTTCACAAAAGCAGCTTACTATTGAGAAAATACAACATGAAAAAATAGGTCAAAATATACAAGACAATACAGCAATTGGTTTAGGAATTTGCGAAGCAGAAAAGGATTGGGATTGAGGGTGACGTGGAAAGAGAGAAATACATAAAAGCAAAGGAGCAAATATCCAGGGCTCTTCTGACTACCAAATTAAAGCAGCCAAACTATTAGTTTTTTCTGTGTTGTCATAAGATTATAAAATTAAAGGTTTTCTAGACTACCAAAGTTGCTACAACTTTTTTTCATGTGCAGTGATGATGTTAAGAAAATCAATGTCTCCTTGACTACCAAAATCGCAGCCCGTTTACTCACCATGCAATGATGGACCTATAAAAGCAAACGTCTACCCTGACTACCAAAGCAACAGTGCTGTGATCAGATTAAGAAAATCAAAGTCTCTCCCGACTACCTTTCCAATGCAGCGAGAAGCTAAAATATCAACACTTCCCTTAATACAGTGAGTAAGTTAAGAAAATCAACATATCTTCTTGACTGCAACCAGTTTTCATGTGGAACGATGAAGTATATAAAAAAAAAATCAACATCTCCCTTTACTACCAAAAAAGCAATAATGCAGTGAATAGGTTAAGAAAATCAAGGTCTTCCTTGACTGCCAAAGCTACTATGCAGTAACAAGGTAAAGGAAATAAACATCTCTATGGACTACCAATATTCCCTTTGCAGTGATGAAGCTAGAAAACGTCTCTCCTGACTACCAAAGCAAGTGCACTGTAAAATAATTGTGCACGGAGAGTGACATACTCTTGATGTCTTCGGGTTTAAACTCTGTGCCGATTAGAGACTGTCTACGTTGCTGCTCGTGGGTCTGCTCAGCTCGAACCTTGTGGGCCATTTTGGGAATGATGCCTACAGTTTATCATAGTACTCAGTTAGCAATGCAAACAGGTAATCAGGCAGTGACACCACAATACAACTTGTACCCAGGATGGTTGAACAGCAACTTCGTATTGCAAATTTGCTTATTTTAGTCAAATAGCATGGGTGCTTGCATGAAATACAAATGCATTGCGACCCTTATAGTGCTTGAATTGCACTGCGAATCTCTGATTTTATCTCAAGCTCAAGTGATTAATCCTATCCTATCCTATCCCGTATCTCGAAGGTCGTTGGGGCATCATAGATGACTGTTTAACCAGCGTACTCCATCTTTCGCTGTCCTTAGCAACCCTCATGGTTTCGCTCAGTGTAAAGCAAGTCCATTCTCGAATGTTATCCCAGAGTTGCCAACCCCCCAAAAAGTTTTCAGTAGTAAAATTTCTGAATTTCAGTAGTTTTATGACATTTTCCGTAGCCATACGTCCTCGCATTTTTTCAAAACGAAGACATGCATACACAGTCTGCAACGAAGGTCGTGAAGAGTGTTTCCGCACGAATTATTGAGAGATCCATATCGGGCTTGAAGAAGGTGGCTACCGACTGAACAGGGACTAACTTTTCTGGATCAGGGCAACGACTTTTGTGACGGTTGCCATTCACGTGTCTCGTCACATCGTGTGATCTCGATGACGCAGTGATGCACGGAAATTTTTCAGAATACTCTTTCCTGTACTCTTGATTTGCTGTCTTCTTTTTTTTTCTAGGCTTTCATAGCTAGTTTTCTTTCTTTTTGGCATCATGGATTCACAATATACGCCGCACACAAACTTTTCTTCTCGCGCTGTAGAACGTGACCCGGAAACGAAAGTGTCACTGAAAGCTCGAGGTTTTGTGCTCCGATTGGCCGTTTGCAAATCAACTTCACGGTGATTGGTCGAATTTCCTAACATGTACTGGGAGTGTGATCTATTACACCGTGCACGTAAACCGAATGACCGTGACCTTGAGGTGCTACGGGAGGCACAGGCGCTCAATAAAACTTGTTAAAACTGTAATACTATCGTCGAAAATTGACTTTCCGTAGTAAATTTTCGATTTGCGTAGCTCCGTAGCAGCGTATTCATTTCCGGAGTAAACTACAGAAATTCCGTAGTGGTTGGCAACCCTGTTATCCTCCCACCTCTTTTACTGTCTCCCTCTTCTTCTGCCTCCTTGCACCATGCCTTGCAGGATGGTTTTTGCAAGGCCTGATGCTCTGGTGATGTGGCCATACCATAGGAGTTTCCATTTCTTTACCACTGTGAGCATGTCATCGTGTGTGTCCAATGGCTTGTGTGATGGGCTGTCAGAGTTCGTTGTTGTTGATGCGCGGGGTATAGGAAATGCCCAGAAGTCCTCTGTAGCACCTCATCTCCATGCTTTGTATTTTTCGTTGTAGATCTGCTGTGAGGGTCCATGTTTCGCAAGCATATAGGAAGATGGAGATGACAAGGGAGAGCAGCAGCCTTTTCTTGGAATGTAGACTGATCGTCCCGTCTTTCCAAATGGGCTTCAACCATGTCAGGACCGCAGTTGTTTGTGCGATCCTGGAGAGGACTTCCTGTCGGGACCTATCGTTTGATACAAGCTCAAGTGACATAAGGTAATATAAGACTAAGTGTCAGGTGATATGGGCCCTTATAGGCTTGCTCTTTGAGATGAAATCATTGACAGTAATGATATTGTGTAAGGATGATTATACATTGATGTTTCATGCAAATGCAGTACTGTTTACAAAAGGGATCAGCAACATTTAACAGGGATCCAGTTACTTTTCAACCACCGTGTGTAATCCAACTGTATAATTGTATACTGCACAACAATAAATAATAACTGTACAATTGTATACTGCACAACAATAAATAATAACTGTACAACAGTATACTGCACAACAATAAATAATAACTGTACAATAATATACTGCACAACAATAAATAATAACTGTACAATAATATACTGCACAACAATAAATAATAACTGTACAACAGTATACTGCACAACATTAAATAATAACTGTACACAATTAGCATGCAAAAATAATCATAACACAGCAATACAAGTATACAACAGTCTTCTATACAACTGTACAATAATATATTATACAATAAAAATAATAACTACATAATATTAGTATGCAAATATAATCATAACACAACAATACAATTATACAACAATGTGAGCTCTATACAACTGTACAATACAATACAACAGTAATAATAGCGCAATAATAAATAAAAAAAATACTACTGGTATAATGGAATAAAAACACTATCCCAAAAAATATGTATAGATTATATGAAAGTATGAAAATTTACAAATGTACACAAGAGTTACAGATTTTTCTTACACACTCACACACACACACACACACACACACACACACACACACACACACATTTTTGTAGAAACAACGTTCTGATGACTGTTGTGAAAAAAAACAGGGATTATTTTGACACACTTTCCATTTCTTTGACATTATTTTGACATTTTCCAATTTTTTAAGCTATCCCTAACCCTAACCCTAACACCTAACCCTTAACCTAACCCTAATCCTAAAACAGCTCAAACTCAACGGAGAACTATTTTGACGTCAAAATAGTACGGCCTTCCAAAAAAGTCAGAAGAAACCATGTGGAGTTTCATGTGTGTGTCATCAGAACGTCGTTTCTACATGCCACACACACACACAAACACACATACCAAACAAACAAACAAAAATAGTAAAAAACAAACAAACAAAAAACACACACCACCAACACACACACCAGGATGACAAGCCATTTAAACGTATTTCCAATATCAATTTTTCTACCGACCTTTCTCTTCGGAGAATTTGACCAGACTGATCATGGGATCCGCTCCAGGGGAGAGCACAAAGATAAGGGGAGAGAAGAAGCTGGAGTCCTCAAAGCACAGGGACAAGTCAAAGGTCGGAGGCTCTGTGTATTTCTGCCCCATGTGGGCTGTGATGTAGATGACCACGGCCGGCACCATCTGTCATTAAAACACATTGCGAATTACAACATCATGCCAACACTGATTTAACAAAAGAACAACAATTTCATATTAAAAGGCAAACAAACAAACAAACAACCAACAAACAACCAAAGATTTGTGTGACACTCTTCTTATCTGGTTAGTGATGGATTAAGTTTGTGTTATTTTTTCAAATGGCCAAGGCAGAGGGATAGGGAGTAGAGAGGGGGGGGGGAGGAGAAGCGAGACATCCTTTTTCTCGCAATCGTGTACATTGACTTCACAGCAAATTCATGTAAACATCAACCACCAACTACAATATTGTCATAGTGGTGCAGCAAATGCTACAAAAATGTAGCACACTTATGCCAAGATAGTAGCAGTTGGCAACTCAAGAGCACTTAAAAAGCAAATCTGATTTGTGTGTTTTGTTTGTTTCAGGGGGATGTACAGTGAAGATTCAGTATATATCACAGAAATTACCCCCCAAAATAAACAACAAAATCAATCCCTTAACCTTTAGCAACTTAGATCTTAATCTGCATAAACAATTTTAGAGGCTTTTGTCACATTTCTATTCCATTTGACTGAAACATAAATAAATGATCACTCAAAAACTAACAAAAGAAAGCACAACATTTCAAACAAGAAAGAAATCGTGAGGCGATTTTTTTTTTTACTTTGTCAGGACGCAGGCATCGCAGCACAATCAGTTTCTCCAGCGCAGTCAGTTTGTTGCAATAGGGAGCAGGCAACGTTTCCATATGTGGAGCGGCAGAATCGTACACGTTCTTCCATTCCTCCAGCTGAAGAAAGACAATTAACTGAAACCACACTGACAATAGACCATTCAGGGTAAACTCACAATCTGAGCCTATAAATATCAACTTAATATCTCCCTGACAATAGACCACTGAGGGTAAAAACTCCACAGACATAGAAAGCACAATGACAATGGACAAATCAGGGCAGATACCAAAACAGTATCAAAGGTCTAGGAATACCTAAACTCAATACAACCCTGCGTCATACAATCCTGTTTAAATGTGCACATCATTTTTGTTTTGGAAATCGTTTTTTGACAGCACTTTTCCAGCTCAAGAGCTGCTCAAGGCGCCAGCTGATACAGGATCTGACTCAAGCCACCTGAAACTCATCATCTGATGCACCACACCACACCACACCACACCACACCACACCACACCACACCACACCACACCACACCACACCACACCACACCACACCACCGAGCACAATCCTGGGAGAAGGGACCTAGTGCTCGCTGGGTGTATTTGGGTAGCTGGCACTCGCCCATGTCAGACATGGGCGTCATGGAATGAGTGCGTGCAGGGACTAGACCTTGGTTTATGCTCTCTTCCGAAAGAGTCCTTGCAACCAGTATGTATTCACAAAACCCAACAGCAACAGAAAAAGAGGTAAAAATCATTGATAAGTGACCTACCCGTGCACCTCTTGTGGGATCAAACCATTTGAACTGGCCTGACAAAATTGTTCAGACAGCAATTACAATGTATGTAGCAGTCTTCTTTTAGATCTCATTCATAGCAGGAAAGCTTCTCTGATCTCTGCCAATCAAAATGGGGCAGATCTCATTTGCACTGTTTCTCCATACCTGTTTCTGGAAGTGATCCATGAAGCCGCTGAAAGCTGGAAGGTGCGAGCAGCGGACGATCTCAGACCAGGACTTGTCAATCAGCCAGGCCGGAGCGGGGTTCGGGAAGGGATTCTCCAGAGCCACGCCCCCTGTCAGCAGGAACCGCCACTCCGGATCATTCACTTCCCCCCTGGTGACAGGTAAACAAGGAATGCCAGTTACCAACAACAACAACAAAAGTTTCAAAGGAAATAAATCACACCAGGGAACAGTTACATTTATGAACAAGCATAAGAAACATGAATAGGAGGAGACTTACAGTATCTCTATTGCTATAAATAACTTTAGAAGCGCAAGTCTCCTATAATAACTACAATACTACTACTACTATTAATGATAATAATAAGGGTATTTACATAGCGCTTTTTAAATAAATCTAGTGCCTTGTACCTGTTCATAATACTGCTTCCCCATCCCCTGGTGCCTACTCTTTCCAACACTCTTTAACAGCTTCCTGGAGCGCATCATGTCTGATGCCCTTGCAGATCATGAAGGCACCGTCAGCATAGGGAGTAGAGTAATCTCCAACCTCCATTTTGCGGATGACATTGATAGGAACAAGAACTTGAACAGCGGCTACAAAGGTTATACACCACTTCCATAGCCTTTGGAATGGAAATAAGTACAGAGGAGACCAAAATGATGACAACAACACCAATGGCATCAACACGGACATCAAATCCAAGGCCAATCCCTTCAACACGGTGTAAAGCTTCAAATATTTAGGAGCCACTGTATCAGACAATGATCGCACAAACAACTGCTGCCCTGATAAGATTGAAGCCCATTTGGAAAGAAGGACCATCAGTCTACACTCCAATGTAAGGCTACTGCGCCCCCCTTGTCATCTCCATCTTCCTAAACGCTTGTGAAACATGGCCCCTCACAGCAGATCTACAACGAAGAATACAAAGCATGGAGATAAGGTGCTACAGAAGACTTCTGGACATTTCCTATACCCAGCACATCACCAACGACGAAGTCTGACAGACCATCACACAAGCCATTGGACAACACGATGACATGCTCACAGTTGTGAACAAACTGAAGCTCCGATGGTATGGGCACGTCACCAGAGCATCAGGCCTTGCAAAGACCATCCTGCAAGGCACGGTGCAAAGAGGCAGAAGAAGAAAAAGAGGTGGAAGGACAACATTCAAGAATGGACTGGCTTGACACTAAAGCCATGAGGGTTTCTAAGGACAGAGAAAGATGGAATACGCTGGTTAAACAATCATCTGTGGTACCCCAATGATCGAGTTACGGGATAAGATATGATTGGATAGGATAGGATAATAATTTCATTAACTGATTTGTTAATTAGATATATTTATTTAGTTTTGTGGTTTGAGGAGATATCTTCAAAAAATTTCTGTTGATGATGAGTATCTTACCTGCCCTTCTGCAGGCCAACACAGAGGATGAAGGAAAAAAGGAGTTTGTCCTTCTCAAACAGCGATCGACAGATGTTCTTGTAGATGCTGTAGGTGAAGTAGTTGTTCAGGTTCTCTATCCGCTCAGCCAGATCCACTGATGGTGCACTGTTGATGATGGCCTGCAAAAATTTAAAACAGAATATTTCCATAAAGTATTTTGGCTTCATTTTCACTTCCTTCATGCTTTACTGATCACTGCTATAGTCATCCATGTTTGCAGAACAAGATTATAATGTACAGTTTAACGAGCCAGAAAATATGATGTACCGCAGGAAAATGACGTAACAATAAATACTCTCAATGTTGGCCAGATAATCAGGTCAGAGGTAAAGAAATACTGGCCAGATCAGAGATAGAAAAATGTTGGCCAAATCACAAAACAGAGTTAGAGAAATGTTCGCCAGACCACCATATCAGAGGTAGAGAAATCTTGTCCGGATCAGAGGTAGAGAAACTAAACTACTACACCATGATACTCTTTGTTCTATAGTACAGCAATAACCAAGCAACTCTTGTTATGTATTTTACGTACCTGTAGATAGAGGTTGATGAACCACGCCAGTGAGTATTGGTACATAGGGTCTATGTTGGCCAGGTCAGAGATGGTGAAAAACAGCATGCTGCCATGATGGGCCACCTGCGCAGTTTAAATTATATCAATGAAAATGCACACACACACACACAATAACACACAGACGAAAACCTGATAATGAATACCTACCCATTATCTTTCACATACATAATCATCCTCCATTCACCACCACCACACACACATGCTTTAAAATAGAAAAGTCACAAATTAGAGTGACATAGTACACAACTCTGAAGTGAGGTTGGATTTTTTTTATTGTTCGCCAAGCCTGACAAGACTCCCTTCTTTTGTTTTATATTTCAGCTTTGCTTGCAACATATGTTGAAGGAAAAATGTTAATCATAGCTTCCAAAATTCATTTCCAAATGATTTGAAGCATACAAGAAAAGTCGGGGAAAGCGTATTATCGGACAGTGGCATAACTGTTCAGAAATGACCTTGTGATTGAACGTCTTTGGCAACCAGAAAAATCAGTTGGACAAATTTCGCCCAACAGTTTTTGTTCCACCTGACTAAATGGAGTTGGTTTTGACCAACATGACCACATCGTTTATGGTGTTTTAAACAAAAACAAAATGCGCACACGCACACACACATTAACACACACACAAACACACACCCACATACACAAACACATTAACACACGCACACAAACACCCTCCACATGTTTGTACAAAGGCAAGGAATAACTACAACGAATGTTGAGCTCACAGGTTTGTAGCCGTTGCGGACAGTGTCAATCTGCTGCTCAGTGGCCGTTGCCACCACCTGCTTCTCAGAAATTTCCAACGACAGTACTTTGCTGGACGATAGAATCTCAATGGCAGATTCGTCTTCCAGAATATTACCCTGGAGAGAAGAGAAAAAATAAAAGCGAAGAAAAATTATTTATTTAGTTATTTATGTAATTGTCCTTATACAGCGCCTTTTCAGCTCAAGAGCTGGCCAATACAGGATCTAACTCAATGGAAAATATTGTGGGCTTTTTTTGTGTGTCTGTCCTTATTTTTCTGTCATTTTTTCAGCATTGCTACCAAGAGCGTGGAGAGAAATAGTGTTATGCAAGAGTTCAACCTCAAGGTCAAAGCCCTCAAACACCCACTAATAAGTGTTGTTGAGTATCACCCCAGTAACTCCATGTTCATCTGGCATGTACAGTGATTCTAATAGAGTGAAGTCATCCAGTGCAGACCACCCTTTACATTTCACCACACAAAGTTTAGTCCCAATTTTCACAAAATATTAAAACAAACACAACATTTATGAAAATAAAAAGCAAATAGTCGTCTATTAGCATGAATTAGACCTTGTATAAGTTTGCATGCAATTTTCATCTCTATCCCACAGCACCCTTATAATATTATGAACAAGAAAGACTTATTAATCACCTGTGAGGTTGACAAAACTTGAAGAATTTTGTCCTCAATGTCCTTGAGCTGTCGTCTGTTGCGGGCACTCTCCATGATGAGCTTGTTCTTCTTCTGCTCCAGCTCCGGCTTCTCCTTGGCAGCCACCAGGCCCAGCAACTGATCCTCCAGCCCCAGGGGAGTGATGACAAAGTTCAGCAATGTTACCTGTCAAATGTGATACATCTCAACGGTCAAAATCCCCCCCCACTGGCTCCCTGTCACAGCTTGCGTGCAATGCAATATAATACAGGGTGTTCCAAAAGTCTTGGGCACATTTGAAGTCCCCATATCTCAATTACTATGAATGGTAGTAAGATAAAAGTTGTGCCATTTTAAAGCTAATACATTAAGTTTTTGTAAAGCTGTTGATTTTTTTATTTCTTTTCAGACCCATTAATGGCGTTCACTCAACAAGAAAATGCTGGGACGGGTTTGGCAAGAATTTGACTATCGGCTTGATGTGTGTCGTGTGACCAATGGTGCTCACATTGAACATCTTTGAACATTCCATGTAAAAATTGAGATTACAAGCTTTCTGAATTTACAAGAAGCGTTTTTATATCCTTAATAGTTTCGGAAATATTCAATGTCAAAATGTGCCCAAGACTTTTGGAACACCCTGTACAATACAATACAACACAACGACACAAACCACAAACGCACCACATCGCACCACACCACACCACACCACACCACACCACACCACTTAATTGTCCAGCTTTCACATTCCATACAATGAACAATAAATAACATGTTCATGCATGCATATATCAAAGGCCCAATGTAGAATACACAATTGCTTTCCTGAGCTCTAGTTCATTTAGCTCTCTGTCTCAGACTATGAAAAATCATTTGTCTTCACTTGATGTTAGGTAAATGTCAAACAATACATAAAGGTTATCAACTGTACAGTGTTACAATAACAGGCTAGTTCCGACTAGAGTTCACAGCTTCCCCTTGATGATGATGATGTTGATGATGTCCACTTGTATGGCGCACATATCCATGCTGGCAGCATGCTCAGGGCGCAGGGGGTTGGGGAAAAAGGGTGAAAAAAAAAGAAAAAAAAAAAGAAAAGAAGAACTTCTCTATGTATACACTCAAAAATAGTTGGTTCCGCCAAAACAGTGTCAGAAATGTGTTAATTTCAAGACTTTGTTTTGTACATGGAAACCTGCATATGGTCTATGTGGCCTGTAGTTTTCATTACTCTTGTGTGTATCTGTGAACTCTTTGTTTAGATGCTAGCTTGCCTGTTGTGTGTGTGTATGTGTGTGTGTGGGAATAGGATTTATTGTATATCATAACGAAACACCACATTTCTATTATATTTTTGTGTGAATAAAAAGATTTCTTGACTTGACTTTAATGACCGGACTTGAGACATATCAAGCATAATCTGTGTGCAGGCATATGTTACCAACAGCCGCTGACAGATTGGAGTCTGCATGGCTTTTCTGGAACTCTGAACAGAATGCCTGTACATGCCAGTACCAGTCCTATATTTTGCCTGAAAGCTGAACCTAACTGCAATCCTTAGTCTATTGAGAGAATGACCTTGACACATAACTATTGCTGTTGATGTTGAGGTTTTTAGCAGTGTTACCTTCACAGAGACTTCCGGTAAGTAGTGGGGGTTACGCATTCTGGTGGTGATGTAGAACTTGAAGTCCTTGCTGTATTCAATGATGTGGTCCCCCAGTCGTATGTAGTTCAAGTTGTTCTGAAAACACAGAAGCACATGCACAAGAACTATTTGTTGTAATACTCAGCAACGCATTCATAAATAAAGAATCAAAGCCCAATAAAGCCTGAAGATATCAGTGACCTGCCTGTTGATATCAGTGACCTGCCTGTTGATATCAGTGACCTGCCTGTTTCTGGCAATCATACAAAATGTGTACGCTGGCCATTAGGCCCTCTGGTACAACAGAAGCCGGTCCTGAGGTCTGACAACAAACTTTTTTTTCCTCCTCAAGATGCATACAGTGTGTTACTCTGTATTGTATTGTATTATATTTAATTGTATCATAATGTATTTTATTTTGTGATGGGACTCCCACACGGCTGAAACTTCCTTCATTGAAAGTAAACTTTCAGCCACCAGCTGTAAGCTATTTTTAGCCACGCCAGCAGGCCAAACCCATGCACAGCCAGCATTTCGGATCAGTTCAGCCAGCGATAAGGGACAGCACAAGGCTTATTTTTAACCATAGTCTGAAAGTACCACTTATGAACAGCGTGCCCATTACGTATCAGAACGAATTGTGGTGCCATGCAGGAACTGACAGCATCTTATTACATGTCACTATCAGCAACGAAATGCAATAACCAACCTGCTTGAAGGTCTGCTTCAAGAGAATGGGCTCCAGGATTGGGTCCAGCTCTTCAGCGATGTTTTCCAACAGACAGGGGTTGCCGAACTGCAGGCAGTTCTCCAGGGCCCGGATGTAGTTGGGGTCAGAGAACTTGATGACCTCCAGCTTGTTGACCTTCTCCATGTTCTTGATCCACTTGTTGGCCTGGCCTTGCGGGTCGATCATCAGCGGCCAGCGGTTGGCATTTTTTACGATGATGGCATTGTCCACAGAGTAGCTATAGAGATAAATAAAAAATAATGTAATTTTTGATAAAAAAAAACAAACAAACAAAAAAAAAACAACAACACAGAAATGTGTAATGAATGTATCAATTAAACATGAACAGCTAATCGACATAACAAGCAAACCTGGTTATAGTTGGTTAAGATATTGATATTATGCAATTTAATACATAATGAAGCAATGAAAAGAAGAACTAGACATTGACCCTTGTGGTTTTACATTTTTACAGAGGAGCGAAAAGAAAACACAGGCAAAGAGAGACACAGCATAAAGATAATATTATACAGAGAAGGACAGGCACAGCAGGAGGAGGAGGAGGAGAAAAACAAGAACAAGAAGAACAAGAACAAGAAGAAGAGCAAGAAGAACAAGAAGAAGAGCAAGAAGAACAAGAAGAAGAGCAAGAAGAACAAGAAGAAGAGCAAGAACAAGAACAAGAAGAAGACAGAAGTGGAGGAGGAGAAAGAAAGAGGGAAAGAAAGAAAGTAAGAAAGAAAGATAGTAGATAGATAGAAAGAAAGAAAGAAAAGAAGAAGAAGAAAGTAATGATGATGATGATGATATGGTGATGATGATGATGATGATGATGATGATGATGATGATGATGATGATGATGATGATGATGATGATGATGAAAGAAAAAAGAAAGAAATAAAGTAAGAATGAAGAAGAAGAAGAAGAAGAAGAAGAAGAAGAAGAAGAAGAAGAAGAAGAAGAAGAAGAAGAAGAAGAAGAAGAAGAAGAAGAAGAAGAAGGAGAAGAAGAAGTTGAAGACAAAAGAAAATGATGATGAAGAAGAAATGAGGAAGAAGAAGAAGAAAAAGAAATGAAATGATGATGATGATGATGATGATGACGATGATTACAACAAAGAAGAAGAAGAAAAGGAAGCAGAAATTGCCTTACTTGTCAGCAGGCAAGCCAGCGATCTGCCAGTCACGGATGACCACTGGGTCTCCCAGCGTGTGAGACAGAGAGAAATGGTCAGAAATGGGGATGCCCTTCTCTCTGCACAGCCCATACCACTCTTTCAGGCAATCCTGAAATGAACAGGCAGCCAATCATCATGTTGTCTGGCTACCACAAATAAACTTCATAGGAAAGCTACATGCTCAACGGACAAGACCCCTTGATGTCAATGGCTCCACTTTGATCATGCCTCATCCACAGATCACAGTGAATGTTACCCCATTGAAAAACAAGTTAGCTTATAACAACAAGAAAACTCCAATTCATTTAAAAGTTTTGTTATTTTTGTAATCAGTAAATTCCGTAGTTTTTTGTGCCTATGAATAGCCAGAGCTATAGCTACCTTTCTAAAGCTAAAAATGTAATCTAGTAGGCAGTCAAGCAAACTGGTGTACTGATAAACAACCACTCCCTGTCACAACAGAAATGGAAAATTCAAAGTTTTTTCATTTGGTTTGAGAAATGAAAGCTCACTTTCTATTGTGCTTTGATGCAATAACAATTATGCACATTTTAGGCTAAACTCGTGTTCGCCAACAGTAACCAAAGCCTTCAAATTGGGGGCCCCTTCTATGTTCAACAGATCCCCCGAATTAACAAAGGTGAGAAAGGGAACATATATATAATGATTCTTATATAGCGCTTTTTAAACCCAAGATGCTGGTGGTTCCAGGATCTAACTCACTCGCCCGAGATGCCTATTTGCTGCCTTAGGTGCATGGTCTTACAGCAAGACAACTGAGCATGAACCTGGGTGACCAGATATGCGGGGAGAAGGGACCGTAGCACTTGCTGGGTGTATCCGTCTGGCTGGCACTAGCCTGTCTAGGACATGAGCATCAGGATCTTTAATGTCCATCCCATGGCAGGGACTGTAAAGATCCTGACGCTCAAAGTGCCGGCACCACAAATACATCCAGCAAGCCCTAGGCTCCTATTCCCCCATCCCCGGTCACCCAGGATTATGCTCAGTTGTCTTGGCGTCAGACTATGCACCCAAGAGCTGCAAGTGGGTGCCTCGGGCGGCTTGCGTTAAATCCTGTATCAAGAAAGAAAGAAAGGAAGGAAGGAAGGAAGGAAGGAAGGAAGAAAGAAAGGAAGGAAGAAAGAAAGAAAGAAAGAAAGAAAGAAAGAAAGAAAGGAAGGAAGAAAGAAAGAAAGAGAAAGAAAGAAAGAAAGAAAGAAAGAAAGAAAGAAAGAAAGAAAGAAAGAAAGAAAGAAAGGAAGGAAGGAAGAAAGAAAGAAAGGAAGAAAGAAAGGAAGAAAGAAAGAAAGGAAGAAAGAAAGAAAGAAAGAAAGGAAGAAAGAAAGAAAGAAGGAAAGAAAGAAAAAGAAAGAAAGAAAGAAAGAAAGAAAGAAAGAGAAAGAAAGAAAGAAAGAAAGAAAGAAAGAAAGAAAGAAAGAAAGAAAGAAAGAAAGAAGAAAGGAAGAAAGGAAGAAAGAAAGAAAGAAAGAAAGAAAGAAAGGAAGAAAGAAAGGAAGGAAGAAAGGAAGAAAGAAAGAAAGAAAGAAAGAAAGGAAGAAAGAAAGAAAGAAAGAAAAAAAAAAGAAAGAAAGAAAGAAAGAAAGAAAGAACAGACGGCATATATGCGTGCAAAGACTGGACCTTGGTATCTTCTCTCATCCGAAGGAGTAATTGGAAAGGTTTCACAGCCTGTTTTGCTCCCACCCTACTACTGCTATACTACTACTAGTACTACACATTTATAAAACTTACATGTAAATTGATGTTTAAGTATAATTACATTGAAATAATAAGGCGAGGTAAAGACTAATATGAAATAGGATTGACTTTTATTTCTGGAAGTCACACGTTTAACGTTTTGTTTGATCAAGATGCATTAGCTTTTGTCAGGTTTCGCTATGCTGCTTCATTAGTGAAAACTTTTATCAATAATCGTAATAAATATTAATTGGTGGAATGTTGTTGAGGCTTGTGAAAATCACAATCACAAATGCTTTATCGCTGTAACAATAAAGAAACCAAAGAAATTTTCCGAAGAGCAAAATACTTGATTTGTTATTTTTTATGTGAACTTATAAAGAAAACTGCTACTCTGCCTCATACAGCCTGTACTCTATAAAAAAATATTCTACTATGAAAACCATGCAAACCTGTCTGAAGTCCAGGATGAAGGGCCCTAGGTAGGCAACCACAGCGGCAGACAGCAGAACATCTCCAATAATATTAGTGTATTGCTCGGTCAGATCTTCCATTGCCTGCACAACCACGTTATACAACACTGAAAGTGTACGTGTATTAATTCATCAATGTAACTAATGCGCTAAAATACTAAAATGTTAACGTATCCATTCATTTATCTATAATCTTAATCCTTCTCTTCATTTGTATTTGTCCAACAACTTCTACAGAATGTAGCTACAATATAATTCCGACTGCAAGAATATACCCATAGAATACCGTCTTCTTCTTCTTTTTTTTTTTAATGGTAGAAAATTCTGAATACAAACCTCAGTCCAACGTTCTTTCTCTCCTCCCAGTCCACTGATGAGTTTCTCTGCACGTTCAATCTTCACTTTGCACAGCTCTATGTTGTCTTCCAGACTCTGAACAAAAAAAAAAAAGAGAGCTAGATAGCTGCCAAGAAGGAGTGGATCAAGGAATTGTTTTTAATAGAAGGGCAAAGCCCATATGGCTCATTTAACATGAAAATGACTGCCCATAAAAAAAAGGAAACAGTGGCATTAAAATGTAAAATATTACTGACTGATCTATCTATGCTCTTGATCTTGACCTTGGGCTCCAAATACTAATGTACTATCAAATAAACTACAGCAAAAGCTGTATTATGAGCCAAAAACAGTGACCTTGGGATCATCTTCACCTTCCATGACCTTGTCTGTGGTTAACCTTGACCTTCACATGCTCTCTCATGCTCACTTATGATCAATAAATCCAATTTTGTTGCATGCTATAGGTTACATAGAGCCATCCACTGTTGATAAACCTTTTTTTATGCCTTTGTAAGACCTAAAATGGCCTTGACCTTCAAGATCAACATAAACAGAACAAATATGAAACACCAATCTATCATCTCTAAATACAACAAGTTTGGATTTTATATCATTCATAGTTTAGGGTCAAGGTCATTTCAAAGTAACTATACTAGCCGGCATTAGACAGTTCTAGTGACCTTGATCTTGGAGTGAGGTTGACCAAATTTGCATAGTATATTGTGTGTCTCATTGTTATCTATCATACATCAAAGAATCATAAGCTCAATATTAATAACATTTCTTTTTACAAAAGTGAAATTTGATCAAAGATGGTCTTTAAAAAAAAAAGTTAACCCTGTGACCTTGACCTTGAAGTGAAGTAATTCATTTACCGCTAATTTATGAGGTCTCATGAGTATACACCATCTTACCAAGTTTTGTTGTGATAGTTGAAATAAATTATGAGATATTAGTTAACCCCAAGTTTTTCACAGACAGCGAATGGTGGACAGATGGACTAACAACATTTTTTGTTGGTTATTATTGTCATTTTTGGACTATTTAAAAGTCACCTCATACAGATTTGCAAAAAATCTTGAAAACATTTTTTGGCCTGAGTACAGACTCGCATTGCTGAGTCAAAAATCAATTTTAACAGCAGGAATCCAACAATTAGCTGAGTGGCCCTGTGGCAGAACACTGGACGGTGACCGGATAGATTTATCCTAGAAGTAAACTGCCTGTGATGACTCTTCTTAGGGTGTTTCACAATATTATGCATAGTCTTGCTGCAGATGGGTGCCTCAGTTTCAATGCTCAGTTTCGGATTAATATTGATGGGTGCCTCAGTTTCAATGCTCAGTTTCGGATTAATATTGATGGGTGTCCAGTTTCAATGCTCAGTTTCGGATTAATATTGTTTGTGTTTGTGTTCGGATTAATATTGTTTGTGTTCAACTTGTACACTTGACCACCCTTCTAAGCAAAAACAAATGCATTATACAAACTATATTTTTTCTGTCCAGAAAATAAAACACTGCACCCATCTATTAAGCACAGAAAGTACATCTGTTTACTTTAACAAAAATTAAATGCTGCATCCAATAGTTTAGCAAAGAAATTGCCTTATACAAGCTACATGTATATTGTTTATATCATGAAAATTAAACATTGCACATACTTTTTGAGCACCACATTTTTCTGTAATTAAAAATAAAATCATGTAGTGTGTCTTGGGCAAAAAAGACCTGGCAGTGCCCAATCCTCTCCAGGCTGTTGGCCACAGCCGAAATCCACGAATACAGTGTGGCTCGCCTTGGCCCTGAGCACATGGTCGTTGAACCTGTAGTAACGTGAGGTTCCTCCGCCCTGGCCGGTGACTTCTGTGTAGAAGACTTTCGCCCAGTGATGCCGTGCTAACATCACCCCTGTTAGTCGCCTCTTACGACACGCCGGGAAACGTTGGGTCTATTCTATTTAATGCCCGAACCCACAGAGCCAAACGTCACCAGATCATCAGGCCTTGCAAAGACTATTCTGCAAGGCACAGTGCAAGGAGGTAGAAGAAGAGGGAGACCGAAAAAGAGGTGGGAGGACAACATTCGAGAATGGACTGGTTTGACACTGAGCGAAGCCATCAGGGCTGCTGAGGACAGAGATTCAGAAAGATGGAGTATGCTGGTTAAACGATCATCTGTGGTGCCCCTACGACCTTCGGGTTACGGGACAGGATAGGATAGGATAGGAAAAATAAACTATTGCACGGTCGTACCTTTTTCTCTGCCTGTTTAGTGGTGAGGTGGTCCTGAAGATGTTTGAGTTTGTCGGTGACCTCTTTTAGCTGGACTTGCTTCTCCTTCAGCGTGTCCATCTGTTCTTTCAGCTCTGCTTGGGCTTTGTCCAAGCTTTCCTGCTTGGGTGCTACCACCTGCATGACAACATCAAAACAAAAACACAAATAATGCAAGGGGGTATACAGACACTACTATGGGGTTTTTGTGTTGATGTCTTGGCAAATTTCTGGGTTTTATTGGACAATAAAGTTGTAAGGGGTTGTGTTGTGTGTGTGTATGTGTGTGTGTGTGATAGAGCGAGAGAGAGAATAAGAGAGAGACAGGAGAGAGAGAGATAGAGACTTTAGACTTTAGACTTTAAACGTTTATTGCAATTACAACTTGTTACAAGGATAATAATTTTAAGCTTACAGCTTATTCTTACAATTAGTCCTTGTTTCAGGCACCCACTCAAGCATAATACATTTATACAATCAATTAAACCTGCCACATGTGACATATATAAAAGTAAAACTATAATAATTTCAAAACAAGAACTTTTAACATATCTAAACGTCATCTGAACAATATAATATTATACCATTATAATATGGTGACCTGTGGGTGGAAAAATTATGAATTTAAAATATGGTTAAAAAGCATTAATTTAAATGATTTGATTGTTTTGTTTTGTTTAATGATCGGAGGAAGTTCATTCCATAAAGATGGAGCTCTGAACCCAAAACTAGTCTTATATAGATCAATTCTTGGTTTGGGTAAGAGATAATTTTGGGAATGGTATACATTTGATGATTTAGTTAAAAATCGGGTTAGATAGTTTGGTGCAATATTGTTGTGAACTTTAAACATAAGCATGATCATATTATATTGAAATTGTTTATTTAGAGGTAAAATGTTTAATTTTATAAATTTTTCATCTGTTGAAATAGTTGTACAGTTAGAAAGTAATTTTATTGCCCGTCGATGCAATGAATTTATTTTTTGTATGTGAGAGAGACAGGGAGAAACATATAGAAAGAGAGACAGACAGAGGGAGAGGGAGAAAGGCAGAGATACAGAGAGAGAGACAGAGAAACACAGAGATACTGAGAGAGAGAGACAGAGAGAGAGACAGGGACATAGAGAGAAACAGACAGACTCATCAAGAAAGCAAACCGAGAGAGATAGTATTACCTAAATAATTTAGAACAAATAGTTGTGACGTCTTTGTTTCCTTGTGACATCAGATTCATGTATCTTCTGAGAGACACAGAAAGATACAAAGAGAGACAGACAAAGAAAGAGATATATATATATAGCGAGAGAGACAAAGAGAGAGAGAGACTCAACAAAAGAGCAAACCTAGAGAGATAGTACTATTGAAAGAATTTAGAACAATGGCTGCGACATCTTTGTCTCCTTGTGACCTCAAATTCATGTATCTTCTGTGCGCACATTTAGAGGATCCGGGAATTGACAGGAATATCCCCTTTAGGGAGCTAAAGTAAACTGCACATATACCAGTTAACCTGTGGTATATGTTTTGACAAAATAAATATTATAGTACACAATACAGTTATAATCGTCTGAGTGTGTAACGATCAACTACACTCTACACATGTTCTCCGCATCCCCAACACACCTTGACAACATCATCATAGATGTCAATGGCTAAGATCCACTTGCACAGGCCCTCGCAGGCAGATGACACGTTCTTGATGATGGAGGGACTGTAGTCTGGGTTGCTGATGTACTTGTCCCTTATCTTCTTCATAATGGCGGGAGGTATGTGGTCCTTGTCGAACTCCTTCAGCGAGTCCAGGAACTTCATGTCTCCCAGCATCTGCCAAAAACAAGATGGCAAGCCATTCAAACGAATTTCCAGACATAGCTGAAAAATAGGCATTTTCAAAACGAGTGTGTATTTTGGTGGCGGTGTTTGTGACTGGGCTATATTCTAACAAAACAAAGGAAAGCACGGAATGGTTTGCCATGATCTGAAATATCTGCAAACCAACATTTATTCAAATTGGATCAGGCAAAGTTTAAGAACAGCACAAGAGGTTTTTAGAAAATGGTGAAGCACAATGACCTTGGTCGTTGAGAAAGTATCAAATGTATTCGAATGTTAAGTAACATGCTCGGTAGTAGTTATAAGTCTTGCATTTACATTGAATCGCTGTAACAGCAAGAGATGTGTGCATTATAAATCAATAAATTACTATTCTTTATTATTATTATATATGTCTTTGGTTTACTGAAAGCAAGGTAAAAATCCGCACACACCAATATGTGTACTAAGTTATGTATGCATGCATGCACACAAGCACACTCTCTATTATATTTTAATATAGTGATGTTGAGATTTGAATATTAAAAGTTTAATTGTTTAATGGTTCTAAGGACTTTTTAAATTTTTTGGATTATTTTTACTTATTTATTTATTATTATTTTAATTAATTGGTTGAAAAAAGTATAATCTTACTTAATTTGTGAACAGTCAATAAATTGATTGAATCTCTCTCTCTTCTCTCTCTCTCACACCCACACACCCACACAAACACACACAAGCACACACACACACACACATGCACACACCACACACCACACACACACACACGCACACATATACTGCACAACAGTGTTCACCAACCTTCTTGGCAGCCGGCCAGTAGTCCTCCACTCGTTTGCCATCTGGAAGAACCTTGTTTTCTGGTTTGATACCCTGAAAAACAGCACCAATTCATGTCAATAATATTTATGTAGAAAGAAACAAAACACTTTCAAAATGTAAAAACATACATATTTTCTCAAAACTAAACCAACAACACCACAACAATAAAACCAAATTGTATTTTCTATTAAAAAAAAACAAACCAAATTGTATTTTCTAAAAGCATAACAATACTAAATTATATTCTCTGAAACACGATAGGAAATATTTATTCTCTGAAAACAATATGAACATATTGTTAACCCGAAATACAATTGTCACAACTCTGTATTATCATTGCTCTGTCCATCAAAGTGACAGATCAACCAACGCTCCATAACACTCAAGCAGCAATCAATCCATCCACCCATCAATTCAACCAGTCTAATTCAATCAGTCAATGTGCAAACCTTATTTTGAGAATGCAGACAAAACTTCATGACCACCTTGACTCTTATCAAATTGACTGATCAATCGACAATCCGTTTCTTCATCAAACCAATGTAATCAAATTTAATCAACCTATTAACCTTATCCCTTACAAATATATTCCCAACTACACGTTCACTTGGCAATAACAATATATTTATTGTGTCCTTGTGTCTTCTTTACTTTCAGAATGCAAACGGACTCCATGACAAGCTTGACTCCATTGGGAGGGTTGGACATAGTTTTCACAATGGTGATGTCGTTCTGTTTCAGCGTGTCCAGGGCAGCCACAGCAGCTTCCATGGCAGGCATTGCTACTGCCAAGCGAGCCTCACAGTCGTCCTGGGTAACAAAACCAAATTTGAAAAAGGATACAATTTCTCACACAAAGATATAATACAATGCCATACATTACAAGGTAATACCATACAATACACTACAATACATGTTGGTGGACAACAGCTTCTATAGCAGGCCTAGCTACTGACAGGCTCACAGGCATCCTGAGTCTGAGTAACACAAACAAAATTTGAAAAGGATTCAAATTCAAAAACGACGATCTTATACAATACAATACGTAACAATGGTAATGGATAGCAAGCTTCCATAGCAGGCATTACTACTGTCTGATGAGCTGTGAATGGGTACATGGTTCTGATTAGAAATGAGAAAGATAACACAGTGAGAGAGAGAGGAGATAGGAATCACCCTCATTAAGCTGGCCCATAAAAAAGAAAGTCTCTCTTACCAAAGACTTACAGGGTTCAGCACTACTATTTAGCTTTACCATCAACGAAAAAACACAACAACAACAACAATAACCATGACAACAACTGCAATAACCACCACCAACAAAAGCAACAACAACGTCATGGCACAAACCTTGATGGCTTTAGCCTTGTCGGCAGCCTGCTGAGCCACGGCTTCGTCAGCTTCCACGATTTTCTTCTTATCCTCCACCTCTAGTGTTTCTTTCTCGATGATTTCTATCAGCTCTTCAGTCTCCTTGCTGGTCTCAATCAGCTTGGGTTGCAGGTCCACCAGTTCTTGCTGCATCACGTTGATCTGAAATTATCAATTGTGCAACATCTACATAACGATGATGATGACGGAAGCATTCCAAAGCAAGAAAAAAAATTAAGCATGCTAGTTTAGCATGGACTGCCAGAACACACTATATATATCACATCACATCACATCGCATCACATCACATCTCATTGCATCACATCACATGCAAATTTATTATAGATTGATACAAGTGACTAACATCCCATCTCACTAAATACCATACAGATAAATTTCTTAATACACCATTTTTCCCAGGGACTAATATTTTTTGGTCCCTCCTGGGACCTTCATCTTCAAGTGTGATAACTGAATGAATATTTTGTGTTTGTTTGTGTGTATGTGAGTGTGTGTGTGTGGGTGTGTGTGCACGCATGTGTATGTGTGCATGTGCTTGCAAGCGTGTGTGTGCATGTGTCCATCCACTGGTGCGTGCAGGCTTGTGTGTGGCTCTCATTGTAACACACCCACCACATTTGGTTTGAATAGCTGCAATAAGTTCTGAGTAATTTTAGCATTATAACAAGTTTTCAGACATAAATGGACAGAGGGCCATTTTTTAAGAACATGAACATCATTTTTAGAGTGGTTAGGACTAATCTTGCACAAATCTGGAAAGGTTTGATTTTGGGTGAATATGTATACTCTATAATGTTGCTGCATGCATGTGAGTCCCCTCTCCCCCCCCAAAAAAAAAAGACTGAAAATAAAATTCAGAGTAAAAACTTCCGAGCAATCTAATAACATAACATTCTTAAATAGTAGTGCTTAAAGGAATTTATGTGAACTTGTCCCTCACTTGTTTTTCAGAGAAGTCGATCTTCTCCAGGCCTGTCTGGTAGCGGAACTTCTTGTTTAGGATGTCCATGCGCTTGTTGTTAAGCAATGTTTTGAACGTCTTGATCAGCTCCAGGTAGGATGTGGGGGTCACGTAGTTCTTCCTCCTCATGGTCTCATAGTATCTGTTGTACAGAAAAATAAAAACTTTCACTAGTGTGCATCAGTCACTCCACGGCCATAACTAGAACAACAAAGCCCATATGACTCATATGCTCCTAATGTAATTTGTAATATTTAACATGAAAGTGAGTGCCCAGAAGGAAAAAAAAAAGAAACGGTAGCTTTAAAATGCAAAGTAATATCGACTTTGATCTTTCTATGCTCTTGACCTTGAGATAACATTGACCTCCAGCTCCAAATACACTCATGTACTATCAAAAAAACTATAGCAAAAGTTGTATTATGCCAACAAAAACTGGTAACCTTGAGATGACTTTGACCTTCAGTGACCTTGACCTTTGGGATGACCTTGACTTTCATGTGACCTCTCATGCTCTTGTATGATCAAATAACCCAATGTTGTTAATGTAC
Organism: Oncomelania hupensis; assembly: GCA_036898135.1. Classification (NCBI taxonomy): domain Eukaryota; kingdom Metazoa; phylum Mollusca; class Gastropoda; order Littorinimorpha; family Pomatiopsidae; genus Oncomelania; species Oncomelania hupensis. The sequence continues at coordinate 22,458,405 of CM072514.1, forward strand.
TATAGGTTAAATATACAGCCAATCCACTGCAAGATGACGTATTTTACAAATGTTTTTTGCAAGGCTTAAAATGAACTTAACATTCAAGATCGACGCAAAAGTTGAAAATATATAAAAGATCAATCTATCATCTGTACGCAAAAGTTGAAAATATATGAAAGATCAATCTATCATCTGTACGCAAAAGTTGAAAATATATGAAAGATCAATCTATCATCTGTACGCAAAAGTTGAAAATATATGAACGATCAATCTATCATCTGTAACTACAACAAGTTTGGACTTTATATCTCTTATCGTTTCGGGTCAAGGTCACTTCAAAGTACCTATACTAACTGACTTTGGACAGCTTTAGTGATCTTGACCTTGGAGTGAAATTGACCAAATTTTGTCTCATTGATATCTGTTATGCATCAAAGAATCATAAATCCAATATTAATAACTTTCCAAAAAAGTGAAATTTTGTGAAAAATTGTTTACTGTGACCTTAACCTTGAAGTGGAGTCATTCATTCACTGATCACTTATGAGGTCTCATGGGTATACCTTTCCAGGTTTGGTTGTGATAGTTCAAATAGGTTCTAAGATAGGTTCTGAGATATTAACTAATGCACTTGCAAGTTTTGCATAGACGGCGGACCAACAGACAGATGAACGTCGAACGGAAACTTTAAAAAAAAAAATTGTTTTGTGATTATATAGGACATATTTCACACAGATTTGCAAAAATCTTGATTTTTTTAAAATTTGGGGGGAGTGGTGGGAAGGAGGGGGGGGGGAGAATGAGGGGTGGGGGAGGGAGGAGGTGGTGGGTGAGTACACAGACTCACATTGGTATGCATGCCAGTCAAAAATGGGGTTGCTTTCCCAGTAACAGCTGAAGGCTTTACAGGTATGGCAAATGTTTATACTAAGCTGGAAACCCAAAATACAAAATTCAGTTCACCAAATGACAACAGTATGTCAAGTCAAGACAAGAAATCTGTAGTCACAAAAAATACAGTGAACATAGGGCGTGTCACTTGTAATACAGTAAGCATCGGTCAAAGGACATGCCAAAGGACAAGCAGTCCCAGCACCCCATAATAATACACACTAAAGATCACTGAAAAAGGCAAGCCTTTGCACACGTGTGAAAGTTGGTACATGGTAGCAGGTTGGGGAACATTCTGTTGGACTAATGACTTCGGCTTATCTACTCACATGCATGGCAGGTGGCATGGAATGGAAATAAGTGCAGAGAAGACCAAAATGATGACCAACAACACCAATGGCATCAACACGGACATCAAAGTCCAAGGCCAATCCCTCAACACAGTGCATAGCTTCAAATATTTAGGAGCCATTGTATCAGACAATGGGTCCCGATAGGAAGTCCTCTCCAGGATCGCACAAACAACTGCTGCCCAGACAAGGTTGAAGCCCATTTGGAAAGACAGGACCATCAGTCTACATTTTAAAGTAAGACTGCTGCGCTCCTTTGTCATCTCCATCTTCCTATATGCTTGCGAAGCATGGACCCTCAAAGCAGATCTTCAACGAAGAATACAAAGCATGGAGATGAGGTGCTACAGAAGACTTCTGGGCATTTCCTATACCCAACACATCACCAACGACAAAGTCCGACAGACCATCACACAAGCCATTGGACAACACGATGACCTGCTCACAGTGGTGAAGAAACGGAAACTCCGATGGTATGGCCACGTCACCAGATCATCAGGCATTGCAAAGACTATTCTGCAAGGAACAGTGCAAGGAGGTAGAAGAGGGAGACCGAAAAAGAGGTGGGAGGACAACATTCGAGAATGGACTGGTTTGACACTGAGCGAAGCCATCAGGGCTGCTGAGGACAGAGAAAGATGGAGTATGCTGGTTAATCGATCATCTGTGGTGCCCCTACGACCTCCGGGTTACGGGACAGGATAGGATAGGATAGGCATGGCAGGCAAGTTGAAAGTTCTGGCTATTGCACATCTGATTGGAATAGTAAAATATATAGTGAATGAATGAATGTTGCGCTTTGAACAGACTTCATCAGTTCATGTGTTGGGTATTGCACTTTATGAAATAAATTATTATTATTATTATTATTATTATTATTATTATTATTATTATTATTATTATTATTATTATTATTATTATTACTGTTATTATTATTAATATTAATTATTATTATTATTTTATTTCATTTTTACTATTTTAATTTTATTTATTTATTTGTTTTTATTATTATTGATTAACAATGACGGTGACTTACTTATCAGACAAGGAGCGGACACTCTCATGGAAGTGCTTACACATGACCACGGTCTCCTCGCGAATCTCAGCAGACATCTCCACATCGTCCAGAAACTTGTTAGCCACAAGTGCAAGTGCATCCTCTGGCCAGGCCTGCAAAGCCCCGAAACACACCGTCTCATAACAAGCATGGCGATTAAGGGTGGAGTATTATATACTGATAATCTGTTTGCAAGAGGCAGGGATACATGCTTCTGTGCCAATCCAGCCCACTGTCCACTTATTCAACGCACAACAACTCTATGTCACAGAGACATGGCGCAAGGAAGACTGTACCAGTCACTCTCGTGAAATAGGTAGGTCTGGGGTTTCCGCCGATCTTAAGGTAAATAAAGCCAATGTTAAGGTAAATAAAGCTAAGCAACATTGAGAGCATCAGCCCTTCCGCTTAAATTGTCACCCCGAGATTACCAAAAAGCGTAACAAATATATGACAAATATTCATTAAACTCAAAATACATACATGAAAAATGCCGAATCGGCAAAACTGAGAGACCCAAAGATCATCCCGGTGTGTACAATGTTCACTACCTAGCCACCACAAACAGGCTGGCCAAACAGAGTATCATAAACATGCTGAGGAAAACAGTCAAAAGGGGTTGAGGGAAAAAATACAGATGAATGACATATTGAAAGAATGAATATTATAGACAACAGAAAATAAAAGAGAAGGCAGAAATATAAAGAGTGATAGAAAAGAAAAACTGTAAAGCACTAAACTTCCAGAAAGCGGGGGAATTATTTATACTAAGAGATCCTCCGATATGCCCACAAGGGGTCTGCGACATATTAAAATAATAAATACTGGCTGCTCTGAAAGACACGTTTGCAAAACCTTTTAGACCGAAAATTAAACAAATATTAAGGAAGTAATAAATGCTACAACATATGAAAATAATAAAACACTGGCAGGTATCATTAACTTGCCTTGAACCAGTCTATGGTACAGCAGTTGATCAGAGAAGGGAACATACGCAGGCGATTGCGGAAGGCGTCCCCGATGGGGCTGAAAGCGAGGACCACGTGAAGGTTCCGCCGAATGCGTTCAATGAACATGTTGTACATGTTGAGGGGAGTGATTTCTACCTGCGCCTTCTCTGTTTGGCATAACTGCTGCATCTGTGATGTACAGAAAAGCATGTCAACAACAACAACATAACAAAATTAATTAATTAATTAATTAATTAATAATAATAATAATAATAATAATAATAATAATAATAATAATAATAATAATAATAATAATAATAATAAAATTAAAACAATAATAATAAAAATTTAAAAAATAATAAAAAAAAATTAAAATAATAATAAATGAATCTTCTACCTTGTTATTTTTATGCCTGTGTCTGTGGTGAGTGCTGCTGGTGATGTATGTCTGTGTGGGGTAAATGTCTATGAACTGGATGTATGTGTGTGCATGGGCAGTGTGTATGTGAGGATGGTGTCGGGGGGCTGCCGCTGTGTTTTTGTGCAAGTTGTTTTGTGCAAGTTGTTATTGTTTGTAGACATCCTCATGTATATCAGATAATGTGGAGATTTTTTTTTTAAATTACAGAGCACTTATACCCCCATTGTAATTGCCAAATCTGGATAAATAAAGTTGTTTGAATTGAATTGAATAATAATAATATTAATAATAATAATATAGAAGAAGCAGAAAAAGAGTAATAACTATAAAAACAATATTTAAAAATAAATAAACAAAATTAAAAAAAAAAACAATAATAACAGTAAGAAGAAAAAACAACAACATAAATAAATAAATAAACAAAGAAATGTACACTCGCTTTTCTTGCATTTAGGTGATGGCTATTATAGAAAACAGAACAGAATGCAAGTTTTACCTTGAAATTGAGATTGATTGCATCCTACACCAATGTGTAAAAGGATTTATTTGTTGCGGGTTAATTAATTATGGCGTTTAAAATCTCATACAGTTTTGCAGGTCCTGTACTTCAAGCCAAGCCAGACATACTGCCTAAATAAAATGAAAAAAAAAATCTTGTATGACTAACATGCTCTTAATGGAACTCGCTATATTTAACAGGAAAATGAGTGCTACTTCCCCCTTCCCCCCCCCTTCCCTTTTCTCTCCTCCCTCCCAAAACCAAAATAAAACAGTGTCATAAAGATGCAAAGTAATACCGACTTTGATCTTTCTCTACTCCTGACATTGATATCTGTGTACTATCAAATAAACAACAGCAAAAATTGTATTATGCCCCCAAAAAGGCGACCTTTAGTGACATTGACCTTGGGGTGACCTTGACCCTCACGTGATCTTTCATGCATGCCTGATCAAATAACCCAATGTTGTTGCATAATGTGGGTTAAATAAACAGCCATTCCACTGTATGATCACTTATCTTTTGTATTTTTTTGCAAGGCCTAAAATAACCTTGACCTTCAAGATCAAAGCAAAAATGAAACATATCAAAGAAGAATCTATCATCTCTAAATGCAACAAGTTTGGACTATATAACTCTCATAGTTTAGGGTCAAGGTCACTTCAAAGAACATATACAAACTGACTTTGGACAGCTCCAGTGACCTTGACCTTAAAGTAAGGTTGACCAAATTTGCAAAGTATGTGTGTCTCATTGATATCTATCATGCATCAAAGAATAATATAAAAAGTTCAAAATTATTAACCTAGAAAAAAGTTAAATTTTGTGAAAAATTGTCATTTTCTGACTAACGGTTTATGACCCTGTGACCCTGACCTTGAAGTGAAGTCATTCATTCACTGATCATTTAAGAGGTCTTATTATGAGTATACACTATCTTATGAAGATTGGTTGTGATAGATGAATAGGTTCTGAGTACTTAGCCACTGTAAAGTTTATGTAGACAGGCGGCCGGCGGCAGACAGATGGATGGACTGACTTTTTATTTCAATATCGCTTTTGGACTATATAGGACTTATCTCACACAGACTGGCAAAAATCTGGAAATTCATTTTTTGTGTGCGAGTACATAGACTCAATTGCTATGCATGTGAGTCCAAAAAATTTAAAAACAGATAAGAAATAACCAACTTTTTCAATAATTTCCAGTCTTTCCTCTTTAGAGTACAGGTTAGGGATGTCCCCAGTGTTCAGTATCATGTTCACATCCTCCAAGAACGACTCGTCCTGCAAAAACAAAAATTCAGAATTACATTATTTATTGACACAGCACATAGGGCTACACAAAGTGATTGTAAAGGCCCAGCCAGACCTACCGATGCAATCATCCAATTTGTTCTATGCGATTAGATAGATAGATATTCAGTGCTTATAGGGTCCAGTGGATTGCCAAGAGCCGAATCAGGACCACACAAAATTAAGTAAAATCAGACTAAACTGTTAACATTTAAATATGATAAAAGATGTAAATAAAATCAGTCTTATTAATAAAATCCAACCAAGAATACCAAACAAGATGATAAGACTTAAATGCGATAAAACAAACCAACATCATGTAAAAACTGAAACAGGTGTTGACTATTGCAAACTTTAAAAATCTCATTAAAAGGTATTGAACCAAAACATCATTCTCTTTCATCAACCAGATCAGCACATTGAGACATAAAATGGCGAATGGAAAAGGATTTGTCACATGCAAAGCACCATGGTGGTTCTTCTCCTTTTAAAAGGAAACTATGGATGACATAAGTATGTCTAATATGAAGGCGAGCCAAAACAGTTTCTTCTTTGCGTGTGGATGCAAAGTTAGGCAAAGAAGCAAACAAATCTGGAAGAATTTGAAATAATTTGTTATTGATTAGACCATTCAGTCTGCCACAGCCGTTTACAATAAGATCCAGTGCAACCTGTCACATAATAAAATTAATTCCATACAACAGAGGTGGAAGATGGTTTTCGCTGCGACTCGCTCATAGGCCTATTTCCTTGTTCCTGTAGTGCTGTACCTTGTTGCTATGTACATGTGAAAGCTATAGCCAACAGTTCGAGTTCGATCGAGCAGTTCGGAGGATAGTGAGAGAGAAAATTGTTTAACATATTTAGCTGTTTTAGCAGCAGATGAGGAGGAAATTCGACAGAGGAGATGACATTCATTTCAGAAAGAGGCTTCTCTTCTTGGTCCCTTGTTGCTAAATAGGCTACATGTTGTAAAAGCTATGGCAGTTTGGAGAGTGAGAGAGAAGATTGCCATATTTAGCAGTCTTAGTAGCAGATGAGTAAGAAACTTTCGTCGATGGGTAGGTACGGCCATGGATCGGTAGGAGGGAGACATTGGGACCCTATTCTGCTCTTTGATCCAATGACAATCTCTGTGTTGTGGTGTCGGCCGTTTTCTTCAGTCACAATAATGATATCAAGGACGCCACAGCATGTTCTGACTGGCCTGGACTTATGATTTCATGGCAGGAATTAGAACATGTTCTATCCTCTGAATCAACGATGGATTTGCTTGACATTTTATTGTAAGCTTGTTGTACAACTTACTGCAGCATGTGACTGGGTATATCTTATGAAAATCGGTAGGTCTGACTGGGGCTTAACACTCAAGGTACAAAGGAGAGGAAAGCCGCTGTGGACCTTTGAAATAAAATGGTAACGAAAATCATTGGGTAAGGGTAAACGTGTTCCTCATAACTTTTCGGTATTGGGGAGAAAGGCCTTTGGGACCCCCCTGTCCTCTAGGCCAGCTTATTGAGGGTGGTGCCCTCATCCCATCTCCACTCCCTTACTGCCTAACCTACCTCGGGTCTAAAACAAGAGCTATAGGTGCTCATTCGCAGCTGGATGGATGGGGGGTGGGTGCTGCACACCTGTTTCATTCTTTGCGTCATTTGTCTTCTAAATATGGTTAGTCACCCCTTCCAGTGCTAACCCGGATTTTTAACAAAACATTTCTAGCGTGCAGTCAAACTACGATCATACAAAGTACAAAGACACCAACATGGCTGAGATGGTAACCCAACAAAAAGTGTCCAAGAGAAACAAAAAAATCAGCAGTGCCTCTGATCTTACACTCTCCAAAGGCAAACTAATAAGATGGCTTTTACCACTAGTCCCTGAACTTATCAGGTTGTCAGGGAGACATAAAGATAAAACTGCAGGGGCTCGAGATCTTCTCTGGTCAGCTCTGCCAGCAGATATTGTTAAATTAATTAATATCGCAATACAGGAATTTCCAAACAAACCTTGATCTGATGGTCACCAAAGAGGAAGACTGTGGACACCCCCTCCTCTCCTGCTCGGCGCATCATGCGCCGGAGGTCGTCACGCCACTCGGTGGTGGTGTAGTATTTGGTGATTTCTATCTGATACAGCTGGAAATCGGATATGAAGGCTGCCAGGCGAGTTGTGCTCTGGCGGCCACTTCCACCTATCCCTGTAAGCAATAACCAAACACAAAATAAACAGTAGTGATCATTCAAAACAAAATGGATGGTATGATCTTTTTCTGCTCTGCCCCAAATAAAGAAGACATTCGTTTAGTGCAGCAAGTTTCTTTTACGGATGACTGCCAAGTTCAAAGAAGAAAACATTATTATGGGTTGGGATCTACCAGGTGACTTTTAAACACCAGTAGTTCTCCTTTCACATTAAAAAAAACAACAACATTGGCATGATCTTGTTCTTCATTTCCCACATTTTCTTTCTGGGATAATATTTATTGGTGGAGTAACAGAGTAGCCCCGAGGTAGGAGAAGGCCTGGGCGGCATGCCAGAGACTCTGGTTCGCATCTCCACAGTGGCTGGGCACTTTTCGCTCAGGAGTAAACTTTCCTAATGAGTGGGCTGAAAGGACTACCTGCTATGGACTAGAGTCTGACTTGTCTCAACATAGCAAACAGCCGCTTATTACAGTACAAATCAAGCTTGGCAGAGCTTTCACTTCTTAACCCCTTAACCGCCCAACCCCGAACCTCATTCGGGGTGATTTTCTGCTTCCTGTGTGCCCAACCCCGAAGGCCGTCCGGGGTACAAACTTGTTTTTTCCAACCTAGTTCCAGTCATTCACCCAAAAAGGCAACCACCGAAGTCGAACGAAGCTCTCCGATGTGGTACGAAATGATGCTTGCATGACTACGACTAGCTGACATTAAAAATGATCGCTGTTGCTTCTAATTCTGTTCGATTTACACAGATTAGCATTTCGCAACGGTATACTTTGTTAATATGAGCATAATTATTATCGACCATATTTAATTGTTGCGTTCCTTGATTTGCATTTTGTTAGTTCTCAGCAGTAGGCTAATAATAGCATTCCCCATTTCCTGCATAGAACCAAGTAGACACTGTTATACAGTATACATAGGCTTAATCTACATTATATATTATAAGTCAGTCTCCGCGCAGCGAAGAACCTCACTATCTGAATATAATTATTAGACCTGTATTGTTTGTTTTATACGTAAATAAATGTCTAAACTATATCTATTCGAATTAATAATATTTAGGCCTATACTTTATAATATTCAAATCTTTAAATTTCCGGAGAAGGACGAGTAGGCTAAGCGATTTTTTTTATAACTCGAGATCAGAGTTAAATTAATAGTTTGTTAGTTATTCATTGCTTACAGGGTCCAGCGGACTGCAAATAGCCGAATCAGGACCACAAAATCAAGACCACAACTTCGGTAGTGGTAGTAGTAGTAGTTAGTTAGTTATTTAGTTAGTTAGTTAGATAGGTTTAGTTTAGTTTAGTTTAGTTTAGTTTGGTTTGGTTTGGTTTGGTTTGTTTGTTATTATTATTAGTAGTAGTATTTATTATTATTATTATTATTATTATTATTATTATTATTATTATTATTATTATTATTATTATTATTATTCCTACTTTAAAAAAAAATAAAAGAATAGTGTGCTGCTGTGCGTGCTCAATGGTGTAAATATGGTCAGTGACGTTTTGTTTGTTTTTGCTGAAGTTGGGTGTAACCCGAAATATTCAGATGGTGTTACTGGTTATTTTTTCTTATAGATTTACCAAAGTTTTCAGATGATTTATGGAAATTTCCGCCTGCCACGCAACATTTTTTTAATACGTGTTTCTCATTAAAATACATATAATTGAAATACATATAACAAATTTACTGTATCAGTTAAAAAGAATATTAGTTAAATAAATAATTGCTTTGGTGCTTGCAATAAAAATGTCACTGTTTTTTGAGACCATTATAAACTTGCTTTGCCTTGTTGTGCTGAAAGGACATCAACGTATCCATTGCGCTTTGAAATTTTGTCATGGTTTTATTGTTGATATAAATGTGAAATCGTTGTATGTGTGCATTATGTGTTATGTATTACTTTTACTCTTTATTACTAATTGTGTCAGTATATTAATCATCATAAAATAATAATAATAATAACTGCTTCAAAATGCGAATCTCGACTTGACTTACAGCTTGAAGCTGTGCAGCTCGAAACAGAATTAGATCTACAAGCAACAGCTGCTATTTTTATGCACGGATGTTTCATCACAGGCTCTGAAGTCTTTTCTTTTGTCTTTGTAAACTCGTGGGCCTCCTACATACGTACGTAGTATAGTATGTAATTGAGGCCTACGAAAGACGAGACTTCCCAGCCTGTGGTTTCACGTAGTCCTGCCAGCATTTGTTCGTAAAACATCGGATAGCTTCGCTCGACTCGGAGAGCTTCGTTCGACTTCGGTAATTGCCTTTTTCGGCGAATAACTGGAACTAGGTTGGAAAAAACAAGTTCGTGTCCGGGGTTTATTCGTCGGCATTCTGTAGTCACCCAAGAAGGGAGGTAACAGCAGTAACTGTTTGCAGAGCAGCTAGAAATCTCAAACCAACAGTTCCTTCCCTTTGACCATTATAAATCGCAAAAACCGAAATTTGCACAATATTTGAAATTTCAGTACTTCGCTGTGTTCAGTCATCATACAAAATGGCAGACAGTGGACGATGAGGGGGTACTACGAGGTCTGTTTTTAGACGATATTCAGCACTAGAAGTGCTTCAAGAGGTCCTAAATGATCAAGACAGTGATGATGAAGACCTTATCACACAAAATTCATATACTGGAAGTAGTGTGTGGACTTTTCCCTGCTGTGTGTGTTGTGACTTTGTTACTGCTGAGTCTCTACAGCTGTGGAGTATGACGTGTGATTCCGGACTTACCATACCATGGACATGTACCCTTATTTCTGTGGATGATATAGACGTAAAGTTGATTTCCAAGTAGTTTATTGATTGCTTGATGTTTGTCCTTTTGTTACATCAGTTTTTTGTGGTGTTCTGTCATGCATATTTTGTGTTGATGTGTGTTTTTATGTTCCAAAAATGCCTGATCACAGCAAAAAAACAAGAATAAATAATTACTAAAAAATGTATGTCTTGTCAAATGAAACTATTTTCACTTGAAATTGAAGCCAGGGATGTTACAAAAAACTTTGCCAAATATCTAAGAGATATCTCTTCAAATGCCTGAATTATTCACGTTTTAGTGAACACACCCTCAACAGTCAAATTTTGCTCCGGCATACAGGAAGTACAGATGCGCTTTTCACTACGGCAGTTAAGGGGTTAATACAGTGCCAAAATAAAATTGTAAACTTGTGGAAGTGGTAAACAACAAGTCCAACAGGATAAAAAATTGTCAGCATATTAAGTTTTTGTTCTTGTTGATTTTTTTCGTTACACCTCACCCATGCCTGCTCATATTCAGGGTGCCTTCTCACAGAAAGCACGACAGCCACAAGAGAAGTGCCACCAAGGACAGATGGGGTAAGAGGACCTATGATGCATGCTGAATGTATGCTGAAGTTTCTGGCACTTGCCCTGCTAGGACACGCGTTGTCATGCTCCCAACTAACAGGGAGTGGAACAAATTTGGCAGACTTTAATAAAGCTTCCAATATCGGACGTAAAAAAAAAACCTGACAGGCTCACTCACCGACGAGCAAGCAGTGTCCGTTGGGTTGCTTCAGCACACGGCTGATGCGAGAAATGTGCTCGATGGCAAAGCGGAACATCACAAGATCCATCCGTGCTTTGGTCATAATGTTATAGTCTTCAAGGAAATGCTCAACCGTCTGAAAAATAAAGTACAACAACAAAGTCAATTTTAGACAATTTTATGTTATGTTGAGTTGTGTTGTATTGACATTGTATGTATATGTACTCTAGCTGCTGCATTTCACATGCTTTATTTCTACTTTTATCTCGTCTTCTTACTAAAAGCTGAAGGACAGGAACAAGTCTCCAATTGGACCTACGTTCAGCATCGAATAGCATCCTGTATAGTTATTGTTGTTGCTATTATTATTGTTATCATTATTATCATCATCATTATTATTATTCTCAGTAGCAGTAGTAGTAGTAGAAGCAGCAGCAGTAGAAGCAGCAGCAGCAGCAGTAGTAGTAGTAGTACCAGTAATAAACATATTATTCTTCTTCTTATCATTATTATTATTATTAAGACATAAGAAATGTATCTGTCCAAAAGATTATATTAAAAAAGTATATCTGGCCATGCAAAACAATAAGAATAAAACAGAATAACAATCATTGTAATATCGTCGCTGTCAGACGAAAACTTCGTAAGTCCCAAAATGGCGGTTTGGAGATTCCTTCATAGTTATGACCCTTGGTCTCTTGCCCATGTTCTGTGCTAAGCTCAAAATTGCGTCTCGAATAGAAAGTTAATACAAATCCATGAAACCAAACCTTGTATCTCTCTACTGGCGGACCAAACCTCGTATATTGATATACCAGTTTTTTACTGTAAAAAGGCTGAATTCTTTTAAGGGACAAACCTTGTATGTTTAGATACGAGGTTTTTACCGAACGTTTTCGCGGTAGGAAGTGACAATAACGCAACATACGCCACACTGTATTCGTGGATTTCGGCTGTGGCCAAAAGCCTGGTGAGGATTGGGCACCGCCAGGTCTTTTTTGCCCAAGACACACTACATGATGAAACTATCCACTAATTCCATACCGGATCGGTCGTCGCCCGGCTCAACAAGGACCGCGCCTTCCGTTGGCCACCAGGACGGAGGTGATAAGTATGCTACTGATGGACAATTTAGCAAGATCCGCACGAGAAACAACATCATCATAGGAACCTGGAATGTCAGGACCCTAACTGCGGAAGGAAAATTAGAAGAACTGGCCCACGAGCTGGACCACTATCGATGGAACGTTTTAGGTATCAGCGAATTGCGCTGGAAAGGCCTAGGTGAAACAACGACCGACAAAGGCCACAAGCTCTATTTCAGCGGTAGAGATGACAGGCATGAACAAGGCGTTGGATTCTTGGTCCACAAGAACATTCTAGCCACTGTCATGGGTTGCCGCCCAGTCTCCAGTAGACTCATTACCATCCGTCTGAGAGCAGCCCCTTTCAACATCACCATCATCCAGGCCTATGCCCCAACATCAGACTATGACGACAGCGAAGTGGAGGATTTTTGTGAAAATCTACAGGCGGTCCTTGACCAAGTGCCGAAGAAGGACATAGTCATAGTGCAAGGCGACTGGAATGCCAAGGTTGGCCAAGTTGCGCACCACAACTGGGGAGACACATGTGGACCCCACTGCAACAACGAGACATATGACAGGGGTCTGAGACTCTTGGAGTTTGCCAGATACAACAATCTGGTACTGGCAAACACGCTTGGTCTCCACAAAAACTCCGATGGACATGGCACGGTCCTGGCGTGGAGCATCACAACCAGATAGACTACATCATGGTCAAGAAACGCTTCAGATCAAGCATCAACATTGGCATGACACGCACTTTTCCAGGAGCAGACATCGGAAGTGACCACGATCTCGTGATGATGTCTTTCCGGTTCCACTTGAAGAGAGTAAATACAGCAAAGTGCACTAGACTGAAGTTCTACCTGGACAAACTGCAAGACCCGGAGGTGGCAGAACTATTTCAGGCCACAATTGGAGGGAAATTTGCACAACTGCTCAGTTTGGGGGCTGGTGAAGAAGATGTCAAAACCATGACCACCACTTTCAACTCAGCTGTGATAGATGCCGCCACTGAGATCCTTGGCAAGCACCGACCAAAGAAGAAGCCGTGGATCACACCTGAACTTTTGGATTTGTGTGATAAACGAAGAGAGACAGTCTTGGACAGATGGACAGAGTACTGCTCTGACCTTTACAACCAAAAAAAAGGAGACCCATCAGTTCTAGCATGTCCCGAGAACAGAGAAGAAGAAGAAATCCTCCCAATTCTCAGAGAAGTTGAGGCAGCAGTGCAATCGTTGAAGAAAGTGAAGTCAGCGGGAGAGGACAACATACCCGCGGAACTGCTACGAGCAGGAGGAGAAGCGATGATTGATGCCCTCACCATTATCTGTAACAAGATCTGGCAGAGTGGGGAGTTTGATTGATTGATTGATTGTTGCTTTAGGTCCAGCGGACTCTTCCGAGCCAAATCAGGACCGGACAACCCCCGATCCGCATAAAAGATCTGCTGAAACAACCCTAGTGGAAAAATTGAATGCCCTCCACCGGGCAGTCACTTTACAATAAAGACATCCCACGCAGGGGACGGCTGAGGCTTTACCCCAACTACTCGAACCCCCGGTTACAAAAACAAAATAGAATACAAACATCATTATAAATTATCAACAAAACATATACATATAAAATGCCTATATTGCTAAATAATAACATCATAGGAAGCCCTAGTGACCACCCGGCAGAAAGCGTCCAACACTCCCAAGCTGATCCAACAGACCTCATACACAAACAAGAAGTCTTGTCCAGGAAGAGTTTTCAAGAAAAAAGGTAGGTCATTGATCTAGCGAAGAAGAAGATAGTATAGCAGAGTGATAGGACAGAGCAGGAATGGGAAAGAGTAAATGAGGAAGACAGCGACAGTGGGAATTTAAAGCACTAAATTTCCAGAAAGTGGGGATACTATTTATACTGAAACCCCCGGCACCCCAAAAGGGGTACTGTTGCCGCAGTGAATTGGTCATGCCTACAAAGTCAAGACAGGTTTTCAACTGGGGCTTTCACTTTTCCCTTTATAGGTTAGAACAATCTACAGTGGCAAGATTGCTCATGACCCCAAGGGGTAGAGTGGGGAGTGGCCTACACCATGGACCCAGTCGCTTGTCATCACTCTTCCCAAAAAAGGTAACCTTCAGGATTGTGAAAATTACCGCACAATCAGCCTCATCAGCCATCCCAGCAAGGTCCTCCTCAAAATAATACTCAACAGGTTGAAACCCCAAGCTGAACAAATCATAGCTGAAGAACAAGCAGGATTCAGGGCAGGGCGAAGTACCACTGAACAGATTTTCAACCTCAGAATAATCTGTGAGAAATACCTACAGCACCAACAACATCTATATCATGTGTTCATAGACTTCAAGAAGGCGTTTGACCGAGTCTGGGATACAGCTCTATGGGCAACAATGAAAGTGTACAACGTCAACCCTAAAATTATTGAAGTCATCAAAAGTCTGTATGACAAGGCTACCAGTGCAGTCCTCTATAACAGCGTCATCGGGAAGTGGTTCAGAACAATCGGTGTGCGTTAAGGATGCCTACTCTCTCCAACACTCTTCAACATCTTCCTAGAGCGCATCATGTCAGATGTCATTGCAGATCACGAAGGCACAGTCAGCAAAGGGGGTAGATCAATCTCCAATCTTCGTTTCGCGGATGACATTGATGGATTGGCTGGAGAGGAACAAGAACTTGAACAGCTGGTACAGAGGCTTGACACCACCTCCAGAGCTTATGGAATGGAAATAAGTGCAGAGAAGACCAAAATGATGACCAACAACACCAATGGCATCAACACGGACATCAAAGTCCAAGGCCAATCCCTCAACACAGTGCATAGCTTCAAATATTTAGGAGCCATTGTAACAGACAATGGGTCCCGACAGGAAATCCTCTCCAGGATCGCACAAACAACTGCTGCTCTGACAAGGTTGAAGCCCATTTGGAAAGACAGGACCATCAGTCTACATTCCAAAGAAAGACTGCTGCGCTCCCTAGGCCTTGTCATCTCCATCTTCCTATATGCTTGCGAAGCATGGACCTTCACAGCAGATCTACAACGAAGAATATAAAGCATGGAGATGAGGTGCTACAGAAGACTTCTGGGCATTTCCTATACCCAACGCATCACAAACAACGAAGTCCGACAGACCATTATAAAAGCCATTGGACAACACGATGACCTGCTCACAGTGGTGAAGAAACGGAAACTCCGATGGTATGGCCACGTCACCAGATCATCAGGCCTTGCAAAGACCATTCTGCAAGGCACAGTGCAAGGAGGTAGAAGAAGAGGGAGACCGAAAAAAGAGGTGGGAGGACAACATTCGAGAATGGACTGGTTTGACATTGAGCGAAGCCATCAGAGCTGCTGAGGACAGAGAAAGATGGGAGTATGCTGGTTAAACGATCATCTGTGGTGCCCCTTCGACCTCCGAGTTACGGGACAGGATAGGATAGTAAATGCCGGAAGATACGGTATTTCTGTGTTTTATGTTTTGACAGTTTGTGACACCAATAAATATGGCTTTCCTGCGATCTTTGACAACGTTTTCCTCTGATTTTGTGTTGTACCAGGGTCTGTTGTTTTATTCAAAAACCTCATAAACTCAAACCTTTTTACAAAGTTGTAAGTCGAAAACCTTGTACCTCTTCATTTGCTTCCAGTTCTCAACGGAAAACACTTCTTCGACTTTTTATACCATACTGCCAAATTTCTAGACTTTTCATAGTTCCTTTGAAGTAAAAAAGTCACTGGTTTGGCGTTACGCGACTGGTTGAAACAGTTTTTCTCGATTTTCTCAAAACAGCAAAAAAAGAGATACGAGGTTTTCGTCTGACGGCGACGATATCATTTTTATTTTTAAAATAACAATGAATTAGAATAAAACAATGGTCACTACTGTCATTGTTATCAATACCATCCTCATCATCCTCATCTTACCTCTCTCAGTTCATCAAGGTCCTGAATCTCATCGTAGACCTTGGTGTCTCCTCCCTTTTTTCCAAAGTCGCCAAAGATCAGGGCGCGGATATCTTCATCCGTGATCAGCTGTGCATGCTCAGCTAGGTGAGAAAACAGGCCGTTGAGCTTCTCCTTAAAGTGGTTCTCCACTCTCATCTGGAAACCAACACCAAGTGACCAATAATTACAAATTCAAGCGCATGATAGGCAAAAGCCAAGATTAACATTCGCTATCTACGCCCACCCAAACAAAAGCAACAAATAATAACTTCAATCAAGTATTTTTGAAAACAAAGATTAAAATGTGCTATTTACAACACACACACTCCAATCCCTAGACAACACCCACTCTCCAACCCCCCTCTACTATCCCCCCCCCCCCCCCCCAAAAAAAAAAAAAAAAAAAGCATAACTCATAATTGATTCAAGTATTTGCAATGAAAAAGATACAATTCATATCAAGGCAAAAATAACAAACAAACAAAACAGGAAGCAAACAAAAAAAGGGGAAAAATAATGACTGAAACAAGCCATTACAACAACAAAGATTAAAATTCCCTATCAAAAAAGAAAAACAGTGAGAGGCAAAAAAAAAAAATAATAATAATGATAATACTGATTGGAGCAAACTGCAACAAACATATATTCAAATTCACCATCCAAACAACAGCATCTGGTAAAACAAACAGTGAAAAGTATACAAACTGATTCAAGCAATGAATGATATATGTGGACGGGAGATAACGCTGTGAAAAATTCATACTAAAGTAATCAGCGCTTTGTGTGGGAGAGGGAGGGAGAGAGAGTGAGAAAGAGAGAGAGAGAGACTTCAGACTTCAGATTTTAATGCATTTCACGGACTTGGGCTCATATGCATACCAAGGAACAAAGGCAGAACATTCTTTCACCAAACTCTCAAACAGTGGTAATTTCTCAAAATACAACATATTCAAACTACGCTCACACCAAACTGGAGAAAGTTCTTGTAAACATAAAATAGTGCAGGTTACAAAAATAATTAACCTATAAAAATTAAAAATTAAATAGAATACATAAATAAATACATATACTTAAATAACAATAATTATTGCTTGATCCAATAAAACCATAGATAACGATAATGATTTTTATGATTCGATAGAGAGAAAAACATACAAGTGATTTTTATTAGTAACATTATAAAAATGATTTGTTAAATTTTTTCAGTTAGGTTTCTTTAGTTTTCCATATATTATTTAATATGTTAATTAAATTAATATGTTGCAATATATTACATTGGGGATTGACGTCCACATAATATATGAAAGTATTATACAGAAGTAGGCAAATAGTTCATAATAAATTAAATAAATAGGTAATCAGAATTCGTTGCATAATAAAGGTTCATGAAATCAAGTTTTTTTCCTTCTTGCTACTACATAATGAATGTATTGCTAAGAGAGTGATATCTGCCAGAGTCATAATTTACAAGCAACTGTGTTACAGACGTTCGGTTGTTTATCAATCTGCTGCTCAGATCATTATACAATAGACAATCACAATCAAAATGATGTTTATCTTCCAGCTGACTCTTATAGAAGTCACACATCTTATTTAATGTATTTTCACTGTTATTATTAATTGGTAGAACAACAAATCTAAACTGTGTTAAGTCTACACAAAAACAATAAATATTGATGTCTATAATGTACGACTTGGTTACAGTCTGCATTAAATGAAAGAAACAATGCATATCTGTATTTTCTCATTAATAGCTGCTTCCCATTCTTGTCTAAGAGAGAAGGAGAGAGAAAAATAGCGAAAGAGAGAGGAGAGAGAGAGAGAGTAGGGAAGAGAGAGAGAGGAGAGAGAGAAAGGAGGGTGGGAGGAGAGGAAGGGTGGGGGGGGCCAAGGGACATAACTGCAAGCAAAGTCGACAAACCACTGAGCGACCTTTTGGACTGGAGATAAGGGTTTGTGAAAGTTTGACACTTAATGTAGCGTGCGCCATGGTGTTGGAAGACTGCAGCAAAGCCCACCATTGCCTCAGCAAAGAACATTAAAATTCACAGTCTATACAAATAAAGCAAACATTATGGCGCCTCCAGTTCACTGGCACAAGCATAGTAATAAGGGTGGGGAGGTCAGTTCAGGGTTGATCGTGGAAAGAGAGAAAGGAGTATCACACTTTCAACTTTGATGGGAAACCGTCAATTGGAACACTGAGCGTTCCTTTCTGTATGATAACCTAGTGTTTCCGAAACACTCTCTCTCTCTCTCTCTCGTTTTATGTTTATCTCTTTGGCTATTTCTTTTAACGTCTTGTTCCTGAAGTGATTTTAGACTATAAAATGGGAATTAAAACTGCGAATATGATGGCAAAATTTTTTTTATAAAAAGTTCTTCAAAGGTTACGTTATCTACACAGTTGTACCTTGACAATCCTGAAAAAGGCCTCCCTGTCCTCATCGTCCACCAGTCTGTCGTAGAAGACGCGGTACACCTCGTGGATCCACAGGCGGCAGATTTTCTGGGCCCCTTCCACCCCTTGGGGCACCACGGTGGATTTTAGCAACAGGATTCCCTGATGAAGATATAGGTCAGATGATGATGTGTTCCTGTCTGTTAATGTTACTTTGGAAACCATGGAACAGATCTCCATTTACTTCTGGTGTACAACAGCTTACTCAAAAAGTATAGATGCTTTGCCACGCCAACCCCGTCAAACATTCTGATCTTGCACAATCGCTTGTACTAATTAAACAAATATTTTTTAGTCTAAGTTTGTTTGTTTTTTGGCTCAAAATGGTAAAAGCAGCCAGCAAAAAAATATTTTCTCATCCTCTTCCTCCAACAGAACAAAACACAACACAAATTTATTCATCTCAGATTGATCCTTCGTCTCTACATGTATCGTAAATGGGTCGAAGAAGTCTGGAACGTGCACAATGACGAATAAACCTAAGACAACAACAAGCCTAGGACTAAACCTGGACCCATCACCTATTTACAACCTGTTTTGGACTGAGACAACTGTCTTGTCTATCATGACAATTTGTTTAGAACCTCTCCAGTAATCACACTCCTGATACAGAAATAAACTTACGCACAGAAATAAGAAAGAGAAAAAAATCATCCTTGCCTGCACGACCCTAGCGAAGTCACGTAGGTTGAAGAGGTAGTGTGATTTGGAAGGGGTGGGCAAGAATTGTGAGATGGCCTCCTGGTAAACCTCCAGTGTGGCGGTCAGAATGATCTGAAATGGATTTTTTTAAAAATTTATTTACTTTACTGTTCTTATATAGAGCTTTACCAGCTCAAGAGCTGTTCAAGGTGTTTGCCAATACAAGATCTAGCTCAAGTTCAAGAGCTGTTCAAGGTGTTTGCCAATACAAGATCTAGCTCTAGCTAGCCTGAGGCATCCACAATGTAAAAAATGAACCAGCACAGCTCTGATTAACTGACTGACTGACTGCTTGGTTTATTTATTAATGAATATTTGCTGTCTTGGTTTGACTGATACAGCACCCTGATTCCACTGATACCAAAGCATCTGTCATGAAATCTGCCATAAAAAACAAAAACAAATAAAAATGAATCTAAATTCCATTAATTCATGTATTAATTAATATATAATCATCATCATCATCATCATTGCAATAGTGTGAACCGAGATAATTATGTTACAGAACATGTATGTACATGTAAGCTAGTATGACAGACTAGAAGACAATGCGGAGTTGCTCAGCTGGAGTTGATTTTATTTGTACGTTAGTCAGCCCTGTTTATGACGACCCGACCCGGAAGTAGTTTTAGTACCGAAATACATGCAAATATCATTACATCTCCCCCTTTTTTTAATGGACAAACTGCACTAGCGAAATGTGCCGATTTATTAAAGATTAGAGTCTGTGTATAACCGAAGGAGAGATATTACTCAAAACATAATGTTCCGAAAGTCTTTCTTTTCTTTTTTTCTTTTCTTTTACATTTCTTCAATCAGGCGTTGCGGGCGTCGGACTGGACGTCCACTTCTAGTTTGGGCCAGAGGATGCGCTTGGTTTACGCCTGGAAGTCTTGGATGTACAGGTGCGGCAACAACTGAGGGTTGTGGAGAAAGCGGTCTGGACTGGACTGCTGGCTGGATAGCAACAGGCATAGTTGCTGGCTTAGTAGGACCAGGCAGCTGTACTGCTGTGTTCAGAACAGGATGCACTTGAATGTTCGGCTGAGGAACGATTGATGGTTTAGTTGTTGTAGACGGTTTGATGTGCCAGCGGTTTCTTCTGAACAAACCATTTCCGGTGTCCACCATGTAGGATCGAGGGTCACACTGTCGAACAACAACAGCAGGATTTCCCCAATATTTATCTTGAGGGAGCTTCTGGAGGACCACTTCTCCAGGACGGAGAGGGCGAAGTGTAGAAGTACCATGACGTTTGTCATAGTGAACTTTGTTGGCACGCTTTTGCTTACTGTCACGGACAGCAACGGCTTCTTTGTTGATCAAGTGGGGCTCAAGGTTTTGAGGGAGCACAGGAAGAGTTGTGCGAAGGGGGCGACCCATTAACAGTTCAGCAGAACTGACACCTGTAGGGACAGTAGGGACAGTAGGAGTAGCTCTATGGGTCAAGAGAGCTAGAAAGTGGTCTTTCTGGGATAGGATCTTCTTCGCCTCACGAACGGCACGCTCTGCTTCTCCGTTGGCTTGAGGGAAGTACGGAGAGCTGGTAACATGCTGGAAGTTCCACTGCGCTGCAAACAACTTGAAATCTGTAGCAGTGAACTGACGGCCATTATCAGTGACAAGTACTTCAGGGATACCATGATGAGCGAAGATGTTTTTCAATCTGCCTATGACCATGTCGGTGGTGATTCGGGGCATATAGGCAATTTCAAGATACCGACTGTAGTAGTCGACAAGGACGAGATAATGCGAACCTTCATGTTCACATAGGTCAGCAGCCACTCTTTGAAAGGGACGCTCCGGCAGGGGAGTAGGGCAAAGTGGCTCTTTTGGCTGTGATGGCTGGTGTTCTTCACAAACTGGCAGTTGCGAACAACGCGGACAATGTCTTTCGAAATACCAGGCCACCAAACAGATGAAGCTGCTCTTTCGCGGCATTTGGTAATACCAAGATGACCGGCATGGATTGTGTTGAGGATTTCTTCTCGCAGCTTGTCTGGAATGACGATTCTTGATGCTCTGATGAGTAGACCATCCTTGACACTGAGCTCGCTTCTAACCGCATGCAATTCTCTAACTGCAGGGTTGACTTCTTGGATTGAAGCTGGCCATCCATTTTTTGTGTAAGAAATAGCCGCTTGAAGAACTCTGTCTTCACTGGTGTAAGCTGCAATCTGTCGTAGCTTTTCATCTGAGGCGGGCCACGCCTGACGAACAGAATCCACATAGACTTGGACTTCTTCTTCAAGCTCAGTGATAGCATTTACTTGCTGCTGGGAAATGGCCTGTTGAGGGCTTCGCGACAAAGTGTCGGCAATCACCAAACTCTTGCTAGGAGAGTAGATGGCTATCGGGTTGAATCGTCACAACCTCATGAGGAGACGCTGACAGAGAAGGGGTGCATCTTGCAAGTCCTTGGTATTGATCAGGGGAACCAGGGGCTTGTGATCAGTCTCAAGAGTAAAAGTCTCAAGGCCAACAAGATACCTTGAAAACTTCTCGCAGGCCCACATTGCGGCCAGACACTCTTTCTCAATTTGTGCATAGGAGCGCTCAGCAGTGGTCAGGGTACGAGAACAGTACGCCACAGGACGTAGACTGGCATCATGCTTCTGCAGTAACACTGAGCCAAGGCCGTAACTGCTGGCATCGCTACTGACCACAGTGGGCTTGTTGACGTCAAAGAAGGCAAGTGACGTTGCTTTAGAAATAGCATCTTTGGCAGCTTTGAAAGCTTGTTTCTGGGACTCCTGCCAGGTCCATTCACAATCTTTTTCTAGGACAGGACGAAGCGTTGTTGACATGTTTAGAACGAAACGACCAAGAAAGTTCATCATGCCCAAGATACGTTTGAGTTCCGTCACGTTGGTCGGATCTGGCATGTTGCGGATTGCTGCTACTTTCTCTTCGTCTGGACAAACACCATCATTACTGATGCGATGACCAAGAAATTCTATTTCAGTTTTCCGAAACTCAGACTTCTCCTTGTTCAGCTTCAGGTTAACATCATTCTGGCGCTTCAGGACTTGATCAAGGTGACGTTCATGCTCTTCAGGATTGGCACTGTGAATGAGGACGTCATCGAAAAAGCAAATGACGTTACTAATGCCTTGGAGGATTTCTTCCATCTTGCGTTGGAAAATCTCAGGCGCTGAAGTGATTCCAAAAGAAAGTCTCTTATAAAAGAAACGGCCAAAAGGACTGATGAAGGTTGTCAACTTAGCGCTTTCAAGGTCTAGAGGAATCTGCCAGAATCCCGATGTGGCATCAAGCTTAGAAAATATTTTGGATCCATTGAGCTTGTGCAGTATATCTTCAAGTGTTTGGATCATGTAGCGTTCACGCTTGACAGCAACATTGAGCTTCTTCAAATCAGTACATAGGCGTACAGCTCCGGACTTTTTCAAAACCGCCACCATAGGTGAGCACCAGTCAGTGGGGTCAGTGATTTCCTCAATCACGTCAGCTTGTCTCATACGTTGCAATTTAGCTTTGACTTTTTCAAGCAAAGGGATAGGGACTCGCCTTGCTGTTGGTAAGCTGTAAGGCTCAGCATCTTCCTTCAGTTGAATCTTGACAGGTGTACAACGTACAGGCTGGTCATCAATGTCGCCAAACAGTGGAAGGACGGAAGATGGAGTGACATCATCAATACGCTGGATGAGCCCTAGCTGACACGCTGCTGATCTTCCAAGAAGATTTTCACTATGAGTGTTCACAACAAAGAATTTCATCTTAAAGTCTCCTTTCTTCGTCTTCACAACTGTAATGAACTCGCCTTTGCAGTCAAGCTTTCCACCGGGGCTGGTGAAAACTGCATTGGTCGACTGGAGTTTTGGTCGCCAGTACAGTTGATCATACTCTGCAGTCGATAGGATGGAGACATCTGCACCTGAATCGATCTTGAATCGAACAGGGGTATCACACACATTCAAATGAACAATCCAAGGGGGTTCATTTCTGTTAGTGTTTATAATAGCACCAAGCCTGTAAGTAGGCTGATCGGCGTTGACAACAGAATCGGCTCCTCGGTAATATGTAGAAATGTTGACTGAGTCTGCACTGACTAAGGACGACGCCTCAACAGAGCTGACATTGGAACGCGATTTGCGACAAACAGCACTAAAATGTCCGTACTTGCGACAGCTCATGCAAGTCTTGCCTCTAGCAGGACAGTCTTGCTTGTTTCTATGCACTGGGTAGCCACAGTTGCCACACATCTGACTACTGTCATTGCTACCACGTGACGGTCGAGCACCACCATCACGGTTGAAACGACGACCACGAGAACCACGTTGACCTTGACCACCACGACCACTCTGATATTGTTTGTTGTAGCCACCACCACTGGTTTTGGGGTGTACGTTGCTATGCACTGCATCCAGTACTGCCCGTTGTTCACCAAGCTGAGACTTGACCTGCTCATACTGTCTTTCCTGGGAGATAGCCTGCTGAAGAGTCAAGTCTGGTTGCAGTTGAAGTCGCTCAGACAGCTCACGATCACGCAGACCAACAACAAGTCTGTCACGAATCACTGTCTCTTTCTCAGCAAAACTGGCATGCTCAGCCAAGTCATAAAGGGCACGTACAAAAGTTTCTACACTTTCACCGGCTCCTTGAGCACGTTGGTGAAATCTTGCACGTTCATGGATAATGTTGACTCTAGGGTTGAAGTGGTTGTCAAACATGGTGATCACGTCTTCAAAAGTTGTCAAAAGTGGATCAAGAGGATCTGCGTCATCTCTTCTTTCTGTTACGATCTTGAAGGTGCTATAAATCTTCTCTGCCTCATCGCCCATGGCGTAAATGAGAGCACTAACCTGAATATCAAAGCTTTCACCTGAAAGTTTGGACGCTGTTCTGTATCTGCCGAACCGTTGTCGCCACATCGGCCATGTTTCAGGGTGAGAAAAATCAAAACGTTGAGGTGGTTTGAAGGACATCTTGAATCTAGCACAAATCTACACAAGAAATGGTGTCAAAGTCCACAGAGGAAGCACCACGTGAATCAGAATTCACAGAAACTGTTGCAAGGTTCCACTAAATGGAAAGCACTGCAGTAACTGCCATCTGAAATCGGATCAAGGTCGTTACAACGATAAGTCAGTGTGCACAAGGTCAGCACTTGATAGATCTAGATCTATTCACAGATCTGAAAATGCCCCTCACATTCCAACAAATTTACCACCTCAGCTGGAACCACCGCTGCCACCATGCAATAGTGTGAACCGAGATAATTATGTTACAGAACATACAGCTAGTATGACAGACTAGAAGACAATGCGGAGTTGCTCAGCTGGAGTTAATTTTATTTGTACGTTAGTCAGCCCTGTTTATGACGACACGACCCGGAAGTAGTTTTAGTACCGAAATATACATGCAAATATCATTACAATCATCATCATCATCATCATCATCATCATGATCATCATCATCATCATCATCATCATGATCATCATCATCATCATCATCATCATCACCACCATAACCATCATCAACATCACCATCAATCAACATCTCTTCTTCTCCTCTATATTCTTCTTCATCCTCTTTCTTGACTTCTTTTTATTCTAATTGGAAAAATGTTTAGAACGCCATGTAATCACTCCCATAAACACTTATTAAATAAACAAATAAATAAATAAATAAATAGATACTGCAAAAAAAAAAAAAAAGATAGTTAATGGCAAGGATAATAGTAAAATAGTAGTAACTGATTTTGTTTTCTTGGATTATTCAGTGGATCAACCTTCAGCCTTCTACATTGCAAAGAACAATAAGCACGTGACGCAACAGAGATGTTCCTATGAAAACTGCCCATATCACATTGATCTACATTTTGATGATATTGTCGATCATCATAATTTTTCTCCATAGCTGTATAGGAAAAACCACTGTCATCTACTAACGTAGCCTAATGCCACAACCAAAACACCTACCCTGGAGAATCGTCGTTGCACAGTTTCATACGTGTTGAAGTGCCAGTCCAGGATGGGGGCAAAGATGTTCTTCATGGTCTCCTCGTCGAAAGTTTCGATGCCCACGACGTTGAGGTGGCGTAGAAAGCGCGGGGTAACCATGTTTCGACCTCCACCAGGAGGCCCCATGGCACTGAGCATCACCACGTCTTCAAGGTGCAGCATTGAGGTGTCCTTCCTGCAAACGTCATCAAAACAGAGTCCAAAATTAAACACACACTGAATCAGATACTTTTATACTTTCTCCTTTACAGCTACTTTGGATGAGAGGTCCAGTCTCGGCACATACACGTTACATCACACAGACTTTAAAGATCCTGACGCTCATGTCCTGCAGCGAATGCCAGCTACACAAATACACCCAGCAACCATTAGAATATGTGTACGTACAGATTACATCTAGGTGATTATGCAATGCTAACCCAAGCGACACTACCGTGAGCAACTCTACGGCGAGGACCTACCGCAAGGGACACAACAGCGAGTGGGACACTACCACCACAGACATTACCACGAGTGAGCGGGACACTACCGCGAGCAACACTATCGCCAGTGCGTATCATGCACTATTGACACTATGAAGTGGGGTCACTTGTTTTTTTTAAAATCTCAATCCTCTATAATCATTAATTTCACTCAGTCAACATGTTATCAAAGTACAGATTGAGGGAGGACCAGAAGGCCCGTGGACCCAGACGCACTGTGAACTGTCATCTGTCATCTCCGCCGTTTGTTGCACGACATCCCAGATGATAGAGAACCAAGTGAAGGGACAGATAAGCTTCAAGTGCTGCCTGCCATTGCCCACAACATTCATTTTAACATTTTATGACCAGATGACAAACGCAACCTTTTTGCGACAAAAAGAATTTATGTTGACCTACATTGTGTTCAACTTTTAAGTGAGGGAGAAACTTTGAAAACTTTTTTTTATTAGGGATTAAGATTTTAGACTAATTAATAAGTCTAATCTTCCAAACTGTCCCTTAATAAATTAACATAGTAAAGAACCTTTAACAAGAGAGAGAGAGAGAGAGAGAGAGAGAGAGAGAGAGAGAGAGAGAGAGAGAGAGAGAGAGAGAGAGAGAGAGAGAGAGAGAGAGACAGAGAGAGAGACAGAGAGAGAGACAGAGACAGAGAGCATCCATTGTAAGAGAAATAGGGTTTAATTTACAGCATTATTTTATTTAACAAACAGTACTGTATTTGTGCACCTCAAATATTTGTGTCCAATAGGCAGAATAATGTATACATTTACGTGTGTGCACTTGTCTGTGTGTCTACACATCTCTCTCTCTTTTGGCCATGAAAATAAAAGGCCTCTAAAAGGCTGGCTCGCTCGCTCACTCTCTCTCTTTCCCTCATGAAAATAAAAGGCCTTAAAAGTCTCTCTTTCTCTCTTTCACTCTCTCGCCCATGAAAATAAAAAATCCCACAGTAGTGTCACTTGCGATAAGGTACTCTCCGCAGTAGTGTCATATTCACAGGAAGGTACCCTTCACGGTAGAGTCCTTCGCGGTAATGTCATACTAGCGGTAGTTTCGTTCACGGTAGTTTTTGCACTCACGGTAAGGTACACCTCACGGCAGTGTCGCACTGGTGATAGTGTCATTTGCGGTAAGGTCACGCTTGCGGTAGTGTCGCTCGCTGTATTGTCGTGCTCGTAGTCACGTCCCTCATGGTAATGTCCTCATAGAGTAGGGGCAATGAGGAGGAGTGGGAAGAGAGGGGGAAGAAGGGATGAAGGAAGGGGCCTTGCCTGAGCATCAGTAGGGTCATGTTATTATTCAATTGTTTTGCCATCGCTTTGACCACGGAGCCACTGCAACACATACTCCTGCTACTTTATCTGCTTTGCATCACCTCTAATTGGTCCTGGGATGGTGCTGTAGTCTAAGAGTTCCTCACCTGTCATACCAGAAGTTGTGGTCGATCCATTGACGGAGAATTTCGATGGGCGGCTGGGCGCCATATTTCTCCTTGGCAGGCATGTTGAGGTCATCCACAAAGATGCACAGCTTCTTGCCTGGCGCTGGGCCGTACACAGCTTTCTTGCGCCTGGGAGAAAGCAAAACCATACAGAGACTGTTACGTATCCTGAGTATTTGTGTTTGCATAACGCATTTTTTAAAAAACCTTTTATATGTAATTATGTACCTCAAGTTTCAACGTCTATAGCTTATTTGAGCAATGTTTAATGCCGGTAATATAATTCCTTGTAAGAGGTCATACAGATTTGTTGAACTGAACCAAATAGGCATTGTTTTAAAATGGCTTAAGCCAAAAAAACAAGCAAGTTACTTTCCTTGACTGTGAGAGCAGGCAGTTTGAACTGATGAGCAAATGCAAAGACTGGTACATGAACATATGAAATTGCATAATCCCCTCGGGGAGAGGGGGGGGGGGGGAACCCTCTTTGAGTCAAATCTATCAGCGCCTGACCAGAATCATCTCGGATTGCATTTCAAAGAACGAAATCAGTTAATCAGATGCTTTTTATCTATGAACTAACTTCCCATCTTGCAAATATGAGGCTTACTGTTTTGTGGGAGTCCGATGTATTTTATTAATTATTTAATTTAATTTATGGATCTTATATAGTGCTTTTCAGGTCAAGAACTGCTCAAGGCGCTGGCTAATACAGGACCTAACTCAAGCTGTCTGAGGCACCCACTAGCTGCCTATGACGCACAGTCTGACACTCAGATGACTGAGCACAATCCTAGCTGCCTGGGGATAGAGGAGAATGCAAAACTATACACTATCTATAAACTATATATAAAATATTTTATATCTATACAGGGTTTATTCTTGGCGTCGGTCATCGGTCATTGACGCATAAAAATCTGAAATGACCGATTGTTTTGCGAGCCAGCTGGTCAAGTGACCTATTGATTTTACGATCGGGCGGTCAAACTTTGCGAAGATTTGTCATTTAAAAAGTTCTATACAAACTGCGAACCCAATAAAACTTAGCACAACCTTTACCGAAACGAAATTATTTCCCCTTTCAGTATAATACAAACTTTTCCGATCCATAGTTTTCATTGCTGACATGCAACGCGCAGTCACAGTGTAGATCTAGTTTGCGATTCCATTTTGTCAACAAACAAAAAAATGCCTCCGAAAAAAAAGCCAAGGTCAGAAACTGGCCAAAAGTCGGTAATGGAATGTTTTGGGTTTGCAAAACCATCGGCATCAACTATGCGAGTGACAGAGTGTGACACTGACAGAGAGTGTGCAGAAAATCAAACTGTAAATCAACCAGCCATTCGCTCATTGTTGTCTCTTTCAAAGCAGTGAAAAAAGTAATAATTAGCAGACAAATTAAAAAGGATTGAATTTCTCCTTATAACTGTGTGCATCAGCATGTCATTTAAACAATTTTAAAAGGCTGAATATAAAATCGGTTAATGCCTTAGCGTTGTTATTTTGTACCATTTGTACTGATAGCGATCGAATGAGACTGTGTGACTTATTGCTTTCCAAAATGACCTATTGTTTTTCCTGTGAACTGGTCAATTAATGACCTATCATGGTCACTTTCAAGATTAATCCCTGTCTATATATATCTATAGATATATTACTATTAATTTATATAAATATAAACTATACACCAGTGTTCCCGATTACGCACAGTAGTGCGTCAATTACGCACAAAATATGAAAAATAACGCAGAAAAATTTGCATGTGTGCGTCCTGTGGACGCAACACATTTTTTTCGAATCGCTGAAGTCAAAAATACGACCAACGAGTGGCGAACTAATTCACGGCATAATCAGAATCAGAACCCAACTGAGACTGCCATTGCATACGATTAAAGATTGTGTCGGGAGTTGTCCTTAAAAATCGCATGCGCACGCATTGTAAACTTCCTCCAAGCAATCCATTCACTGAACAGAAGAAATCTTCGTGAAGCCATTCTTTGATTCTATCATACACGATCATGTCACTTCTGACTTGGTTGACTGGGCCCAAAACCCGTTCATCCACCGATTTGGGGACTGTCACAATTTGCACAAGGACTCTTAAAATTTTATACCTGGGAGTCCCAGGGACTCTCATTTTTTTGTGTGTGGAGGGAACACTGCTATACACTGAAACAACCATCACAACAATAGCAACTGCAAGATGGCCAGTGCTTATACAGCCAATGTTTATGGCCAACGGGAATTGAACCCGCAATCTTTGTAACACGAGCTCACCGCTCTACCAACTGCGCTATCCCAACCCATTTTCCAGTGGAGTACTGTATCTGTGTAAAAGCTGCACGACCAGCAGTCGTTCACTGTGGCAGTGACCTATTACTGTCTGCTGTATTGCTTAGAGTGGGCTTTATAAAGCAGTAATAGTCTCAGTGATGATGGTATGATTCACCTTTCTTTCATTCTCAGAGCATTGGAAGTAAGAAGACGTTACCAAAACTGTGTGTTTTAAAAAAAAAGGACACATCCACTGATGGTTTTATGCTTTTTATCCCTGTACATCTGTCAGGATATCTGGAGTCAGTTTATCATGTTCCCCATGCACAACGCTTTACTGTCGGCATCTTTAGCACAAGGCAGAATATAGCCGAGTCCCCAAGATTGCCCTAAGAGAGATAACTCTAATGAAATAGCCTATTTTAAGGAATAGACCTACTGATTTGCAATATTTACATACTGAACTTTGTTGCAAGCTGATTCAGCAAACATGTGTTGGGTTCTGTGCTGTGTGCA
This sequence comes from Oncomelania hupensis, assembly GCA_036898135.1. NCBI lineage: Eukaryota > Metazoa > Mollusca > Gastropoda > Littorinimorpha > Pomatiopsidae > Oncomelania > Oncomelania hupensis. The sequence goes on from CM072514.1 coordinate 22,488,496, forward strand.
TTTCTCACCACCCCAACATGCACACCTCTCCCCCCCACTATGCCCCTCTCTCCACCACCTTTTTTTACTTTGTGTGCACTCTGGCCCTCAGCATGTTGCCAGCATGGAGATTTGCCCGTTACAAGTCGTCGTCGTCGTCATCATCATCATCATCATCATCATCATCATCATCATCATCATCATCATCATCATCATCATCATCATCATCATCATCATCATCAACATGTGTTATAGACAGCTTTCTTCGGTGGGTAGCGAAAAAATAAAAGCAATTATGTTGTCGTAAAGGACTTGGGGGAAAAAAAGCAAATATACAGTAATATAATTTAATTATAAAAAAAAAAAATAACAATAACCGTCGTGTTCAAAATACCAACAGCCTACTACATCCCCTGGTGGTGAAATATGAAATCTGTTCATGCACTTTGTTCTCCAAATCATTAAAAAGAATTATGAAAAGGCCAATACTGTCTTCTATGTGTCATATATAAGATCAAGATCGAACGTCTAATCAATTAAACTCAATAGTTTATTTTTTATATCTTAACAGCCTAATATATGTCACCTAATTGTAAAATATTAAATCTGCTCTACCAAATCATAAACAACATTGCAAAACTGCCAATACTTGTTCAACCTATCATGAAAGACCAAGAAAATAATAAATAAAAATAATATTGGATGCTCTACATGCCTAATTCCTAAATTAGACTCCAAGTGCAGTTATCTGTATCCAACATACATGTACATGCTCACATGTTACAGACACTCCTACACACACAACAAACACACATCTATTACGCAAACGTGTGGTGTAAAGGCAGGGAGATCGCTATTAGAACACAGAAAGGCAATCAAACACAAGGGATATTCTAGTCTCTGAACATGGAAGAAACATCAACATTTAAATGAAAATAACCCATTTGTTTGATGCTGAAACGGTTTTTACCCTGGTTAAATCATTTTAAATTAAGTTGAAAATATGGCCATTTTGTACATCTTATTTAGGTTTTGTTTGGTTTTTTTCCCCCCAGCGAAACGACATTTCTAACCTGTCCAGTTTGGCGAAGATGATGTCCTGTGTCTGGTTGGCCGAGGTCTGGGCGGAGAAGTTGAGGTTGTTGATGATGTACTTATCCTTAGGCAGCTCCAGCAGGTAGCTGTTGGTGATTGCGCTTTTGCCTGTGCCAGTGGCTCCGACCAGCAGCAAGGGTTTGTCCAGAGACATGAAGCGCTCCAGGAAGAACCTCTGACGTACGGTCTCCGCGGTGTTGATGATGAGGCCGTTGATCTGTTGTTGTTTAGTTTTACAGGGGGTGGGGGAGAGGCAACGGGAAAGAGAAAACAAAAATTAAGGTATGATTATAAAGTTAGCTGCAATGCTTGCCACAAAGTTAAAGCACAGTGCAAGTGACAGATAAACTATGACAACACTCCAGAGCTCAGCTACACAGTCACATTACAGTCTCTGCTCTCCGTTCGCAGCTTGCAATTGAAAAAGACCTGTAATAGAAAGAAATTTAACAGCACTATCAATAGAAAATCTTATAACCAAAGTGGAGTTTTTCTCCAGTTCTGGGCAAACATAAAACTGGTTCTCAACAGTTTTCTTCAGAAGAAAAGCTTTCCAAGTTCTGCAAGAACCTTCAGGAAATCGACTGTCTTGCTGATCTGAAATATATATATATCACTGCTACTGTCATAATTTTGGAACAAAAATCTTCTAAACAAAACAATCCAACAGCAAACCAGAATACATCAAGGTGGAAGTAAACAGAGGCCTGAAATTATATATTTTTTGGTAAAAACAACCACATTATTTTAACATGTCATTGATGAATATCAGAGTTGTTGAAATCAAACCAATTTTATCATGCTACAATAGCATGAATTACATAGTGGTGCGGCCAAGACACCAATCAATCAATCAAGTAATCATTCAATCTGAAAGGATGAGTCATTAATATAATATGCAAAAAGAGTTGACAGCCTCTTCTCTTTCAATCATGAATCCAGAACTGGGAAATGCTTCTCTAATAAATGCAAATGTTTATACAACTCCAAATGATTCCAAAAAATTGCCCATTGCTTGCTTGACAAATAAACCCCCGGCATTAACATGCAATAATAAAAGTATGCTTTTCATCCCAGGACACAACACTGTTATTTATTTGAACTGAACTAAGTACTGTGCTATTTATTTGAACTGAACTAAGTACTGTGCTATTTATTTGAATTGAACTAAGTATACTCTGTTATTTATTTAATTGAACTAAGTTTATGATGCTACAGTTTTTATTTTATTTTATTGCCTTGCTGTATAATGTGCTGTGTCAATTCTGCATTGGGATAATACAGATTTGTTGACTTGGGAGCACAGCGTGTTTCGGAAACACTTTACAATGATGCTAAGAATACAAAAGAAAGTCTCAAAACTTATCTTGTACAACACTGAACAAATCAGAACACAATATTGACAACATTTTTAAAGCGCAGGCATTTTGTAATGCAGTTAATACTATTGATTAACAACAGGGTTAGCACCACAAGGGTATTACTAAAGTTGGATGCCAATAGAAAATCCTCAGTAGCAAAGTATAGATTGCACACAGCACTCGAGACACACTGCGTAGCTGAGACTGCATGCCGAGGCTTAAGTCGCCTCTTCCCCCAACGTCTGCTACAGGTTACGTAAATGACTAGACCAGTGTGTTACCATTATAGCCAAATTAATTATATATACAATTTAAAGATAAATAACAAATTCTGTCAATCTGGCCAAACCAGCAAAATGGAACCCAAAAAGTATAACAAACAAAACAAAACAAAAATCAACATAAAATTATAATTTTTTTTTAAATAAAAAAGTTTAGAATGACATGTTACACAGCTATAGACATTTTAGACACATTTATTTGTAAGCTTACCATGAGACGAAGCTCCCAATCTTTCTGTTAAATGAAGATGACAAAGTTAGTTATGATACAACAAAAGAATTAAGTCAATGAAATTAATTATTCTGGACTTTAAAATAACAATTTTAAAAAAAAAGAAGTATTACACTGTCTTTGACTAGGAATGAATTATATATACAGACTTTGTGTAATAGTGAATTATTATGAACTAAGATGTAGAATTCTGACGACTCCAATAAAAATAAAAGTTAAATTCCATGTTGAAGTGACATTACTTGTAGAGTGTTGGTTATACCCGACAACTGTTACATAAACGATTATTATGTATACTGTCTCCTATTACAAATGTTATATCGATATATATGTTAAACGACATTAAAATGGTATTGGCATCCTTTCACATTAATAATAATGACACGCTGTGTGGCGACATTTATTAATTTCATTTAATGGTTTTTATATAAGAGCTTTTCAAGCTCAAGAGCAGTTCAAGGCACTGGATATAACTCAAATGCCTGAGGCCTACACTTGCTACCTTAAGCCTATTTATTATTAGGAATCCACAACAATGAGCAATAGTTCCTTCTAAACACATAAGTTTGCATATAATAGATAACAATACGTAGAAATGCACTCCGCTTTTATTTTTGTATCCCCCACTCCCCTGCCCCCAAATCTGTTACCAATGAACAGTACTGCTGAGCATAAGTCAGTGTGTACCTTGTACAAAATATTTCCAGTTCAGCAAGTTGCATTACATAATGACAAAAGTGCAGTTTCTTAATATATTACAAATACTGACTTGATGCAAAACAAGCAGTAACATGTTCGAATGCTTCAAAAAGTTAGACACTCCAAATTAATAATTCAATTTTTTCCCCCAATTTGTACCAAATTACAAGATATATATATATGGCATGCAATTTAATATTAAACAAAACAACAACAAAAGAACTTTCCAATTACATGTAGATATACAACTAGCATGCAAAAACTCAAATGATTGTCCAAACAATGGCTCCCAAATGAACTACTTTTTGAAAAAGCATTACATTGTTATAATTGTACCAATTGGTTAATTTTTTTTTTTAAATGTGATTTTAATCTTTTGAAAAAAACAACAACTTTAAAACTGCTAACTAATTAAATTTTAGGTGCACAAAAGTTTAATACTTGAGCCACAAAATACATAATATCAGTTCCCTAATGAAAATACACAATTTTTGGTGACGTGATTACAGCTCAGTATTTGAACAAGCACTGTTCTTTAGTTAAAATGAGCTACACACTAAAGTGAATGAGCTGGTCCTTCCATCCAGTTTCATTCTATTTCTAAGAACAAATTATTACCTCCTGTTTGAAAATTTTCCCGATGGCACTTTACATTTCTTTAAAAAACTGAAGTTGACCGATTATAACAACATAGAAGTACATCATGAGTAATATTATTATTATTATTATTATTATTATTATTATTATTATTATTATTATTATTATTATTATTATATTGTAATACTTAATATATTTGTTTTTGTGTAGGATGGGGAGGGAGTAGGGGAGACAGAAAGGTAGAATGTACCTGATAAGCAGTATATAACTACCCCTAATATAAATATAATTTTAATTATTAATATAATATTTTTTTGATATCTATTAAATAAATACAAATGTGCTGAATAAACTTGGAGACTACAAGGTGCAATTAACAGAAATAAAAATTATTCACACTGGTAATTGTAAAGAGTCCTGGTCTAATGCTAGGTTCATTCAAGCACATTCAATTTTGTGCTGAACTTTAACAAAACATTTTAAAAAATATATTATGTTTGGATATGGAAAGATATTTTTTAAATCACCATCCTCAAACAATTCCCTAAAAACTCATTATTATTATGTAACGGCTAGAAACGACAGCAGGAATTATTTCCAGGTAGAAAATATTCAAGCGCAGTTAATGCAGTCTATATACTGAGTGGGAATCGGGCAAGCACAAAAAAAATGAATTGTACCTACTGGCTTTTGAAACCAAATACTACAAATGACAAGAAGACAGCATGCAATATTGTTTGAGCGGTGGCAGTGATGAGTGTGGTGTGGAAGGGCAGGTACAGATGGGGAGTACTCTATAATAATGATTTAATTTCTGTCACAGGCTACTACTACTAATTTTTAGCATTTATCTGGTTTTAACCAAAAGTCACGGGGTGGAAAAATAAAAGGAAAACAGAAACTGAAATCAAAGAAAACAAACCTGAAAAAACACAGACACCTAAGGCTAACCAATTCCACATCCATTAATAAACAAGCATAAAATAAGGATTCTAAAATTACCAGTTCCACAACAACACAAATAATCTTCAACAACCCAAACTCAGTTTGGTTTGACACTGAGCGAAGCCATGAGGGTTGCTGAGGACTCTGGTTAAACAGTCATATGTGGTGCCCCAACAACCTTTGAGTTGCGGAATAGGGTAGGATAGGATAGGATAGGAACCCAAACTCCTCCAAAACCCAAAAATGTTTCTACCCCCCAATTTTTTTTAATTTATTTTAAATAATTTTTAAAAATAAACTCTTATTAAGATTCCTTCCCCTTGAATCAAAATTATGCCAGATGAAAGGAATGCAGATGATTCTGTAGGCGTCAAATGAATAGCTGACCTCGAATTTATGTATTACATGTTTGGTCTAAAATACTATGTAGCCTTCAGTTTGGACAGTAATACAAATACTGTAATTCCCTAAGACATAGTAGAAAAAATCTCCTCCTTTTTGAACATACTGTGCACCAAATTTCCTGATTTTGATTTTTTTATTTATTTTGTTGTGTGTGTGATTTAAACATGTATATATTATGTATGTTACAAGCAATATAGGAAACCTGCAGGTAAATACTGTATTGACCACATGTTTCAGGCAATTTACACAGACAGTATAGATTCACAAATAACACTGCCTGACAACTTTGACATATATACAATCCTAATTCTCTGTTTTATGTATATTGGCTTGTAACAACTGTCAATGCGAAGTATTTTAGCTTATTCTACTACTATCCAATTGTAGTGATCCATGGATTATGTTTTTGTGACATTGTTTCCATATAAGCATATTAAATAGCAATAATCTCAGGCATAGAACATAAAACCAACACAATTAATATGAGGAGGAAAAAAAGCATGTGTTTATTATTTAATTAAGTGAGATAATGCATTGGGATGATATATGAAAATGATAATATAGACATAATTGATTAGAAGTATTATTATTCCATAATTTGGAAAGAAAAGAGCGTTATAAGTCAAGCTGATTTCAAAATTATTCTACTAGCAATTTTGTAGATCAAAACTCAATTCAGATGGTGACATTACATCACATGAAGAGTTTTGTAATAGGGGATGGGTTTCCCCATCTGCCCTATCAACAATGGTAAACTTTCAACGTCAATCTCCATTAATTCAATCTGAAATGGTTTGAAAATAAATGTTCTTTTTCAAATTAAAAATAAAAACAGTTCTCTGCAGTTACATCCATCATTATAATACACTTGTTCGTTTTTTTCAAAACATATTTAGATGGGAAACTGCAGTGTGAATGGAAGCGTCAGACACTATATAAAATGAAAAAAATGACAAAAGTTTCTTTCTTTCCTTTCCAAATTTACTCATGCTGGAAAAAAACGTTAATAAATTGTATACATCCATGTATTATATAGATTCCCATATGAGAGTTAATTATTAGACAAGATATACCGCAGCTCCAATCATGTCCCCCAAAACAGCCAGCATGCAAATCAAATAGAATGAACTGTTGCTTTCATCTTGGATAATATTCATTAAATTGTCTCCCTTAAATGGTGCATAGGTCTTTGCAGATTTTTTGATGATTAAAAGCCCACATAAGTATTATACTTATGTTTTGGCTCTAACATTGGCTACGCTTTGTTTACCGAATTTATTGATGCCATTAACAGGGACAAATTGCCTTGTAAAGTCACATTAACAAATTTTATAATTTGGCTATCACAGTATGATTCCGAATATGGCTCTACAATTTAGGGTGAAATAAACAAAATACAAATTAACTCTCAGACAAATTCAACCAAAAAATGGAGAGTAAGGTTCTGGGAAAAGATTTGACTTGGAGAGGGAAGGTTTTACTGAGAGAGAGAGAGAGCAGATTTTACTGGGAGAGGGAAAATTTTACTGGGATAGCGAAGACTTCACTGGGAGATCAGGGAAGATAGCACTGGAAAAAGAAAGACATTTGAAGGGAAATGGAAAACTTGACAAAGAGTGAAAAAACTATATTGAGAAATGGGAGACACCATATTACTAGGATAGAGGAGACTTTACTGGGAAATCAGAGACTGATCTGCTGGCAGATGAACTATTATATTGGGGGATGAGCAGTTTCCACTAGGAGGGGTAAGTAAGTAAGCCTTTACTGGAAGATGAAAGACTTTTCTGGAGAGGAAAGACTTTACAAAGAGAGGGAACACTTCGCTGGGAAAAGGGGCGATTAAATTACTAGGAATGGGAATACGATTTTACTGGAAGAGGAACATATTTTACTGGGAAAAGGAAGGCTTTATTGGGGGAGAAAGAGATGGGACCTTATTGGCAGGGAGAAGACTTGACTGGGAGAGAGAAAGGAAGACTGCCAGAAAAGGGAAAGGATGACTTTACAGGGAGAGATGGGAAGACTTTACAGGGAGAGAGATGGGAAGACTTTACAGGGACAGAGATGGGAAGACTTTACAGGGAGAGAGATGGGAAGACTTTACAGGGAGAGAGATGGGAAGACTTTACAGGGACAGAGATGGGAAGACTTTACAGGGAGAGAGATGGGAAGACTTTATATGGAGAAAGATGGGAAGACTTTACAGGGACAGAGATGGGAAGACTATAGGGAAAAAGATGGAAAGAATTACTTAGAGAGGGAATTAAGTGTCGTTAGACTGAAAGAGGGAATGGTAGCAAAAGGGGAATTAAAATGGAGTTGAACTCATGGAGAAACAAATCTCAAGCCAAGATGGATAACAACAGCTCATCGAAATAATTAATTACACTAACAAGACAATTAATCATACAAAGGGACAGTCAGTTTGAGTATGACAAGTACCTCAACCCCATGCATTGAAGATATAAACATGCAAAATATAGTATTATACAGACAATAAAAATATAAATAGCATGCATAAACAAACAATAATCAGAATAATATAAAAATAATATACCATGCATTTGAAAATGGTATACCATGCTCTTAGGAAAATAAAAAAATAAATGCATAATGTAAAATAAAATAAAATTAAATTAAATTAAATAATGTGCCATGCCATGCAGACCAAAATCCCAGCATTCAAAACTACGTGCAAAATACAGTGAAAAAAAAAGGGAGACTAAAAATGTTAACGTCTGTCCTTCTGTGACCATCTTACCGCACTTTCTCCTGAAAGTACACTCGCCGTCGCATTCTTTATTGGGGAAAAGAAATAGCAAAAAATGCAGTGATAAAAAGGAAAGACAACACACACCGACCGATTTACACTATATAAACTAAATTAAATATCATGTAGGAATCACTGCCAAAATAAAAGGTATGAAGTGGCATAACATAAATTACAGCAAAAATGAATTACGCTGCACAAACGGTTTGTGTTAAAATGAAATATCAACATGAACTGTGTAATAAACATTATAAATGTCAATATAAAAACATTATATCAAAGTTCACAGAATCTACATCATTGTAAAGTACTTGACATAACACAATATACATTTTAAAAGTGGGTTAATAATTTTTTAACATTTGTAATAATCCTGTAAGTATGACATTATAAAATAAAATATAAAAAATAAAGGTAAAAAATTAAAAATTAAAATGAAATAAACATAATGTTGATTTTTAATCAATGAATGTCACATAGCTAAGAAAAAAAAAGAAGAAAAAAAGCACTACACAAATGGCAAATCATATTCAAATAAATATGGCAGCAAAATTGTATCAATCTAATCAACCTATACATTTAATGTTACTGAAAAAGGGAATTCAAAACATCAATGCACTGAATTCAAAATAATATGAATAATAAAGACAACAACAAAATAATTATGATAATAATAATAATAATAATAATAATAATAATAATAATAATAATAATAATAATAACAACAACAACAACAACAATAATAATAATAATAATAATAATAATAATAATAATAATAATAATAATAATAATAATAATAATAATAATAATAATCATAATAATAAGAATCATAATCATCATCACCCTCATCAACCCCCGTCACTATCATCATCAAAAAATCAAAATCTAATCTAGAATGGCAATATGCACTGTAGACACCACCAACTGCCATGCACCATGAGATATGTGTGCTATATAAATAATTGTAGTTTTATTATTACACAAATATGCCACATTCATTTCCATGACCCAAACAATCCCTCATGGGGCCAGCCTTGAATATAAACATTGTAGTTGTAATTGATACAAACCATTCAATACTTAGCAAAGGAAACCTACAGCAATACAAGGACGTAGATTACTGAACTAAAATGTCTTGCAGCACAAAGCAAGTGATGGGGTATTGGGAGGGGAGATTTAAAAAGGGAGCATTTGTTTTAGATGAACTTGTTTTCTTATTTACTCAGAGGTGCCAACCCCCTAATCTTCTTGTCAGTATTTCCGGACCCGTTTGTCAGTATTTTTTAACACTTGTCAGTTGTTTTTTTTCTCGCAAAACCTAGCCTATAACACTATAAAGTAACGACAGGCTTCCCGCTGAAACAGAAGGCTATTTTCAATCCTCTAAAATCACGATAAAAACCAGCTTGTTGAACACCACACTTGTTTTACTCTAAAATCACCATGAAAATCAGCTTGTTGAACAAAGCGACGTTCAGTGAGTGCAGGAGTACTATTATGAGACCATGAAACCGGTACAGAAGCACCGCTGGCAAAGATAAACGATCGGCAACTTTTCCTCCGTATTGTTATAAAAGCTACCGTATTTCCGTATTTAATTCACTTCGCCGGAATTAAATACGGTCAATCCGTACTGGTTGGCACCTCTGTTTACTGATTTATTTATCAGTCTTAAATAGCGCTTTTTCAGCTTCAGGGCTGCTCAAGGTCGTCATCGAGTAACATAAAATCATCATAATACCCTTATCAAGTTACCTATGTCATCCACTTGATATTATAACAATTAGTTTCTGAGGTGTGTTTTTATATAAAGACTGTAATAAGGTCTTAAGACACAATATACAGATACTAGCACTAGCCTTTAAGTTTAACAAAAATAACAACAACAATAACAACAACAACAACAAAGAAGACTGAACAGAATGATATCAACTCGTTCCGGAATGTACCCAACAATTTGTCCGACAGCACTATGTTTTATTCTAACGACTTCTTTGCTTAGTTTGATGTTACAAGCAATTGTTAAAATCTTGAGGTGGTAAAAAGGTCAACAACAAACAACAACACATCTATCAACTGGCCTTTGAACACTCAGCTGCCTTTCTTGTGTGTGTGTGTGTGTGTGTGTGTGTGCTCCACTGGAACTTTTTATCACCTTAAGATTTTAACATTTGACTTCAAGGATCCAGCCGTCCCATATTGATAGAAAACAAAATGAGAGCTATCAATCTGGATATTATGTTGTTAACCAGTAGCCTGGACAACGACTAATAAAGCTCACCCTAACAGTAAATTCCTTGCTGAGTAAAAAAAAAGAAAACCAACAACAGTTTGTTTGATCCACAGCTCATTTTCTCAAACGGTTTCATCATCATCATCATCATCATCATCATCATCATCATCATCATCATCATCATCATCATCATCATCATCATCATCATCATCATCATCATTATCATCATCATCATCATCATAACAACAAAATTTTTAATAATAAAAATAAATAATAATAGAATATTAATCCAGGATGCTATAACTGGCTTTTTCTCAAATCGAATTCAAAAAGAATACCAAAGTAGGAAACCAGTGCACTATCAGCTGTGCTACCAGGTTACCCATTAATAACAACAACAATATAATAATAATAAAATTAATAATAATAATAATAATAATAATAATAATAATAATAATAATAATAATATGGGTTCGGGCAAATAGAATAGACCCAACGTTTCCCGGCGTGTCGTAAGAGGCGACTAACAGGGGTGATGCTAGCACGGCATCACTGGGCGAAAGTCTTCTACACAGAAGTCACCGGCCAGGGCGGAGGAACCTCACGTTACTACAGGTTCAACGACCACGTGCTCAGGGCCAAGGCGAGCCACACTGTATTCGTGGATTTCGGCTGTGGCCAACAGCCTGGAGAGGATTGGGCCCTGCCAGGTCTTTTTTTTGCCCAAGACACAACACATGATGAGGCTATCCACTAATTCCATGCCGGATCGGTCGTCGCCCGGCTACACAAGGACCGCGCCTTCCGTTGGCCACCAGGACGTAGGTGAAAAGTATGCTACTGATGGACAAATTAGCAAGATCCGCACGAGAAACAACATCGTCATAGGAACCTGGAATGTCAGGACCCTAACTGCGGAAGGAAAATTAGAAGAACTTGCCCACGAGCTGGACCACTATCGATGGAACGTTCTAGGTATCAGCGAACTGCGCTGGAAAGGCCTAGGTGAAACAACGACTGACAAAGGCCACAAGCTCTATTTCAGCGGTAGAGATGACAGGCACGAACACGGCGTTGGATTCTTGGTCCACAAGAACATTCTAGCCACTGTCATGGGTTGCCGCCCAGTCTCCAGTAGACTCATTACCATCCGTCTGAGAGCAACCCCTTTCAACATTACCATCATCCAGGCCTATGCCCCAACATCAGACTATGAAGACAGCGAAGTGGAGGATTTTTATGAAAATATACAGGCGGTCCTTGACCAAGTGCCGAAGAAGGACATAGTCATAGTGCAAGGCGACTGGAATGCCAAGGTTGGCCAAGATGCGCACCACAACTGGGGAGACACATGTGGACCCCCACTGCAACAACGAGACAAATGACAGGGGTCTGAGGCTATTGGAGTTTGCCAGATACAACAATCTGGTACTGGCAAACACGCTTGGTCTCCACAAAAAATCCAGACGATGGACATGGCACAGTCCCGGCGGGGAACATCACAACCAGATCGACTACATCATGGTCAAGAAACGCTTCAGATCAAGCATCAACATTGGCAGGACACGCACTTTTCCAGGAGCAGACATTGGAAGTGACCACGATCTCGTGATGATGTCTTTCCGGCTCCATTTGAAGAGAGTAAATACAGCAAAGTGCACTAGGCTGAAGTTCGACCTGGACAAACTGCAAGACCCGGAGGTGGCAAAAATATTTCAGGCCACAATTGGAGGGAAATTTGCACCACTGCTTATTTTGGGGGCAGGGGAAGTAGATGTCAACACCATGACCAATACCTTCAACTCAGCTTTAACAGATGCCGCCACTGAGATCCTTGGCAAGCACCGACCAAAGAAGAAGCCGTGGATCACACCTGAACTTTTGGATCTGTGTGACAAACGAAGAGAGTTAAAAAAGAAAAAGAACACCTCACAGGGAGCTGATGTCTACCGAAAAATCAACAGTGACATCCGAAAAGGCATGCGCACAGCAAAGGAGAACTGGATAGAAGATCAATGCCAGGAAATAGAGAACAATCTGAACAAGAACAACAGCAAGAAGGCCTACCAGACTGTGAAGCGGCTGACAAGTGTTAAACAGCCCAAAGTCTCCACTATCCAAAGCAAGTCTGGCATATGCCTTACAGAAGAACAAGAAGTCTTGGACAGATGGACAGAGTACTGCTCTGACCTTTACAACCATACACCAAATGGAGACCCATCAGTTCTAGCATGTCCCGAGAGCAGAGAAGAAGAAGAAACCCTCCCAATTCTACGGGAAGAAGTTGAGGCAGCAGTGCAATCGCTGAAGAAAGGGAAGTCAGCGGGAGTGGACAACATACCAGCGGAACTGCTACAAGCAGGAGGAGAAGCGATGACTGATGCTCTCACCATTATCTGTAACAAGATCTGGCAGAGTGGGGAATGGCCTACACCATGGACCCAGTCGCTTGTCATCACTCTTCCCAAAAAAGGTAACCTTCAGGAGTGTGAAAATTACCGCACCATCAGCCTCATCAGCCATCCCAGCAAGGTCCTCCTGAAAATAATACTCAACAGGTTGAAACCACAAGCTGAACAAATCATAGCTGAAGAACAAGCAGGATTCATGGCAGGGCGAAGTACCACTGAACAGATTTTCAACCTCAGAATAATCTGTGAGAAATACCTACAGCACCAACAACATCTATATCATGTGTTCATAGACTTCAAGAAGGCATTTGACCGAGTCTGGCATGCAGCTCTATGGGCAACCATGAAAGTGTACAACATCAGCCCTAAAATTATGGAAGTCATCAAAAGCCTGTGCAGTCCTCCATAACAGCGTCATCGGGAACTGGTTCAGAACAACAATCGGTGTGCGTCAAGGATGCCTACTCTCTCCAACACTCTTCAACATCTTCCTAGAGCGCATCATGTCAGATGCTCTTGCAGATCACGAAGGCACAGTCAGCATAGGGGGCAGAGCAATCTCCAATCTTCGTTTTGCGGATGATATTGATGGATTGGCTGGAGAGGAACAAGAACTTGAACAGCTTGTACAGAGGCTTGACACCACCTCCAGAGCTTATGGAATGGAAATAAGTGCAGAGAAGACCAAAATGATGACCAACAACACCAATGGCATCAACACGGACATCAAAGTCCAAGGCCAATCCCTCAACACAGTGCACAGCTTCAAATATTTAGGAGCCATTGTGTCAGACAATGGGTCTCGACAGGAAGTCCTCTCCAGGATCGCACAAACAACTGCTGCCCTGACAAGGTTGAAGCCCATTTGGAAAGACAGAACCATCAGTCTACATTCCAAAGTAAGACTGCTGCGCTCTCTGGTCATCTCCATCTTCCTATATGCTTGCGAAGCATGGACCCTCACAGCAGATCTCCAACGAAGAATAAAAAGCATGGAGATGAGGTGCTACAGAAGACTTCTGTGCATTTCCTATACCCAACACATCACCAACGACGAAGTCCGACAGACCATCACACAAGCCATTGGACAACACGATGACCTGCTCACAGTGGTGAAGAAACGAAAACTCCGATGGTATGGCCACGTCACCAGATCATCAGGCCTTGCAAAGACCATTCTGCAAGGCACAGTGCAAGGAGGTAGAAGAAGGGGGAGACCGAAAAAGAGGTGGGAGGACAACATTCGAGAATGGACTGGTTTGACACTGAGCGAAGCCATGAGGGCTGCTGAGGACAGAGAAAGATGGAGTATGCTGGTTAAACGATCATCTGTGGTGCCCCTACGACCTTCGGGTTATGGGACAGGATAGGATAGGAATAATAATAATAATAATAATTTTATTATTATTATTATTATTATTATTATTATTATTATTATTATTACTATTATTATTATTGTTGTTGTTGTTACAGGATATCACACCCTTTTTCTTCAAACTCAAATAAAAAAACAGGCCTTACCACGTACCTCCTCTTCCCTACCGCTCTATCTCCTCATCGCTCCCTCCACCATTCCGGAACAAGTTACCTATTTGTGTGCATGTGTGTGTGTGTGTTGTATTGGTTGGGGTCATTTTCACAAACAAACATGCTATTTTCCTGCACTGACTAGCAAGACAACCAACATGCACAATTTCTGTGGACTGGGTAAGAGTTTGTGAGGCAAAAATGCTTTCTAAAATGCATGCAACTAGCCAAAGGCATTTGATTCACTTTAAACAAAAGAAAAGATGCCAGATAAAAGAAGATACAAATTTTTATTTGTGGGATGAAAAACAATAAAACAACAATCAGGACTGAAATGCCTAAAACAGTGACCATGCAAAAGTCTAAATATATATACAGTGGAACCTCTTACAACGACCCCCCTCTATAACGACTCCTCCGCCACAACGACCCATTTTATTTTAACCGATGTATTTCCTTATATTGCTGTCATCAGTATAGCGACTCCCTCGCTATAACGTCTAACGACCGATCGTTGCAGACCGTATAGCGACTTTCTCGGCATGACTGCACAATAAAAACTGTCTACGATCTTGTTCAGCACAGTCAAACAGGTACCTATATGCGACACGCCAGCCGATAAAGTAATCTTTTATAAGTTTGACATCATCCTGTTACATCACATGCCGGCGTCTACTTGTATGGGGTGTTTTCAAGTGATTCACATTGCAAGTGCAGCACAGATAGGCTGTGTAGCGACCTTCTTTGCCTGACCACACCGGCTACGATCTTACGCCAGCTGTTAACCTTCCGTAATTGTGACATCGTCCTGTTACAAAAGTGGCCAGCCTCTACTCGTATGGGGTGTGGATTTCATGTGATTCACATCACATGTGCGGCACAGACAGATGTCTAGGCCGTGTAGCGAGAGAGAAAAAAAAAGGAGCAAGAGAGAGAGAGAGAGAGAGAGAGAGAGAGAGAGCAAAAAAGAGAGAAAGAGAGAGCGAGAGCAAGAGAGAGAGAGCAAGAGAGAGCAAGAGAGAGAGAGAGAGAGAGAGAGAGAGAGAGAGAGAGAGAGAGAGAAAGGTCTGACTGCATCTTTTGTACTGTGTTGTAAACAATACACAATTGAGTTTATTTCTTTAATAGCCTACATGTAACAGAAAAAGATGTAGTGAAAGGTAAACTCTCTACCCCTCTGTAAAGACCCCCCTCTATAAAGACCGATTTTTGTCAACATTTTCAAGGTCGTTGTAGAGAGGTTCCACTGTATATATATTTGTTTGTTTAGACTTTTGCATATACAAATACACACACAAATAAACTGCATGCAGAAATTAAAACCCAAATTGCTACCACTATAATTTTCTTCCAAAATAAGAAATTACCTGCAGTTCCTGTAAAAATGATAACAAACTCAATGTGAATAAAACACACCAACTGGTATTTTAACCAAATACATATATAATAACTAGACCCTACACTCAAATGCTTCAAGTGTAAATACAAACGTAAAACTTAACACGAAAATACAAACTAAAAATGAAAATAATGCTAAAGGAAACTGCTACACACAAAACTATTCACAGAGACCCTTTCCACACAGTATGTAAAGAGAAGCACAACTTTTAACTGACAATTCCACGTACATTGTTTTCTCTTGCATGTTCATGCACACCTACCACACACAACATGTATACAAACTGCCTTGTTCTTCCATCCCTAAACCCCTGCCCCCAACAGCCTCTCACACTCCCTTTCACCACAACAAAAATATTACAACATCAAACAGCTGTTAGAAAACAACAACAAACTTCCCAAAGCCGATCACCTTATCAGGCAAAAACTAAAGGAAAAAGCAATGAGTTCCACATCGTACAACATCATTAAACACATTATCTATTACACTTCAGGGCTAACAGCGAGTGTTAGATTCCCTATCCCTACATGTTCACAAGAAAAATCCAGGTAAACATCAAAGGTTTTAGAAAAAGAAAAAAACAATCCTACCTGTGCTTTTTCAGAGATGCTGACAGGTGTGACCAGACTCTGCCAAGTGTTCCAAGATCCATACTGTCTTTGAATGTAAATGTGGTCATACACAGTCCCCTTCTTGGGTATCATCAGCGCTCGACTGAACTTCAGTCCCTCTGGCCTGAGGAAAATATTAGGAAGAAATGGTTGTTGTACCAAAAGTGGACATCTTTTCTAAATAAAAATGTCAAGATACAAGTAAATAAAAAACCTACCATTCACAGCACTAATAGTTATGCAGCAATGAAAAATACACACTTAACGCCATCAAGATTCAAGATATATTTATTGCCCCCGTAAATTATAAGGAAATGTGGTTCATGAAGTGACAATTCCGCATACAAAGACACCAATACAAGCAAAACCAATATAACTTTAAAAAAATTCAGCATATATCACATCATCACTGAGCAATGAAATAAGGTTTCCTGAACAGTAAAATCATGCAAACTTTTACTTCCACTGTCATACCAGGATCGCACAAACAACTGCTGCCCTGACAAGGTTAAAGCCCATTTGGAAAAAACAGAACCATAAGTCTACATTCCAAGGTAAGGTTGCTGCGCTCCTTTGTCACCTCCATCTTCCTATACGCTTGCGAAACATGGACCCTCACAGCAGATCTACAACGAAGAATACAAAGCATGGAGATGAGGTGCTACAGAAGACTTCTGGGCATTTCCTATACCCAGCACATTACGAACAACAAAGTCCGACAGACCATCACACAAGCCATTGGACAACACGATGACATGCTCACAGTGGAGAAGAAACTGAAACTCTGATAACATTGCCATTTCACCAGAGCATCAGGCCTTTCAAAAACCATCCTGCAAGGCATGGTGCAAGGAGGCAGAAGAAGAGGGAGACAGAAAAAGAGGTGGGAGGACAACATCCGAGAATGGACTGGTTTGACACTGAACGAAGCCATGAGGGTTGCTGAGAACAGAAAAAGATGGAGTACGCTTGTTGGACGATCATCTGTGGTGCCCCAACAACCTTTGAGTTACGGGATAGGATAGGATAGAAGGATCGGATAGGTCATACCACACTACATGCACTACAACGTTGGTAAGCAAAGCTTTCAGGCAATCAGCATCTATCACCCTACACACTGGCAACCACTCCACAGCTGCATCAAACTGGGATGGCGCAGTTAGCGGAAGGGTTGGGCAACATGGTAGAAATGTTTCATGCTAAGCAACATGGAGAATGGTTGGTACTCGCATGGCCGACCATTGAATGTGGAGTAAAACCCATGCATGCATTGCATCAAGGATGGCCGACAGTTTTGGAGTGCTGAAAAACATAATATAAAATTTAAAAAAATAAAAATAAAAAACCCACAAAAAAACATGACATTAACTCTTTGCCTGCCAATCGACGATATATCGTCGATCTGAGCCGCCATGTTTGTGCCAATCGACGATATATCGTCGATTTCAGTATTCCGTTTTGTTCCGGTTTTTTGCGCAGTCCAATCCAAGTTTTATTTTAACCAAAGAGAGGTAACTCTTTCTACTTTCGTTCTCGATCGACACGCGCGTGGTTTCTTCCAATTTATTCGTTTTTAGAGTGTTTTTTGTGCATTTTACTAAGCATTGTGATGGGTACAATCGACAGTGTGTCAAACTCTGCTAATAATCAATATAATTTCAAACTGTAAAGTGCATTTTGATCCTAAATAAATTTTCTTTCTGGTGTGTGAAGCTGATTCAGTGATTGGAATTATTCCTCCAGATTTTTTTTATCACTGTGGTATGTAGAAATATTTTTATTTTATTTTATCATTTCAAAAAGATCAACATGCTTTCAAAACACATATTTCAATAACATAATCAAATTAAAATTTTTGTGGGTTTTTTCCTTATTCTTCACTCTTTTACCTTTAATTTGATATGAAATATGTCTATTTAACAACTATTATTGAAAGAACAGTAGCTTAAATACCTAAGGTGCTGAATTTCTTTCCGGTGCCAGAGAAATGTCTGGCACAAACGTGGAAACATGCCTGGCAGGGAAAGAGTTAATGCACAGGCAAGTGCACCTTATTCTTTGTGGGTGAGAGTATAAACCAAGGTCTAGTCTGTACATGCATGTTAAGACTGTAAAGATCCTGACGCTCATGTCCTATACAGGTAAGAACCGGCTACACAAATACACCCAGCAAGCACTAGGTCCCTTGTCCCCCATCCCTTGTCACCCAGGATTATTGTGCTCAGTGGTTTAGGCATGAGCAGAGGCGCATAAAGCAGCAAGTGGGTATCTCAGGCAGCTTGAGTTAGATCTTGTATCGTCTGGGGCCTTTGAGCAGCTCTTCAGCTGGAAAAGCGCTATAAGTGGACCATTAAATAACTTGATTAATTCATTGTAGAACAGGCAACAAACGTGAACACACTTGGGGTACTTAGCCTTGGCACCTTCCATCTCGCACAGGCTTCTGAAGAACTCGTCAAACTTGAGTCGCGAGCTGGTATCCAGCGTGGCTCCCACCGACCAGACCATGGTGAAGAAGAAGTGAGCGATCAGCATGTTGGTCTGCTCTTCTCTCACCGCTTTCTCCGATTTGGAGAGCTCGCGAGCGGCCAGGGGATCCTGTGAGCCATCGGGGGTTTCCTCGTCTTCTTCCTCTTCGATGAAGTCGTCGTCATCGTCATCTTTCCCAAGCTTTCTGTAAAATCACAAACTATAAAATGTCTGAACCTCCATTCATTTTGTGAGGTTTTGTTTAGTTTATAATACAATACGACACAACACAATCCAATACAACTTGACTTTATTCATCTCCCATGGAGCATGCAATCACAATGGCATAACTTTCATCGAGTTAGTGCAACATCTCATACGTCCATTGAAAAGAATTTACCTGTAACCATGAGCTAAGTTTTATTTCTACATTTCCTGACGTCCACTTTACCCCACATCACACTAGTATTACTTTACAGGTATCTTTTTATTTCCACTACAATAACAAAACCATATATTTAGAGAAGGACTGTACTTAATATTTAGAAATACAAGAAAAGCATTCAAGACTCGGATGAGAGAGACGATGACAACAGGGCTGAGCTTTAACGTTCGCCAACTCGCCAATGGCCCTTAAAAAATAGTGTGTGGCGAGCTCGATTTGGGGTACCATTCGCCCGGCTGGCGACTTGAAAATACCGCCAGTGGTAGAGATTCTGTACCTGTACACGGACTTTTGACTTGCAATGTAAAACAAAACACGCGCCAACCGCTTCTGCAGTCAGCACCGGAGACCCGTTCCGATGCATGCTAGGAAGTTAGGTAACGCTAGCAAAGCGAGGGATTTGCGAAGTAAAAATAGCCTTTTCTCGCGAGACTTTCTTCTTTCCCTCGCAGCGAAACGCTACTGCCTTGCGAGATCCTAGCCTTCTTGCTTCCTTGCGTGTATCGGAACGAGTCTCTGACTTCCTTGATGAGTCACGCGAGACTTGCCGTACTTTCGATATTCCCCATTCTGCCCGAAGAAGAAAAAAAACAGCTGAAGAAGGCACACCCAAGCTCCTTCAAGTTTTGGAACATTGAGGAGGAGGATGTCGATGATGAAAAAATTATACAGTGCTTGTTTTAAAAAATGAAACAGTGTTGTTGTTGAAATTTATCTTGTTTATTAGCTGCAATAGTTATACAGTTTTAAAAAAAATGACCGTGCTTTCAATCAAGGGGTCTGGCAACCTGAGAAATATTTTGGCAACTTCAACTTCCCAGGTTAGGAGCCCGGCTGGCTCCTTAGCCTGGCTTGCTAAATCTCAGCCCTGTGACAAACGATAATTAATGAGACCAGAGTGGCCTGGTAGAGAGCATTGGCTAGGGCACTGCTTTCCAATGCTGAAAATTGACAGTTTGAACCTAGCAGGAGCGAAATTTTGTGACTTAGGTATTAGACTTTGAAGTTAAGACACTTTATTACCCAATGACTTCAAAATACATAGGATTTTGTTTTGGCGAGGCGTTAAAACATTCCGTCACTCTACAACAACCAACATGCTTCCACTGGACATTAAGACACTGAATTTTCAAAGTGAAAAAAAAAAGTTGTTTTAAGAAGTAAACCACACACTCCCATCCCTCCTCCCTCCACAGGTCACCAAGGATTTTCTCCATGCAGTACTTACAGTTTTCTTCCTCACTTCAAATAATGGTATTGGATGCATGCAGTCAATCTAACAAATTTGCACATTCACAAATTCGATTTTTTTTTTTTTTTTGGGATTAAATTAACGTCCCCGGACACATTAAGCGTATAGGGGACTATTCAACAAATTCGATGTCCTTTCCTGTCTTCAAATAGCGACTTGTGTAAGTAACAAATCAGTTTGTTGTGTGTAGGAGTGTGCATATAGCATGTGAGGGTGTATGTTGGTTATAGATCATCAATGCGTTCTGAGTATGGTTTAGGAATAAGGCATTTATACCATTCCTTATTGTTACTATTACTATTCTAATTATTCTTATTATTGTAGCATACACATACACACACTAAATTCAATACAAAAATACTGTGGGATGTTTTCGATAATAGGTCTTTTATCAAACAAAGAACCACAATACAGCATGACGTAAACTGATACTTACTTGACATCCTCCATGAGGCATTCATACAGCTTGAGGGCTGAAGCAGTGAGATGCATGGGATGGCATGACAGAATGTGATGGCAGTACTTGCCCACAAAATGCAGGCATGGAGGCAGGACCCATTCAAACATCATCTGAAAACAAATAAAGTGCAATAATAATAATAATAATAATAATAATAATAATAATAATAATAATAATAATAATAATTAATTGACAATAATAAATAATATAAATAATAAATAAATAATAATGACAACCTTTACTACTATTTAATTTTATGTAACCAATATTAAATAGTGCTTTTCTAGATCAAAAGCGGCTCAAGGTGCTGGTCCATACAGGATGTAACTCGAGCTGCCTGAGGGGTCCACCTGCAACCTTTGGGCACATGACCTGACGCCCACACAACTGAGCACAATCCTGGGCGACCATGGATGGGGAGAAGGAACCTAGTGCATGCTGGGTGTATTTGTGTAGCCGACGCTCACCGTGTAGGACATGAGCGTCAGGATCTTTAAAGTCCATGAGATGGAATGCATGCATGCACTGCAAAGACCTTGGGTTATACTCTCATTCGAAGGTGCTATATTTTAAGAATTACATTGTGGCAATAATAATAATAATAATAATAATTTGTGTCACGAGTCTCCCCATCATGCGCAATAAGCATGTCTACTAACGTGGAGGATCGTGCTATACAAGACAACAAAATTGAACATCAACATCATCATGAAAAAAAGTTAATAAATTAAAAAATACAAACACAAATGCCAGCTTGCTCACCCGGATGATGTCTCGCTGATCGTGTGTAAGGAAATCTGGAAGGCGAGTCTGTAGCCAGGATTTAACCAACGGCTCCCAGCCCAGCTGTAGAGGGTCCATGTAAATCATGCCACATCTGAAGGATAAGGAGAAGAAATTAGGACAAGGAGAAGAAATTAGCAGAAGGAGAAGGAATTAGCAGAAAGAGAAGGAATTAACAGAAGGAGAAGAATTAGCAGAAGGCGATAGATAGATAGATAGATAAGATAGATAGATAGATAGATAGATAGATAGATAGATAGATAGATAGATAGATAGATAGATAGATAGATAGATAGATAGATAGATAGATAGATAGATAGATAGATAGATTGATAGAGAGATAGATAGATAGAGAGATAGATATATACTCGGTGCTTATAGGGTCCAGCGGATTGCCAAGAGCTGAATCAGGACCACAGCAGAAGGAAAAGAAATTACAAGGAATTAGGACAAGAAGAAGGAGAAAGGAGAAAAAAGGTTTAGGAGAAGAAGGAGAAAGATTTAGGAGAAAGAGAAAGGAGAATGGAGAAAGAAAAGGAAAGAATTACTTGAATTACTATAAAGAGTAGAAAAGAAAACAGATTAAGATGCTCCTAAGACAACAAGAGCCTCAGGCAGCATTAGTTAAAACCTGTATCAGGAAGCGCCTTGAGCAGCTCTGAGCTGGAGAAGAACTATATAAGAACGATTAAATAAATAAATAAATAACTACCAACCCAAAAGGATAAAGTATAGAGTTTTCTTTCAGCTCTATGAAATTAATCAACCCTCGACAAAACTGACTAAGGGATTGCTTCAACATCTTTGGGGAAATAATGATAGGCCTTATAAAGTAACTATAATCTACATATCTTGCTCCCATTTT
The DNA here is from genome assembly GCA_036898135.1 of Oncomelania hupensis. Taxonomy (NCBI): domain Eukaryota; kingdom Metazoa; phylum Mollusca; class Gastropoda; order Littorinimorpha; family Pomatiopsidae; genus Oncomelania; species Oncomelania hupensis. Next base: position 22,511,318 of record CM072514.1, read on the forward strand.
GACTTTTTACGCCCTCCCGACAATCACCTACACTTCAACTAAATCAGAATCAGAATCTTTATTGTCCCCATGAAAACACAAGGAAATGTGTGTGCGGCGTACACTTCATCAATACAACGGCCTAAATGCAATAAGACACAAAAGACTTCAGGGATTAAAACAAACACACCACAAGTAACAGAGAAGCAGTTGTACACAACATAAATGTAGCTTATCAAATTATAAAAGTCTTGCATCCTACATTCTAACCTATAGCAATGAACACCCCTTCCCCCCTCCCTTCCCCCCCACACACACACCAGAGGTTAAAAGTGACCTCCTACAAAGGCATACACTCATGCACACACATATATGCACACCACCACTATTGTTAATAACAATAATCACAGTCTGATTATAACATATAAAATGATATTGCATCCAATGTAACGATCATTATCACAGGTCTTGATAGTTAAGACTCAACAGCATGAGTGCAATACCAACCATAATGATGGTAGTTCAAGATGGTGATGGTGATGGTAAATGTAAGTGCGATGTTCACATTGACAGCAGGATGAGAATGACAACAATAAGAGAAGGTAATCATAGCACATTGCACAGGCTGTTTTGAATTATTTGCAAACAAACAAGTTCATCAGTAGTTCTCAGTAAAAATGGTTAGTGATGATGACGATGATGACGGTGACGATGCAGACGATGATAGTGACAATAACGATGACGACGATGACGATTTATGCACTAATAATGTTGAGATATATAATAAGGGTAATTCCTACTAGTGATGATCATGAGGATGATGATGATGATGATGATGATGATGATGATGATGATGATGATGATGGTGGTGGTGATGAGGATGATGATGATGAGGATGAAGATGAGGCTGCCAAGGATGAAAGACCATTTTATATTTCTCTTAACAATGTCCTAACAAACAAAATAGTGAAATAAACAACAGAATTTCAATTTGAATCAGAAAATAGCAGCATTCGGAACATAAATTTGTTACAAATAACTGTTGCAAATTCATAGTAGTATTTTTTTTTTGACAGTGACAGTGTTTGTTTTTTGATAGATAGAGATAATGGTGACAATGGGGACGGTGGTGATGATGATGATGATAACGAGGACGCTGGACCTGTCAAAAGTGAATCAGGCCTACTCCTTTTGTATCCAAGCTAATCCTTCTACCTGGTGATTGATAATGATAATACTCACTTAACCCATTCACTGCCACCCATCCTGGGCTACAACCATCAACTATCCTGAGCCTCATCGTCCTCTATTGCTGAAAGTGCGGATTGCTGTTGGAAGGAAAGAGTCTCTAAAGTGACATGTTCTACACCGCATGGACAGCATACGCCCTGAGTCGCATCTTGAAATGCAGGCAGAGACAGCATCATGCAGTGGATGACTTGAATCCTGCTTGATCTTCTCTAGCTTCTTCACTGCAGTCTGGTCAAACAACGTTGCTAGCGGCCTTGTGTCCTTCCCCATCAGCGTCGATGCAACAGCAGTGATTCTATCCATGCTGTCCGTGTCGGCTTTCTTGGCAGAGCTATAGTAGCACAGCTGGTTGTAAAGCACAACACTCTCAATGACAGACTGGTAGAACAGATACAGGATTGTGCTGTTGACTCTGAACTGCTTCAGCTTCCTGAGGAATAACAGCTGCTGGTTCGCCTTCTTGTAGCACTATAGCAGGCGTCAATGTTATCTGTCCATTCCAGTTTGTCATCAGTGTTTGTCCCGAGGTACTTGTACTTCGAGACTCTGCGGACCTCTTCACCTTTGCTATGACCCTAAAGGTCATAGTTTTATTAGCAGAGTCTAACTATAAAATTCTACCAAATTTTCACTTGTTGTGTGAAATAAAGATTTACTGACTTGACTTCACCAATAATGGAACTGATGCAGTGAATCTAAATTTCACAAATAACAACTGATTTCTTTTCTATCTTCCGTAATAGCAATCTCTTTAGGTTGCTGAGCTTTTAAGTTCAATTAAAGAAAATGCTCATGACGGTATCTTGTATTTATTTATTCTTACCTGCTGACTGTGGCTGGAGAGGCCTGCTCCAAGTCTTGAGGTTCAAAGATCATGTTCTGCTTATTGCTCATCTGGATGATTTCTCCACTCATCAGGCACAGCTGTGTGGGGAAAAAAGTATGCATATTTTATTCTTCTTCTTCTTCTTTTTTTTCCTCCTTTTCTAATTTGACCATCAAAGTAGCCACATACCGCCCTCAAGGATGTACTCAAGCATTCAAATAAAGAATACAGATTGCATGAATGGAACAAAGAAGAAGAACAACAACATCAACATCAACAACAACAAAAAAAAAGGCAAATATAGCTGATGTTTGTTGTCTTTAAGGTTACATGTAAGTATTCAATAACAAACTTGAATTGTGTGAATAGCACTGCATAAGACGATCGGAGAAGAGGAAGAGGAAAAGAAGAAGAAGAAGAAATTAGTTAGTTAGTTATTCATTGCTTACAGGGTCCAGCGGACTGCAAAGAGCCGAATCAAGACCACAAAATCAAGACTACAACTTCGCTGAAAGAGGACTCACCCCTGATCCGCGTTAAAGATCTGTCGAAACAACCCTAGTGGTAACATTGAAGGCACTCCACCAACTGGTAATAAAGACATCCCACGCAGAGGACGATGAGGCTATGCTCTAATTTATCTAACTCCCGTTTACAAAACAAAAAAAAAGAATACAAACATCATTATAAAATATCAACAAAACACATACATATAAAATGCCTACATTGCCAAATAATAACACCATAGGAAGCCCCAGTGACCATTTGACAGAAAGCGTCCAATATTCCCAAGCTGATCCAACACACCTCACACACAAATGAGGAGTTAGACCGCAACAACAACTACTTGCCTTCTTGTTGTCATCAAGCACTGTGTTCATGTTCTCAATCCACACAGCGTCAACAGGTCCATCAAAGATGATCCATCTTCGGTCGTCTGACATGGAGGATGCGTGCTCTCGGAACGTGTTGGCCAAGACACCTGCACAAATTAAAAAAACTAAATAATTTTCAACAACTGATAAGGGACAGACATACATTTTGGGAGTCTTTTTTTTCCTTGTCTTTATAATTTTCTTCTGCTTATTATTTTCACTTGTTCACTTTTTTTTCTTTTTACACAGAGAGAGCTATGGTAGATGTGGCACTGCACACTGTTATTAGCGCATTGAACAACATGTCAAAGAGACTCACATGAAGAACACAATGCCAACACTGCCCAGAGGCCGTTTTAAAAATCGTAATTATCAGTGCTAGGTTTATTTTGTGTTTTGTTCGCCTGACAGAGAGCTTAGCTTGAAAATGTGCACTGCGCTGTTCAATTCAATTCAATACAACTTTATTTATCCACATAGGGCAATTACAAGATTTAGAAGCAGCTCATATTATTAACAATAAATAAATTAATAAAGAAGTTTAAAAAACAATGAAATTTAAAAGTTTATCACACGATTTCATAAGCACATGTCCTATTATACAAACATAAACCAAACACAACACACACCCACACCACGCACATCATGAACACTCACCGCCGACAGTTAAATCAAATAAAAACATGAAGGTAAGAAAATAAGGTAAGAATATCATCAATGAATCATCAAATCAATCAGTCAATAAACAATCAATCAATCCCTGAATCGGGCCATCGTCGAGCGTTTATTTTTTTTAATGAATAAATAAAAAATTTGCGTTAGGGCGGCGGGGAAGATGTTAAAGCGGAGATGATCGCATCAAGTTTAGCAGTCGATGTGGAATAAAACTGTTGGAGCGGCGATTACCCTTACAGGCCGGTAAGGGTAAAAAGGCGCCCAGATGGTAGCAATAAGTATTCGCCCGCCAGAACATGCTCTGGTCTACAAATAATTCCGTTCGCCTTTTTGACGATTTGCCGATCGCAGAAAGAACCCAGGTCTCTCTGCCTGACACCGATGATCTTTGAACAGACATTGACAATGCTGGACAAGCTATTCCTATCCCTCACAGTCAGACTGTGGAACCAACAAACAAACGAAAAAGTCAGTAAGCTCTGTTATGTGTTGCTTTTGTGCAAATTAGCATTGCTTGGGTTTATGAACTATTTTGTTCTCAACATCGTAAAGTTTGAACGCTAGCAGTTCTCTGTTTTATTCCATAGGTTAATTTTAGTTCTGACATCAGTTTAAAGATTTATAGTACTAAAACCCAGCTGGAATGGCAAGAATATTTTTACACCACGCTAGAAACTTTTAGCAGACATCTTGAAACCTAAACCTTGATGTAAAATGATGCATACCCACTTGCTTATAATCACTAGTATAGTTCACAGTCCTTCGGCAGAAACCCTTCAGCTAACCGTGTTCTCAGTAAACAGATCTCATATTTATACAAAGAAATGCAAATGTTTTATTAATATTTTATTGTTCCTTTATATAGCTGCCTTTCCAGGTCAAGGGCTGCTCCAGGCGTTGGCCAATAAAAGAGCAAGCACTGAAGCAGTTGTGAACACTCACCGTCAGTCCATTCATGTGATACAGGATCAAAGAAGCCATACAGCTGCCCCATGGTGATGGCTTTGGGGTTGATGATGCTGTACTGCACCTATACAAGCAATGCAACATAATTATTATTACTTCAGCATTCTAATGCATAACAACAGAAAAGGTCTCGTGAGGGTTTTTTCTCACCACAGTAACATTCCAAACAAACAGGGGCATTGCGCTCAAGTCATTAACGACCGTTGCAGAATAGCTAACACTGCAAGGAAATTCACTGCTCAAAGCAATGGCTGACTTGGCTGTAGGTATCCTACCCTGTGGCGCTTGTTACATTAGGGGTTTCAACGTTAACAGGATTAGCTCCTATCCAAATGACACTCCATTTTGGTCAACTATGCTTTCAAAATATACCAAGGTAAATCACAGAACCTGAGTCAAGATAATACCTACTCAATAAGACTACTCCAGGTTTTTGCCTGGAAACATATTAACTAGGCTGCCATCATGCCCCTTCGCCCTTGTGTTACACAATTTATCAAAAGTCAATTCAGCCCCGATGCTTGAATCTTGATATGTGTAACTCGAATTCGTTTATCCACGCAGCCTGTTCAATCAGCAAAAAGGCAGGATTCGTCGCATAAAGTTTTCCAACTTTATTCAGCAAACACCAACAACTGCATACAAGAACGCTTTCTGAAAATCACTACTCTCAAGCAGACAATGTATTACTTATATAGCCTTTGTGCAATCCAGTAAAGCTCAGAACATTCCAGAATGACGCAATTACACCCAATAAAAATAAAACTCATTGAAGCTACGCACATTATACATTATAAAATGTTTACGAATTAACATCATTCAACAATAGCGACCGACTAAAATTATCAACATTATACAAAGCTTTTTCTAGCAACAGTGCAGAATCAAATCAAAGGTACATGCTACACACCGACTCAACCAAAGCTTTTTAGTTTTGAGGTTAGGTCAGCCAGGCTAGCTATAAATAGCTTCGCCGATGCTACTTTGCCTTTCCCTTCACTGGAAGGGAGGGTGCAGAAAAGCTATAAATAGCCCACAGCCAGCAAAATGTGGAGGCACTAAACAGTGCTGCTCACAAAGGCATTGAGCTGGTGTGGCTAGCTACTATTGCATCCTTTGCAACACAAAACGTTCGGAACTATTGTGTGAGCCTCTATCTTAACATCTTGTTTGCATCCCAAATGATGGCGCTAGCTACGTAAATGTATAACTTTCCAAGGATTTTCTCCCGTCCAAATTTCGCTCATTGACTACATCACGGATGACTACACCACCCTCACTCACCTTTGTGCTAATGACTAAAACCAAAACAAACCAAACCACCACCACCACCACGCTTAAACCATGACCAACACCATCTAAAGTACTACCATCAAGCACTACCATAATACTGTCAATAATAATACAGCATGATATCTCCCACTGCTTCTTCAATGGAACTCAAAGCATGGTGATCTGAAGAGATTGCTATTACAGAAGGCAAAAGAAAAATCCATGTTCATTTGATTAAATTTAGATTGACTGCTTCCAATACTATTATTGAAGGGAGAGAGGAAACTGGAGTACCCAGAGAAAATCCTTAGTATCCTGAAAAGTCTTGTACCTAAGTCACGTAATTTAATATAATGCAGGGTTTGAACATTCGACCTTCGGCATAAAAACCAGCTCTCTATCAACTGTGCTATTAGGCTACAGCTACCACCACAAATAACAACATCATCACCACCAAGAACAACAACCAGATACGCATACCCTGTGTTCATCCATTTGTTTCAACTCGTGCAGTTGCCCCAGCGCAGCAGCCAGGGTCTTGAATGCCGATGTCTTCCCTCCAATAGGGTCCCCCACAATCATCAGGCCGTGCCGCACCAAGATCATGTCATAGATCTGAAACAAACATCATGATGTTGATGTTGATATGATGATAGTTATAATAATTCCTTCATTTGGCCACAAAAACTACACAAAATAAAAAATTAAAATACAAAACATTTTTTTCCCAATATCACAGATGTGAATAGACAATTAAACAAAAAATATATTTACAATTTTGGTGAGCAATTTTGCGAGAAATGGAAACACTGTATTAAGAGTCATTGTGCAGGAAAATCAGCTTCCCTTTTCGAATTTGGACTCAGGTCCATTAGTGCACAAAGTCAGCAATAATACCATCCGGATCCTAGATCCTTCTAGGGATAACCTGGATACTGGATTCCCCCAAAGCAATCCTGGATTTCATTGGACATTAGCCATTAAGACATCATATAATATAATCAGTCCCGACCAGCAGCACCTAATCAAAGTCTTTCATTTATCATTCATATATAGCGACAACCCACAGGAGGAACCAGAATGATGGACACATTGGTTGTAGGCCTTCAACATCAAGAAATAGAAGTAGCACTTTTCTAGTTCCAAAGCTGCTCAAGGCACTGGCCAATTCAAATGCCCGAGGCGCCCGCTTGCTGCCTTAACCCTTTACCTGCCGTAATAAAAAAAGCGCACCTGTACTCCTGTATGCCGGAGCAAAAATTTTACTTTTGAGGGTGTGTTCACTAAAACGTGAATAATTCAGGCATTTGAAGAGGTATCTCTTAGATATTTGGCAAGTATTTTTTGTAACATCCCTGGCTTCAATTTCAAGTAAAAATAGTTTCATTTGACAAGACATAAATTTTTTAAGTAATTATTTATTCTTGTTTTTTTCCGTGGTCAAGCATTTTTGGAACATAAAAACACACATCAACACAAAAAATGCAGGACAGAACACCACAAAAAACTGGTGTAACAAAAGAACGAACATCAAGCACTCAATAAACTACTTGGAAATCAACTTCACTGCTATATCATCCACAGAAATAAGGGGTACCTGTCCATGGTATAAGGTAAGTCCGAATCATACGTCATACTCCACAGCTGTAGAGACTCGGCCAGTAACAAAGTCACAACCCACAGAGCAGCCAAAGTCCACACACTACTTCCAGTATATGAATTTTGTGTGATAAGGTCTTCATCATCACTTTCTTGATCATTTCGGACCTCTTGAAGCACTTCAAGTGCTGAATATCCTCTGAAAACAGACCTCGTAGTACCCCCTCATCGTCCACCGTCCGCCATTTTGCTTCATGACTGAACACTGAGAAAAACTGAAATTTTAAAACTTGTGCCAATTTCGTTTTTTTCAATTTATAATGGTCAAAGGGAAAGAACCGTTGGTTGGAGATTTCTAGCTGCTCTGCCAACAGTTACTGCTGTTACCTCCCTTCTTGGGTGAATACAGAATGCCGACGAATAACCCCCGGACCACATTCGTAGTTGGGCACACAGGAAGCAGAAAATCACGCGGTTAAGGGGTTAAGGGCATCACAAACTCTTATATCTTATCTCAGGGTTTCTTCTCCTAGGCAGGTTGCCATTTAAAGACTAGAGGTTGGCGTAGTCACAGACAGTGCTGTACCTGAATGATCTTGGCCAGGAACCAAGGCACACACTGCAGGTTGGTCTTGGCCATCTGGTCTTTCAGAGCGGCTTCCAGATGGTGGTAGTCTGGTGACGGCAACTCCACGCCAGGGAACAAGTCGGATATGATGCCCTCAAACAGGGGTATATCGTGCGACAGAAACTGAAACAGGTTTGAAATTAAAATTTAATAATTAATAATAATGGATAAGTAATAATAGGTGTTATATATACATAAAATTTTCTCCTCTTATCAGACTCCCAAAGTGCAGAGATCAGAAAGCAACATATATGCTCACCTGTAACACACACTCTTATATGCACAACAAGTACCCATTGGTTACTCAAACAATTGTCAGCAAATTTGGACTTATATGCCATCAAGATTTGTTTTGTGGTTAAAAGACATGCACTCTTGCAAAAATGTTGCCATAATGTTGCAACGTTGGTCACCAATAACACAACGTTGAGCCAGCCAGTGTAATATGATAAGAATAATGATGATGATGAAGATTTTGATGATAAAGATGATGACGATGATGAAGGTGATGATAATGATGATGAGGAGGAGGAGGATCATGATGATCATCCTCATGATATGATGATGATAAGGATGACAACGATGATGACGACAATGAAGAATACAGCCATCACCTTGGGCAGATTGACGTCTTTGATGGAGCGAAGAACCAGGACGTCTTCTCGCTGGTCAGGGTAGACAAGCTTCAGGCTTCCAGCGGCTGTGAGGACCGACTTAACAGCCCTCATGCCATAATCGTAGTGATGTTGGGAAGACAACTGTCAAGCATAGCAGATAATGTAGAATCATGGAAGTGTCACTAGTGTACCTAGTTTTACCTTCACAATATGGCCCAGGCCTGGACCAGTTAATGCGCAACTAATCAAGTACATCTAGTTCACACACATCTTCAACTTTTATGGACTTTTAAAAAATTCCATAGGACCTTTTTTGTTTCCCACCTCAAGATTTTAACATACACAAGTAGAATCCGGCACTGATCCGGGTGATGAACTGGGCTAGCCCGAAGGTTCCAGAGCTAAACTGCTTGGCTCCAAGCGAGCAAAGACAGTGTCAGGGGGAGAGCAACCAATCAGAGGTTGTATGTGGGTAACTTTTGACCTCTTTGTAGAAATAAAGTGTCATCTATTTTCATGACCCGCTTGGCACTTGATTATAGATATGGCCGGATCACATGGCGGCTTAGCACACAGAAAAGGAAAACAAGTGCACCTAAGTGTTTCTTTGATATGAATGAATCAATAAACAGATTTGTAAAGGGGCTAAATGTCTTTGTGCCGAAGAGCATGATCGCAGAGGTGGACACTCATAAATGCGGTTACAAGGCAACAAATATTTTTTCCGACCATTGTCACTGTAAGTGTAATCATTAATATTAACACCTCTTATCCACCACCTAATGAGTGGGCCCAAACCACACATTTTACAAATTATTATTATTATTATTATTATTATTATTATTATTATTATTATTATTATTATGAACATTTTTAAACTCCTAATCTTGACAACTCTAAGAATGTACAACAAATATACAACAACACACACAAAAGTCAAAATTAACAGTCCAAACAACAGACAGACAAAACAGACAGACAAAACAGACCCACAAAGATGCTCCACAGACCTGTTCAGAACACAGACGGTAGGTGGCAACAATTTTGGTGGCGAGGGAACGTGCTTCCACGAACCCCATGGAGTACAAAGAGATCTCGCCGATCATGCCATAGTCCGGCACCATCATGGCTACAGTACGGAACAAGACCTACACAAGACATAAGACATAGGAAATGTTGTATACGTGCTACAGATTACATTGGCAAAGTGACTTCTTGTCAAGCAAAACCAAAAGAATAACAATGAAAAGAGAGAGGGACAGAATACTTTTATATATAGAGATATATTTGTCACCCGGGTGACTATAATTTAGCTTTCCTCAACAAAAACAAAAAAACAAAACAAAACAACCAAAATACAAACATAACAGCTGAGAGGGATGAAGGGAAAAGAACCCAAACAACCCCATCTAATTCTAAAATCCCACCTAGCATGCACTGACATGATTGATTGATTGATTGATTGTTGCTTTAGGTCCAGCGGACTCTTCCGAGCCAAATCAGGACCGGACAACCCCCAATCCGCATAAAAGATCTGCCGAAACAACCCTAGTGGGAAAATTGAATGCCCTCCATCGGCCAGTCACTTTACAATAAAGACATCCCACGCAGGGGACGGCTGAGGCTTTACCCCAACTACTCGAACCCCCGGTTACAAAAACAAAATAGAATACAAACATCATTATAAATCATCAACAAAACACATACATATAAAATGCCTATAGTGCCAAATAATAACATCATAGGAAGCCCCAGTGACCACCCGGCAGAAAGCGTCCAACACTCCCAAGCTGATCCAACAGACCTCATACACAAACAAGAAGTCTTGTCCAGGAAGAGTTTTCAAGAAAAAAGGTAGGTCGATCATTGATCTAGCGAAGAAGAAGATAGTATAGCAGAGTGATAGGACAGATCAGGAATGGGAAAGAGCAAATGAGGAAGACAGCGACAGTGGGAATTTAAAGCACTAAATTTCCAGAAAGTGGGGATACTGTTTATACTGAAACCCCCGGCACTCCAACGGGGGTACTGTTGCCGCAGTGAATCAGTCATGCCTACAAAGGCAAGACAGGTTTTCAACTGGGGCTTTCACTTTTCCCTTTATAGGTTAGAACAATCTACAGTGGCAAGATTGCTCATGACCCCAAGGGGTATGCACTGACAAATAGCATAATCTTCAATAGATGCAATACTGGGATGGTGCCATAGGAAAGATCCATTTCCCTTTCTCTGCTGCATGCTAGCCTTTCCAACCATAACTGTGTGACTATCTTCCATAGCAGAGAAATGAAGAAAATCGTTACAGGAAGGGGAAGGTGCACTCTGCGTTGATACAAAACACTTTTTCTGCAATGCTAGATTTATTTCTCCGGTAAAGACTACTTGGAAATCCTCTCTCAACTACAACTGTTACAGAAAGGGGATACATTTTAGTTTATTTATGTTTTATCGCCAAGTGCAAAAAACACACCCGGAATATGATAAAATGTAAAGAACCGGTATTTATTAAAATGGTTCAGAACAACAATTAGCGTGCGTCAAGGATGCCTACTCTCTCCAACACTCTTCAACATCTTCCTAGAGCGCATCATGTCAGATGCCCTTGCAGATCACAAAGGCACAGTCAGCTTAAAGGGTAGAGCAATCTTCCACATTTGTTTTGCAGACTACATTAATGGATTGGCTGGAGAGAAACAAGATCTTGAACAGCTGGTACAGAGGCTTGACATCACCTCCAGACCCAGCAAACCAGCCTGATCTGGGCCCCACTCGCGCCACATAGGCATACCGACTTTTATCTGGCTATAGTAGGGACCCACATAGCCCTACAAAAACCCGATGCGTAGCGGAGTCCAGAAATGTGGATGCGTAACGATTCGCCCTCCCGTGTGCTGCCCGATTCTGCCCCACAACAAAGCCGCGCTGCTCACACGCTAACATAGGCCTACTCTCGCTTCTCATTGGCTAAACTGTCTGTGGAATGTTTCGTCTGCTTCACATTTGCTGCGGCGTACGTATGTGAAAAATATTTATACAAAATCAATTCAGCAAGATATCATTATTTAATTGTGCTTATAATTCTTAATTTTTATCATACAATATGTAAAATATTGTTAAAGTGTTTCTTTTAACTATTGTATTTATTTATACATTATAAGCCAAGGGTAAATTTCCGTGCCCATTACTGCTGGTCTTTTCCGGTTGTCCTTAGGCGCCAATTTTCTAGTTATTTTCTTCTACAGTTGCATGTGCTCGGATATTGTGTTTGACTGTGAAAACCTATTCCGCTGTGGTTGTTTTTTGGGGCTTTGCCTTTCGTTTATGTATTTACACACGATTTCGATAGTGATGAAGATCACGTTAATATATATCGTTATCGAAATGGTGTGTAAATACTTCATTGGGGTCACACCAAGGACTTCCGAAAAAAACAAAAACGCCTGTGCCGACAGTCCCTATTAACACCAGACACCTCAATTCTTTCTTCATGCAATCGCATATCATAAACTATAGGCCTATGTGAAATATGATTTTAGGGTAAATCAGCATTGGCCAGGGATGGGCATTATCGGAAGGAGGGGGAGGGGGGGGGATTCTGGTCTAAGATGGGTTACAATAGGGTGGGCTTTGGGTATCCTGACGTATGCCCGATATTTGCCGGAATCTGGTTACCGTTCGGCAAAGGTGGGGTTACGGTCGGGTAAGTTTTGGGTATCCCGTCGATCGCCCCATCTTTACCGGAAATCGGGCTACTGTTCGGCGAACGTTGGGTTACGATCGGGTAAGTTTCAGGTAGCCTGACAATAGCCCGATCTTTGCCCGAATCGGTTCCAATTTCCATTTGCCCGATCGGGCTGCCCGATTCGGACCCCATCGGGCCCCGAAATTGTGGTTAGCTGGGGAGCCTTTGGAATGGAAATAAGTGCAGAAAAGACCAACAACACCAATGACATCAACACGGACATCAAAGTCCAAGGCCAATCCCTCAACACTGTGCATAGCTTCAAATATTTAGGAGCCATTGTATCAAACAACGGGTCACGACAGGAAATCCTCTCCAGGATGGCACAAATAACTGCTGCCCTGACAAGGTTGAAGCCCATTTGGAAAGACAGAACCATCCGTCTACATTCCAAGGTAAGGCTGCTGCGCTCCCTTGTCATCTCCATCTTCATATACACTTGCGAAACATGGACCCTCACAGCAGAGAGATGAGGTGCTACTGAAGACTTCTGGGCATTTCCTATACCCAGCACATCAATGACGAAGTCTGACAGGTGAGATCATCACACAAGCCATTGGACAACACTATGACATGCTCACAGTGGTGAAGAAACAGAAACTCTGATGATATGGCCATGTCACCAGAGCATCAAGCCTTGCAAAGAGCATTCTGCAAAGCATGATGCAAGGAGGCAGATGAAGAGGGAGACAGAAAAAGAGGTGGGAGGACAACATTTGAGAATGGACTGGCTTGACACTGAGCTAAGCCATGAGAGTTGCTGAGGACAGAGAAAGATGGAGTACACTGGTTAAACAATCATCTGTGGTGCTTCAACGAATTTCGAGTTACAGGATAAGACAGGATAGGATAGGATAGGATAGGATAGGATAGGATAGGATCAAAATGTTCAATTTATTTCACCTTGAGGTTGTCAGGCAGCTCAGATCGACCGGCATATCCAGGGTTCATGGTGATGAAGATGGTGCAGGTTGGGTCCAAGGAAATCTCTGTGCCTTCAAACACAAACACCACCCTCTGCTCTGCGATGGCTCGCTGGATGGTCTGTACTTGCTGTGCTATTACTGACAGGACCTGCACAAACACACAACCATGCATCTCTTCAATGTACCAGTTTTATCCTGCAGAAACAGACATAGTAAGCAAAAAGATAGCCACCGACTCTTGAGAAATACTACAATAAAATGATGATAACGATGACGATGATGATGATGACTACAGTCCTTTAAGATGCAGACACAGTCATGCTCAATGCATGTGAAGAACAACATTAGGAGCCAATTTTCATCAAATTTGTTAATCGAAACTTCTTGGCTTCTCAAAAATCCATCCGCAATTCTTGAATTTGACAACACATTTGTTTCCATTTCCTGTCTCATAAATACAATAGTCAGAAACACAAAGTTTAAATAGTTATAGTAACACTCTGTTTAAAAAGATATCCAAATGCATGGGCTTAAATCCAATTATGAATAAACATTTACATAATGGGGTCCGGGGACCTTCCCATACACAATCCACATCAATGCTCACTTATAACAAAAGTTGGTGACTAAACCCCATACACACACAATGTGTGTACAAGAAAAGGAGTTGTGTAACCTACCTCCAATTCGATTCTGTTGAACTCGTCGAAGCAAGCCCAGGCACCAGACTGCGCCAAACCTTTGAAGAACTTTCCCATCGCTTTGTAGTCCAGACCGTCTGAACAGTTGAAGACCACGCACTGCAAAGAGGAACACAATGTGACAGCTTAATCCCCTGGCGATCATGTATAACATGCACACCCAATCTGAATCTCCTCTATAGCTGCTCTCAAAAACTGTCACTTGCCTACCTGGAAGCAATGTGTCATTATCCCTCTTTGTCTTTCCTTTTCCCTTATATTTCATCTCCAGCGAATTAACAAGCCTACAGTGCAGTACTACCCCCTTGCATCACAGTTATTGTCCAGTATGACAGATGGACATTCTAAGAAGAAGGAGAAGAAGAAGTTTTCTATAGACCTTTTAATGGCTGGCTTGGGCAAAAGCAGCATGCTCTTAACATACAAAGGCTGTCAGCGCAGTTTGCCTGGACGCGAAGTTGCCTCCAATCTGAGTGTCAAGAGACTAGGAGGCACGTGCCTGTACACAGCTTATGCTTAATCAGATCAACTAAAGTTTATCAATGAATAAATAGAAGAGCAAAGCCCAGATGACTCACATGCTCCTTAAGAAACTCAAAATGTAACATGAAAATGAGAGCCAAAAAATAATGAAACAATGGCATTAAAACATAATAATAATAATAATGTTCGTCATTTGTAAGGCGCCTTAGCCTAAGGATCAAGGCGCTGGCCGATACAGGATCTAACTCAAACCGCCCGAGACGCCCACCCGCAGCCTTTGGGCGCATGGTCTGACGCCCGGACAACTGAGCACAATCCTGGGCAGCCAGGGATGGGGGAGAAGGACCAAGTGCATGCTGGGTGTGTTCTTGTTACCGGCACTCACCCGTCTAGGACATGAGCGTCAGGATCTTTAAAGTCCGTTATGATGGAATGCATGCGATACAGACTAGACCTCGGTTTATACTCTCATCCGAAGGAGTAGGAAAACAGGAGCAAAGTGTCTTTCCCATATATAGTACATAGGCTCACATTGCTGTGCATGTGAGTCAAAAATTAATACTACACAAGCCTATGCTTGATCTCTGACAGTTTGGTTTACAGGAGCCAAGGGACGATCTGCTTATGTGGATGTTGGCTATGATCACTGGCTTACCCAGGCCAGTTTATATTTTATAGCAAAGAAACTGATGACTCGAATGTTCCAAATGAAGATTTTATACTTGATTTGAGCTGAGCTGAGATGAGTTGTGTTGAGTTTATAGACTACTTGTGTGAGGCTTAAGTGTACCTCATACAATGAGGATGGAGGTAACGGGGGTTACAATTATGATACCAAAGCGAACACAATGGAATGGACATTTAACACTTTCGCAACATCTGCTAAATGAACAAACCTGTTTTGCCACAGCTTTAGCCAGGTCCTTGGAGGTTTCTGTCTTGCCAGTACCAGCAGGTCCCTCAGGAGCTCCTCCCAAGTTCAACAAAAGGGCGCCCATCAGTGTTCTGAAACAAAACAACATAGCAAGTTTGACTCCTAAACTATATAAAACCACGCGTAACCCTGCGTAGATATTAGAAGTCCAGGACAATTCCCACTGACTGACTGACTGCAGACAAGTATAAATTAGAGAGAGAGAGAGAGAGAGAGAGAGAGAGAGAGAGAGAGAGAGAGAGAGAGAGAGAGAGAAAGAGAGAGAGAGAGAGAGAGAGATATATATATATATAATTAGGTGTACATGTATATTATAACAGCGAATTCTTCTCAAGGTACTTGTATTCTTGGTTAGCAGAAAGACATTAGTCACTTGTATTTTGGAAGTCACCAGAGAAAGTAATTCTTACTTTTCTGATTCATTTTCATTTTTTCAGATATGTTTAATTCTTAGCTGTTTTTTTTAGAATATTTAGAATAGTAGAGTAGCAGCAAAGTAAATAATAGAATTTTAGATAACAAGAGATGAATAATTATAGAGTCACAGCAATCTAAAATGTATAAATCTGAATAAGTGAATTTGTGGTAAATATGTTAAATGAAAATTAAAGAGTGACTTGTACAGTGGAACCTCCGGTATCCGTCTCTCTTGTATACGACTCCTTCGGTTATGTGACCTCAAAATTTCTGACAGATTCACTTCCAATAATAAATGACCTCTGGTATGCGACAATCTCGTTTATGCGACCAGCGACCGTGTCTTAAGCCCTTTATACGACCGTCTGAGGCAATTTAAAAGAGATATCAGTTAATTTATTGACCGGACCTTTCGTTTTTCTCTCATGTTAGTAGTGCACCCCTGCTGTTGTCTGCTATTTCTGGTTCGGAAGTAAGGAACATTACTTACGCAAGTAAGGGACATTACTCGCCTACCCTGGCTTGTCAAAATGGCATCGCGCAAAAGGAAAGTTTTGGGTTTGGCAGAGAGAATGAAAGTGATTGAAAAAAGTGAAAAGGGGGAGAGTTGTGTATCTATTGCTAGAAGTTTAGATGTTGGGAAGACCCAAATTCAGCTTATCATAAAGGATACAAAATTATGACTACATACCCCTCCAACCCTGATCTTCCCCCCCCCCCCCCCCCCCCCTTCCAGCCCCCTTCTCCCCTATTTCCGGTATAAGACCACCGCTATTACAAGACCGTTTTTTTTTCTCAGATTTTGGACGGTCTTATACCAGAGGTTCTACTGTATTTTGGAAGTCAGCAGAGAAAGTAATTCGTGTCTTCATTTTCATTTTTTCAGGTCTTCTCTCCGTCCTCCTCTGTGACATCATCATCACTTAGAAGAGTCTGACCCCACACGCACACACACTTAATTGGTCTTTACACACACCCCATCACGTTTACACACAGTTAAACCAATCACCCACTACCATCTCTTTGCTTTAGCTCACATAGTTCCAGTCCACGTTACTTCACTGAATGAACACTGAAGTTGAACACCTACACCCCCTACCATTGGTGGTTTGGCAGATGGGGATAACCATCCCAGGAAAAAAGGGGGTTAGGGACCCAAATTAACACTGAACCACCACAACAATCATACTGCTAAGATGGACAGTGACAAAGGGCCACTTTCATCTTGCCCGCCATGGGATCCCTATGGAATGGAAATAAGTGCAGAGAAGACCAAAATGATGACCAACAACACCAATGGCATCAACGCGGACATCAAAGTCCAAGGCCAATCCCTCAACACAGTGCATAGCTTCAAATATTTAGGAGCCATTGTATCAGACAATGGGTCCCGACAGTACAGGAAGTCCTCTTCAGGATCGCACAAACAACTGCTGCCCTGGCGAGGTTGAAGCCAATTTGGAAAGACAGGACCATCAGTCTACATTCCAAGGTAAGGCTGCTGTGCTACCTTGTCATTTCCATCTTCCTATACGCTTGCGAAACATGGACCCTCACAGCAGATCTCCAACGAAGAATACAAAGTATGGAGATGAGGTGCTACACAAGACTTCTGGGCATTTCCTATATCCAGCACATCACCAATGACGAAGTCCGACAGACCATCACACAAGCCATTGGACAACACGATGACCTGCTCACTGTGGTGAAGAAACGGAAACTCCGATGGTATGGCCACGTCACCAGATCATCAGGTCTTGAAAAACCATCCTGCCAGGCACAGTGCAAGGAGGTAGAAGAAGAGGGAGACCGAAAAAGAGGTGGGAGGTCAACATTCGAGAATGGACTGGTTTGACACTGAGTGAAACCATCAAAGTTGCTGAGGACAGGGAACGATGGAGTATGCTGGTTAAACGATCATCTGTGGTGCCCCAATGACCTCCGAGTTACGGGATAGGATAGGATAGGGCCACGGGATTCCAACCTGATTCATCTGTGTGCCCAGAGAACACTTTACTACTGAGCTACGGAGGTGGGCAAAGCTTCACTGTCACATCTCACATGAGCAATAGTTTTGTATCTATAGTCAATCATTAAACACTCTTCTACATGTCTAGATGTATTACAGTTTAGTGACAGTTAAGTGTTTAGTGGAACAACATGCGCCTGAATGAACAAAGGGCATCCAATTAATGGTTGGGATGTCATTTTTCCTTTATTGACAGGATGAAATCAGTTCTAACAAGAAAGTACTCATTTCGTTTTCAGTTTTTATAAAAACCAACAACATAGGCCTTAATGAACTAAGAGTCTGCCTTCGCGTTCATGTCAGGGCATCATATGGTTGGGTTATCAATTTTCTTTACTTATGGTGGTTGGATCAGTTCTAATAGGAAGCACTAGCTTGTGTGGGCTGTTAAGTCCTGGTGAAGCATTTTAGCAAAAAGATGGGGAGGTTGGAGACCATTTGGAAAAACGAGACCATCAGTCTACATTCCAAGGTAAGGCTGCTTCGCTCCCTGGTCATCTCCATCTTCATATACGCTTGCGAAACATGGACCCTCAGAGCAGATCTACAACAAAGAATACAAAGCATGGAAATGAGGTGCTACAGAAGACTTCTGGGCATTTCCTATACACAGCACATCACCAACAACGAAGTCCGAAAGATCATCACACAAGCCATTGGACAACATGATGACCTGCTCACAGTGGTGAAGAAATGGAAACTCCGATGGTATGGCCATGTCACCAGAACATCAGGCCTTGCAAAGACCCTCCTAAAAGGCACGGTGCAATGAGGCAGAAGAAGAGGGAGACACAAAAAGAGGAAGGAGGACAACATTCGATAATGGACTGGCTTGACACTGAGCGAAGCCCTGAGGGTTGCTGAGGACAGAGAAAGATGATGTACACTGGTTAAACAATCATCTGTGGTGCCCCAACGACCTTCGAGTTACGGGATAGGATAGGATTTATTGAGAACATAATTTGAAGTCTGATGCATTTTATCTGCCTTATGTCTTCTTTTGTCTCATCTTCTGATACTAGCTGAAGGTGACAGTCCCTGCAACAATCTGTTGTTTTTTAAAAACACTAAAAAAACAAACTCAGTTTACCTGTAACACCTGTCAGTCAGAGGTGTAATAACGAGCCTGCCCGTGTTGCCCAGGTATTCATAGGCATAGGCCACAGAGGTGGTGATCATGCGGACGTTGACGGACTTCTCCTCAAAGTAGTAGCGCAGCTGGCTGATCCAGGAGAAATCGTGCGGTGTCTGAGTCCTCTGATTGTACAGGGTGTTGATCACATCTCGCGCTGGAAACACAAGAAGTGAATAATAACATTCATAATAATAATAATAATGGATATTATATTCGAGCTCTTTCTCCAAATCACCAATCAGGCTAAAAGCGCGGCGATCTGTATCAACATACATGGTCAATATGTTACACACTCTCACATACAGGGCAAACACACATCTATCACTCAAATATGTGGAGATCGTTTTTTGGAAACAAAACAGAAATCAAATGTTATTTTCACATTTCTGATTGACTGCATCCAATACCACTACTGACGGGAGCGAGAAAACTGGAGTACTCCGGAGAAAACTCTTGGTGACCTGAAAAGTCTAGTGATTAAGTCATAAAATCTCATCCCATGCAGGATTTGAACCCGCAACCTTGAGCCTAAGAAACTGGAGCTTAACCAGCTGTGCCACCATTGAGAGGAAATAAATAGTTTCCAATGTAAATAATGTGATGAATCTTATTTGCTATCTGTGGTAATGTGCTTACTAAAACATGCAAAATACGGAATTCTCGGTGTGCATTGGCAAATCTTCCTGTGCGCAGCATAATGAATGAATGAAAATGTATTAACTCTTTCCCTGCCAGGCATGTTTCCACGTTTGTGCCAGACATTTCTCTGGCACCGGAAAGAAAGTTCAGTACCTTAGGCATTTAAGCTACTGTTCTTTCAATAATAGTTGTCAAATAGACATATTTCATATCAAATTAAAGGTAAAAGAGTGAAGAATAAGAAAACAAACCACAAAAATGTTAATTTGATTATGTTATTGAAATATGTGTTTTGAAAGCATGTTGATCTTTTTGAAATGATAAAATAAAATAAAAATATTTCTACATACCACAGTGATAAAACAAATCTGGAGGAATAATTCCAATCACTGAATCAGCTTCACACACCAGAAAGAAAATTTATTTAGGATCAAAATACACTTTACAGTTTGAAATTATATTGATTATTAGCACAGAGTTTGACACACTGTCGATTGTGCCCATCACTATGCTTAGTAAAATGCACAATAAACACTCTAAAAACGAATCAATTTGAAGAAAAAACGCGCCTGTCGATCGCGAACGAAAGTAGAAAGAGTTATCTCTCTTTGGTTAAAATAAAACTTGGATTGGACTGCGCAAAAAACCGGAACGAAACGGAATACTGAAATCGACGATATATCGTCGATTGGCACAAACATGGCGGCTCAGATCGACGATATATCGTCGATTGGCAGGGAAAGAGTTAAGAGCATAACTATTTCCACATGAGAAGCATGACCATAGCACTGAATTTTTATTTTCTTTTTTGTCTGCATAATATCACCACCCACAAACGCTCCTCACCGTGCACGTCGATGACGATGAGCGCCTCCAACGTGATGCGAGACATCTTGCTCAGCTTTCCTCTCACCAGCTGAACGCTCTCCTCCACCTGTCGCTTGCTCTTGGCCAGGTAGGCGTTCAGCCCTCCATAGGCGATGGCCTGGGAAACAGTCAATTAAATCTCAAACACACCAAACAATATCTGCAAAACATATTTTATACAAATGTCATATGTTGGTGCCGTTATATGAAAAAAAGTGTATAATTGTAAATATTCAAGAATCCATTGAAATTTTGTAGCATAGTCCGGCAAAAATAGATATTGCCCGCATAGTTGACATGTGGGTAAACTTTTGTAGTACTGTTTTTATGGCTATAGTTCAACTTTAAATTGTTAGATTTGGTTTAATGTCTGTGTTCCTATGGATAAGAATGACTGGTCTAAAATCCCATGTATGAGTACAGACATTAAAATAAATGATTGAATTATTGAACACAAAACAACAAAGAAAACACTCTACCTCTCTGAAAAATAACAAGCGATAAGATGCATTGTGATTCTTGAAGAACAATAAATGAATGAACAATAAAGTTTAATGTCAATAAAGTTGTTCTGTACTCATGTAAGCACATAGAGCTAAGTCTAGATTAGGCGCATAAATATTCATAATAATAATAGTAATAATAACATTAATAATAATAACCCACCATAGGCTATATGACAGTACTTGAAGAAAACAGAAGTGCAGTCTAATGGAGCTTTCTAATGTTATCAAAGACAAAAATGTTTTGAATGTTTTGGGTCATAACAATGACGGTGTTATATCTGACATTGTATTTAGCGACTATGGTATTGTCCTTGTCATGTTTCATGTTTATGTCATGTTGCCCGCATGTCAAATTTCCTTGTGTAAAAATGAGAACACTATATCATCTTGCACTTTGTGTCTTGTAACAATTGTGCACACAAAGCTCTGGCCAAAAAGAACACTTCAAGACTGAAGCATGTTCAGTATCATAATCTGTAAAAAAAAAAAGATGTTGGTGGGTTTATATTACATGCAAGTGCATTTTTATGAAAGAGGTAGGAAGAGCTTTCGTTCTGTGCCACAAGGCTACAAATGGGTATTTCAGGCGGCTTAAGTTAGAACCCGTAAGGGTCAGCACATCGAGCACCTCTTGAGCTGGAAAAAAAGTGCTATAGCATAAAATAAAATAGCTGACAGTACTTGAGTGACTTCAGCAGTCCAGTGTATCTGGCTGGCAGCAAGCACGATCTGTCCCGGCCACTGCAGAACCCACTCTGTGCGTTTGGTGGTAGGGTAGGCCTCAACAGCTTTCACCATCACCTCTCTCAAGCTCAGCTTCATCACATCCTCCACCTGCAAAAACCCAGCAACAGATTTAAACACCATAGCATGATAAACTTACGCCAACGCCGAGCCTAGTTAGTACTTGGACGGGGATGCAGTTATAGTACTTTTGGATGCTACTGCTGAACACCACAAAGAATGAAACAGCGCCCTGCGCACGACACACTACTTAGCTGTAAATGGGTAGCTGGGTCTGTTTAAAACAGGGAAAGGGAAGGCAGCGAGGGAGAGGAGATGAGCACCAACCTCATAAAGCTGTCCAGAGAAAAGGGAGGTTCCAAATGCCTTCCCAAGAGTTACACAAACGCCTTAAACTTCTTGCCTTTACCTCAACAAACAACACTGCTACCATGTATGGTCTTTAGAAGGGCTGCAGCCTTAGTTTATTTGTACGATCGTTTTTTTTAAATTAATATTTCTATATCATGCATAAATTACAAAATAGAAAAGAAATGTTGTATTACTTCTTTTTTTTGTTGTTAGTAGAACACTCAAACCAAACATCCGTTCACTTGTAAGTGTCACCACAAGGCAACATACTCTTCAACATGCAGAAGAAGGCATTGGTCGCTTACATCAAAACAAGAAAGAAGTACATTTTTAAAAAAAAAGAAGCTATATTAAAACCACCATGCACCTGTAAGAGCCAGCGCTCAACCAAACCCTTGGCGTCTGCAGGGATGATAATGCGAGAGAAGGGAACTTTCTCTTTCTCTGCCGATTCCATGGCGTGAATGGTTTTCTCTGTATCGAATGTCAAGCAAGCGATGCCTTCAAAGCATTTCTTCAGGTGTGGCTGCACCCTCAACGGGTCTTTGGTCTCTGACAGAATCTCCAACAGTTCATCGTTTGACAAGAAGAAAAATCTGAAAAAGTCAAGTCAAGAAATCTTTATTCACAAAAGACAGTGAAAAATGTGACCTCCAAACTAAAGACTACAAAGTAGAAATGACATTAGCTGTACATCAAAATATGTGATTCAGTCCCTTTTATTTTATTAATTTAAACAAATCCTAAAAGTAAGCTGCTTAATTACTGTATTGATTCTAAATAAAACGTAACAAGAAAGAAATCTTTGACTTAAGCAATGCAAGCATGTGACAGATGCAAATTCAAGAATGGTGGAAAGAAAACTGACACCAGCACCAAAATGACAAAAACTCAAAACATTCTCTGGATTTCCCCACTCCCCAAAAAAGAGAATAAGCTGAAGAAAACTGTAAGAGGAACTCTAAAAGCACACGATTTTATTAAGAAAATGGAAATAGAGATTCCTAGAAAACTACAAATATCCATCTTTCTTGCCTGACATACAAGTTCAGATGTCATCACGCTACAATGCTTTGAAAAGTGTAACATCATACCTTGGGAAGTAGAGCCGCTTCTTCTCCAGGTAGTTGTTTAATCCTTTCTGGATGTCATCCAACATGGACTGAAAATTATTACCCAGGTATGAAGAATTACAGTGGGTATGATACATTAATAAATGTGATAAAACAATTACTACAACATTCAGAATTAAAAAAAATAATGAAAAACAAAATTAAACCTGTAAACTTGAAAACAAAATAGGCTATTATAGACAAGACAAGATTCAAGATATACTTATTGTTCCCATCAATTACAAGCAAATTGGGAGTGTGGTGTGGCAAATCCTTATACAAGGACAATAATACAGACATAACTAATATATAACATAAACATTCTGCATCACTGAATAATAATAATTTTAAAAAAAAGCTTTCCTAAACAGCTGTAAAATCATGCAAACTTTTATCTCTTTAGACACACCACACTACACTCACACCACTCCATTACAAAGAAAGCTTCCAGCAATCAGTCAGCGACTATCACAATCACATACCATGCATGTGGTCCTGATTCGGCTCTCTGCAGTCCGCTGGACCCTATAAACAATGACTAACTAACTAATATACCCTACATACTCGCAACCACCGGGCAGCTGCAGTCTGCCACCGAACAACACACAAACTTTCAATGTAAATATACACAATACGGAGACAGTGCAGACCGAGACAATCACTTCAATGCCATCATCATTTGATGTAACATCTGTCGGCATATCAAGACAGACCATGTGAAGTGTCAAGACT
>CM072514.1:22535823-22683323 GCA_036898135.1 Oncomelania hupensis
ATACTGATTATTGAATATTGATTACTATTCCTAATTGTTTTGCCTCCCTTGCACACATGAATATACTGTAGTACGTGGTTGATGAGTAAATACATAAGTTTGCTAATGCTAAGATCATTCATAGATGAAATAAAAACCCAGTAAGCTCATTATACTGCATTTTTGAACCATGGGGGGTTGTGGTAGTTGAGATGGTGGTGGTGGTAGTGGTGGTGGTGAGTATGTTGGTTGAGGTGGTCTTTCATGTAACATTATGTGATATCATGTAATGCGCACACAGGCACGCTTTCATGAACTGAAGTAAAGTAAAGAATTCTTTCCCTTTTTCAATAGGCATTATCATGTGCTTTTATATAATTTTCTATACCTTGGGTATGTTTTTTTTATTTCCTTCAGAAAAAAAATCATGAAAAAAGAGGAATAATAAGGAATAAAGAATAAAGAAAGATATGTTCAACTTAAACAATGGCAGCATTGTTTGCTATCAGTTAAGAAGTGGGAAAAACACCTCAATGGGAGTTGCCACGTTATATGAAAGTGAAACATTTATTTTAAATGAGAAACATTGTTTGTCTTTGTATGAGGGGAAAAAAAGGGGGCTAGTATATAGATGATCGCTCGACTTCAACTTGCCAGCAGTGAATATGACTCCATAGTTTTATTCTGTCAGCATTAATCTGAATAGACAGACCTACGGGGGTTTGAGACACAGCGTTAAACTTATGCAGTTCATACAATTGATGATAAGACTGTCGGTAAGCTGAATGCCGTGTATCAATTCAATCACATGACAAGTACGTCAGTGTGTAGAGAAGAGAGCAAGGGGTGGAAAGAGGAGGTGGAGTAATGAAAGACATTATAGAAAGTTATTGACGCACAGCGACACACACATGTACGGAACACACGCAAAGCAAACAGACACACACACACACACACACACACACACACACACACGAACACAAACACACACACACACACACACATATATATATATATATATATATATATATATATATATATATATATATATATATATATATATATATATATATATATATATATCCTATCCCGTAACTCGGAGGTCGTAGGGGCACCACAGATGATCGTTTAACCAGCGTACTCCATCTTTCCCTGTCCTCAGCAACCCTGATTGTTTCGCTCAGTGTCAAACCAGTCTATTCTCGAATGTTGTCCTCCCACCTCTTTTTCGGTCCCCCTTTTCTTCTACCTCCTTGCACTGTGCCTTGCAGGATGGTCTTTGCAAGACCTGATGATCTGGTGAGGTGGCCATACCATCGGAGTTTCCGTTTCTTCACCACTGTGAGCAGGTTATCGTGTTGTCCAATGGCTTGTGCGATGATCTGTCGGACTTCGTCGTTGGTGATGTGCTGGGTAGATAGATAGATAGATAGATAGATAGATAGATAGATAGATAGATAGATAGATAGATAGATAGATAGATAGATAGATAGATAGATAGATAGACAACATGCATAACTTTTTTTCTTACCCCCACCCGCTCTTCCTCTCTCTCTCTCTCTCTCTCTCTCTCTCTCCCTCTCTCTCTCTCTCTCTCTGTCTCTCTCTTATTTCTCCGTCTCCACCACCTTACCCTCATTTTCTCCTTCTCTCTCTTACTCCTCTTTGACCTGCCCTTTCTCTCCACACACATTATACATACACACGCACGCACACACACACACACACACACACACTGTCTTACTTATACACCGCACCCATTTCAAACATTAAGTAAATTACTTGTCTTTTAAAAGAATGCGTCATTTAAAGTGGTAATACCTTCACTAACAGGTTCAGGCAGTCGTCAAGACACAAGGAGCCCAGTAACCATACAACCTTCAAGTGCCCACTCTTAGCGAAAGCAAAGAACGTCAACTAAAGTCTCTTTTGGTGAAAGTGAGAGGTAAATGTAATGTTCAGTCACTTATCTATACAACCAAGTTAAGTAATCTTCAACATGAAAGCTCGTTAAATTTGTTCAGTTCATAAATACCGAATGGACTCGCCACACGCAATAAGCTATGCCAAATCACCCCCCAAAGCTCAGTCACCTTTCGTTGAAAAGAAGTTACGGTAATTTTCTTTGGTGAATTTTTTTTTGTTGGAGAGTGGGGAGGGTGGGTAAAATTCAGTTCCGAACTACCAGTGGAACTAAACACGGTCGCTACAACAGAACTGTTGCCGAAAGATCGTCTGTTACAATTATATTGGCTAAAAATTGGACATCTCTGTCTGTCTGTCTGTCTGTCTGTCTGTCTGTGTCTGTCTGTGTCTGTCTGTCTGTGTCTGTCTGTCTCTGTCTGTCTGTCTGTCTGTCTGTGTCTGTCTCTGTCTCTCTGTCTCTGTCTCTGTGTCTCTCTCTCTCTCTCTCTCTCTCGCTCTCTCTCTCTCTCTCTCTCTCTCTCTCTCTCTCTCTCTCCACGGAAGTAGACTTTTTAAAACTTGGATAATCAGAATCTACGATATTTCTCTAGCTCTGTCTCGCTGTCTCTGTCTCTCTCTTTCTCTCTCTCGACCGCTCTCTCTCCCTTTCCAATATGTCTTATTGACCAGGCGTTCACTAATTAAGATCATTCAAGATCTGCCTATCTGTGACTTTCTCCTTTTCTTCTGTAATTGGTACCAGCAGAAGACTACAACAACATCACAATCGAGAAGAACTTAGCGGGGTCGTACCTTAGAATGTCTTGTCAGTGTGAAGAGCGTGGTTGTTGTTGTTCATAGCTAGGCGTGGTAGTTGCTGTTTAAGTGCGTTAATGACACACACCCATGGACAGGCATGTCAATGCCAGAGTTATCGACAACTCCGAGTTATCCAGGTTTATTGACGGCTAGCTCTAGCCTCCGAGGAGCTTTCAGCCGAGTTCAAGTCAAACAAACAGAACGTCGTAGATATAGCAAAATCTGCAAAAGCTTCGTTCACGTCATTCGCCTTTTTTTTTCTTCCTGTGTTCAAGTCATTCGACTTGTTTCCCCTCTTGTAAAATAAAATGTGTGTGTGTGAGGGAGTTACGAGTGCGTTAGATTTGAAGAGCGTTGTGTATGCATGCATTTTTATATTTAATACCTAATGTTTTTCAAGTCTGAATGTCTTGCATATATTTGAGCAATGTTTAACGCCTGTCATAATTCCTCATGAAGATTTGTTGAATTGAACTGAATGGAATTGAACTGAATTGTGTTCACATCATTCAAGAAAGATGATACTGATGTGTGCGGGTTTGTTTTAGCCTGTCACCTGCTCCTTGTAACAGAATGATCGAGTTCTCTAACGTGCAGCTGCTGCGACAGGGACGTCGGAGTTGGAGGGTACAGTGGAGGGAGAGAGTGGAAAGGAGAAAGGGGAAGTGGATGTGAACCATCGTATAAAGAATCATTACAAGAAGTTCATCCAGTCCAGTGACAACAAAATCTTCCATCACTATTGTGAGGGGCGAAGCGGGCTGGCAAGGGGGGCCCACCACAGAGCCAGTCTGCTACTGCTACAAATTCAAACATGCTGCGATACACGAAGAAAAGTGCACACACACTTGCTGAAAGTCTGCGCACACTGTGAATCGCCTTAAAGTCAAATCCACAAACCTTTATTTCCCATAAATACAGGAAAATGTTTATTTTTGCACACGGCACGGAGAGGGCTGCCAAAGAGCTTGGGGCTGCTTTGATCTAACGACTGACGTGTTTTCTAGTTCA
Organism: Oncomelania hupensis; assembly: GCA_036898135.1. Classification (NCBI taxonomy): domain Eukaryota; kingdom Metazoa; phylum Mollusca; class Gastropoda; order Littorinimorpha; family Pomatiopsidae; genus Oncomelania; species Oncomelania hupensis. The sequence continues at coordinate 22,539,538 of CM072514.1, forward strand.
CACAATTACTTTGCCTACAACTACAATGCATATAGCTCAAACTCAGGATCGTCATAGATAACTGATGGGCCGGCGAAATTCTACAACAGACAGTTTATGGAGTTCATTAAAATTAGGCTTCGACTTTTTCTCCCTCTCTCCCGCATTGTTAATAAAACTTAGGCCCTATCACTGCAATTGTGAACCATGTCCCTAGTATAGTATAAAAGGGTCAAGGCTATTGAGCTATACGAAAGAGGGGCCGGGTAGCTCAGTTGGTAAGAGCGTCTTGCTAGTAACCGAAAGGTCGCTGGTTCGAATCCCGGATTGGTCAACGTGTGATCATATTATTTTCCCCTTTACCAACAACTGGCCCGCTGGTGTCAGTATAAATCGGTCCAGTAGTCACCTATATGCGAAAGTGTCGTGTGACTATAATCTACAAAAACAAACAAAAGCTATACGCTTCTGTGTCCGGGGACGTTAATCTAACTAACTAACTAACTAAATCAATGCGACATAAGCCTGACTTCTTAGTTGTACAGTAATGAATGTCCTCCTAATTGCGATTTTTTTCATCTACTTTTAATTGTGGTCCTGAAATTTTAGCATTCACTTAGACTTATTTGACCACCTTCTTAACATTTTACGCAACTTATACGCAACTGTGCTAGGGACTTTAATTGTACTTAAAGGAAGGAAGATCAATGCGTCCCATCGCCGTAGCTCAAGTGGTAGGGCTTTCGCCTGGCACACCAATGACCCAGGTTCGTATCCCGTGATGGGTAAGATAAAAGTAGCCATTTTCCCCTGTCCATTTTAGCAGTATGATTGCTCTCGTGGTTGAGTGTTGATTTAGGTCCCTACCCCTTGTTCCCTGGGATGGTTATCCCCGTCTGCCATATCGCCAATGGAGGGTGTAGAAGTTAAATTTCAAAACTTATTCAGATCAATGCACCCGACACTTAAACATGTTCCTGTTTATCGTCCAAGATAATTAAATGTATAGGTTGTTGCTGGCTGTTACTATACAGATCTAGAACAGGTGCATGTGAACACGTTGTTAGTATTCCAACTCACTCCAACGCGCAAAGTGATGACATAGAACACGCTACAAACCCTCTACAGTCGAATGACGAAGCAAACTTTATGAGGAAATTAATCTGAATGATAATGAAAATGATGATAATGCATGTTGTTTTACAGTGCCTTTATACAGGCCCATATAGATTTTATTTATTTATTTATTTAATCGTTCTTATATAGCGCTTTTCCAGCTCAAGAGCTGCTCAAGGCGCTGGCCGATACAGGATCTAACTCAAGCCGCCCGAGGCGCTAACTTGCAGCCTTTGGGCGCATTGTAATAACGCTCCAGACAACTGAGCACAATCCTGGGCAGCCAGGGATGGGGGTGAAGGACCTAGGTGCATGATGGTTGTGTTCTTGTCACCGGCACTCACTCGTCTAGGACATGAGCGTCGGGATCTTTAAAGTCCGTTATGATGGAATGTATGCGACACAGACTAGACCTCGGTTCATACTCTCATCCGAAGTAGTAGGAAACGGGAGTAAAGTGTCTTTCCCAAGGACACAACACAATGCCCCGGCCTGGGCTCCAACCCGGGACCTTCAGATCCGCAAGCCAAAGCTCTACCATTAGGCCACCGTGCCTCCCATAGATCTAGAATATGTACAGTTCTACAACAACAATTATATAATTTTACAACACAAGGTGACGCTCATCCAGAAATAATGTTTAATGAGACAGTCTCACAAGTGGACAGTTTTGGGTTTGTAGAAAGAAAGAAAGATCTGTTCTGGTGCCAAAGCAAACAATCAAATATTTTGGATTTAACTTTAATGCAAGTAGTTCCAAGTTCCTTGGTCATACAGTAGGTAAGTGTTCTAATGAAAGTGTCATTCACAACCATTTTGACAACAACATGAGTACGAATAGTTCACAATTTTACGAATCAGTGGCAATGTGAAATTGAAAGTATTATGGTTCATATCGGTGTATATATCATGATGTATGAACTGCGCTATAACATTGTTTAATTTAAAAATAGCCTACCGCAAAATGTGGCCAAAGTAGGTTTATCAAACGTGGGCAAAACTAATTCATATGTTCCAAAAACCAAAATCCATAAAACTTAACTTTCGCCTTGACAGACGATCCTGTGCAGCTGATCAGAAAGGGTCTACAGACAAGGTTATAAATTTAATCAATCTTTCATTTCATGTCTGTTCACACATTTAGATGATATTAGACAATTACAATATTAAACTTTTGAAACACTTTAACTATTTAAAAGCAAAATTTCAAGCAGTCTACAAAAGTCTACGAACATAATATTTAGCAATAACATTCACAACTTCTGTAACATTTGGATGATACAGAACCATGTCTCCAGAATGTCCATATTCAGTTATGTTATATCCATTTACTTCAAAAACCTAATTCTTTTAAAATGGACATGATACATTGCGTGTTTCCTAGAGGATAAAATATTGATTTCGGTTGGGTTCTATCAAATTGCAGAATTCATTCGAACGAGGTTTGTAACAGACTATTTTTTTTAATTTACTTGAAAAGGTCGCGTATCATGAAAGTGGCATTAAAAAGGTGTCTATACTAAACTGTTCAAGACCATATTTAAATTAATATATAAATTAAAAATGAACGCATGAAATACTAAATACTTCGAAGAAGTTCAATGTGTATGTCTATCAGTACATCGCCTTCTATTTGAATGCCCAGTTTTAAAAGATCACGAGTTGTATAAATTGAAATTTCTCCAAGAACAGGAGCAGAGAGAGGGAAGGAAGGGAGGGAGAGACAGAGACAGAGAGAAACAGACAGAGAAAGAGAGACAGATAGACAGAGACAGAAAGAGAGACAGAATCACAGAGTGCGAGAGGGGGTGGGTTGGTTAGGTGGAGAGAGACAGACAGACAGAAGACAGAGAGAGGAGAAAGATCGATGTTGATGTAATGTCAGGGGAAAAAAGCGAACGTTACAAAGCATGGAGATGAGGTGCTACAGAAGACTACTGGACATTCCCTATACCCAGCACATCACCAACGACGAAGTCCGACAGACCATCACACAAGCCATTGGACAACAAGATGACCTTCTCACAATGGTGAAAAAACGGAAACTCTAATGGTATGGCCACGTCACCAGATCATCAGGCCCTCCAAAGACCATCCTACAAGGCAAGGAGGTAGAAGAAGAGGGAGACCGAAAAGGAGGGGGGAGGACAACATTGAAGAATGGACTGGTTTGACACTGAGCGAAGCCATCAGGGTTGCTGAGGACAGAGAAAGCTGGAGTACGCTTGTTAAACGATCATCTGTGGTGCCCCTACGACCTCCGAGTTACGGGATAGGATAGGATAGGATAGATAGTTAAACACACGCCGCTTAGCATAGACCCACTGAGGCTTACTCTTGCCTAGGGGAAAGAGGAGAACGTAAACGTAAGCCTCGGGTTAGTGTCAGCTACGTGGTGCGTTTTAAACCACAGGCGCTTGTATCTGGACACGCGAGCGCCTATGCCTGTGACGCGTCTCCATCTGGGTATTTATTGATATATATATGAATGATGAAAGCGTAAAACTCCAAAGCGGTTCGTTTGCTCTACAGACGCCCGGATGGTCTCTTGATAGTACGCGTCCCTCTGTTGTTCTACTAGTAAGATTACAGAGAAGGGCGCGCTCTATAGAGAGACGCTATCGCACACAGAAACGGGCGCCTGTGATCCGCTTTAATGGCCTGTCTTAATTGTAAGGTTCCTGGAGGTTCACGAATCTTTATTCGAGGTTCTCAGATCCCAAACCTAAGTTCCCGAACCTTCTGAACAACCAACAAATAAATTTTAAAAAAATAAAAATTTTCAGGAACCTAGATTCGAGGATCTGGAAAAAAAGAGTAACTATTATAAGCGACATCAATCAGTGTACACAAACGGTAAGTACAGCGGCCATACTGTTGTACCTCACAACGAATTGCTTTGTGGTACATTGTGACTTAATGTGATAGGGCACTAGTGTGTTTTAACTAATTGTTGCGCTTGTCGTTATTTATTATTTTTTTTAAAATAAATTTACGTCCCCGGACACATTAAGCGTATAGTAAAGAAGGAGGGTTTAATACTCACCACTTTGGCGCTGAGAGGCGGAAGGTGTGACATGCAGTTCGGTCTGTGTTGAGACTCGAAGTCATTGGGCTGAGAAACTTTGGTACCCGCCCCCGGCCCCTGGAACAAACACATCATCATCATCATCATCATCATCATCATCATCATCATAACATCATCATCATCATCATCAACATCATCATCTTCATCATCATAATCATCACCATGATCATCGTCGTCATCATCGTCATCGTCGTCACCATCACCATGATTATCATCGTCATCATTATCGTCTTCGTCATCATCATCATCATCATCATCATCATCATCATCATCATCATCATCATCATCATCATCATCGTCGTCGTCGTCGTCGTCGTCGTCACAATCACAACCAGCATCAGTATCAACAATACCACTATACAACAAACCATCATCATAATATAGGTTCACAGAAGACCGCGTATAATAAATACATACAGAATTCAGAATTCATCAATAGAGATTAGCAGCAAAGCAAGAAACTAAGATTTTCTTAACATTCAATTGAAATACTGAGAAAGTAAGATTCTCTGAACATTCAATTTAAATACCAGACATGGAAACCTTAACGGTAATTGTTGCTTTATTTATTCCACAAATAGTAAAAAGAAAAAGGGTAGCGTTATTTAAACTTGGCTTTTGTGTGCCCTTATGTCTTCCTCGTTATGTTATATTTGCTTTCTTGAATGAAAAATTATGTTTACACCAATAACGTAAAGGTTTTCTCGTAACCCTTTGAGTGTCAGAGGTTCGTTTTGGCTGTACCAACTTATTACCAGATACTATGTCTTATAAAAGAAAAAAAGGATATTTTCAGGCACATTAATTTTAGGGTCACATAGCAAACTTGTGTTGGATTTCCTGTAATGCAAAGTTTACATATTGCAGCGCACAAACAAATAATTAACAATTCTGTCAGGTAAAAACATAATTATCACCAGCTTATCACGTAACAGAAAACTAATGTAACAGGATTTTAAATTAGTGAGTTAGTTAATTAGTTATTTATTCCTTACAGGGTCCAGCGGACTGCAAAGAGCCGAATCAGGACCACAAAATCAAGACTACAACTTCGCTGAAAGAGGACTGATCCGCATGAAAGATCTGCCGAAACAACCCTAGTGGTAACATGCACACTGAAGGCACTCCACCAACCATTCACTTTACAATAAAGACATCCCACGCAGGGGACGCTGAGGCTATACTCTAATTTATCGAACCCCCGTTTACAAAAACAAAATAGAATACAAACTTCATTATAAAATATAAACAAAACACACACATATAATCGTTGGAAAGGGAGTTGAGTTTTATATCGTGACCGAGCAAAAACACACAATGGACTCTGAGGATCAGAAATAAGCCTGCACTTGGTTCTGGCAATATAACAAACAGCCTGTATATTAGAACAAACCAAACTTGAAAAACAAAATTTTAAGAACACTTTTTATATTAAAGAGGCAATCAGACACAAAACGTATTTCATTTCCACTCAGTGTACCAAAGCCGAAGAATTCTTGGTAAACCTACTCTCTAGCAAAGAGTTCAATCCTTCTACAGTTTAAGCGCCAGCCAAACGTAACAGTAACGTTCTGTTTAAAAGATGCGGGTATATTTACTTTCCCCTTGCTTGCATTGTTACCATGTTATTGTATTTTCAACTGTGATATTGGATGCAGTCAATCTAAACTTTCAAAAAATAAAAAATCGCTGTTCTGTCCGTCTTCTAATACCGATCTCCATGTTTGAGTGATAGATGTGTGTTGGTTGTGTATTGGAGAAACATGGGAGTGTGTATGTTGGTACATTCGTTGTTTAAATTTTACGTCCCCCAACACCAAAGGGCATATTGGGGACGATGTTGGTACAGATAATTATCCGCGCTTTTGAGTCTGATTGGTGATTTGGGGGGAAAGCGAGTATAATTTAAATAATATTGTTTCATTTTATGAGAGAGAGAGAGAGAGAGAGAGAGAGAGAGAGAGAGAGAGAGAGAGAGAGAGAGAGAGATTTTATAGCTTTCTTTCTTTTTTCTTTTTTGATGGGGGTAAGGGTAGGGAGGTCAAAGAGCTTATTACGGAAAGAGAGGGAACTTCCATTATGTCCTATACAAAAATGCGAGACGCTCTCACGGATTATTTCCCTTTGCTCGGGCTGGCTATATTTCACCATCTGCTATATGAATGATTTGTGCGTGGTAACTTATTGAGCCTATGCCATTGCAAAAGAACATTTTTATGGCAACGTTTGCAAAACTCAAACTTTTAACCATCATTATTACTAACATTTTGCTACTGCTGTCTTTTTTTTGTTTTTGTTTATGTTTACTTATTGACATTTATTAGGTGCTTTTATGCTGCTGATGTGTGTATGACATAGGTTCGTTTTCTGCCCTGGAATTTATTTTTTTTTTTATCAACGACAGATATTTTAAAATTAAAATATGCATGACAGACTGTTTCATTTATCCGAAACTGTAAATCCGTAATCGTGAGAGAGAGAGAGAGAGAGAGAGACTTCAGACTTCAGACTTCAGACTTCAGAACTTTATTTTAAAAGGTTAAGATTTTAGGCATGAGCCTATTCTTACAATCAGACCTTTTATAATAAGATAAAGATAGCATCAAAATGTACTATACCATTATAAAATAAAAATTAAAAAAAAAACACACGTTTATTACAGCAAATACAAAACGACAAAAGCCCAACCACCATTGCTGCTACAACTATATCTACCACTACTACTACTATGATACACGGCTAGAAACATTAAAAGCAAATCTTATTAGGAGACAATAACAATGAAACAATGCGAGAGAGAGAGAGAGAGAGAGAGAGAGAGAGAGAGAGAGAGAGAGAGATAGAGATAGAGAGAGAGAGAAAGAGAGAGAGAGAGCTCTGTCATTCAATCAATTAATCACAATAAAGCACAATAACAAAATGTTTCACTAATAGTGTGAATTTAAAATTTATATCAGGTGTCCCCATTACCCCCAACCCTCTCACCTCCCACACCACTGGTTTAATAACATCAGTCACTTCATGGAAAATAATTAATTAGTCAGACATAACAATCAGAACCTACTGGTTAGACTACAACATTCCACGCAATATAGATCTAATGCGCAGAAATTCACAGATCAGAACAAGGACTGAGTATCTACATTACATTTTTTTCATGTTTACTCTCAAACGAAAAGGGATTACAACAGATCAAGAACCATTTTTGTGCCTAGGTAAGGGGTTATCTTGCACAGTATTTGATCACGAGGAGAAAACAGACTTAGTCTAATTTAACTTGTTAACATAAGCAGTTTGACGAAGCCAAACTGCCAATCTGACATCTACTTTTGAAATATAAGCACAAATATAGTCAAACAACCTAGCAATAACGTAAACAGTGAGCGACCTGTTGAACGTAAACTGTCAGCAAGCAAACTGTTTTGGATTTAGCACATAGGTATAACATGAATCATTCAAGCCGCTCTCCGATTGTTTTAACACTAACAACACTGCAGCAGTCTTAGTTTAGGCCTACATAAACACAAAAAAATGAAGTTTTTCAATTGCAATTTACCTTTCTTTGTCTCTTAGAAATTTGAAAAAAGACTTGCCAACACAACTTTTCTTGTATCTGGCATTATGGCAATTGATAGCTGTGCAAAAGACACCGCCCTGTTTCACTCGGTCGCCTTTTGACTTTCTGCCACGAGCCATTTTCAGCATGTCGACAAGGGAGCATAACTCGTACATTTCGTCTCGCGGTTCTGTACCAAGTTCCCCCTCTTTCTATCATAAGCTCTTTGGGGAGGTGTCTAAAATCACAATGTTTACAGACTTTAAATTAAATAAATGAAATAAAAATGACACGTGGGCATAAAAAAATGTGTTATACCTTTTATTGTCCTAAAAAAAGAAAGATTAACATTAGGCTAAGCAAGCTTACTCTCTTGAACTTCCTGACCTGAACGAGTGCAAGCAAAAAGAAAAGGTCAGCGGTGTACTTTTGCCAAACAATAAAACGAATACTGTGTTCTTGACCCTAACTGAAAAGTCCAGTCTGGATTGTGTGTCTTTGGGGAGGCGCGCGAATAAATGCCTACTCCGTGTATGCCTACTCCTGCGGACGCCTATTCCGTGTATGCCTACTCCGTGTATGCCTACTCCGCGTATGCCTACTCCGCGGACGCCTATTCCGAGAAAGCCTACTTCGTTTATACCTACTCTGCGACTTACTACATTATAATTATGTAAGAAGTTATTCCTATAAATCCATTCTGCTTCTGTCCAAAACATTTGGCGGTGAGATCGAAGGTAAGCATTCCCGTAGTAGGCATTCGCTGCCGCCCCCTACCTTTCTTTCACTATATCAACACCGTAGAGAACTGCACTGATATTTTATATTCTGTAAACGAACTCATATTACAATTATGCATACTCATGCACTCTAATGGTAGGTTTTGTATACGAACTAATACTTTGAGGTTGTAATTGGTTGTAGGCTACTAAGTGACTAGGGAAAGTATTCTATTTTTCTTGCATGAAAAGTGGAGCTCTTGTGCATCTCAATGTTATGGACAGACAAATGTAACGTATCTAGACCCCTTCACCCCATGACCCACCACCCCCTCTCCGCCCCCAACCAATAATGAACGGTTATTAAGCTTATCTTATCTGGATCGCTAAATCTATATTTACAACGCTACTTTACTCTTCAGCTAATAAAGTATTGCATTCTTATATACAAAATAGGTATTATTATATACAAAATAGATATTATTGGAAACCTATAAGCCATTCCCCTCTTTGATTTGATTTGTTGTTTATAGTGTCCAGTGAACCAACCTTTAGCGGTCATAGCTGGACCACCATTTCGTCTTAGCATACAGTTATACAGCATACCACTGTATTGGTCATTTATTTTCTTAGAAAATGCTGCATAGATAGTATTAGTTTAGGAAGGTATTCCTTGAAATCCACCCTGCTTCTGTCAAGTAAAACAGCCATTCAACTGGGGAGAGAATCGGTGCAAGAAAGTATGCTTTGTTATCCGCTCCTGATTCTATATTTGCCTTTAGACCTCTGTACACAATTGTTAACCTGATCATAGGCTTCTATCCACTCCGATTCTATTTGCCATTGGATCTTAGCATATTTTCATTTTTTAGCGGTATTGGTTTTTCCCATTCACTGCAATACCAATACTGCCCTGTCCTTGTTGAATGTAAGACCTATAATCTTTTTGTTTGCACGTTAGATTGTTAAGTCGCAGAAATCGGCACATACGTTCTTGAAGGGGCAATCAGAACCGCGTGCCACGGTGAAAAGCTCTTGACTTAGTCCTTTCTCCCTTTAAGATCTTGTAGTTGTAGCAAAGTGGGATTATTCTATGTGCTTTCTGCCCAAAAGTAATATGCTTCTTCAGTTAATATGCTGTACACACTTCTTACCTTATTACAGACGGACAGATTGGCAGGCAGTCAGGAAGACAGACAGATAGACACACACACACATACCACCATCACCACACACCACACACCACCGCACTCCCTCTTCCTCCCCCCTTCAAACACAAATTTGTAATTACACCATTATTGTCCACAGACGCCAAATTACTTCGCCGTTACTGACGAACACGAAATCTATCCGTGTAATTTGCTTCCAGTATTAATATAGTTCAATCTAAATAAATTGTTTGTTGTGAGTTCACGCTCCTTTTTTTCTATTTTTTTTCATGGCATGATGATGAGGTGCTACAGAAGACTTCTGGGCATTTCCTATGCCCAGCACCTCGCCAACAATGAAGTCAGACAGACCATCACACGAGCCATTGGACAACATGATGACATGCTCACAGTGGTGAAAAAACGAAAACTCCGATGGTATGGCCACGTCAGCAGAGCATCAGGCCTTGCATAAACCATCCTGCAAGGCACGGTGCAAGAAGGCAGAAGAAGATGAAGACAGAAAAAGAGGTTGGAGGACAACATTCGAGAATGGACTGGTTTGACACTGAACGAAGCCATGAGGGTTGCTGAAGATAGAGAAAGATGGAGTACGCTGGTTAGACGATCATCTGTGGTGCACCAACGACCTTTGAGTTACGGGATAGGATAGGATAGGATAGGATAGGATAGGATAGGATAGGAGTAACAAACTTGTACTTCTACGATCATAGCACCTAGGATAAGTTTTAAAGAGATTCACGTGAAATATGCATGTTTGTTTTGTTGGAAATTATGGCAAGTAACGAGGAAGGACTGGCATGTGTCTCCGTTATACACAGGCGTCATACCTATATGGGGGTTATAAAATGATAGTCTTTTGGTGACGTGTGTACTGTACAAGTGAACGTGAGATTTGGGGATTGAAAAAAATGAGGATAGAAATCAATCATTCATGCAGGTTTAACAAGCATCCCTTTGTTCTCAGGGGTGTGCCCATTAAGGGATCGATAACAGGCCGGTAGTCAGCACACTTACACCCCTATACAAGATAAGGCATGGTCCACACTTACACAAAGGCTCAGTTGTAAGGGGGGCCAAACGCGCAGGATTAAATGGGGGGTCCTTGAAAAAGGGCCACAGCTCGAAAAATTTGTTTACTGTTTATGTTTATGTTTTTGTTTATGTCTAATATCACCTAATTATGTGAACAGACATTAAATTAAAGATTGATTGACTGATTGTTTACTGTTAGTGAACATGAGTTTAGCCGAAAATTCGGATTGTTATTGCATAAAACAACGATATAGAAGTGGGCTTTTTGTTTGCTCATCCCAACAGCTAAAGTTTGAATGTTTCATTTGTGGTCTGACAAGGGGGTGGTTACCCTCTGTTTAACGGTACATCAATCCGTTCTACGATCTTCTATAGATGGTATTGTTAGACCTAGAACGGTAGCTAGCGGTTGCTATAAATAAGTACAAAAACTACGGATTTTTTTTTAAATTTGAAAAATAACTATACCTTCGAAAGAGTTTCTTTTTTGTGTGTGTTCCGCACTCCCCTGCTACAGTGATACGTAAGAATATTTTTTTCCGCACTCCCCTACTAGAGTGATGTACGCAAGAATAGTTTTGTTTTCCGCACTCCCCTGCTAGAGTGATGCAGGTAAGAATAGTTTTGTTTTAGTTCCGCACTCCCCTACTAGAGTGATGTACGTAAGAATAATTGGTTTTTTCCCGCACTCCCCTGCTAGAGTGATGTACGTAAGAATAGTTTGGTAAGAATAGTTTGGTTTTCCGCACTCCCCTGCTAGAGTGATGTACGTAAGAATAGTTTTCTTTTTGTTCCTCTCCCCTGCTAGAGTGATGTACGTAAGAATAGTTTTGTTTTTGTTCCGCACTCCCCTACTAGAGTGATGTACGTAAGAATAGTTTTGTTTTCCGCACTCCCCTGCTAGAGTGATGTACGTAAGAATTTTTTTTCCCGCACTCCCCTGCTAGAGTTATGTACGTAAGGATATTTTTTTCCCCGCACTCCCCTGCTAGAGCTAGAGTTATGTACGTAAGAATAGTTTTGTTTTTGTTCCGCACTCCCCTACTAGAGTGATGTACGTAAGAATAGTTTTCTTTTTGTTCCTCTCCCCTGCTAGAGTGATGTATGTAAGAATAGTTTTGTTTTCCACACTCCCCTGCTAGAGTGATGTACGTAAGAATAGTTTTGTTTTCCGCACTCCCCTGCTAGAGTGTTGTACGTAAGAATAGTTTTGTTTTCCGCACTCCCCTGTTAGAGTGATGTACGTAAGAATAGTTTTGTTTTAGTTCCGCACTCCCCTACTAGAGTGATGTACGTAAGAATATTTTTGTTTTCCACACGCCCCTGCTAGAGTGATGTACGTAAAAATAGTTTTGTTTTCCGCACTCCCCTGCTAGAGTGATGTACGTAAGAATAGTTTTGTTTTTGTTCCGCACTCCCCTACTAGAGTGATGTACGTAAGAATAGTTTTGTTTTCCGCACTCCCCTGCTAGAGTGATGTACGTAAGAATTTTTTTTCCCGCACTCCCCTGCTAGAGTTATGTACGTAAGGATATTTTTTTCCCCGCACTCCCCTGCTAGAGCTAGAGTTATGTACGTAAGAATAGTTTTGTTTTTGTTCCGCACTCCCCTACTAGAGTGATGTACGTAAGAATAGTTTTGTTTTCCGCACTCCCCTGCTAGAGTGATGTACGTAAGAATTTTTTTTCCCGCACTCCCCTGCTAGAGTTATGTACGTAAGGATATTTTTTTCCCCGCACTCCCCTGCTAGAGCTAGAGTTATGTACGTAAGAATAGTTTTGTTTTTGTTCCGCACTCCCCTACTAGAGTGATGTACGTAAGAATAGTTTTCTTTTTGTTCCTCTCCCCTGCTAGAGTGATGTACGTAAGAATAGTTTTCTTTTTGTTCCTCTCCCCTGCTAGAGTGATGTATGTAAGAATAGTTTTGTTTTCCACACTCCCCTGCTAGAGTGATGTACGTAAGAATAGTTTTGTTTTCCGCACTCCCCTGCTAGAGTGTTGTACGTAAGAATAGTTTTGTTTTCCGCACTCCCCTGTTAGAGTGATGTACGTAAGAATAGTTTTGTTTTAGTTCCGCACTCCCCTACTAGAGTGATGTACGTAAGAATATTTTTGTTTTCCACACGCCCCTGCTAGAGTGATGTACGTAAAAATAGTTTTGTTTTCCGCACTCCCCTGCTAGAGTGATGTACGTAAGAATAGTTTTGTTTTCCGCACTCCCCTGCTAGAGTGTTGTACGTAAGAATAGTTTTGTTTTCCACACTCCCCTGCTAGAGTGATGTACGTAAGAATAGTTTTGTTTTCCGCACTCCCCTGCTAGGGTGTTGTATGTAAGAATAGTTTTGTTTTCCGCACTCCCCTGCTAGAGTGATGTACGTAAGAATAGTTTTGTTTTCCGCACTCCCCTGCTAGAGTGATGTACGTAAGAATAGTTTTTTTTTCCGCACTCCCCTGCTAGAGTGATGTACGTAAGAATAGGTCGGGGTTTTTTTTGTTCCGCACTCCCCGGCTAGAGTGATGTACGTAAGAATATGTGGTGTGTTTTTTTTGTTCCGCACTCCCCTGCTAGAGTGATGTACCTAAGAATACTTTTTTCCCACTCCCCTGCTAGAGTGATGTACGTAAGAATAGGTTTCTTTTTGTTCAACTCCTCTGCTAGAGTGATGTACGTAAAAATAGTTTTTGTTTTAAAACCCACTTTACTTTCAGATGTGCATGTATGTTCTGTTGATAGTTGTGGTTTTTATCTTGATGACTGTAAGCTTACTGTGTTATTTTTGTAAACTTTTGAAGCGTGCGTGCATGTATACAGTTTTAAAGCTGTTGTGTCTATTTCAATGTTAATAACTTTAAATATCTTACTTTACTTTTGTTTCCTTTTAAATTCTAAATTTGCTGGACATCGAACCGCGCTTTCAGCTTTTACTACAGGGATGAAACGTGTATTTAAATTAATTTTATTAGTTTATTGTTATTATTTATTGCAAATTATTTTTTATTAGTTGGGCAACATTCACTGTGAATGTTAAATGAATGTGTCGAAGGGTGGTGCTCGAAGTGTGCTCCTTTAAGTTACTGAACAGACATACAATGCCGACGCTGTCCGGGTTTATGTACGCTCTGTCTGGTATTGAAGATCACCAACTCGAGAAATGTATTCACCCATACCGCAGTCATTTATCTTCACTGTATGCCATGCATAAACTGAGATAACCAAAGAGTCTAGGACTTTAAACCAACCTGCAGGGATAAAGCTATCGGTTAGAGAGCGTTTTGAGCTGCTATGAGTCCTAATGTCCAGGACAATCTGATCAGAAACGCGCAATGCATTAGACTCCAGGTTCTGTACTTCCATTAAGTTTCTTTTCTCTCTCTCATTTCCGTTATTATCATAAACAGCGCGTCATTTAAAAGGAACAATCAGTCTAGATTTCAATATATATTTTTTATTCAGAAATTATCCTTATTCCTGGTAAAGTTTAATTTATCAAAAAGAAGAAAAACACAACTTAAATTCACGGATTAATTTACCACTGTATTTAATTAAAAATAAATAAATAAAAACACAAATGTCGCGGGTTCGATTCCCGCAAGGGGCGAACGTATGTGACTTAGGTACGAGACTATTGAGGTCACCGAGGGTTTTCTCCGGGCACTCCGGTTTCCTCCCTCCCTTCAATAATGGTACAGGATGCAGTCAATATAAAAATTTCAAAAATAAAAATTCCATTTTCTTCCGTCTTCTAATAGCGATCTCCCTGCCTTTACACCACCTGTTTGAGTGATGTATGTGTATTTGGTGTGTGTGAGGGTAAATGAGACAGGTGAGCGTGTATGTTGGTATAGATCGCCGCACTTTGAGCCTTGGGGAAAGGCGCGTACATAGCATCCTGTATTATTATTATTATTATTATTATTATTATTATTATTATTATTATTATTATTATTATTATTATTATTATTAAATGTATCCACCTCGCTTTCAATGAAATAGATTTTTTTTTTAAAATTAAGACCACGAAGAAGAAGAAGGAGAAGAGGAAGAAGAAGAAGAAGAAGAAGAAGAAGAAGAAGAAGAAGAAGAAGAAGAAGAAGAAGAAGAAGAAGAAGAAGAAGAAGAAGAAGAAGAAGAAGAAAGGAATGATGGAAGCGAAAAGGAAGACACACTCGCGCACGCACACACACACACACCCCACACACACACACACACACACCACACACCAAAGAAGAAAAAGAAATGAAGAAGAAGAAGCTAAAAGTTATCAGAAGAACAAGACTACTCGCAATAGCAAAAAAAAACAAACAATAACAACAACAACAACAAAACAACAACAACAATAACAAAAAGTTTCAAAGAAATAATTATGTCCGTTAGTTTCAGAGAAGGGTTCGCACGGACGGACAGAACCAAAAACAATAGTTCCCCAGCCACTAATAGATCGGGACCAAACAACAACAAAGGAACAACAACGCTTACTATCACATGTACAGAGTGTCACATTTCAACTCTTACAACAATATGACAGGAGGCTAAGGTGAGACCCCACCTGAGCCACAACGTAAAGAAAAAGGGTAGCAATAAAAGAAAGATAAATTATGTTCACTTGGTGGGACTCGGGTAGCTCAGTTGGTAGACGGCTTACTAGTAACCGAAAGGGACCTGGTTCGAATCCCGGATTGGCCAAGGTGTGACCATGTTATTTTCCCCTTACCATCAACTGGTTCGCTGGTGTCAGAATAATGTGACCAGTAGTCGCCTATACGATTCGGTGTTGTGTGACTATATAATCCACAGTTAGATTCACTTGATATTACACCGTCCACTAACGCCATGGATCGTTTCGGTGTTTTTGTTACAAAATGCATGCAAGATCTTTTTAGATATGGTTTCATGTTAGAGTGAGTCTGTTTGTGTGTTTGTTTGTATGTCTGTCTGCCTGTCCGTCTGTTCGTTTTTTCTGGATCCCGTCTTTCTCTCTCTCTATCTCTCTCTCTCTCTCTCTCTCTCTCTCTCTCTCTCTCTCTCTCTCTCTCTCTCTCTCTCTCTCTCTCTCTGTTAACCGGTTGTAAGACTAGGCTTTCAAACCTAAAACCTTGACCTTAATAAACAATCCAATTCAATTCAACTCATTTCAGTATTCTGCATTCCTTGAACTTCTCTCTCTCTCTCTCTCTCTCTCTCTCTCTCTCTCTCTCTCTCTCTCTCTTCTCTCTCTCTTTCTCTCTGGTCCTGATTTGGCTCTGAAGAGTCCGCTGGACCTAAAGCAATAATCATGTAATGTCTCTCTCTGTCTCTCTGTGTGTATGTCTCTCTTTATTTCTCTCTCTCTCTCTCTCTCTCTCTCTCTCTCTCTCCCTCTCTCTCTCTCTCTCTCTCTCTCTCTCTCTCTCTCTCTCTCTCTCTTTCTCTCTCTGTGACGTGCCAAAGCATGCAGACGAGGTTTTGTCAGTGACTTGGACATAATAAATCGTTCAACACTACCTTTCAAATTGTACTTGCCGTTCCTCCCAACTGACCGAAAGTGTCCTAGAGATCAATCTCTGATTTCCCCATGCTTTGCGTTGGCTACTAGACACTAGTTATTTCCCTGACGAACATAAGCCTCCGCCAGTCTCAGCTATGCAGTGTAAGCCATTTAATTATTATATTATATTACATTACATTACATTACATTACATTACATTGCATTACATTATATTATATTATATTAATCCTATAGCAATTGATAGAATAATCGTCCCCTATACGCTTATGTGTCCGGGGACGTTAATCTATATAACTAACTAACTAACTATATATAGCCAGTGCATACACTTCAAAAAGGTTTTTGTTTTTTTAATATACCGAAAAGCTGGGTTTTTAAGTTTAGAGTTCTTTAGAGCTCTTTTAACATTATTCTGATCTACAATCTTCAATTCATTATATTTTATGTTATTACATGTCGTTCCTTTCTTGTTTGTTCTTAATAATTTTATTTCATTTATCTATTTATTTTATTTATTTATTTAATATTTTATTTATTTATTTATTCATTCATTATTAATTTTTCCTTACTTTGGAACTTTGTATTTTAATTAAACCAAAGATGAAACAACAAACATCAAATGAGGCTCCTAGCCCAGTGAGGCTGTATGGCCACACAAGGGGGTAAAGTGAGGGAGGGGGTGGGGTAGAGATACACAACATATACATAAGACAGCAAGGACGGCGCTATATTACTATAAAATAAACATTAAAAAAACCCAGAAAGAGTAGCATCTAACTACGAACAATAACATAATAGGCTACTGAATAAATACAGCAAAGATGCTGGGATTCATATGAAAGTAAACAAGGTTCAACTATTTTGGACACACATGCACTCAAAAAAGACAGGAAAAAAATACAAGCGCATAAAGATGCGAAATATAATTCAGATTCAGATTCATATTAGGGGCGATGTTATCACTGCATCATAGCCTTTCAGCTTTATATGCACCGACGTTCTGAGTACTGTTTTTTTTTTAAGGTCAGATCATAAACCCTTAAATTATTTTGCCTATATTTAACCATCAAAGTCAAACATTATACTTTTGTAAATTTCATGTTTATGGATAATATTTTTAAAGGAGTTAGTACTGGGTGCTAATTTAAGGTTAGCCGTTAGTTTATTCCAGGTATTCGTCTCTGTGTGATAAAAGCCTTCAAAACTCAACTGCCTAGAAGAAGATTCAGCGAATGTATTGGCTTATTTATTTATTTATTTATTTATTTATTTATTTATTTATTTATTTATTTATTCGTGTGAATATATGCCTTATTACGGGATTAAAGGCTTCAAAATCTCAGTTGCCTAGAAGAAGATCGATTTATTGTGTGGGGTGATTGAAACTATTTTTACGGGACCATAGTACAGGGCACCTAACACGTCCAATCGCGACCGCACACACATTTAACGGGCAAACTACGGGTGTAATGTCATGATCAATACTATTAGCTCTTTTCGATTTAAAGGCATACTACTAAAAGGAAAAGTTATAAAATATGAACGGTATATTTGTCTCTTTTGGACTTAAAGGCGTGTTACTAATGTAGTGTAATCATAATTAAAATATTGTATAAGCGTATTTCAATTATTTTTGTTCTATTTTTCGACCTATCAATCAATCAATCTATCTATCTATCTATCTATCTATCTATCTATCTATCTATCTATCTATCTATCTATCTATCTATCTATCTATCTATCTATCTATCTATCTATCTATCTATCTATCTATCTATCTATCTATCTATCTATCTATCTACTGTTACTACTGCTGATAAACATATATAAAGAAAAATATAGCTCTTTCAAGCTCAGAAAGCTGCTCAAGGCACTCGTCACTGATATCCAGCATGCACAAATAGTTATTTAAAAAAAGTAATTAAAACCATATCATCCAAGGCAAGCACCCTGAACAGCAAACTGATCTGAGCGCTGCATGGCCAACTCACGGGTGGATATTTCAGTACTAGCGGGTGGGATCAGATAAAAGGCTCAATCAAATCAGAAGGCGTGGATGGCACCCTGTTTCACGCGTCGATTGGTTACGCTTGTCCGCACTGACGCCTCTTTGGTCTCTAAGATCAGCATGGAGTTAATCGCTGGACCATAATATTTTCAATTCCTGTAGGTGGCGCCACACTCCTGCAGAGGGGCTTTCGTAACAACGTAAGCGACCAGAATTCCACCTACACGGGAAAACGAGAGGAATTCTGCTCCCTGCTACCCGTCCTATAATCCCTTCCACATAGTTTGTTTGTTTGTATGTAGATTACAGTCACACGACACTTTCGCATATAGGTGACTACTGGACCGATTTATACTGACACCAGCGGGCCAGTTGTTGGTAAAGGGGAAAATAATATGATCACACGTTGACCAATCCGGGATTCGAACCAGCGACCTTTCGGTTACTAGCAAGACGCTCTTACCAACTGAGCTACCCGGCCCCGCTCCTTCCACATACACTCTCACTCACATCTTTATCTCTCTCTCCTCCTTTACCCCTCCCTACGTCATCCTCACACACACACACACACAAATCAAAACAAGCAACATTCAATCTATTATTAGCCGGTCCTACACAATGTCCTGGTAGGAAATCATATTGGCATTGGAGGCAATTGACCGTGGTCCTATTATCACGCGAAAACAGGCTCAGGAAATCAATGCAGCGTTATTACTTAGAATATCTAGAAATCTATGACTCAATGAGAAGAATTAGTTTGACGCTAGCTTACCACGAAGAGGTTTTCCAACCTGTAAAAATGGGCTTGGTTGAATTTAAAATCGCTCCATAGTTTTAGAATGTCTTGGCAATAGAACAAAGCACGGACTTGTTTCAAACACAAACATAAACGCAAGCCTCGTCAGAAACCGCTGTAGAGTTTATGCAATAGTTGGTTGAAAACAGAGTGCATTAGATAGAATAAGGAATGTCAAATATTAAAGCTTCTTCTTGTCACGAATTGGCTAGTTTTAACTCTGCTTGTTGACTATTTAGCCATGTGTAGTCTTTGTAACAGTAGAGAAGTTAGACTCTTACGCAGCAGCAATTAAATTACACAGCAGACCACACACCGCGAGCCCGACCCACGCTAGCGCAGTGAGTCAGCACTTGAGCTTTGAATCGGACCGTTTTAACCTATCAGAAGCAGGCTCAGTGGGTAGAGCAGTTTTGAATGTGTCAGAGCCTAACACAGTTTGAATCAGTCGTGTGTGAGACGAGGTAGAGTCAACATCTCCACAGCTAGAGAAATCTCTACACTCATAGACCAGGAAGCAGGACTTTGAAATCTTAGAATTCTCTCAAGTCATCACGGGCCTGAACTTGTCAAACAGGTAAATGAACACCCTTCTGTTTCATCGTGATATATTTATATTATTGTTGAAATTATGTTTGTGGAATTTGCTATGCATAAATGTGAATTGTTAATCCGAATTTGCCGTACCACGTGAAAGAGCCGACCACGAGGCGAAACACGACCGGTTGCGCCGCCATGTTGTATCCCGTACGGAACCACTGTTGTTTAACTTATATGTATGTTTGCAGACCAGTGGCTGTACCACTGAATGTTTATATTATTATTAATTCTGTATGTGTATAGTTAGCCACGATTGATATTTATGTATGTATAGGAATTTAGAGTGAGATTCCAGTGGAACCCGGAAGTAGCAGAATGTTCGTCGCTTATGTATAGAGATGTGGAGCTATCACTGAGGGCTACTTGGCTTTCAGTGAGACGCTCTGCACAAACCGATTATTCAGGGTTGTGCAGAATTTCGTCTCTTATATTACAGACTAGCAGGCGAGCTATCCCGAGCTATCCCGAGCTATCCTGCGCACCCCACTCCACAGAAACGACTAGTTGGTCGAGGAGACTCTACCGCACAAGACGGAAGGAGCTACCCGAAGAAACACCCTGTCAGACCCCACAGCGTGGCAAGGGAACCCAACTACACAACTACAAAGGTGTACCAGAAGCTACCTCACAGAAGGACTTCGAACACCCCACACATGAGTTAAGTGCATAAGGCGAAGGTGCACTTAAACTGATCATAACAGGACCACAGTAGTCCAACTCTTCAGAAACTGTAAAACGGACCACAGTAGTCCAAATCTACATGAAACATTATAGCAAGTGCCCGAGGAAGATATAACAGCTGCCTAGACTATCAGCGATCGAACTATTAGCAGTGAAACTGAGACTTTTTAAGTTAGATTAGTACTTAGAGAATCTTGTATAGAGTAGAAGAAATAAATGTGTGATTTTAACTGTTATCAAGTGGCTGTACTACATATGATTCATAGCCGTGTGAAAGCTAGTGTGACAGTAATCTCTTACCATTTTTCTATCTATTTCTGTACCCCAACCTTAACACAGAACGAGCTAAACAAATAAATTTATTAAAGTAATTCATAGGGTGACCTACTAGCAGTTCCCACCGAATAAACGTGAGGGTCCATAATTCCATTGTGCAGAGCCCATAAACCCCACGTGACACTTCTTAAAACTACAAACTTCAATGTAGAAATGAAGGTCAGAGCGAGGCGCTTTGTCTTATTTTGCTGCTACTACATGTACTACTACTCTGCTGCTGCTGCTGCTACTACTGTCACTACTACTCTGCTATTGCTGCTGCTCCTCCTCTTCCTCCTCCTCCTCCTCCTCACCTGCTCATGATGATGATGATGATGATGGTGATGATGATGGGGATGATGGTGACGAAGACGACCAAAGACGACGACATTATCTTTTTGTTAGTAACAGTAAGTATACCGCGCATCGTCCTTGCTATAGTAGTGTACTCAACAAGGATTTCTGCGTGCTGAAAGAAATTCTTGCTGTGCTTGGTTAGATCTGTAAATGATGCGAGTGTGTAATTATCAGTTATTAAGTAACCCACTCCGCATGAATTCTGACTATTAACCTCGCGTTATGTGGCGTGAAACCAGAACAGATTACAGCATTTACCGCAGGACCGGTTTGAATAGATTCAAGATTCAGGAATACTTTATGATCTCAAACAGAAAAATTAAGATATGCTTTGCTGACAGAACTAAACCAAAATGAAATAAATGTATAAGAAAACTTGAACGCCTGTATTTTTTTTTCAAATTTGTTTCGTAAATAAAATCATCTTATCTAATATTTATGCAGGTCTTAAATTACATATATTTAACTGTGATAATTCCTTTTTAGTCATGCCTTCATTTGGCGGCAGTCTATTTATATCACTGTGCAGTACACAATTATTCTATTGTTTTTTTGTGTGTTTTTTTTTTAAAATTAATAGTGTTTGACTGCTGGAATGTCTGAGAATGTTTATTTAAATGAATGGCGATGTTATACCTGATTATTTATTTATAGACTATGGTATTGTAATTGTCATGTTTCATGTTCATGTCATGTTGTCCACATGTCTAATTTCCTTGTGTAAAAATGGGGACACTATATCATCTTGTATCTTGAAACGGCAATTACAAACATTCGCTTATTAAAGGGATAATTATGCACAAACTATAACGAAGACATATACAATATGAAATAAAACAATTTAAAGCAGTACAACACACACACACACACCTACACACACAACGCACGCACACACATACGCACACACACTGATTAAAGTTAATAAATTACTGCATAAACAATTTTGCTGACATCATCATGGATTACGAGCATTTGTATCACGGAAGGCACTAGCAAATTGAATAATATACATCACTGTTCAAATCTTCAGACTGCACAGTTCTATAAGAAGATCTGTAACAGCGCACGTACATAGTCTACAAGCGCTGTACGCTGAGTTCTGACTAATAAATTGTTAGAAGATTACCAAGAAGGACGCTAGTAACAGATATCATCAGCATGTGATACAAAATTCAAGATCACTGTACTTCATAATCTCAGACAGGAGAGATTGAGACAATACTTTTTGGGGCTGATGGAGCAAAACCAAAGCCACATGCAAATGACATCAAAAACAAGATTTACTCATTGACGTGTACTAGTACTTTTTATTTTCATGGATAGAAACCTTACTGGCCTGTATTAATATTGGAAAGTTCGTGGAAGATTCGTGGATATTTACTAATCATGAGGTTCCAGGTCCCGAACCTAGGTTTCTGAACCGTTATTTTATTTTATTTATTTATTTTTGCTAAAAGTTCAGGAACCTATGTTAAGGAATCTGAAAACCTCGAAAAAAGTATGACAGGCCATTAGAAAGAAAGTGAATGTTTGACATAGGTAAACAGCTACCGACTATTCAAACCTCACTGGGTGTTTTATACAACTTTCTTTTCTCGTATAAGTATATAGCTTTTCTTAATCTGAAACCTGTCACGGTACTTGAGATCTCGCTGAAAAGTAAGTAGCATAAGAGTATAATAGTATATATGCTAGGTCTTCTAGCTTCAAGCTGCTAAAAGATGTATCATATAGATTAGCATGTGAGACATACTCCCATAGATCTATTTCGTTCCCGTACACAAAGACCAACTGAAGATTTTTTTCTTTTAAACGAACTCAAACTAGCCTATGACTAGTAGGCTTAAGAGACATATTTTCGTTTACGTATATATAAAACCCACAGACTGAAGAAGACTCCTTTAGACAAACACAAGATAGCTCATGAGACATAATATTTTATTATTTATTTATGTTTGCATATTCGCGTACACATATAATATGACAGCAAACGCGAGAAGACCAATTTACGCATGTACACATGAACGCACTTCCACATTCACGCAAACACATTTAGTGAAAGAGAGAGATAGAGTCAGAGAGAGACAGAAAAAGAGGGAGAGAAAGAGAGAGGGAGAGAAAGAGAGAGAGAGAGAGAGAGAGAGAGAGAGAGAGGGAGAGAGGAGAGAGAGAGAGAAAGAGAGAGAGAGACAGAGAGAGAGACAGAGAGAGAGACAGAGAGAGAGAGACAGAGAGAGAGAGAGAGAGAGAGAGAGAGAGAGAGAGAGAGAGATTTAATAACGACACTTGACACTCTAATCCCAACCTCCAATTACTACTTCTAATGCAATAATCATTTCTCTCGTTGGATCGAAGAATGTCACGCTTTACGTGTCATGTCACTCCTACAACTGCTACTACTCGTAACAACAACAACAACAATGATAATAATAATAATAATAATAATAATAATAATAATAATAATAATAATAATAATAATAATAATAATAATAATAATATAAATGGAAACACCGATGGTATGGCCACGTCACCAGATCATCAGGCCTTACAAAGACCATCATGCAAGGCACAGTGCAAGGAGGTAGAAGAAGAGGGAGACCGAAAAAGAGGTGGGATGATAACGTTCGACTGGTTTGACACTGAGCGAAACCATCAGAGTTGCTGAGGACAGAGAAAGATGGAGTACGTTGGTTAAACGATCATCTGTGGTGCACCTACGACCTCCGAGTTATGGGATAGGATAGGATAGGAATAATAATAACAATAACAATAATAATAATAATAATAATAATAATAATAATAATAATAATAATAATAATAATAATAATAATAATAATAATAATATTCTACCTCACACATGACGGAAGTTTATCCTAAGGTACTTTGTATGTATGGAGCCGAGACCTAAATTAAATACAAAAAGATTTACTTGACAATGGCTTAATCTTGATGTGTTGATGTGTTTATAAAATGCCTCCCCCCCACCACTCTCCCTTCCATCACTCCCCTCGCCCCCTCAATTTGCGTTTACCAGCAGTAGAAATTCAAATACAAACAAAAAGCACTTTCAACAGGAATATAATCCTTGCGTTTATGATAACAACCCTTTTTTTAAACTGTGGAGTCGCTTGGGAAAAGGCTTTAATCAATTCAATTCCACCGTGCAGACAATTTTAAGAGAATGTAATAAATAATCGTAATATTATAATCAGTTGGTATATGAGTCATATCCAATGCACCAGTTGTTTGGGGTTTTTTATATTTCGCGTACACAAATAAAGTGAAGACAAGTGTCTAGTCCTAAGTGAATATAATCTTGATGTATACACAAATCCCACTGTCATGTCTTTTCTTTTTTTCTTAAACCTAAAAACAATTCCATTAAGATTAACAAAACAGATAACTTCACTACTGAAAAATAATCTTAGTGCGTACACAGAAATGATATAAAGCTTTCATTTGAGCTTCTTAAATGGAAACCAACAGTATACTTCTTTCTCTTTGTAAAATTTAAAAAAAAACAATAACAGTATTTCGTTTTGTATACCCGTGAATGTGGAAACTTTAAATGAAATATATACACAGAACAAGAATATTCCTGCATTTATTTGTTGTTGTCTTCATTCAATTTAATGTACTATTGAGATTTGTTTTTTTTTCATTTTCCTCAAACAATAAAGTGAAGACAAATCTAACTATGCACATATATCTTGATGTTACACTAGTGACCGTCGAGAAAAAACAATTCCAATTTTTTAAATTTAACAGAGTCACTCCTGAAAAATAATCTACAGTGCGTACGAAAGAAAAAGTACTTTTCAATTTGCACTCTCTTAAATGGAGTCATTATACACTTTCTCTTTGTCAATATTTATTTGTAAAATGATGGTGAAAAATCTGCGTGGTGTATACAGTTGAATGTGGAAAACTTTAAATGAAATATACACAGACAAAGTATATCTCTGAATTTATTGTTGTGTCCCACATTCAATTTAATGTACTATTGATGCTGTTTTTATAGTCTGCTTCATGTTTTTTCCTCAAGACAAAGAATGGTTTTAAGACATTATTATTTGGGTGAAAGCAATCTTCTTTTTTTTAAATTTTATGTGACAAGTGCCCTCCTACAATTACGTTGCACCGAAGCAATAAAATGAGTTAGTATAAGTAAGTTGTATGAGTGGGGTTTTTTTTTTAATTAATCTAATAATAATGTTAAAATGGAGGGGACGGCCATGAGGCCAAAAATCTCAGAGCATACAGTAAAGTTAGGAGATAACTATAGTGAGTTATAGTAAGGCCAAAAAAAATGTCGTGTGAGACTGAAAAAATATATGGTCGGCGTGTTTTTTGTGGTTTTTTTAACATTTTATTGTTGGGTGTGGTTTATTTGGCCTTTTCAACTTGTAGTTTTGAGTGGATTCTATAAGTAAAATCTATAGAGCATTTTGTTTTTGAGTCTTGGGTGGTGCCATTGTAATTGATCGGGTATGGATTTGTGACGGTGGGGATCTATGATGTTAGCTATCTCCATGTGGTTGTTTTGGTATTAAGATGGGGTGTTGTGAGTGTAGAAGAGCTGATGTACCTTCTTAGTTTTATTGGTGGGAATGGTATTGAAGGTTTGGTTTGATTACTTTGGAGTGTGCAATTTTTTTTTGAGGTAAGTTGTTTGTTGTTTTTTTGGTTTGGTGTTTTATTATTTTGTTTGGTTGGGGTGTAGGTTTTTGGTATGGGGTTTATGGTGGGGGTGGGTTTAGGTGATTAGGTGGAAAGGTGGGGGGGGTTTGGGTGAGGGGGGGGTTGGGGGGGGGTGTTGGAAATGTAGTTAATTTAATGTTTTGTTGTTGGGAGGATGAGGGGGGGTATATTTTGTGTTTGTTGTTGGGTTTTTTTTGTGGGTGGGGTGGTGGGGGGTGGTTGTTTGGGGATTGTGATTATGTGAGATTGTGGGGTGGTGGGTGTTGGTTTTTGGGGGGGGTGGGGGGGGTGTTGGTTTGTATAGGGGGTGAGTTGGTTTTGAGGGGGGATAAGTCACTTTATAATAAGGGGGGGGGGGGGGGGGTAGGGGGTGTTTGGGGGATGGGGGTGGGAGGGGGTGGGGGGGATTTGTTGGTGGGTGAAGGATGTGTAGCAATGGAGTTATCCAGAGGGACCATATTGGGTAGTTTGTGTTTTTTAAGGTGTTTTTGGGGGGGGGGGGGTTGGGGGTGGGGGGGTGTTTTTTTTTTTTTGTTTTTGTTTTTTTTTTTTGTGTTTTTTTGGTGTGTTTGGGGTGTGTAATATCTATTTGTTTCCATGATAGTAGGTTTTTTTTGGTTTTGTGTATATAAAAAGTGTGGGGATATGTACATATTTTTTATGATTGTTTTTTTTCTCTAGTTTGTGTTTACATAAGTTTTGGTATATATTAGGATTAAAAGAAAAGAATTGTACTAATTTATTGTTGTAGTGTATGATTAGAGATATTTTTTATTTTTATTTAAAAGTTTTATTTTGATTGTTTTTTTATTTAAAAAATATTTTTAACCGAGTCACTTAGCATGATTATATTGAGTTAGATTTATTTTTTTTTTTTGGTTATGACGTAGAGATGGTTAGGGTGGTTTTGGGTATAAACAGATAAGTTTTTCATTTTTTACCAGTATTTTAAGAAGATTTTTTGATGAATTCCTTTTTGGATTTATAATTGATCTTTGTTAGTTTGTGTGTTTGTTTTGTATGTGTCTTATTTGATTATGGTAATTATAGACAAGAGTCAAATCTATTTTTTTTAGTGGTAGTTAATTTGGTATTATATGAAAAATAGGATTAGTATTTGAAAAAAAAAAATATTATAATAAATGATATTATGAAAATTTTATATAATTTTAGAATAGACACAGAGTGCAAAGAGGTGTAGCAAATCGGTATGTTTCTATTAGATAAACATAGAGAGAAAAATACACAACACCACGCCTGTGGTGTGTTACTAGGTTATTTTATGCGGTTGATTGTGGGGAGATGAATAAGATTTGGTATTTTTACTCTATATCATCTATCTATTACAATTATTTTAAACGTGATGGAATTTAGAAAATAATTACTAGGCAAATTTTCATATTGCAGAAGATATGTGTCTGTGAGAACAAGTTACACAAAGAATTGAGAGGAAAGAGAAGATTAACTCACACATTCATATAAACCAATATCTAATGCTAAACAACTCAAGTGAAACATTAAATTTACAATACGTAACATATCATGACCAGTGTAAGGGATTAGATGTTTATAATTTTTTATTTTCAATGTACAAAAGATTTATTTATTAGCTAAGAATACACAAACAGACACACACAACAACTAACCACACACACATCATTTAGCACACAGGTACTTAAAAAAGTAATAATTACGAAAATAGACATATTACACTATTCACACAGATGTGAAAATAAAACATCTATGTACAATAACAACATTTAAAAACAAGTCTTACACAACAACGACAACTTCGCGTATAAAGAACTATAATAATCCATGTAGTAAAATAGATTGGAGGTTTATAGAAAAGAATGTTTAATTGCTAAATAAATCGCGTTGAAGATATTGATCATTTGTTTTATGATATTTGAAAAATGAATTTAAAGTGTGTAAGTATAGATTGATCCTGGATAATTATGGTACGAGTCCTAGTCCGATTTTATTTTACATCATATGTCTAATAATGAACAGAGTACAAGAGTAGGTTACACAACAGATCTTCTGACGTTGAACAATAGAGATGTAGAGTATGTATGCTCTCTTCGTATTAACTGCTTGAACATGTAGAGAAACAAGAGTTACACGTGAGAGGTCGAATAGAATTGATGGAACCATAGACTGTTAAGTTAATTAAGAACAGGGAGAAGATGTTTCAGCGGGAGAACCTGGGATAAAATATGAATTTGCAAACCAATAACATGCTTTAGCACCTCTGATAGCCAGGAACGGGGAGTAATGTTCCAGGGAAACTCTACCTTGTTCTACATTCGCTCACTTTATCTAGTATTGAGGATCAGTTATGGACTCAGTAAGCTGAGAGAGTGGGGCTAATAGCTTTTTTAGGAGTCTTTTTGTGGTGTACGAGGTATATGGGGAGAGAGTGGAGTTTAGAAGAACATAATTGTATCAATAATGCGTACAAGAAATAAAATAAATCGTCTAAAGTAGTCTAAACAAGTCAGGTCAATTCATACGAAAGTAGAAGATGGATTTGGCGATCTATGTCGGGGCTCTGCGTGTCTATCGGACGGAATGGGGCTAAAAAGGTATGCATCATCTGTCTTAATGGGAGATATACTTATGATACATATTAGATGGGAAAAGAATAAAGTTAATCTTTTTTGATAGTACATGGTTAATTAGTATGAGTTTGGGATAGTATCGCGGTCATTTGGAAAGCTTTTTAAAGTAAGAGATGTACTGGAGATAGCCCATCGCCTAAAGCCCACAATGTATTTGATCCTATGATTAACCGCACCAAGTTTAGCTTATAGATGTTAGAGATGATTGTTTGGGTGTGGTGTATGGGGAATGAGTAGGTTGATTGAGTGCTTGTTGAAGTTTATATTGAATTATTGTATTGGAATGTATATATATTTATGTATTTATGTTTAATTAATATTGTTTTGTAATAATGTATAATTAGTGAAATACAGTAATACACCTCGTCATGATTTAAAACAATACAAAAAAAACGATTCTTAATAACATATTCATACGTTAAGACAATTCACAACTTTCCGGCACCTCTCATAAAAACTCGTGGGTATCGCCATTATAAATTAAAACGAACGAACGAACGAAAAACGATGCTTAACGTCCTATTGCATAAGCGTTAAGGACGATCACCACGTCGCCACCCTGACAACAATGAACATCATCATCATATCAATTAAAACGAGGTTAGCATGAAACCATTTTCATAGAGGGGATTCCCGTTGGTGCATAGGATAGCAGAAAAGTGTGAATGGGTGGGCCACATTTCAGTAGTAGACCAGAGGGGCCGGGTAGCTCAGTTGGTAAGGGCGTCTTGCTAGTAACCGAAAGGTCGCTGGTTCGAATCCCGGATTGGTCAGCGTGTGATCATATTATTTTCCCCTTTACCAACAACTGGCCCGCTGGTGTCAGTATAAATCGGTCCAGTAGTCACCTATATGCGAAAGTGTCGTGTGACTATACTGTACAAACAACGTAGTAGACTGGCTGTTGGTCAGGCGGCCGGCCTGTCGCTCTCTTGATCAAAACATACTTTTTGCCTTATCATCTAAAAAATAACTGAATCGAAATTCTTCATTTATATTTTGCGGATTTGTACTTCTCAAAGTTCAAGGTCTACCATTTGTGCTGTACCATTTTCTCAACACTAACGTAACGATTGTGAGACTGGCTTTTTGTGTGCAGATAGTGCAAATCTTGGCCCATCCGGTCATGTTTTCGTGTTGCTTTTTTATAAGATAATAGCCCAGTTACAACCCCGCCAAGAAAATTAACACTTTTGAAAATGCTGATTATCACCGAAGTTTTGCCTGTGTATCGAAACCCATTTGAATTGCTTTCCATCTTTTAATTTGTTTATGTGAGGGAGATGGATGGTTGAAGAGGGGGGGGGGGAGGAGGAGAGGGGTTTGGTGAGGGGTGGAGGTGGGGTACAGGTTTCAGTATTTATTTTATTGTTTGGGTAGACAGTGAATGATATTGTACTACTGTAAACTCCCTGAACACGTGACTGTTATGGTAGTGTGTGTGTGTTTGTGTTTGTGTGTGTGTGTGTGTGTGTGTGTGTGTGAGTGTGTGCAGGGAGGTGGTACGAGTGTCCGGTTTATGGCCTGTCTTAATTGAAAGGTTCAAGGTTGGACAAAAAAAAGGTTCAGGAACCTATTTTCGGGATCTGAGAGCCTTGAAAAAAAGTTGTTGTACCTCCAGAATCCTTCTACGAACCTTCCAATTAAGACAGATCATTAGGGAGTAGTGAAGTATCCAAGCGGGGAATCTGGGGAGAATTGGACAAAACCCTCGCTGTCTGTTCCCTGTTCTGTCCAGGAACGGCAAGGGAGACTGTTACACGGTTATTTATCAATAGCCGATTCACTACCGATGCCTGAATCTTGATAAGTGTAACTCGAATTCGTTTATCCACGCAGCCTGTTCACTCAGCAACAAGGCATGAGTGGTCGTATAAAGTTTTCCAACTTTATTCAACAAACATCAACAACTGCATAGGAAAATCGCTTTCCGAAAAACACTACAACAATCATCATCAAAAATCTCCATAAATCACTCCTAAAGAAGAAAGAACATTGAGGTTTAACGTCTACACCCACCATTGGCGATATGGCAGACTGAGATAACCATCCCAGTGAAAGATGGGTAGGGACCTGAATCAACACTGAACCACCAAAGCAATCATACTGCTAAAATGGACAGTGAAAATGGCCACATTTTATATCGCGCCCACCACGGGATTCGAACCTGGGTCATCGGTGTGCCAGGCGAACGCTCTACCAATTGAGCTACGGCGGTGGGACAAGAATTCATTTGTTCTAACCTCGTGTCGGAAGCGTTAATCCCATCAACCAGATAGCACTTTTGTATGCACCTTTGAAACGTCGGTTTTGACGCCATGTTAACGAGAAGTAATAACTTTACACCACTTCCGCTCATTAGAACTATGCGTTCGATGCGGTAGGCCGTAATCAATGCTGCTTGGTGACTACTGTATTCGTTTTATGTCGCATGTAGAGGAAATTTAAATGGCCGCATTGATTTATTTCCCGAGAGAGTGCAATTGCTGGCAATGGTGAAGCTGTGTCTAT
Organism: Oncomelania hupensis; assembly: GCA_036898135.1. NCBI lineage: Eukaryota > Metazoa > Mollusca > Gastropoda > Littorinimorpha > Pomatiopsidae > Oncomelania > Oncomelania hupensis. Next base: position 22,570,279 of record CM072514.1, read on the forward strand.
ACTTAACTCATGCAAGCATCCACTTTCACTGTAAATTAATGCATTATGTCTATCAGAGTAGGATATTAGAATTCAGGTACCGAAAAACACCCAAACATGTTAAACCTAACAGTGAAATGTTTGTGTTGGAAGTAATAGTTCTGGACCTAGTAATTGTCAATTTAATTATTGTATATTATTGAGTTACGATAATGGTCTTTATTTTTAGGCGGAGAAGTGTACCAGTCCTATTAGCTCATCTGAATATGTGCTTTAATTTAAAGAGTGGAAACCCTGACAAGGCATGATGTGGGCGAGAAGAGACCTGAATTTGCCAGTGCGATTATTTTGATTTTATGTCCCATGTGTCGTACAAGAGCGATTACAGTTTAACCGTTCATGCCGTTGTTTTTGTCATATATCCTTATAATACAGGGGGAAATGATTGGTTCATGGCTATGTTGAATGCTGTAATCGGCAATTTGAACTCGGAACTGACTGTACCGATTTATTGCCATTTTTGGCAGAGGGATCATAGTTTAATAGTTTAGGTAAGGGTTTATGATGCCAGAGCCCATAAAATAGGAAATAATTATTGGGTGTTTTGTTAACACGCTCAACGCTGCTGTCACAAGAGCCCCGCTTCCACTGTATTTGCGTTTTTGCTTGTTTGGTCAGTAGTAAAACTTAGAAGGTTACTGTAGTCTCTAGCAGACGACAGAAATGATTATGCGTAACACAGTTGTAGCTGGATGCAAGCACAGTAAGTGACATCATCGCAGCCTACGATGGTGTTTCGAATTTTACATCCACTTAGATGTTTTCAGCCAATCAGGACACAGCCAGGTTAGTTAAAACCGGTTCTGGGTGATTCAAGGAGAGAGATAGAACGTTAGTCTTCGTTGAAACGCTGAGCAGTACACAGTACACTTAAGCAGAAATCACTCTCCTGAGAAGATTAGACAGCAGTGCTTGTTGAATATTCGAATTCAATCAAGTAGCCACGGCCTGACATTGTCAAAGAGGTAAATGAACATACTTCTGTTTCATTGTGATGTATTTATATTATTGTTGAAATTATGTTTGTGGAATTTGCTATGCATAGAATTGAATTGCTAGTCCGACTTTGCGTGACCACGTGGAAGAATCTGACTATGAGGCAAGCCTGACCTGCCTACGCCATGTTGTATTATGTACGGATCCACTGTTGTTTAACCTACATGTATGCTTACAGACCAGTGGCTGTACCCGAGAATGTTTATAATATTATTATTTCTTTATGTGTATAGTTAGCCACGATTTATATTTATATATGTATAGGAAATTAGAGTGGAGATTCCATTGGACCACAGACTTAGCAGAATGTTCGTCGCTTATGTAGATAGAGATGTGGAGCTATCACTGAGGGCTACTTTGGCTTTCAGTGAGACGCTCTGCACAGACCTATTATACAGGGTTGTGCAGAATTTCGTTTCATATTTTACAGACGAGCAGGCATTATGTCGTGAGCCCAACTCAGTAAAAGACAAAACCACGTCGACGCTTAACGTTGGCTGCCGAGGCATCTCCAGCATTGTGCGCAGATAGCGCAACCGTCGAACAACAAAGCCAAAGACTGCACGACAACACAGATTGTCCCGGAAGCGACCTCAACGCAGCGCTTCAACCACGCAGTTAAGTGCCACAAGAAACAGTGCACTAAAACTCTGTATAAACAGGACCACAGTAGTCCACTCTTCAAGAACGTTGACCCTTAAGGCAGAAAGTAGCCAGTGCCCGATGAAGAAAAAGTAGCTGCCTAGATTATCAGCGATCGAATCATTCGCATTGACAATTGAACTTTTAAGTTAGAGTCGTACTTCGAATATCGTGTATAGAGTAGAGGAAATAAATGTGTGATTTTTACTGTTATCAAGTGGCTGGACTACATATGATTCATAGCCGTGTGAAAGCTAGTGTGACAGTGATCTTTTACCATTTTTCTATCTATCTCTGTACCCCAGCCTAAACACAGACCGAGCTAAACAAATAAATGTATTAAGTGAAGTCAAAGGGAGATAACTAGCTATCCCAATCGACTAAGACAAGGAGGTAATAGCAGTCCATTGTGCAGAGCCCAGCAACTATAAAAATCCCGCCACAGCTGCAGTTAGCAGTTTTATGATAAACTGAGTTTGGCAGAATGTGGTTATACTGATTTATAATCCTGTAGCGTAGTTTCTTAGTTTAAATGTCAGTGTTTTTTTTTAAATGTCATTTCCCGATAATATATGGAGTAGTGATGTTGAACGCTGGAAGAGCAATGTAATACTGGGTTTCTAGTCAGCTTAACGATGATTTAGCTGTATTATCGTATATTATCGTGGCGTTTTATGATGATGCATTTTAAGTTGATTTTGTTGTCACATACATTTTGCATTGAAGCCTGTCATGAATGATTATTTCTTATTTTTAATAATGTCAAACTATTCGCCATACCATAGAGCGGTATCGCTTTAAGTTTAACTTAAGTGGATTAAAGGGTATTTAAGTCTAAACTATACGTCCGAATTATTGCAATTCATTCAATTATTTATGTATCACTTATAGGTAAAAAGGATGCAGCATTTCAATGGAGTAGGAAATACACTGTTACAGATAAAGACGTGGTACCGCATTACTTGTTATCAACTCGTTATTTTCTGTAGAATTCAAGATCGTTTGTCTTCTGCCAGGTTCTTATTTCCATGATAAACTCTTATACAAGACACAATATAGTTCCAGGCCCAAGGCTGTAGCTCAAGTGGTAGATCGTTCCCTTGGCACACCGATGACCCAGGTTCGAATCTCGTAATGGAAAAGATAAAAGTGGCCATTTCTCACTGTCCATTCTTGCAGTAGGATTGCTCTGGTGGTTCAGTGTTGATTTAGGTCCCTACCCCTTTTTACCGAGGATGGTTATCCCCGACTGCCATATTGCCAATGGTGGGTGTAGACGTTATACCTCAATGTTCATTCATTCATAGTTCCAGGATTGTTTTAATTTGGGTTTTTTTATCAAGCGGACTTTTCTGCATGAGGGATTTTATTCTTAACTAAAAGTAATCGCGTCCTAAATATTTTTACTCTGTGTGTGTGTGTGTGTGTGAGAGAGAGAGAGAGAGAGAGAGAGAGAGAGAGAGAGAGAGAGAGAGAGAGAGAGACTGAGGTAAAATTTTCTGCATTAACACTCTTGATTAATTTTGTTTATCATCAATTCTTTTTCATTACCTTATACTTAGCGAGCGTTGTGGCCAAGTGGGCTAAGGCGGGACTAACTTGCCTTGTCCATAAGCCAGTAACCAATGGCGCCTGACAGGTGTGGGTTCGAGCCAGCATCTGGGCGTTATGTTTCTCCGAATATTATTTACTTTCGACTCGGGCAACGTCTCGGGGGTTTTCTCCGGGTACTCCGGTTTGCTCCCCTAGCAAAAATTTCAAAAAATTCACAAAAATTGTTAGGTAGGTAGGGTTTGGGCGCGCCACTGGCTGCGACTACGCCTTTCCTGGGGTAGGCGGCCCAGAGTTTCCCGATAGAAAGGGATAATAAACTGCAGCTTTACTCTTTCTGTTGGTTTTACTTTTTAAAGTGCTTACCCATACACACATTCCCTCAACCCACCCCTACATGCACAATCCAGAGTAGTTTTGTACTGATCTTTACATTCTATTTTTAATTCCCAAGGCCAAAAACTCGATCAGGGACAGGGATATCATGCTTTGTTGGGTCTTCTTAAAAGGTCTTTTAGACTGTTGAAAAAAATATGGTGTTTGACGTAAATGTGTATCGAAGAATGTAGGTACCACCTGCATCGATCGATTCTGTTATGTGAAGATATGTATGTGCTATAGTACTAATCTAAAGGCCTTTTTTACTACACGGAACCCACTGCACGCGAAAGAGAAATTTGCTGAGAACTTAATGTGCGAGCTATTAAGGGCTTAAATATAATCGCACCGCTTTCTTGAATGTTGTATGCAAGAACTTAGAAGATGAATACCGGGATCGGGAAAAAAAAAAAAGAATTTCACATGTTCTGGGTTAAAAGTTGACTTTTGTGTTGGTTTGTGGTCACAACACCGCTACAGCTAGCAGAAAATAATTATAGATTACAACTGGTGAGAACTGAATCTGTCTATACTTACGGTCGCGAATCTGTTATATGATAGGTCAAATCACAAACAAACAAACAAAAACAATGAAATATGATAACGATAATCTGTTTGTTCTGACATTAAGGGTTCATGATACGCGGCTGTTTGTTAAGACTGGAAGGGGTCGGGATACGAGGACAATTTCAGTTCCAATATAGTAAATCGCGGCTGGACCTAATGGCTGAAGCCTCAGCACTGAAGTGGTAAACCTGCGCACACTCATTGGCAAAGTAGTTCGTAGGGGCAACGCAATGTTCGGTGAAATCCCTGTACATAGGTAAACTTACGAACAGTACTGGCTCAGGAATCGCAAGAACACTACACTATCAAATTATGTTGGTCTAGTTATGAAATCTTCAGAAACCTTTCCTCTCCCCACTTCCCCCCTGACCCCTTCCCATAAATCCGTTTTCTATTTGTTGGTCTATTTATGAAAACCTCAGTTCCCCCCCCCCTCCCCTTCGCCTTTCCCTTCACCTCGGCCTTCTCCCCACCACCTCTTCCTCTCTCTCTCTCTCTCTTTCTCTCTCTCTCTCTCTCTCTCTCTCTCTCTCTCTCTCTCTCTCTCTCTCTCTCTCTCTCATGCCAGCCTTTTCTATCTGTGGGACTGGCGGTCTTAGATCTTTGACTGAAAAGTTCTTTACAGGAGAACATATATTGCTTTTGTAGGTGGATATATAATAATTCTTTATTAGCAGATTATATCACACCGACTCAACCAAAGCTTTTAGGTTTTGAAGCTAGTTCAGCCAGGCTAGCTATAAATAGCTTCGCCGGTGCTCTTTTTTCCTTTCCTTTCACTGAAAAGGAGGGTGTAGGCAAGCTATAAATAGTCCGCAGCCAGCAAAATGTGGGAGAACCTAAGAGTGCTGCTCACATAGGCATTGAGCTGGTGTGATATGTAATATGTGACCTGGCATGACGAAACCAGGGTTAATGAGGGACTTAACTATAGTTTTGTCATGACAGATCACATATGTCCGTTGTCAAATAAGAAAACGGTTTCTTTCTTTCTTCTTTTAGTTTTACCGTTTTGTTCTTTCTTTCTTTCTATCTTGATCTCTATCTTTAACGCCATTAGACATGAATGAGACTTGACAGATAAGCATGTTACTTATTGATAAGAAAGATCAATATCTTTCACTCTTTATAAAGTAACTTCGTTATGAAATAGATAATAATGAGTACAACACGGTTCTAGGTGAACTGTTCCAAATATCACCCACGCAAAATCATTATCAGAAAATTGAATGTCCACTTACTTTCCTTACTATCCCTGGTCGTGTTTCGCTTCTAAAAGATCATCATGGACTTGTCGATTGTAATAATAATAATAATAATAATAATAATAATAATAATAATAATAATAATAATGGATGCTATACGCGCTTTTCCCCAAATTACCACCCAGGCTCAATACCAACATATACGCTCACATGTTTCATCCACATTCCCCCTTCCCTCCCCCCCCCCCCCACACGTGGGGGTGACGAGGGTTTCAGTATATAGCTATTCTCATTTGTGTGTGAGGTCTGTTGGATCAGCTTGGGAATATTGGACGCTTTCTGCCAGGTGGTCACAGGGGCTTCCTATGATGTTATTATTTGGCAATGTAGGCATTTTATATGTATGTGTTTTGTTGATATTTTATAATGATGTTTGTATTCTATTTTGTTTTTGTAAACGGGGGTTCGATAAATTAGAGTATATAGAGGGATGTCTTTATTGTAAAGTGACCGGCTGGTGTAGTGCCTTCTGTGTTACCACTAGGGTTGTTTCGGCAGATCTTTTATTCGGATCAGGGTGAGTCCTCTTTCAGCGAAGTTGTGGTCTTGATTTTGTGGTCCTGATTCGGCTCTTTGCAGTCCGCTGGACCCCGTAAGCAATGGATAACTAACTAACTTACACATTGCAAACACATATATATTTATCACTCAAACGTGTGGTGTAAAAGCAGGGAGATCACTATTACAAGACGAAAAGGAAAACGAAATTTTATTTTTCCAATTTTTAGATTGACTGAAGCCATATCTCAAGAACCACTGAACGGATTTTGTCCGTCGCTCCGAAGTTTACTTTTTTGTTCAAACCACACTTTTTGCCCTATCTCAAGAATAACTGGGCCGAAATTCATCATTTTTACTTTGTGCATAACGTCAGATTCAACTCTGTATGATTGGGAAGGAATGACTCCGATTGGGGGCGGAGGGTGAGGGCAGGAGAGGTAGGGAAAAGGGGGGGGGGGGGCAGGGCAAAACTCTTGGGGGGTTAATTCAACAGACTCTATGTAGCGGACTAGAAATGGGACTGGTCGAGTGGCACGTACTTATCAAAACCTTCCCCGAGATTCTCAGCAGGATGCCTCAAAACTCGAGGTGAAGTTTGGGATCAAGACAATGCAGTAAGTAGGCTACACCTGACGTAGACTTTCTGACACCATGTCAAGGCAAGACTTAAAGTGAGGTAATATTTTCAAACTTGTACACTAGAGGGCGTGGTCATATAAGATGTTATAAAACCAATATACAGGGGTGAAAGCTGTAAAACAAGCATGTACGCAGCTTATGTCTCTTTTAGATCGTCACCTGGCGAGTTTCCTACTATGCAGTCATTATTACGCTTCAAACGATACAACAGGCCGAGAACCAAATCGTATAGACACAACTATACCAGAAAGCCGCCTCATACTGTACCTGCGTTTACTATCGAGCGTTTTAGGCCAGGTTTTCTGTATTTATATTTCTAAAGGCAGCAAGTCCCCCAGAGCTTGTTGACTGGTCGCACACGAAGTTTAGAATCAACGTTGTCCCATATTAGACAAACAAGATGGCAAACCATTCAAAGGTATTTCCAAGAATTCACATGCACGCAGCCGAAAAAGTGAGCATTCTGGAAAGTGTTAGTTTTCTTGGCGGTGTGGCGACTCGGCTTCATCCTAACGAGAAAAAAACCGGAAAACTTGGAATGATGGATTGGCCACGATCTGATGTAGATTATTATATGCAAATCAAAAATTATAAAAATCGGCTAAGCCAATTTTAGATACAGAGCAAAAAATGTCTAGAAAATGGTGAAGCACAAAGACCTTGATCTATATCCTACTCCTTCGGATGAGAGTATAAACCGAGGTCTAGTCTGTGTCGCATACATTCCATCATAACGGACTTTAAAGATCCTGACGCTCATGTCCTAGACGGGTGAGTGCCGGTGACAAGAACACACCCAGCATGCACTTAGGTCCTTCTCCCCCATCCCTGGCTGCCCAGAATTGTGCTCAGTTGTCCGGGCGTCAGACCATGCGCCCAAAGGCTGCGGGTGGGCGTCCCGGGCGGCTTGAGTTAGATCCTGTATCGGCCAGCGCCTTGAGCAGCTCTTGAACTGGAAAAGCGCTATATAAGAACGATTAAATAAATAAATAAATAAATATCCCTAAGAAAGTTCAAAATACGAATAATCCAACATGCTTAGCAATAGTTCAGGTAGTCACAAAGTAAAAAAAAAAATGACGAATCTCGGTTATTCTTGAGATTTTTTGTGGCAGCTAAAGTATGTTTTGACAACACAAACAACAAAAAAAAAAGAAATAAAATACGTAGCAACGGACAAAATCGACAAAATCGTTCCATTGTTTCGTGAGATATGGATTCCAGCAGACCCAAGGACGGATGGAAAGACCGACATTTGGCTCGTTCTGATTACATGACATTACATGATTATTGCTTTAGGTCCAGCGGACTCTTCCGAGCCAAATCAGGACCGGACAACCCCTGATCCGTATAACAGATCTGCTGAAACAACCCTAGTGGTAAAACTGAAAACTCTCCAGCCTTCTGTAAAGCGTTGTACACACTGTAATCAGTACAGTTATACTATTATTAGCGCCAGATTTTGCACGACGGTATCACTATCTTTGGAGGTAATAAATATGTGTTGTGTTGTAAAAGAAAAATTTATTTTATTTTTTTGTTGTTGTTTGTTTTTTTAATTGGACAAGAATTGTGTGGTTTTGTATTCACACTTTTCTGCTATCCTATGCACCAACGGGAATCCCCTCAATGAAACATACCTCCGGTTTTTTTCTCCGCGTGTTTTAGTGAGTTATTTCCAAGTATTCAAGAATAATAACATGTGTCACTGGCCACCTGTATCGTACCCTCACATATTTTTATTTTTTTTTGCTGCAGTTTATTATCCCTTTCTATCGCCAGTGGCGCGCCTAAACCCTACCTACCTAACATTATTTGTGAATTTTTGAAAAATATTCGGAAAAACATAACGCCCAGATGCTGGCTCGAACCCACACCTGTCAGGGGCCATTGGTTTCTGGCTTGTGGACAAGGCAAGTTAGTCCCGCCTTAGCCCACTTGGCCACAACGCTAGCCTAACATAGTCAGTTACTTCGTGTTTTGTGAAGGTTGCGACGGCGAAGCTATGGAAAACTACAAGAGTTTTCAGGTCCTGTTTCACTTTCTGTCGATGATCGACGCACCTCCGAAGTCGCCACAAATACAGGCCTCTACGATTGTTTTTTGCATTCTTTCACTGAGCATGTACTTCCTCCACCGTTTTTATACTTATCCCACTCGTTTTCTGGCTCTAACAATCGTCGTTTTCGGCAATTTGCCATATTTAAAAGTCACGCATCAAGCTTTGTTAAAGCAAAACAAGCCAAACCGGAACTTGGTTTCATATAACCTCGTTTTAATTTATAATGGCGATACCCACGAGTTTTTATGAGAGGTGCCGGAAAGTTGTGAATATACGCGGCATGGTCACGTGGCGCGGGAATAACAAAGCGGTCATGGCTTCTTTTAGCTCGCTCGGTGTACTCCAATGCTGCTTAAAAATTTTTTAATTTACCGACATTTTTGGATATTGTGATGTTTTGAACATAGCACATTCGTGCAATAATGATTACAGACAAATTATTATCAGGGGACAGGCTTTTTTTAAAGAGCGATTTGTCACTGACATTCAGTTTAGAGTTCATCAATATTTCATCTTTCAGTGAAAATCGATGAAAGGGAATGTTCTTTTCTTTGCATAAAGGTTTACGTCAGAGTTAGAGCTTCCAAACGCAGCACGGTACTTCACCATTTTCAAACTCGAGCACGCTGTGTTATTCCCGCAGCACGTGACCGTCACGCCTTTGTGCATAGAGCCTATTGACTCCAGTGACCTTAACCTTTGCGGTGGAGAAAATGCGACGGCACGGGCTGCAGGGAGTGAATGGAGGGTGGGTGAGGGATAGGGGAGAGAGGAAGGGAGAAGGCCACTAACCTAAGTACTATTCCTATGAATGGTCAAAATCCGTTCATTGGTTCTTGAGATAGCGCTTCCAACAGACAGACGGTCGGACGGACCGACCGGCAGACCGACATTTGGCTCGTCCCGTTTCCCGACTATTTCAAGGTAGTTCCAAATAAGTCTGGTAATACCAAAAAATGGACCTGCGTGCAGACGAACCGGATCTTTGTCCGCACAATTGCCTTCCTGTATTCTATTCCAAGCTTTTGATTTTCTCACATTGCACTAAGGCCTGCAGGTGCAAAGGCTTCTTGGTTCCAACCATTGTCTTTGCGTATCCTATTTCACGCTTCGATTTTTTTCTCCATTGACAATTTACATGCACTGTAATTTAGCTTGTTGTTGGATTGTCCTGTTTTTATTCCATGTAAGTACCGTACCCGGTCATTTCTAGACTCTGTATATCCCTCCAGTTATTATATTACCCGTTTGTGATTATTCTTGTATGTTTGTGGTTGTGTGAGTCTCTCTGTCTGTCCGTTTGTCTGTCTCTGTCTCTCTCTCACTCTCTCTTGCCTGTATGTCTCTCTCTCACTCTCTCTCACTCTCCCTCTCCCTCCCTCCCTCCCTGTTGTTGTCCTTGCTGAAAATAGAGAAAACGGATTACAACATGATTAGATATAATTTAAACCTAGATTATGTTGCCTTCCTTCCTCGTTTTTCGTTTACAGGGGGTCCTCGAGTTCCGACGTTGATCCGTTCGTTGGAGGCGTCGTAACCCGATTTCATCGTAAGTCGGAACATAAAGAAAAATACTTGTACAACTTTGGTACAGCCTCTACAACTTTGGTCGAACATGAAGTCCACCTTACTTCAGATATTCCCGTTTGATCCAAACCCTTCCCGATCCCTTTCAAGGTCCGTGAATCCTTAAAGAAAGACATCGATGAGATGCTGAAGATGGGAGTCATCAGGGAGTCCAGTTCCCCCTACGCGTCCCCTGTCGTGGTCGTGAAGAAGAAGGACGGAAGCAACAGAGTATGCATCGACTACAGGAAGGTTAACAAGATCACCGTCTTCGACCCCGAGCCGATGCCTACTGCAGCAGACCTCTTACCGCGTAAGACGGAACGACGCGTAATATTATTTATTATATTTTTATGGGGAGGAGCGTCGTAACCGCGAAACAACGTAAGTCGAGACCGGCGTAACCCGAGGACTTACTGTATTTCCTTCTACAAAACATGAAAGACAATTCATGTAACAAATATACACAAAAAATGTTACGAAAATCAATTACCATACTCTATAAAACCCAAATACTTGTACTCAGATGTGCACAAGTCTATCCTACCTTATCCTATCCTATCCCGTAACTCGAAAGTCGTTGGGGCATCACAGATGATCGTTTAATCAGCGTACTCCATCTTTCTCTATCCTCAGCAACCCTCATTGTTTCGCTCAGTGTCAAGCTAGTCCACTCTGGAATGTTGTCCTACCATCTCTTTTTCTGTCTCCCTCTCCTTCTGCCTTCTTGTACCATGCCTTGCAGGATGGTCTTTGCAAGGCCTGATGCGCTGGCGACGTGGCCATATCATCCGAGTTTCCGTTTCCCCATCACCGTGAGCAGTGTGCAAACTCCAAAAAGCCTGATTAACACATATATTATGAGTTCAAGTCTATAGGAACAATCTTGTTTAACATCAGCCAGGAACAATATTGTAACCTCAACACGTTGGCTAAAACAATATTTTCTCATCGCTAATAAATGACAACCCTGCTAAGCTATATGCATAAGCCACAATGCTGTACCATTGCAGAAGCAAAGAGATTCCCAGACCCATAGCGCTAAGCCTGGTCATAGACCTACTAAAACTATTTAAGGGTAATTGTAGATTATAGTCACACGACACCGAAGCGTATAGGCGACTACTGGTCACATTATTCTGACACCAGCGAACCAGTTGATGGTAAGGGGAAAATAATATGGTCACACATTGGCCAATCCGGGATTCGAACCAGGTACCTTTCGGTTACTAGTAAGTCGCTTTACCAACTGAGCTACCCGGCCCCTCTAAAACTATTTCCAAACCAAAAGAATCTTATACCCCCCTCCCCCTTCCACACCCATTAATCCCACCCACAACTCCATCCTTACCTCCTAACTCTGCCTTTCAATTTCAAATCCCGCAGTAAGCGATCTCTTTTTTTCTTCTTCCTAGTCTAATGTTCCGTAAAAATTTGACCCCGATCCGCTCAAGAACTATTTGGTGGTATCAAAATGTCTTTAGTTAAACTATATATATATTTACACGAGTCAGTGAATGCAGATCGAATGATCCGATATAGCACTAAGGCCAAAGTGCTTTAAATCACGAAATTCGCTCGCTACTACTTCATTTTAAAAAAAGACCCTCATGGTTTCATACTCAAATAAGGTGTTCTTATAACTCTGTATCGCCACTAACTAATTTAGGTACTTAAACAAACTCCGCAAGTAGGAAACATTTAGGTTGATTAGTAATAATTCGGGAAAATGTATAGCACACAATGTATTTGAAAAACTTTTTTTTTAAACACAATGATGGCTGCCATCATTTGAAGAAAAAATATCGGGGATTCTATAATCCTCCTCTACCGTTCTAAACAAGTAAAGAATACATAGAGAGAACCAAAACTAAATGTTGCTTTTTTTTTAAATCGAAAATTAATTTTAAGAATCTTAATCTTGTTTTGGAATACATAAATTCAGATTCGTTAATGTCTAAATAATTAGAGTAAATTTAAGAACAACGCATCTGGACTTTGAAAGCAAGGTTAACTGTTTTAAAAAAAATAAGGTGGTGCCCGACGAATCTCCTGCTCTAAAGCACATTTTTGATTTGGGCTTAGTCGTAGTAATAGAAAAGAATCATATCACAAAGCAGTAAAACGAAGCTTTCAAGCTCAATAGAGAATTTCTTTCTCAACAAGCAGATAACGGAAAGAAAGAAAGAAAAGGAAGGAAGGAAGAAAGTAAGACAAGGCGCTACTGGACGTCGACCGTTGCTATCAACCTTGATCAGTTGATGTTTTTTATAAGCTTGGACTAATTCGATAATGCTAGGGATTTTAAATAGATAAAAAGGTAATAAAGTCCGCCCTTTCACTAGTGTGACAAAACACTTTTGATTTTGCCCTCGGAGAGAAAGTAAAAATAATAATAAAGAATTAAAGAATTAAAAAAAAGAGAAATCGAAGTCGAAATGTTTAATAGGACAATAGCATTAGGTTCTTTGGACCTGTCTTACAGCTAACTAGTCCTTAATAAACAATGCAAAACAAACTATTATGAACATAAAATAATTTGAAACAAACGTATTCCTTAACTACGGTAACAAATCACTAAGCAAATTAATGCATTTTAAATATTTTAATTTTATTTTTATATTGCGGAGTTTGTGTAAGTACATAAATTAGTTAGTGGCGATAGAGGGTTATAAGAACACCGTATCTGAGTATGAAACCATGAGATTTTTTTTAAAATGTAAATTAAAAATAAATCTATATTGAGAGAGAGAGAGAGAGAGAGAGAGAGAGAGAGAGAGAGAGAGAGAGAGAGAGAGAGAGAGAGAAGAAGAAGAAGAAGAAGAAGAAGAAGAAGAAGAAGAAATTACTGAACAACGCGGAATACAGGACGCCAAAGCAGCAACAACAGTAAATAGTCACGTTGCTTTTATTGATTGATTGATTGATTGATTGTTGCTTTAGGTCCAGCGGACTCTTCCGAGCCAAATCAGGACCGGACAACCCCCGATCCGCATAAAAGATCTGCTGAAACAACCCTTGTGGGAAAATTGACTGCCCTCCACCGGCCAGTCACTTTACAATAAAGACATCCCACGCAGGTGACGGCTGAGGCTTTACCCCAACTACTCGAACCCCCGGTTACAAAAAACAAAATAGAATACAAACATCATTATAAATTATCAACAAAACACATACATTAAAATGCCTATAGTGCTAAATAATAACATCATAGGAAGCCCTAGTGACCACCCGGCAGAAAGCGTCCAACTCTCCCAAGCTGATCCAACAGACCTCATACACAAACAAGGAGTCTTGTCCAGGAAGAGTTTTCAAGAAAAAAGGTAGGTCATTGATCTAGCGAAGAAGAAGATAGTATAGCAGAGTGATAGGACAGAGCAGGAATGGGAAAGAGCAAATGAAGACAGTGACAGTGGGAATTTAAAGCACTAAATTTCCAGAAAGGGGATACTATTTATACTGAAACCCCCGGCACTCCAATGGGGGTTCTGTTGCCGCAGTGAATCGGTCATTCCTATAATGGAAAGACAGGTTTTCAACTGGGGCATTCACTTTTCCCTTTATAGGTTAGAACAATCTACAGTGGCAAGATTGCTCATGACCCCAAGGGGTCACGTTGCTTTTAAACTGAGTCCGCGCATTAGAAACAAGGTAGACCTCTAATCATAATGATCCCCCCCCCACCCTCTATCTCTCTCTCTCTCTCTCTCTCTCAATTCCTCTCTCTCTCTTTTTCCATCTCTTTCTCCACCTCTCTCTCTCTCTCTCTCTCTCTCTCTCTCTCTCTCTCTCTCTCTCTCTCTCTCTCTCTCTCTCTCTCTCTCTCTCTCATATATTTGCATGTGTTAAGGACTAGCTGGAAGAAAGGACCTCTGGACCTAAAGCTACTATCCTGATGTAATAAACGTTTTTCAGTTTCTGTTTCTCTCTCTCTCTCTCTAGTCTACTAATCATAATGAACTCCACCTCCATTCTCTCTTTCCCTCAATCCCTCAATCTCTCTCTCTCTCTCTCTCTCTCTCTCTCTCTCTCTCTCTCTCTCTTAGCGATTCTGGTCTAAAAAGATAATCAAAGATCAGACTCAAGAACATCCGAACCCGCTACCTTCAAGGTCAAGCGTCGAACAACCAACTTCTCTCTGTGTGTGCATGTGTGTGTGTGTGTGTGAGAAAAAGAGAGAGAGAGAGTTTTGATAGATAGCACTTTTTCAGCTTCAGAGCTGCTCAAGGCGCTGGCCGATACAAGATCTAACTCAAGCTGACCCAGACTTCTAGCCTTTTTGTGCACATTGTGGGAATCATTTTACCTCAAGTCCTTTCATTACGGTAGAACAAGAAATATCCTAACAACCGTAGGAGGGTCGAATTTGGAAAAGGCGATAGGTGGTCGGAAAACGATCATTACATTACATTACATTACATTACATTACATTACATTACATTACATTACATTACATAATTGTTGCTTTAGGTCCAGCGGACTCTTCCGAGCCAAATCAGGACCGGACAACCCCCAATCCGCATAAAAGATCTGCTGAAACAACCTTAGTGGGAAAACTGAATGCCCTCCGCCAGCCAGTCACTTTACAATAAAGACATCCCACGCAGGGGACGGCTGAGGCTTCACCCCAACTTATCGAACGCCCGTTTACAAAAACAAAATAAAATACAATCATTATAAATTATCAACAAAACACATACATATAAAATGCCTACATTGCTAAATAATAACATCATAGGAAGCCCTAGTGACCACCTGGCAGAAAGCGTCCAATATTCCCAAGCTGATCCAACAGACCTCATACACAAACAAGGAGTCTTGTCCCTGAAGAGTTTTCAAGAAAAAAGGTAGGAGACTGGTCTAGCGAAGAAGACGATAGTATAGCAGATTGATAGAACAGAGCAGGAATGAGAAAGAGCAAATGAGAAAGACAGCGACAGTGGGAATTTAAAGCACTAAATTTCCAGAAAGTGGGGATACTATTTATACTGAAACCCCCGGCACCCCAACGGGGGACGGAAAACGATCGGGTGCCCAAGCGAAAGAGAGAGAGAGAGAGAGAGAGAGAGAGAGAGAGGAGGGGATGGGGAGGGGAAGAAGTAAATCCCAATTAATCAAAATAATTTCACCTAAAGCTCTTTTATTACAGAGAAGTCAGAAAGAGCCGTTAATGGCGAAACAGAAAGGAAACTAAAATGGCACCGAGAGCGGTCGGGCGGGCACGAAAGTAGCAAATTGCATCGTTCTAGCTGTGAGAAACATATTAACACACGGAGGACAGTGTTTGGCACAATTTTTTACCACGTCCATAAATAAGACGTCCTGTACAGAGTCGAACCACTTAAGAGCTAAGACTTTTACTTCTCTCTCTCTCGCTCTCTCTCTCTCTCTCTCTCTCTCTCTCTCTCTCTCTCTCTCTCTCTCTCTCTCTCTCTCTCTCTCTCTCTCTCTCTCTCTCTCCACGCTTTGGCGATCAGGCGTCAACGTTCCCCAGACACACAGAACAAAATACAGTATAATATCAAAGAACTCTGCACGGGGCTGCAATATTAACCCACACAGGTCATTAAATCACAGTATCAAAACAAAGATGGGTACAACTGTCATCAAAGTGTATATACGTGTGAAATTGTAATATTAAAAAAACATCGAGTAAAACTGATATTACAAAGTGTCAGGGTTTTTCTTCAAGAAGGTATGAAATTGTTTTTAAAAAGTCTACATCTTCCACAAGTCCTTATTTTGTAATCTTGTCAATGTCTACGGAAGGGATAAGGTGGAGAAAACAGGTAAGTTGGATTCCAAGTCAATTGACAAAACCGTTTGTTTTTTCTCTATGGTGGTATACTAAATTGGGTCTGCAAACCAAACAAAACCAAACAAAACACACACACACACATACACACACACACGCGCTCTAAAATTTAAAAAAAAAATACTCTGTTATATTTTTTAAACAATTTCAATGAATAGTCTAGCTACAAACCTCTTTTGGCCAAGACATGACGAGCGTATTATCGTCAGCCCAGTTATTCCAACAGAATGCGTAGAAAACTTCCAAAAACTTCAGCTACTCCATTTGCCACGAGAACCACCATTATTCCGAACTCGTTGAAAGAACACCTGCGCCTATAGGCCTACACACACACAGTGAAAAGGCGCACAGAAACAACAAGTAAATGGCGGAATCCACTGTAGGTCAAAATCATTTTATCGTGCTGTTGTCTGCTACCGCCGCGACAGACGACAGATCAAGCGGAGAGAAGTTTGCTGATCGTCTGGTAACTCTCGCTCTCTATGTTGGTGCTTCACGTACATGTCATTTACCGTCTTGTTGGACCACCATTGCTTCTCTCTCTCTCTCTCTCTCTCTCTCTCTCTCTCTCTCTCTTGGAGTTTATATGAGTTCTACAAAATTGTATATTTGCACGGATCTTATGAACTCAGTTAAACCACTAACTGCTAAAAGCTTATTATCGAAATCGGATCGTTTTTGCAACAAGATGACTCTTAATAAATTAATTATTTTAAAAAGCGTGTTACTTTGGGTTTGTATCCCCAGATGTTTATTTTTCCAAACAGACTTAGTTAGCACATGGAACAGTGTGCCAATGGAAGGTGTCATAGTTTGTACCACAAAATGCCCTTAAAAATAGTCCGAATAGATTTTTATTGTGTAAAATGTTTTCCAGTGACTGGTTTGGAACTTAGTCTGTTCCATAATACATGATATGATCGATCCATTTAGCAATGACCATCTCGCAAACCGATTTAATGAACCATTTTAAATTATAATGTGTATTTGCATGCAGTCAATTAAACATGTCTAAGCAAGCGATAGCTTCTTGAGAAATGTATACTGCTTCCTTTCACCTCATCAGTCAGAAATATTTTAGCAAAATACTACTTTGTTTTGAAATGCACGTAAGCAATTATAGGATTTTTTTCATGACCGAGTGTCTCGCAAAGAAGTTTCGTATCTTCACGCGCGTACACATGGTTTACCACTGATCTAAAAGATTATTTAGTTCAGTGATGGTTTACTCATTTATGCTCGAAAGTGCAATTTTGCTGGTGAAATGATTTGGTTGGTTCATCAGATGCATATAGACCCCAGGCGCTTGTATCTGGACACGCGAGCGCCTACGCCTGTGACACGTCTCCCTTTGGTTAGGTAAATAAAGGGAGACGCGTCACAGGCGTAGGCGCTCTAACCAAAGGGAGACGCGTCACAGGCGCAGGCGCTCGCGTGTCCAGATAACCAAAGGGAGACGCGTTACACGCATAGGCGCTCGCGTGTCCAGATACAAGCACCTTTGATGTAGACATATCAGTATTTTACCATATCCCTGTACAATAGCTTCAAGCATAGATTGACCGTCTAGCCTGACAACCGGAAATGCTGTTATCTTCGTGAATTACGGCTAAACGTAAAGCACTTTGCTCTCTGTTGCTTTGTTGTTTACCTGACGTCCGGTGTCCTCGGGGCTGTTGCAGAACTTTCATAACTTTACTGTGTAGCCCTATTCGTACGGATTACGGGTTTATACAGTTGGGTTCTCAAGATTTATCTATGCAATGATGCGCTTCACTAACAGTTTCAAAAGAAATCGGTTTTATAGTATATCTAGGTAGGTTGGGCTCCTTAAACCACCATTGTATCCGATGATGTCCCGACAATCTCTCTCAATCTCTTTTACGGCCCTCTATAACATCGACGAAAGACTCGCGCCCGCCCGATCATTCATTGATGTTGTCCCTCTCAGAGGTTCTTGTGTGTGTGCGCGCGTGTGTGTGTGTTTGTGTGTATGTGTTTGTGTTCCTTGTGTGTTCATTGTATGTTCCTTGTGTGTTCCTTGTATTTCTTCCTCTTTGTCCGGTGCCATGCAAGATGGTTTTTGCCAAGTCTGAAGATCTGATATATACTGGAACCAATTTTAGCCATCATCTTTTCACCATTGCTGGTTGATTGGTGTTCATTTTAATTCGACTCTGTGTTTAAATTTTATTTTATTTTATTTTTTAGATTTCTGTACTCTACCTCTGTCTTCCAACCCTTTGGCCTCATCTTTCTGTTCCATTCAACCTGGACGGAGGTGTATTAGTACAATCGCTAATTTAACCGACCAGTCATGCAATTTGTTGAAAGTGACTGATGGTTTAGTTGGTTTTCTTGTTGCTTGGATTTTTGGTTAATCAACGTCTGTCATGTTAACGCGCGTAATTGAAGTTACTGACATATTAGAGGCAACAAGTTTGTTTTGGTGATACACAAAGACTAGACAGTGGATACAGTAATTATCGTCTGGTAATAATAGTTTTACGGTACACGGGGTAGTAATAGTGATAGTACTGAAGTCAATAATTAGAGTAATGACAGGCTGTAATTGTTAATTAAATGTTTTAAATGGAAGAATGTAATTAGGTTTAAAAAAAAAAAAAGCATTCATACTGATGTAGTCATTCTTAGTGCCAAAGAAAAAATAGGCCCAGGATTAAGAGAAAGAAGGTTATCAATACATCATTATGTATGCTTTTATTATTTTTTCCCTCTAAATGTAGCATGTATCTACTGCGCTGGAATTACGCATCCTATCCTATCCTATCCCATAACTCGGAGGTCGTAGGGGCACCACTGATGATCGTTTAACCAGCGTACTCCATCTTTCCCTGTCCTCAACAACTTTGTAGTGCTTGATACTCAATATCGTTGTGTGGTTTGGATCCTGACTGCGATTAATACTCTTCATCTGAAAGATTTTACAGCATTGTCAAAATAGTCACACACAAAAATGTATTCAAAATAATCGGTCAAAAAAAAAAGTCCTCAATGTAGACGGCGATTTCCAAATCAATTTCTTGCTCCCAGACTATCCGGTGAAGCACCGTGAACGTAGGCACAAAAGCCGAAAGTGTTTGGGTGTTGACTGCGAGCCCTCTCTCACCTGTCATTCTTCTTCTGTATACTCCTGTCCCTTTTCATTAACCCGCCACACCAAACCCATACATTGCCTCCAAAAGGCTGGAACCGAACAGCTCCGACAATCCTGGGTATCAAAGATCAAACAGCCTTTGCTACGGCACACACACACAGACACACACACACACACACACACAGACAGACACACGCACACGCACACGCAAACACTGCAACAGCCTACGACTGTGTATTATCGTAGATACAAAATTTCTTCGCAACTACTAGTCAGCGTTGGGAGTAGTCCACTGCCCTTATAGGGATAGTCAAAAATTCTGCGTGCATTGCATGTACGCTTCGCAAAGCACGCCCTAACGTGAACAAGCCTACTTGTTGTGATATAAGATCAAGTGTTTGAACTAATAAGCTTAAGACGTGGAACGGAGAAAAACAAAATATTAAGCTCTTTGGTACAATAAAAAAAAAAAAGAAAGAAAAAGAAAGAAAAAAAAAAGGAAAGTGTTTTGTTGGCGCGGAACTCTTCAGCAATAATAGGTAATGTATGTGCACAGGCGCTTGTATCTGGACACGCGAAGGCCTATGCCTGTGAGGCGTCTCCCTTTGGTTATCTCTAATATAAATTACAGATAACCAAAGAGAGACGCATCGCGAGCGCCTATATTTAATTTATATGATAGATAACCAAAGGGAGACGCGTCACAGGCGTAGTCGCTCGCGTATCCAGAGAAAAGCGCCTAGGCCTATAATAGAGGTTTCTGTTTTCATGACCAAATACGGGGGAAGGGGTGGGGGGAGAGTCTCCCCTTCCAGAGAGTGAAAAATTAATTAGCGCGCTGGAAGTCAGTGATGCCTTTGTTTTTTCTTCTTAATAGTAATTTATTTCATAACGCATAAATACCAAGCACACAAATTCTGCTTAAAGTGAAACATACATTTATTCTCCTAAATTTCAAGTATACATCTTCAAGGTTTTGGAAACGATAACATTCATATATTATTACCCACCGAAAGTTATAAACCTCCCCTCACGCATTCCCGACCTTATTTGGCACATAAAAAATAAGGGGTGGAGAGGGAGGGGGTGAATGGGATAGGGAGGGGGGGTATATGTGACACAAGAAAGAGAGTATTAATTTTAATTTCAATTTATTTTGTTTATTTCTTTCTTATGTTTTTAAAAATAAAAATCACCACTCGTCTTCTCCATTTTATTTGGCACATTATATAATAGGGAGGGGTGGTGTGGTAGGTGTAAGACGGGCGGGGGAGGAAGGAGCAAGTGGTGTATGACGAAAGAAAGAGGGTATCAAATTTTTATTTTCAATTTTTATTTTATTTTGGTTTCTTGTTTATTTCTTACTTTTCTTCTTATTGGGGGGAAAAAACAACAATGGCGCTAATTGCGAATGTTACAGGAAGGAATATAGATTGAATTGAAAATAACAAAACAAACAATGGTAAATTGTTTAAGTATGCATATGCACACACCACTGTCAAACGATCGGCTTTATTGTGCTTAACATTACCATTACCGGTACAAAAGCTCCAGGTGAGGCTGTTCGCTCAGGTGCATTCGATTAAGCATCTACCCTTTTCCATTGCACGTAAGGAAAATGGGTGTCCCTCTCGCACTTAACCCTAGCTGTACACCCCTCTCTCTCTCTTTCTCTCTCTCTCTCTCTCTTTCTCTCTCTCTCTCTCTCTCTCTCTCTCTTTCTCTCTCTCTCTTTCTCTCTCTCCTCTCTCTGTCTCTGTCGCTTTCTTGCTACCTCTTTCTCTCGCCCTGTCTACCGGTCTCATTTATTGTGTGACATGTCAAATCAAAATGAACTGCTACTGCTGAAAACCATTTTACTTAAATTTCACCTGTGATATTAGTTTATGATTGCATTTCAAACTTGTCAAAACGTAAGGCTGTTATGGGAACCGTTCTCTCTGTGTCTGTCTCTCTCCCTCTCTGTGGTTGATTGGTCCGTCTGTCTGTCTGTCTTTTTGTCTGTCCGCCTGTCTCTCTTCTCCTCCCTCTCTCTCTCTCCCTTTATCCTTTCTTGGTCAATCGAATCTATTGTATGCAAATTAACATAATAGGCTAGCTAATTACTTCTTGTTGTATCTGATTCCCTTTAAACCAGTTCCTATTTTCTCCATTTTGTAAAAAATATAAATGAGAATTGCTCTTGTAACCTATCGTGACCGTCACTGTGTTGATGACATTAGCAGTCTAAAGAAGTCTTGTTCTATCTCATTCCAACACAGTGTTTATTTTCCATGCCGTTTAATAAGATACATGAGTGCTTTCTCCATTTCACTGATCAGTTTTTTGTGCAACTAACAGAGACAGAGAGAGACAAGAAGAGAGACAGAACAGAGAGACAGACAGACAGAGACAGAGAGAGACAAGGATAGAGACAGAACAGAGAGACAGACAGAGACAGAGAAAAGACAAGGAGAGAGACAGAGAACAGAGAGAGAGACAGAGACCGAGATATACAAGGAGAGAGACAGAACAGAGAGTCAGACAGATAGACAGAGACAAGGAGAGAGACAGAACAGATAGACAGACAGACAGATAGAGACAGAGAGAGACAAGGAGAGAGACAGAGAACAGAGAGAGAGAGAAAGAGAGAGAGAGAGAGAGAGAGAGAGAGAGAGAGAGAGAGAGAGAGAGAGAGAGAGAGAACTGCAGTTAATTAAGTCGACCAATCTTGAACAACATTTTGAAGGAGAGAATTACCCTGTTAAAGTTTCACATTAACCGCCACCCTGTGGGATAACTGGAGCTAATCTGTATTAAGTATTAGCCAAGCGCGCCAGATTTATGGAAGTAATTAATTGCTCTTCTATCTTCTATTTCATGAAATATAATTTGGATACTTTCTGTTGTGTATATATGGTCAGTGTCGTCTGCTTTTTGTAATAATAGGCCACAGGCGCTTGTATCGGGACATAGTATTATAGATAAACAAAGGGAGACGCGTCACAGGCATAGGCGCTCGCGTGTCCTGATACAAGCGCCTGTGTAATAGGCCTATAGCCTAATTTTTCTTCGTCTGGTGCTGCTGTTCCTTGAAACTTGGATTTGGTTTCACGCTATTAAAAAAAACACAAAAAGAAACTTCAGAATAATCCGAGGTTTGAGTTTTTACCATCTGCAATTGAATGTGATCTGTGTGTGACTCATGTTATGCTGTAACGTTTTACCATGAAGGAGTGTTTTACTAGGACTCAATTTGACCACGCCACCCTCAACACATCTTTTTAACAATCACAGTGAGTGTTGCTTCATTGAAAGAAATTGAGCTTACCAAAACAAAACAAAACCACTCTTTCGTAAGTATACTTATTTTTTAAGTGACTAAATTCCGCAGTTTTGGTGCCTATTAACAGGAAAGTTTAGCCAACATTCTGGAGCTAAAAATAGCATCTACCAAGGTCGGTAAGAGACAGAACCCCTAAAAATAATTGCTCGTAAGTTTTTTTTTTTATTTTAGGTTGGTACAATAGATCGGTAATTGGAAAAAAAGCCACAGGAAAAAAAGTCACGGAATAAAAGTCAAAGAAAAAAAAGTCACAGGAAAAAAAGTCACAGAATAAAAGAGCTCCCTCTCTCCCACTCTCTCATGTTATGGGTGTAGAAATGTTATCAAGCAGAACACAAACTCACAGCTCTCTCTCTCTGTCTCTCTCTCTGTCTCTCTCTGTCTCTGTCTCTGTCTCTCTCTCTCTCTCTCTCTCTCTCTCTCTCTCTGACAAAAAGTCTATGACATTGACTTGTATTTTATTTATTTTAATTTTATTTATTGTTGTTAGTTTGATTAAATTTCCATTTTTTTATAAAGAAAATATTGATTTTTCACTTTCACCTGTTGAAAATCCTATTTGTCGTAGTATGAATATCATATACAGATTTAACTATTAATTTACTGTCCATGTCTTAAAAAGAAAGCAAAAACTGACTTTCATTTCAATCTTGTAAACCTTGTTAAATGGTTTATTTAAATGCCTTATTTAATATTACAGTAATAATTTTAAACATACTTTAAAAAAAATCCTTCTTAAGTAGTACAATTGGGAAAAAAAATTCTTAGTTTTAAAAACATGATTTCCTAAATAAATAGTTGTTGACTTGAACTGGATTTGACTGATTGTGACTTTTTTTCCTGTGAATTTTTTTCCTACTCAATTTTGTGACTTTTTTTTGTGTGACTTCTTTTACTGTGACTTTTTTTCCTACAATCTCAGTATCCCACTCTACCCCCAGACACCAAATAAGCGCACTTCAAGCCGCTTGGTTCACTTAGAAATAGAGTCACAGGTTACACGGCTGTACCGTTAAAACAAGAGAAAATAACTGCTTGTCAGAACAGAAATGGAAAATTCAAACTTTAGCGGTTAGCTGGAGTAAATAAAGCCCACTCTTATTTTTTTTAAATAATAAAAAAAATTAACAACGATGCAAATTTTAGGATAAAACCGTTTTCGCCAAAACAAAGCCTTCGAATTGGGGCCTTTCAAAGGAAGGAAAAATTTTTGAAACTGTTATACGAATTGTTTAGTTTGAGTTTCCTTTTCTTCTACTAATTCGATGTTCTAGTGTACAATGTCTACTAATGGGCGTTCCTTGGAAGAGTCTTCTTCTTATTACAGTTATTAATTCCTTTACTATTCTTCTACCTCTCACAATGATCCCTTGCTATTACAATCTCTCCTCAATTCAATGCAAGATAAATGACTGAATTTTTCCTGTCCTTTTCTTCCCAATATCCTTTTGCTTTTTTGGTAAATGCATTGTTCGTGATATGCTGTGGCGGTTTACTTGTGTCGGGTTCAGTCTGTCGTGTCAACTGTCACGTGTGTGCCCACGCTTGGAGATCTCCTGTATGCAAATTCCCCGTTGCCTGGTATCGATAAACAACGCTAGGGGTCGCGCGTTTGCCACTGCGTGACAGCACCTTTAGGCAAACAAGCGACAGGTAATTGGCTTTAATGGCGTTAAGGTGTTAGATCGCCTATCTCTCTCACTGTTTTTCTTGATAGGAGATTTAAAACCAAAAAAAAAATTAGGGGTGGAGAGGAAAGAGAGAGAGGAGAAGGTAGAGTGAAGGAGGAGAAGAAGTGAGATTTTCACACTGCCCTTCTTGACATGGGATTTTTAACACACATGAGGGTGATGGGTGGGGACAGGGAGGGATGGGGGTAGTGGCGAGGAAGTTTAATGGCGTATTACGTTTGGTCTCTATGGCCAGTTGATTTGTTTGATTCTTTCTTTCCTTCTTTAATTCCTTTCTTCCCTCCTTCCTTCCTTCCTTCCTTTTCTCCTTCTTACTTTTTTGTTTTCGGACAACCGATGCCACATTGGAACTGTCTTTTTATCTGAACAATCTATACTACTTGATCAGACACGCCAAAGGCTTACGTACGATTAGACGCTACCCTAAATGAGTGACCTTTCCATGTAACAAAGGCTGACAGAGATGAACGGAAATAACTGTAGCAGGAGGAATAGCAAACAATTGTGGTCGTCATCATCATCATCATCATCATCATCATCATCATCATCATCATCATCATCATCATCATCATCATCATTGTCGTCGTCGTCGTCGTCGTCGTCTTCAACATCATCTGCATCATCGTCAGCAGCAGAACCAACACAATCACCATCATTATCATCATCATGTTGTAATTTCCAAGATGCCATCGAGTCACGCGATCAGCGGTGTGGCTGTGACGACAATGGCATAAACAGTTCCTAAAAACTGTGAGAAATTTGGCGGTCTTGTTTTTATCAGAAGGTCTTTACATGTTAAAGGCCATGCACTGTCAGTGGTACACTGTGGGGGGAAAACATGTGACTTGAGCCAAACATCAGCTATAACAGTATAGGCAAATCTGGTTTATACTGCGTTGACGTCACATGGAAACGTGGATGTGCACTGTCTCACTTTTAGATTGCAGACATCAGACCATACTATCTGATCTTTCGTTATCACAATTATTTTGGTTTTCAGGCTTAGATATAGGCCCGTATGCTTGATTAATGGAAGAGTTGTGCACGTGTTTGATTTTTTATTTTTTCGTTCAAGAGTGGCGACGATAATGATTTTTTTTAAAAATTTACATTGACTATATAGGAATGGCCTTTGTGTACATAACATAGGGATTGTGTTAATTCTCAATTAGATGGCAGTGGAGATTCCTTGTGGCCTGCAATTGGCATCGTGGATAGTGCCCCATAAGCTCGACGTTCAGCCCTGTGCCAAGCCGATGTCTCGATGATGATTAAGAAGGTTAAATTGAGGTTTTACGGCAGCCCAGAGTCAACATGGAGTAGGTTTGCCATGGCCGTACGTTTAGGGTTTATTTGATTAATTAATACTGATCAATCATACCGTTAGATAAGTTCCTATAACTCTATTAAGATATGTCTTTCTGTCTATATCTGCGTCTATGTGTATGTATGTGGAGGCCTGTGTGTATGTATGTGTGTATGTACATGTGTATGTATATGTGTATGTATGTGTGTATAAGCTTGTGTATGTATGTGTATATATGTATGTATGTATGTATGTATGTGTGTCTGTCTGTCTCTCTAGTTGGCCTTTCTCATTCTAAATGAGAGAACAGCTCATACGCACACTCGCACACACATAATGACACGCCTACGTACAAAGAACGAGAGAGAGAGAGACAGAGAGACAGAGAAGGAGAGAAAAATAAGAGACAGACAGACAGAAAGACAGAGAGAGACAGACAGAAAGACAGAGAAGAAGAAGAAGAAGAAGAAGAAGAAGAAGAAGAAGAAGAAGAAGAAGAAGAAGAAGAAGAAGAAGAAGAAGAAATGAGGTGAGGTGAGGTGAGGGTGTGAATGTGGAGAGGGTGATATTCAAATTTTTATGGACAATAATGTGCCTGAAACTCAAAATCAAAATAAGCTAACAACGTTTTATCTAGTTTTGTCTTAAAAGTTGGGTTGTGGTGGAAGAAGAGATGGAACCGTTATTTGTGACTTGACGACTTGAAAGTGAAAGGTAAACATACCAACCGTGGCGATTGATTCAGAATAACTAGCCTATAACGGCCTACTAGCGACAATACCTGATAATTACAGATAACTCCCTGATGAAATCTCAACAGTGGCTTAACGATCCGCTGGATGATTATTTGTTGTTGTTGTTGTTGTTGTTGAATTCCATTTAAAGTGCAGGAGGCTTGCGCCTATTGACACTAAAGGCTAAAAGCAGGATATGACAACACAGTTATCACTATACAATAACAATACAAGCACATTAATATGCACATACAACTGCATTCAACTAATCTTTCACGCCATGTACACAGTGCCAATTTTATATCGATCTACCTCTTTGTAAATTTAAATATATTTACACACAGTTACTAATTAATAAATGTTATAAAATTTACAGCACAAAACAAAATCTAATAATCATAACAATTTCCGGGCAGGCACTAAGAGAAAGACAGAGACAGAGATATAGAGAAAGAGGGAGAGAAGAAGAAGAAGAAGAGAGAGAGGGGGGGGGAAGGGAGTAGTTATGTTTGAAAGATTGAGTATAAGTGATAAACAGGGGGATGTAGAGAAAGGAAACGAATAACGAAAAGATTAGAAGTGAGAGGTAAAGTGAAGGAGTTAAAAAGGGTAGAAAAAAGAGTCGAAAGAGAGAGAGAGAGAGAGAGGGAGAGAGAGAGAGAGAGAGAGAGAGAGAGAGAGAGAGAGAGAGAAAGAGAGAGAGAGAGCGAGCGATGAGAGAGAGTGTGTGTGTGAATGTGTGCACGAGTACGTGTGCCCTGCGCTCCGGTCGAATAGTTTGTTATTTAAAGACAGACAAGCTAAATCGTCCCACAGATCTTCACACGCAACTTAACTACCTGTAAGACATCGCTACTCAAAGCCTTAACCATAACTAACTGATAAGCGCTGTAGCTTTGAGATATAAAAATAGCATACATCAGGGCTGCTGAGGACAGAGAAAGATGGAGTATGCTGGTTAAAAGATCATCTGTGGTGCCCCTACGACCTCCGGGTTACGGGACAGGATAAGATAGGATAGGATAGGATACTTATTTATAAAACCATACAGCTCAAAAATACATACACATTTTACGTGTTTGAGTGTACACATAATATTTGTAGTTTAGTACATTTTTCACATATCATCGGTTAATAAACAAAAAACATAACCACTCACGCACACACTCACTCATGGACACACGCCTAAACACACACACGCCAAGCACTCAGGGCGATTACTAAATGGAGTAAGCAAGACTTACCACAGTTAGAACCAATGTTGTTTTTTTTAAATTATTTTTTTTATTATGTTTTTTTGTTGTTGCTTTAAATGTCACTTGCATTTGATTATGTAAACAGTGATTAAAAAAATAAAAAGCAAACATGTCACCGTAGCACATTTAATATTAACATAATTCATTGTTAAAACACACATATAATATATACAAGTGATAACTCCATTTTAAAAAAGGTAAAAAGTAACATACTACTAAAATAGATTCGGATGCTATAAAGCATATTAGATATTCCCAGTAAGAACTATAATACCAACAATGTCTCCAAATCAAGGACAATAAAAAATTTTAAAAAATTTTAATGGAGAAAATTTTTAACGATTAAAATGCCTGATTTAAAAAATAATGGTAATACTAATTTAAGATCATCATCCAACATAGCGTTTTGTATCTACACCATCAACACCATCTGCACCGCCACGCATACTATTGTCACAAATAGCGCGGCACACTGTAGGCTACTCAGCACAACATAAGCACGGACCCATCCACCGAGGGCATCAGCCAGAAGAAGATGAGCCCGAGCCTCACCAAATCTGGCTGGCATGGGCGACGCAACAACAGCGCGCGCCAGCATCACACCCACATCCTCAGCCTCAGCAACTGAATCCCAGCTAGCCACCCTCGCACATACCCACGCACCTCCTCCCCGTGCCGCCCCCCCCCCCCTTCCTCCGATCTCAAACAACACTGAGGCATGCATACATGGATATAACCTCCTCTCATCTCTTGCATTTCACACAAGCAATAAGCCCTAGTATTTTAGAACGCGACGTTCGTCTGGCACAATCTTATTTCGTAAACCCGTGTTTTCGTATTAAACATAGGCCTACTTTTTTTTTTTTGGGGGGGGGGGGGGGGGGGGGGGGGGGGCACCAGAGAGACGAATTTGCTGAATGAAACCTCCGTGCCAGGAAAGTTTTAGGCTTATCTTCCTATCCCATTCTATCCCGTAACTCGAAGGTCGTTGGGGCGGGCACCTCAGTTGATCGTTTAACCAGCGTACTCCATCTTTCTGTCATCATCAACCCTCATGGCTTCGCTCAGTGTCAAGCCAGTCCATTCTTGAATGTTGCCTTCCCACCTCTTTTTCTTTCTCCCTCTTCTTCTGCCTCCTTGCACCGTGCCTTGCAGGATGGTCATTGCAAGGTCTGATTCTCTGGTGACGTGGCCATACCATCGGAGTTTCCGTTTCTTCACCACTGTGAGCATGTCATCGTGTTGTCCAATGGCTTGTGTGATGGTCTGTCGGACTTCGTCGTTGGTGATGTTTTGGATATCGGAAATGCCCAGAATTAAGACGGTGCTCGATGGATGTCATGTTTTAAAGCGCTTCTCTTATAAGTTTTAGCATCTTTCCAGCTCCTGAATGGCCGATGACTGTGTTATCAGTTGGCCTGTACTTAGAATGGAGTTGGGAAAAGCGATACGCCCCGATCCTGGAAATTATACTGGTAATTAATTAGCCCAAGGAATACGGGCATCTCTACGACAAGCGAGGAATAGTAGGTCTACGCAATGTAAAAATATTAGAGAGTGCATTCCATTATCCCTTGCTATAGCGGCATAATCAGATTTTCCAGTAGAAGGCTTGGAACACTAGTCCTGTTATCAAAACAAACGAAGACGTGAGAACAGTAAGTCAAAATGTGTGAAGAAATCCTGGAAATACATGTAGAATGAGAAATATTGTTCAGATACGCGGTATGTCTTAGAAACAATTATAATATCGTGAAAACAAATCCTGAAAACAGACATTACTATTGAAGAACACGATGGCCTGGAAACATGTATTACGGGAAAAAAAAAGGTTGCTGCACGTCAGTTTCAGATCTCGTACCCAATCCAGTCTACCTCTTTCACAGAAGAGTACTAGTGCTATACGGCAGTCTCAGGCCTATTTCTGGCAGCGATTCGGTGTTGGCCTATTGATGAAGTAGTGATTTCCATCGATTCTGGCATGGACTTATCTCTCTGATACTCCCTGTATCCCCGTTTTACTGGCAACCCCCGCTGAGATCGTCACGGGGGTTAACAGGTGCCATGAAATCGAAGGTGATTGGGGAATTGTCAGTTGTCGCTGCCTGGCTAATAGTAGAGACTATGGATCTACAACACCGCCACAGAATGGATATTGCCTTGGAAGTGTATGAAAAGTTGAACGCAGTCTGTACGCTACAAGGCTTTGCGAGCTTGTCTATGTTCCCTCATGGCCTATGTTCTCTCAGGTCTACAATTA
This sequence comes from Oncomelania hupensis, assembly GCA_036898135.1. NCBI lineage: Eukaryota > Metazoa > Mollusca > Gastropoda > Littorinimorpha > Pomatiopsidae > Oncomelania > Oncomelania hupensis. The sequence continues at coordinate 22,599,990 of CM072514.1, forward strand.
TGTTCAATCAGGTTTATATTATACCAGGTCTAGCTAGGTTCCCCCACGCGTATATAGTCCAAGTCTTCGTACCCCATGTCTATGTTCCTAGAGGTCTATATTGCCCAAGTCTTTGTTCCCCGGGTCCAGGTTTATGCTATATTCCCACAGGTCGATATAGTAATAATAATAACAACAACAACAACAATAATAATTATCTATTCTCCAAATCACCAAGCAGGCTCAAAACGCGGCGATCTGTACCGACATACACGCTCACATGTTTAACCCACTCTCACACACACAACAAACACACATCTATCACTCAAACATGTGGTGTAAAGGCAGGGAGATCGTCATTAGAAGATGGAAAGGAAATCGAATGTTTAATTTTGGAATTTTAGATGGACTTCATCCAATACCATTATTGAAGGGAGGGAGGAAACCGGAGTACCCAAGAAAACCCTCGGTGACCTGAATAGTCTCGTATCTAAGTGACATAAGTTTGCCCCTTGCGGAGATAGAATCCACGACCTTCGTCATAGGAAACCGGCGACTAAATCATTGCGCCACGAATCCACCCCGGGGGATAGACCTGGGGGAACACTGGGTTGGCCCCCTCGACTTCATCGGTCGTCAATATATTTTAAAACTGACAGAACCGGACTGGTGCTAATATTGCTAAAATTACAATATCTGTCATCACACTGAGCGAACATAAAATTAATTATTAATTGCATCGGAGACCACTGATTGCATGGTGACGAAAAGATGTTAACGGCGTGTCTTTCTGCGAGTGTCAAAATTAGATCCATGTGAACTTTATATTCAATAAAAATTGTACAATTGTTTCGTGTGTGGCACGATTGTTAATACACCAGCTAGAGCTAACTAGAAAGCTTGGGTTCAGAGAGAGAGAGAGAAAAGAGAGAAAGAGAGAGAGAGAGAGAGAGAGAGAGAGAGAGAGAGAGAGAGAGAGAGAGAGAGAGAGAGAGACAGACAGACAGACAGACAGACAGACAGACAGACAGAGCCAGAGAAACTGAAATTTAGAAATTTATTCAGACATTTAGTGGAAAATAAGTTTTTTTTTTAATATTGAGGGAGATAGGACACAACAGAATTAAAGATTTCCAATACATGTATTTGGTATTTAAAAAAATTTCCTCACACACACACACACGCCCACACAGTCGTGTAGAAACGCCGTTGTTATGACTTTCATGAAACTCTACATACGTTGTTTTGACATTTTTACAAATGTGTCAATTTTTTGAAGCTAACCCTAACTCTAACCCAAACCCTTAATCTAATCCTAAGCCTAACAAAGCCCTAACCCTAACGGAACACTGTTTTGACGTCAAAATAACGGGGTTCGTCAAAAGAATGTACGTAGAGTTTCAAGTGTTTGTCAAAATAACAGCGTTTCTACCTAGCCAAACACACACACACACACACACACAATCGCACACATACACGCACACACACACACACACACTCCGTCAGGTTTTGTAAGCAAAATGAGATATATACAATCCATTTCACAAACCCCAGACATACTATCAACGTGTCTTCTCAAATGATTCAAATTATTCAAAATCAGATGATTATTTTCGCTACTTGTAGACTAATACTCATATTATTCCCAGTTTCTTTCGAAGATTCACAATGCGATAAACTAATTGAATAACATTGTTTTCAGCTCGTGCAATATATAGATGTTGATTATCGTGTAAACGAAATTATGGTGTTATGAACATTGAAAATAGCGGTAAGTATAGATTCTGATAAGAACGTCCTAATACAATTTTTTTTTAAAATTTTATATACAGCAAGATTAGCTTATCGATTTTTAATGAAATTATTTGGTCTGGTTCTCATATGATTGATTCATTGTTGATAACTGTTATCGTGCCTGAGTACAAATGTGCACAAGTTAGTTTCGATATTACAAAATCACGCAAGAATGGATCGTTTTGTAAACAATTTTATATTATCTTTAAACGTTGGCTATCTGTTTCTTGCCCTTTCCTACATTCTCATTTGTTCTTTCTCGTTCCTAATCGGTTCCATCAATCTACTATCTTCTTCTCTAGACCAGTCAATTAACTTTTGTTCTTGAAAACTCTCCCAAAACTTCTCCTTTGTGTATGGGGTCTGTTGGGTCAGCTTGGGGATATTGGATGCTTTTTGCCAAATGATCACTAGGGCTTTCTATGGTATTATTTAGCAAAGTAGGCATTTTATATGCATATGCTTTGTTAATATTTTATAATGATGTTTATATTCTATTTTGTTTTTGTAAACGGGGGTTCGATAAATTAGAGTACAGCCTCAGCGTCCCTTGCATGGGATGCCTTTATTGTAAGTGACCGGCTAGTGGAATGCCTTCTGTGTTACCATTAGGGTTGTTTCAGCAGATATTTTATACGGATCAGGGGAGAGCCCTCTTTTAACCAAATTGTGGTCCTATGTCGAATCTTTGCCGTCCGCTGGACCCTATAAACAATGACTAACTAACCCAACCATCCGCTTCACCTAAAACATCTTCGTCATTTTTGTTGACTCACAATCGTAACTTAGTGGTAAAGCGCTCGCCTGAGACAGTGATCACCCGAGTTCGAATCCCGGTGATGGGCAAGATTAAAGTGGCCATTTTTGTTTGTCTGTCGATCTTAGCAGTATGATTGTTGACCTGGTGATTCAGCGTTGATTTTAGTCCTTACCCTCTTTCCCTTGGGTTGGTTATCCTCGCCTGCCTTCCATATTGCCAATGGGCTCTATGCACAAGTCGGCGCGCGAAAGCGGCATGGTCACGTGGCGCGGGAATAACAAAGCGATCATGGCTTCTTTTAGCTCGCTCGCGTGTACTCCAATGCTGCTTAAAAATTTTAACTTTACCGACATTTTGGGATATTGTGATGTTTTGAACATAGCACATTCGTGCAATAATGATTAGGCCTAAAGACAAATTATTATCAGGGGACAGGCTTTTTTTAAAGAGCGATTTGTCACTGACATTCAGTTTAGAGTTGGCATGCGACATGCAGTGCTTCATCATTTGCGCTCGAGTAAAAGCAGAGATGAAGAAAAGATCTGCATACAACGTCGGAATTAGACTTTGAAAGTCTCCTATACGCTATGGTGTCCGGAGACGTTAATCTATTTAAACGAAACGAAAATCGGAGTTAGAGCATCCAAACGCAGCACAGTACTTCACCATTTTCAAACTCGAGCACGCTGTGTTATTCCCGCAGCACGTGACCGCCACGCCTTTGTGCATAGAGCCCATTGCGGGTGTACACGTTAAACTTCAAAATTAAGTCACTTTGTTATCTTCTTCTTGGTTGAAGCCAATTTGGAAAGACAGGACCATCAGTCTACATTTCAAGGTAAGGCTGCTGCGCTCCCTTGTCATCTCCATCTTTCTATATGCTTGCGAAACATGGAACCTCACAGCAGATCTCCAACGAAGAATACAAAGCATGGAGATGAGGTGCTACAGAAGACTTCTGGGCATTTCTTATACCCAGCACATCACCAACGACGAAGTCCGACAGACCATCACACAAGCCATTGGACAACACGATGACCTGCTCACAGTGGTGAAAAAACGTACACTCCGATGGTATGGCCACGTCACCAGATCATCAGGTCTTGCAAAGACCATCCTGCAAGGCACAGTGCAAGGAGGTAGAAGAAGAGGGAGACCGAAAAAGAGGTGGGAGGACAACATTCGAGAATGGACTGGTTTGACACTAAGCGAAACAATCAGGGTTGCTGAGGAAATGGAAAGATGGAGTAGGCTGGTTAAACGATCATCTGTGGTGCCCCTACGACCTCCGAGTTATGGGATAGGATAGGATAGGGGGGGGGAATCTTCTTCTCCTTCTTTCTTTTTACATTCATCCTGTGTACTACTGCTTCTGTGTTGCTTGCTGAATGTTTATTATCTTTATTTGCTGAAGTGTCTTTAATGGCTTTTATTGGTTTTTGTACCATTACGTTGATGATAGGTATGCCGCACACAAGTTCCCATGTGTTTTTAAGAGGACAATAGTGATTCTGATTCTTTCTTCTTCTTCCTCTTTAAACTCACCCTGATAAAATCACTGAATATATAGGTTACATCTGTACGTTAATAGCAAGCGTATCTTTAGTTTTGTCATAACGCATCGTAACGGGTTGTTTGAAATGTTCTTTTGCAATCTGTATTTTATGAGACAAGAAAATAGATAAGAAAAGCAGTAGCTGTCATCTAAATCTGACTGTCCAAACATAGAGGCAAAGATTCCATTGAGACCGTCTATAGATCAGACGATATTACACACAGCCAAGTAAGCTTACGTGGTGACCAACCAAATGTCATTTTAAACATTCCCATTGCGAAAACAGAACTGAACATTGACATAGGCTTATTAAAAAGGAACTAGCGAGAGTGGGTGTGAGGTTGGGATGATAGAGGGAGGATGGAGGGACGGAAGGGGAGGGGGGGAAAGGATGGGGCCCGATAGACAGGGCGAGGGTGGAGATGGCTGGAGTTTCGTGGCAGAACAGCAGGGAAACACGCAGAATAAAGTATTCTTTAATACGCCAAAGTGCCACATTAATTGTGAACTTTATAGTATAGTATAGTAGTATAGAACCTAGTATAGATTTACACAGGATGTTAAGCTGTTCTGTACGCTTATGTACGCTGTTTTCTTTCGTGCCCTCTCACCAGACACCCTTTTTATTAAGATGTCTTACTTAATACAACTGCGTGAATACGGAAAGTGTAAGAGCTGGATGTAATTTCTTCTCCATAAAAGTGTTGTACATATATCTATATTTATTAACCCTGTACATAATTTTATGTTTTATAAATCCATGGTGTTTCCTTCCTGGTATGAAAACTCTTGACTAACTCTGATATTCTTATAGCCTATATATTCACGAACAACTGAATAGTTATTAATCTCTGGATATATTCTTTGTATTGCTTGTTTTCCACGTTCTTTTCTTCTTCGCATAATATTCGTTTTAGACAGGAGGGCGTAATGTTGAAAATTAATGTAATCTGATCTGTATAAACATTCCTATTCTATTGAAACTCGTTGATTAGAACGATTTTAACGATCCGTGCATACTACTATTCCGGGAGCTCTGTTTGGCGTGGAGTTCAGCGAAGATCCATTTAAACTACCTTAAGCATGACTTTCGATACATTCAAGCGGGTTTTTAGCGTTACATAGATGAGGTATAGCATTACAAGCCAAGGATCGATTATGTGGTCTTGGGGACCTCACGTAGTACTGTGGAAATACGGTAAAATGCAGTGGCGAAAGTCTTGCCCTTACATTACATGATTATTGCTTTAGGTCCAGCGGACTCTTCAGAGCCAAATCAGGACCAGAAAACCGACAATCGTTACTTAATTACCCTGGGATTTGTTAGGGGGTGAGGTGGGGTGGACAGTGGATAGGGGTTATTGGTAGGGGTGTGAATGGAGGTTTGTGGAAGAAGATTTTTTTTTTTGGGGGGGGGGGTGGAGGGGGAAGGCGGGGTGGGGGTGGGGGTGGGGGTGGCGGGGGTGTTGGTTTATTGGGTAAGGGAGCAAGGACGGGGCGCGCGTGCGTGCGCGCGAGTGTGCGCGTATGTGTGTAGGGGTGTGGGAAGTGGGCTTATTTGCAGGGGACCCAGGGACGAAACGGGTCGCTTTCTTCCCAAGACTGTGGCAGCCAAACAGCAGCATCACCCTTGAAAATACCTCTTACGTTTGTGTGTGTATGTTGGTGTGTGTATTTGTGTGTATGTCTGTGTGTGCTTGTGGGCTTTTGTTCATGGAATTATAGAGTGCTAAACTTGCCTTTTATAAACTATATGGGTCTTTTAGCTCGCGCCCCACTTTTTTCTATTACATGGGAGTGCTTCTTTAGTACATGGGAGTGCTCTTGTAGTGCATGAGTCTGTTTTAAATGCTCTATCCGGGACGGATTGTTTTCTAGACAAATTTGAGGTAAAAGGGTTAGGGTAAGGATTAGGGTTAGTAAACGAAGTAGGTCAACTTTTTGATATAATTCTTGCATTTTAAGATGAATTGTGCGCTCTTTCCATAAAAACAACAACAAACAAACAACGCTGTCCGATGACTACATTTCATCCAAAAGCCCAATTTGCCATGAATACAGACGTGTATGTCTGTGTGTGTGCTTGTAATTGTGTGTTTGTGTGTGGGTGTTAGCGCATTATGTACATTTTCTGTGTATAGTATTATATAATGTAGTCAGTATTGCGTTCTATAATTGTAATTGTGAATCTATTGTAACCTATATGTACGGTTTGACAGGCTCTTATTACGACATTGTTGCTGCGACTGTGTGAACAGGCCTATTTATGAAAGAGTTAGAGAGAGAGTGTGTGAGTGGGTGTGTGCGAGTGTGTATGTGTGTACATATTTTTACCAGTGTGGTTGGTGTATTGAAATCGGACACAGATGAAAAAAAAAGTTTAAACAAAATTAAAAACAAACAAACAAACAATAAAACACTGTGTAAGTCTTACAATTATCATGTTAATTCTTATTTAATCTGTCACTTGTATTCTGAAATTGAAAAAAAAAAGAAGAGGAAAACATTAAGAAAAAGAGAAAAGAAAAGAAAACACTATTACCATCTAACCCCAGCAAAACACACACACACACACCCACACACACACAAGTTGCTCTAAAACCAGGAAGAATTAAATGTCAATTTTTATTGTCATTTAATATAGCAATAAGGCAATAGCATGCATGCTTATGATACACCACAGTTAAGATTCTCCCGAGTGTATATAATAATTCTACTTCTATAATTTCAAATATAAAGTGGAGAACCCTCAAAATGGAATATCATTAGGTGGAAGACACAAATGATCAGTTTTAAAAAAAAAAACCCAGCTTTTATACTTGTTTTTTGTTTTTAAACTAAACAAAACAAAACTTGAATAAATGTATGGACTAGATCTACTCTTGTCTGATTTTGAAAAAAGTTTGAGTTGTTTTTTAATATTAAAGAGAATGCTTATGCAATACATTGAAAAAGATATAAAACAAACATTTTCATACTTAATCAAATATCACAGTGACTAATTAGAATTATTCTCTTCAATAGCGTTTACAAAATACTAACGGCGAAAAAATAATCAAATAAAAAAACCAAAACCAAACAAACAAACACATGTACTCTTTACCATATTGTGCAAACACATAACTACAAACAAAGAATATTCAGTTTACACAAAGAAGGATCATTCCGAAAGACTGCTATACATGTGTAGTTATATATAAATAGTGGCATTTCGCGCGAAGCCCCCGAGCTGTCATCGTGACAGAAAACTCAGGGGAGGCAATCCTATGTATAGCGACAAGTAAACAAACCTCGAGTGTCGAATGCTGCAGATCGCTTTTTAAAAATTAAACGACCTAGAATGTGCAGTAAATACGCACACAAGCTTGTGAAACAATAAGTAAATTATCCTTTGGGGTAATAAAATAATGTACAAGAATATAGGAGCAAAAAAATTAATAATAATAATAATAATAATAATAATAATAATAATAATAATAATAATAATAATAATAATAATAATAATAATAATAAAAATAATAATAATAAATAATATAGATCAGGTGTATGTAGATGTATTTTAGAATGACGAAGCATGAGATCAAACTTGGTGACAAAAATCAATGGTCTAGCACTTCAAAAAGTTCACTCAGATGGCAAAAAACATCCAGCGTAAAAATAGATCTACTTGAACAAAAAAGAACACAATGGTTTTGAACTATTTATTTAATTTTTTTTTATTAATAATATTTTTTTTTTTTCGGTAAACAGATTGATAACAAACACCAAGTGTGTTTCAGAACGACGAAGAACGAGACCAAAGTTGATGACCAAAAACCTATAGTCTAGAACTCCAAAACGTTCATCCTGAGGGCAAAAATTACCAGCGTAAAAATGCACTATTGCTATGCTAATTGATAACCCAAATCATGCCAAATTCATCGATGTGAAGTCACTGCATATGCACTGAACGCTGCTTTCTGTCAATGGCGGCAATGGCATCATACCAAACAATATGGGTAGGCCTATAATCACTGACACGGTATTTAATAAATTAACTAAAAGGGGCAAAAAAATTATTATTCTACTACTTTGAATGAGAGAGAACCATAGGCTACAATTAGCAAAACGTATATTGGTGTTGTGTTCCAACTGTTGTGTATTTTACGTCTTCAGTGTTTCAAGTTTATCTCTCTGTCTCAACAGGTTTAATTGTCTAAGAAAGGCCTTTTGATGAATGCGTGTATACGTGAAATTGGAAAGTTAAAAATTGTCTACAAACTAATATCAAGTTTGTAGGAATCTTCTGAGAATAATGTTAGTTATTTTTTAACACGCACAGGAAATCTATGAGACCTTCTTTGAGATGGTTATCACCGTCTGCCATATTGCCCTTGGCGGGTGAAGGCATTAACTTCAATTCATTCCGGGCATATACTTTGTAGTAATAAAAATAATTATCCATTTAAAAAAAGAAGGAAAACAACAACAAAATAATAATAATAATAATAATAATAATAATAATAATAATAATAATAATAATAATAATAATAATAGTAATAATAATAATAATAATAATAATAATAATAATAATAATAATAATAATAATAAATAAATTAATTAATACAATACAATACACAGTTTAAATAAATGGTCAAGTTCAATCATTGAGCCAACTGACATAATGCATAAACTTAAAGTCTCAACCATCTCACCCTTTCATTTTTAAACCTATTATCTCCAGTAGGACAATGGAAGCAAATTTTAATTGGTCAGTTTGTGCATTACTTAAAAAAAGATGTGTCCCTCCCCTCATCATCAAGATAGAGACATGGTTTCACTAGATTTTGGGACTTTTGGAACTTTGCCCTTTTATTTCCAAACACATAATTATGACGTATACATAATTAAGCAAAATGTTAAATACCCATGTGGCATTTTTAGCCAAAAGAAAGGGATATAAATGCCAACATGAACAGTATAATTTTAGCTATTTAACATGTAGTAACAAGCTATCACAGTGATGAAAAAGAAAAGAAAATCAAAATGCATAATATAAACAAGTAATACTAGTAAATATAATAATAAAAAACAAGAAAAATATAAATAAAGTACTGCTGTTAATGCTTACAAAAGAAATCAGATGGAGTACGCTGGCTAAACGATCATATGTTGTGCCACCAACGACTTTCAAGTTACGGGATAGGATAGGATACTGATAGAATATGAATTTGTTCCTAATGCAATTTTGCAGGTAAAGGGAGACAACATCTTCATGGGATGTTCAATATCAAACTGCTTCCCTTTAAGTGGTATTCACATCATCATCTTTTGTATGGAGATAAACTTGTAAGTGATAGCTAATTTGTTAGCCCTTTAAACAAATGTACACAATAATAATAATAATAATAATAATAATAATATTAATAATAATAATAATAATAAAACGTACAAAATAATAATAATAAATAAATAAAGTAAAATAATATACATTTGTTGTTGTTCATGTATAGCGCTTTTCTAGCTCAAGAGCTGCTCAAGGTGCTGGCCAATACAGGGTCAAGCCACCCCGGGCGCCTACTTGCTGCGTTAGGCGCAAAGTTTGACGCCCTAGACAAATGACCACACTCTCCTTGACCCGATCATCTCTAACATGGTGTTTGGCCAGTCCTTCTACTATACCTTTATACACACATACATACACAGACACACAGACATGCACACACACACACATGCATACACACACAAAAACATACACAAATAACACATTAACACACACACTCAAACACACACCTGCCTGCCCACATACTCACACTTTAGAACTCACAGCATTGGAAGCCAAAACAGCGTGTTCAGGGTTTTCAATCCCTTTCATAAAATACTTTATCACTCCAAAGATTGTGATGGGAGCTGCTGAAATGGCCCCGGATACTTAAATAGCTAAAGCTGAAGTAAAAAAAATGGCAAAAGTTTGAAACTATATCATGTCAAAATATTTCAAGATATTGCCTGGAAATTAAAAAAAAGGTATGTATGATATTTATGGTAGTATTAACATCATCGACAACATCACTAGTGATCATAACTAATTAGGTCAATTGATGTATCGCCCAAAGTATTGCCGGAACTCAGAAGTAGAGCGTTTGTTTGGCACATTAGGTTCAAATCCCTTGGTGTTCAAGATAAAAACGGCCATTTTCCACTGTGAATCTTAGCAGTATGATTGCTCTGGTGGTTCAGAGTTGATTTAGGTCCCTATCACTTTTCCTTGGGATGGTTATATTCGTCATTTCGTGTCTGCCATATTGATCGCCAATACTAGATGTAGACGGCTGCATGTCATATGTAGGCATGCTTTCGATTAAATCACTCGGCACAATTGTACAGTAATTTTGGTAGGGTAGCACAAGTATATAGGAGGTAAATTTAGTGGTATAGTTTTATAAAGCTAGCCTACTCATAAATCATCTGCCATGAAAACATCCCTGTCCTACACTAGCTGCTGGTGTCACATTTGACCATATTTAACACTTGAAAACTGTTGATTACTGCCTATACTAGATAGCATGACAGATAAATACATAACATATTTAACCGACTAGAATAATTCTGAATTATGTTCAATCTACCATATGGCCTATACGCATTCACTGGACTTACCAACAGTTAAGAAAGCGAACAGACTATGCGGTATGCTACTTGGTAATATACAGTGTAAAGAAAAAGATATTATGGTCCCACTTTTTAAGTCACTGGTAAGACCTGTATTGGAGTATAGAAATTCTGTATGGTGCACATGTCTAAATAAGCATAATACAGCAATAGAAGGTGTTCAGAAACGATTTACCAAGAAAATTGTTGGTTTGAAGAATTTAAGCTATGAACATAGATTAGAAACCATAAAACTGCCAAGTCTGGAATTCAGGAGATTACGAGGTGACATGATAGAAACATACAAAATTGTCCATGGAATATATGATGTTAACACTACTAAAACATTGTTTCATAAAAGTGTTTTGACTAACACAAGAGGACACTCACTAAAAGTACATAAACAAAATGTTCCTATCCTATCCTGTCCCATAACCCGAAGGTCGTAGGGGCACCACAGATGATCGCTTAACCAGCATACTCCATCTTTCTCTGTCCTCAGCAGCCCTCATGGCTTCGCTCAGTGTCAAACCAGTCCATTCTCGAATGTTGTCCTCCCACCTCTTTTTCGGTCTCCCCCTTCTTCTACCTCCTTGCACTGTGCCTTGCAGAATGGTCTTTGCAAGGCCTGATGATCTGGTGACGTGGCCATACCATCGGAGTTTCCGTTTCTTCACCACTGTGAGCAGGTCATCGTGTTGTCCAATGGCTTGTGTGATGGTCTGTCGGACTTCAACGTTGGTGATGTGTTGGGTATAGGAAATGCACAGAAGTCTTCTGTAGCACCTCATCTCCATGCTTTGTATTCTTCGTTGGAGATCTGCTGTGAGGGTCCATGCTTCGCAAGCATATAGGAAGATGGAGATGACCAGAGAGCGCAGCAGTCTTACTTTGGAATGTAGACTGATGGTTCTGTCTTTCCAAATGGGCTTCAACCTTGTCAGGGCAGCAGTTGTTTGTGCGATCCTGGAGAGGACTTCCTGTCGAGACCCATTGTCTGACACAATGGCTCCTAAATATTTGAAGCTGTGCACTGTGTTGAGGGATTGGCCTTGTACTTTGATGTCCGTGTTGATGCCATTGGTGTTGTTGGTCATCATTTTGGTCTTCTCTGCACTTATTTCCATTCCATAAGCTCTGGAGGTGGTGTCAAGCCTCTGTACAAGCTGTTCAAGTTCTTGTTCCTCTCCAGCCAATCCATCAATATCATCCGCAAAACGAAGATTGGAGATTGCTCTGCCCCCTATGCTGACTGTGCCTTCGTGATCTGCAAGAGCATCTGACATGATGCGCTCTAGGAAGATGTTGAAGAGTGTTGGAGAGAGTAGGCATCCTTGACGCACACCGATTGTTGTTCTGAACCAGTTCCCGATGACGCTGTTATGGAGGACTGCACTGGTAGCCTTGTCATACAGGCTTTTGATGACTTCTATAATTTTAGGGCTGATGTTGTACACTTTCATGGTTGCCCATAGAGCTGCATGCCAGACTCGGTCAAATGCCTTCTTGAAGTCTATGAACACATGATATAGATGTTGTTGGTGCTGTAGGTATTTCTCACAGATTATTCTGAGGTTGAAAATCTGTTCAGTGGTACTTCGCCCTGCCATGAATCCTGCTTGTTCTTCAGCTATGATTTGTTCAGCTTGTGGTTTCAACCTGTTGAGTATTATTTTCAGGAGGACCTTGCTGGGATGGCTGATGAGGCTGATGGTGCGGTAATTTTCACACTCCTGAAGGTTACCTTTTTTGGGAAGAGTGATGACAAGCGACTGGGTCCATGGTGTAGGCCATTCCCCACTCTGCCAGATCTTGTTACAGATAATGGTGAGAGCATCAGTCATCGCTTCTCCTCCTGCTTGTAGCAGTTCCGCTGGTATGTTGTCCACTCCCGCTGACTTCCCTTTCTTCAGCGATTGCACTGCTGCCTCAACTTCTTCCCAACAAAATGTTACCACCTCTAAATATAATTGTTTCTTTACTAATAGAATAATAAATGCATGGAATAATTTACCACAGTTTGTTGTGACAGCAGGAACAGTGAATTCATTAAAAAAATTGTATTGATAGTGCTTGGAAATCTGAAATGTACAAAACAGAATAGTAATAAGTGCGCGCATCCATATTTGTAGTGCGGGGGTAAAAGTACATAAAACCCCCGCAAGTGACCTAGAGCAGGCGAAAAAGGCTTATAGCCTATAAAGCCATATATATGATATGATATGATAAAGCTTGCCAAACAGACCCGTTTTGACCAACGGTTTATGATGGAGACTGGTGATCCGACGATCCGTCTACAAGAACTTTTGGTGACTCGTTTTGCTTAACGTTCAGCATGCATACCTTCGTCTAAACAAACAAGAAGTTTCATGAAGAGTTCCCTACAAGTTCAGGTGCACCTTTGTGTTGACGCTGAAAACAAGCAGCCAGAAACATGTCTATAAAGTAGATTAATTAGAACGCTGAAAACGCAAATATTATTTATTTAAATGGTTCAAACCCTCGTCAACCCTCGTCTGTCTGGATAAGAGAACCATTAAACAAATGAGAGTAAATATTTTTTAGGCGATGGAACTGGAAGTGTTTCCGGTTTGACCTTATCTGCTCTGTCAATAATTATCCCTGAGGGGTTATTTCGGAGTACAACAATTTCTCAATCAAAAACGAATTATTGTCGGTGAATACAAGTTTGACTAAGCATAAAATTTAATTATTACATCGAATAGACGTTTCAAGCGGCAACTGTCATTAACTAAGTAGAAACGCTATATTCCGTGTGAAAAACACGCGTTATATAACAGCCACTCGGCCATTTTCGAGTGCACGAGTACCGTTGCTTCAGCGTTACCAAACGACTGTCACTTTATTGTTGTCGTAAGCGACTTTGACAGAGGATTTCGAAGGGAAAGATCACAGGTTGTGAACGTTACTTGTACGGTAAGGAAGGTGTTCAATATGGGCTCTTTTTTTTAATGTCAGTACGAACCGTGCATTTCCATAATTGTTAATATTGTGCGCGCAGTATCTTAATTTAAATTCGCGAACCATTTCTAAGTTTTAAATACATGATGTACTGATACAGTAAAGTGCATGTTCGTCAAATTCTTGTTAATGTTAGGCTTATGTATTATCGTTGCAAATGAATCTTTTACCTATTACAAACTCTAACCCGTATATGATTCTTCAGCTTTACTTTCGAGAAGACTTTTGCAATGGATGTAATATATCTTCTAGGAAATCACCGGAAAAGTACGTTCATTTTGTAATACTATATCCATAGGCCTATAGGACTAGAATTAGTATAACTTATACTATAAGTATTCATATATACATGTATAATGCTTACAGCCTACCACCGTTCCATCCAGGCGACAAAAGCTATGGTATTACAGCTAAAGTAGCCATTAATTTATCAGTGCACTGTTACTGTACAGCGGAAGTTTATGTACGGAATTAATATCCTTGCATTTTCAATATTAGGCATGCTTTGTTTCAATGTTTGTATGTTTCCAGAGTGCAGTATTAATTAGTGGTACTTGTGTCCTAGTATGATGCTTGTACTGTAGGTTTATGCATACATGTATGTGTCTATGTTATGTATGCACATATGCTTTAATGTATATTTATTGACCTATTTCTATTTTTATTTCACAGCCACAGGTGAATCCTTGAACAGCATTCAATATGAAGTGTCTATTATTGGGGTCAGCGTGTTTGACTGTAGTAATGCCTGTGTTGGCATCAGCGGCAGTATTCAATTGGGACAACGTTGCTGATGCTGCGGGCAATGCTCTTCGGTGAGTGCAGAATAATTATTTTGTATTTAATTTAAGGAGAAATTAAGAAGAAATGTAGACTTGGACTAAATGTATATGCGTTTGTTGGGTATGTGTAGCTGTAAACCACATTGTGAATTTTGTAACAAGGAAAGGTTTTAATAAGATGTTCAGGGTGATTATATCACCAGTTTACAAGTCACACATTATTCCATCCCAATCAACGGTTCCAACAGTCATTTCTTCATACTCGCCTACTGCATAGTTGAGACTCTCTGAGGCTTAAAGTTTGCTTTTTTAAGTCTCAGCTGTTAAGTTGTTGTGTCTGGTCCATTGGTCATACTTGACAATTACTGATACGGAACGTTGTTTTAGTGTTACCAATTAAGCTCTTTGGACTTTGGTGTTGCTGTAGATAGTTTGGGTGTTGGATCAAGAGAGTTTATAATATTAAGTTTACTTTTGTATACTGTACATTATATTATATTTCTGTATGACAATATTCAAATTTAATATTTCATGGTAACTGTTAGTGTTATTTAAAATACAATTTTAAAAAATTAAAGCTTGCAGGTGACAGCATCTAGTGCACTTTGACCTTGAGCTCACTCGATCAGTGGAGAATTGCGCTATGTGAAACATTTATTATTAATAGTATTATTGTTATTATTATTGAAATATTATTATTATTATTATTATTATTATTATTATTATTATTATTATTATTATCATTATTATTATTATTATCATTATCATTATCATTATTATTATTGTAATAATAATAATAATAATAATAATAATTATTATTATTATTATCATTATTAGTATTAGTAATTGAGGGAATAAAATAAAATAACTATAGAATGAGAGTACCTAAGTGAATTTTTTTGTGCGGAAATGTAATAGTTGTAGCCAGTTGTCAGGTGCCAGTATGCTAGCTTCTGATGGTTGTTTCAATGTATAGTTTTCTATTCTCCCCCTTCCCCGGTGGCCTAGGATTGTGCTCAGTTGTCTGAACGTCAGACAGTGCGCCAAAGGCGGCACGTGGGCTCTTTGGGCGGCTTGAGTTAGATCCTATATCCACCAGCACCTTGAGCAGCTATTGAGCTGAAAAAGCGCTATATAAGAATAATAAATAAATAAATAAATATCTTTTCACGTTTCGACATTTTGCTTAGCTTAGTACTTCTGCTTAATTATGTGAAGTTCAACAGCCAGCAAACATGTTAATTGAAAAATAATCTAGTTCTCTTAATTTTCACAGCTACATTTACCTTTCGGAGCCGAAAGTGTTAAAATATTATAATTATAATTGATAAATCTAGGTAATTATGAATACTTTCTATTTTGACAGATTTGTGGGAGAGAAGACTCACGGGAAAGACAACAATAAACCAGTAGCTTATACCCTGGCTTCCCCTCCATTCTGCAATGGACTCGATTGCCCCGAGTACAAAGTCTTGCAGAATGCGTCAGTAAGTTTCATTTCAAGGGGCGTCACATGTGACTGTTATTAGTAGTTTCAGTCACGAATGCAAATTCTGGTTGATTTGGTGTATACATGTAGTTGTGCCATGATGTTTTAAATTAAATTTTAGAGCATGGTGAGTTTCTCAGCCAGTATTTTTTACCAACATGCTGAATAGACTACAATAGCATGGGTATTTGCTTTTCCACCTTTAGTTTGCATAAAAATCAGATGTGTATGTATGTTCTGTCTTCATTGGTTTTTTTAAAATGGTGGCTGATTTGTATCTCGCTGTCTGTACTATTTGTACACTTTTGAAGCATGCGTGCATGTATAGAGTTTTAAGTTGTTTTTTTGGGGGGTTGTTGTTGTTTTGTGTGTGTGTGTACTTAAATGTTAATAACTTTAAATGTCTTATTTTATTTTAATTCTAAATTTGCTTGGCATTGTACCGCGCTTTCAGCTTTTACTAGGGACAAACCGTGTTTCTAAATCAATTAAATTATTATTATTATTATTATTATTATTTTATTGTCATCATCATCATCATCATCATAATCAACACAAACATCATCATCACCATCACCACTAAATCCACTACCATCATCAATCATCATCACAAATCACCTCTACCTACTTCGGCTATGTTTATATTCTTCTTGATGATTGTTTGTTGCAGACCTACGAACTGAGGGAATACGTGGCAACCCAGTGGGTGTCAACTTCTTTGAAAGGCATCGACTTTGAAACGGCTCAGACTACCATGTTCTACCGGCTCTTTGACTACATCAGTGGCAAAAACCAAGCAGGTAAATTACAATGGTTTTTATGTTGTGTTGTGATAATCTTAATTTGTGGTTCTATAGACTAGTACATTATGCATCTTATTGTGACATTTCCATTTTAAGATTTAAATAGTTGTTTTTTTCTTTGTACTCAGCATGACGTAGATTGTGAGTGTATTACAGAGTGTGTGTGAGAGCACACGCATGCGAGCGGGCGGGGAGGACAGGGTGGTATTGGGTTATCATCACCGGGATCCACCATCATCATCAATCTCGTCATAATTCAGAACCATCACATTCACCGCCATCATAATCATTCATTGCAGAGGTCGTCATCATCATCATCATCATCATCATCATCATCATCATCATCATCATCATCATCATCATCATCATCATCATCATCATCATCATCATCATCATCATCAAGGTCTTCCTTCCCCTCTTCCTCCTCCATCTCAACAGCCTAATACTTTGAAACAGTGCAGAGTGGACGATGTGTTGTGCAGGTCAGAAGATCGCGATGACAGTGCCAGTGACCACTAGGATCATCCCAGGCCAAGGTCCGGCTTGTGAGAACGACTTCATCATGTCTTTCTTTGTGTCGCCCAAAGAAGGGAACCCTCCTGCACCTTCTGACCCCACAGTGGAACTGACCAGTGAGCCTGTAACCAGGGTCTATGTCAGGTAAATTGGCTTTCGCTAGCCTTTTTTGGCTCATGTATGTGTGCATGAATGATGCCTATCTCTTTGTCAGTGTTGATCTTTTACCGCTGTCTGTCTTTTTTTTTTTTTTTTTCTCTTTCTTTTTTTTTTTTTTTTGAACCTCAGTTACATGCAGATCAAGTCCTCTTTCTTTTTTTTTTTTAATTATTTTTTTTTTATTATTTTTTTTTTATTTTTTTTTTTAGAAGTGGTTCCTCAGATCTTCTTCATTGGTTCTTTTTTTTTTCAAATTTTCTTTACTTTTTTTTTCTTCAAAAAATAAGACAACAACAATATATCAAAATACAAATCAATATTACAGACTTCCCCATTATCGCCACCCCTCTCCCCCCCCCCCCCTTTTTAACATCCATATGCCTTATCATTGGTTCTTTCATTTTTAACACAAAATCTACATGTTAAAGGATAGGACAGATAAGACTAAACAAAGACAAAGACTGTAGAACAAGCATGCTTTCAAGAGAAAAGAATAACTAGATAACTAGTGAAGTAGGCAAGGCACAAGCCTTGATTTTCAAAGTTTGCAAGAGAATATTATATATGTACACCACTAGTTAGTAACCATTAAACGTCGTAATAATAACTGATTGTCTAAAATGACACGCAAAGAATTCAACGCATTTGTTTTCTTGGCAATACTAATACTCAATTTTCCTATCAAGATAATATGATTAGCGAAATTTTCTTCTTCCTCTGTTAACGGTAATCTTTCCATTACTACACCAAAAAACACCTCTAGCATAGAACATTCAATTTTTGTACTAAGTTTAGCTGACAGTATACTTGAAACATGATTCCAAAATCTTTTTACATAATCACATTCATAAAAGAAGTGTTCAATAAAGTCTACCTTGTCAAGGCAATAGTTACATTTGTTTTTATTGACGACTTTCATTTTCTGCAGTAGTATGTTTGTAGGGTAAATATTATGTATGATTTTCCATTGCAGTTCTATTAAACGGACTTCTTTAGTTGCTTTTCTTGGCATTAGCCACACTTTGTCGCCAATGACAATATTAAATTTGTGGTTCCATAAGGCAACTGCGTGCGGTTTAAGTGCTTGATTTTCTGCTGCAGCAGTATTTAACATTTGTTTAATTAATTTAGGTTTACAGTTAAAAATAATACCACTAGATTCATAAATTTCTACCATTGTGAATTACTGTCTGGCTTTTACTAAAGTTATATAAGCAGTTGACCCGAAAGCGACGCTGACCCCAATCTGAGTGTGGGAGGCAGTTGAGAGCATAGGCCTACACACAGGCTATGTTTGATAGAGCTCTGACACTCAGCTAGCGTCATATATATTAAATTTTACAATTATCTGAAAACCATTTTCAAAGTAATTCTCTCGGTCGGCCCTGGTAACTGGGGTATTTTCATTGTGAGACTGGCTTCTTCCTAATGTGAACTTCTTAACGGGTGTCTTTGTGACTACCCAGGCAGTACATTTGGACTGCACTTAGTGTAGTCTATGCATTCAGGGCCAAACCTCCTCTGATGAGATCTTTGGTAAAGATCGAAACGCGTCAGGAGAACCAGGCTTTATGAATGCAATTCTACTGCTTATTGAGCTCTTGTAGCTCATTAAGAAGCACATGGAATTGAAAGTCACTATGTCTCACTTTTGTCCACCTTTGAGAGCAGGATAATTATTTTTCTTGTGTATATATATATATATATATATATATATATATATATATATATATATATATATATATATATATAGTCTTATAAATGTACCCAGACACAAGGTATATTTGTTTTTTGTACGGTCATCTGGGAACACAGTTTTGGTATCTGGGAACATGCGAACGTCCCCAGATCCAAGGTAACTTTGAAAACTCAAGAGAAAGTAAGTTTCGTCTCCTCTAGGCGACGAATTAGGTCACGCTGTATTTGTTTCTAGGTCAACTGTCTTTTATGAATCGTTGTTTTCGAACCGTTTATTGACGCCGGATAGTGTCCTCACTTGGTTTCATACAATTTAAGAATCCAAGAAGGCAAATGGGTTTTTGGGACTGAAAAGGTGCATTTTTCTAGAGAAAAGTGTTAGGGCAAGGGCTAGGGATAGATCTACAACTAACCCTTACCCGAACCCTTGTAGCATATTTCCGATGTATCGGTCAATTTTAAACAGTGTTTTTGCGTGTTCCTAGAAACAAGGAGTTTTTTCTCTCTCTGTCTCTGTCTCTCTCTCTCTCTGTCTCTCTCTCTCTCTCTCTCTCTCTACATATATATATATATATATATATATATATATATATACATATATATATATATATATATATATATATATATATATATATATATATATATATATATATATATATATATATATATATATATATATATATATATATGTGCCGAGGGTTTCAGTATAAATAGTATCCCCACTTTCTGAAAATTTAATGCTTTAAATTCCCACTGTCGCTGTTTTTTTCCTTTGTTCTTTCTCATTCCTACTCTGTTCTATCAATCTAGTATACTATCTTCTTCCCTAGACCAGTCACCTACCTTTTTTCTTGAAAATTATTCTGGGACAATACTCCTCATTTGTGTATGAGGTCTGTTGGATCAGCTTGGGAATATTGAACGCTTTTTGCCAAATGGTCACTGGGTCTTCCTATGATGTTATTATTTAGCAATGTAGGCATTTTATATGTATGTGTTTTGTTGATATTGTATAATGATGTTTGTATTCTATTTTGTTTTTGTAAACGGGGGTTCGATAAATTAGAGTATAGCCTCAGCGTCTCCTGCGTGGGATGTCTTTATTGTGTGTGTGTGTGTGTGTGTGTGTGTGTGTGTGTGTGTGTGTGTGTGTGTGTGTGTGTGCCCAAGAAGTCATAGTTGAATGATTTTATTTATATTGATTCATTGATTTTACATTTAAATCTTTCCATTCAAACAATAATTGTAATTGAGTCTACTTTGTGCAGGTCTTTCGGAGGGTTTGCCTCAAAGACAAAATGGCTGGAAGAGGCTCAAAAGCTGGCAGAAGATCTGGGCAGCAGTGTTCAGTATGAGACCAGTTACTATTACACCGCGGGCTACGACAGCCCTTTCAAGTTCCTCCGTAGGCACAACGAAATTTGGTTCCTGGCTAAATAGTTGGACAGTCAATTCAAAATCGACTGTGATAGAAGGGGGTGAATAGCGGAGAAATACAAATAATTGTTTAAAAGTTTCTTAAGATATAAGGCGGTAATGAAAGTGATGTTTCTTTAGATATTATGTTTTAATGAAAGGGGTGTTTTTTCAGATATTATGGGTTAAAGAGAGAAATATTTATTTCTTCAGATATATGGGGGGTAAGGTAAGAGACATTTCTTCAGATATAATGGGGTAATGAAAGGGATATCATACCATTTATTGTTTAAACAGAGGTTTTCAAGCAAAAATCACTTATTATTTCTCCAGTTTTTGTTGTTTTTGCCGTTATTATTATTTTTGATTAAGCGTTAGTTAGCTTTACCGTTCCTTTGTGAATAGAATGCTTTTGAAAGCAGGAAAGAATGCGGTAGTTTGCTTTCATTGACTGAAATGGAAATGCTGGATTACAATTATTTATTATTATTATTATTATTATTATTATTATTATTATTATTATTATTATTATTATTTACTCTAGCTGATTGAGCTTTAGCTTTTTATATAGTTCCTTTGTGAATTGACTTATTAAAATATAAAGCAGTGTACTTTCATTGACTTAAATGAAACTGAGTTTTAATTTGTTTGTTTTTGATAGAAGGTTGCGGTGTATGGTTTGTATAACGGGTGCGGGTGGTTAGAGAAATGAAATTGCAATTTCTGTATGTAACCAGTTGATATTACTCCCCCTTTCCTGCACCTACTGCACATCTACACAGCTTTTTCGTTTTTGAAGAACAGATTTGTTTGATGTTGACATATCGCACTTTGCTTTCTTTTATATAGGAATTCTTTATGAAAACATTTTTTTTAATTAAATATAAATTCTGATATCGCTTAATTGTGAAAAGATTTTAAATTAATGATTATCGAATTGAATTGAATTGCAAAAAGATCTCCACTCTTAAAAAAATCTCATGTGTTGTATACAGAGTTCCTTTTTTTTCTCACCTGTCATTAACCATATTTTCATTGATATTATTATTATTATTATTGAATAAAAAATGCAAACTATTATCACGTTTTAGTTTCATTCTTGGAATTGTTTTATCATTTACCTGTAATCACGTTGTTGTCCCTTAGATTGAGTTGTTTTGCCCACTGACTAGTAATACAACAGACCAGAGATAACTAGATATCTCTGAACAGACTGAGCATTCCTTGTGCGCGAGTCACAAAAACATGTTCCAGGCGTCTGCTGAGGTCCGTCATTTTGTTTGTTATTACTCGGACTGCGACGCGAGCGTGGTAGTGAATGCATTCAGAACGCAGTTTTGCATAGAACTGTTTAAACACACACAAATCTTTTGCCTAGCAAATAAACTGTGTAAAACTAATAGTTATGCCTCTGTTTCTTCATTTTAAGTGCATTTTCTCGGTCCGATAAAATCACAAACTTGTATGCAAACGAAATAGTATCGTAGGCCTATACTGGCTATACTATAGTAGGCCTACACTCCAGTAGGAATAAAGAAAAGTAGCCTACAAATAAAGCAGTTAATGATCATTCACTAGATGATGTACTTGTAAACAATGAAGTAAAATTGTATTCCTTTTTAAAAATTAATTTCTTAAGTATACATGTAATGTAAATGATAGGCCTAAATAAAACAATCCGGTAACCTAACTCAGTAACTGAGTAAAGTAAGGCGTTAGTCATTCAATATTATTACTAGTCAATGCTCAATAGTGAATACACAGAAAAATAAAAAAAGCACATGTAAATATTGAACATCATTAATAGCTTAGTTATATACAGTAATAACAAAAAATAAATTTACTTCTTTTAACAAGTTTATACTAAACAAGAGGTGTGCACACACACTCATTGCACACAGTAATAAAACAAACATAAAGTTGAGAACAACACATACACACTCACACTTAACGAATAACGAATAACGAATCTTTATTGTCCCCATTTGCACAAGGATATTTGTGTGTGATGCACAGTAACTGTTAACATATTAAGAAGACAACACAAAGGTTAGCGTACATGTATACAATAAAGAAACGGTAGCGGATATTAGAACACCTTAATGCATTTAAAAAAAATCAAAAAAAAAATCTTAAGACTATAACTGCCATTTTCTCAATTTTTCACGCTTTCTCATGACCATGGTAATCCTTGCACATTCATTCTTATCCAAGCACCGACTCATCCCACACACACCCTTAATACATTTAAGGGGCTCACTGTAGTTAGGCTAGTCGTTCTAGGGTTACACATTACGCACTTCCACTGTCAACGCTATATCAACATTGTTGTTTCCCTTCATTAACTACAAGTGGAGTGGAGGTTTTACATACATTATAAGCAAATAAATAACAACCAATAGGCTACTGAGCAAATTAAAATTAATGGTGTTACATGGACACTATACACATGACTAGTTACAACTTGAGACATTCCGCTGTTGTTACTTCAAAAACATGAGACTAGATTTAACATTGCTAATAAAGTCATGGTACTAGGTAGGCATCACAGATTAGGGTCACGTATGATTATGAACCACTTAATTAAGAAACAGCCACTCACATACACATTACTATGTGTGCATCACATTCGTGTACACACACACACACCCGCACACCAAGACACACACCCACACACACGCCCACACACACATGCACGCACAATGTCATAGGAATACGTAGTCAATCAACTGCTCTATGACTATAGGTTTCCGGGTCAGTCTGCATATCTCTGCTACACTGCACACACACACACACACACACACCCACACACACACAACACCACACAGTCATAATACTGCTTTTCTGTGGCACATGACTTAGTGCACACTTCTCTCTCTGTTTCTCTCTCTCTCTGTTTCTCTCTCTCTCTCTCTCTCTCTCTCTCTCTCTCTCTCTCTCTCTCTCTCTCTCTCTCTCTCTCTCTTTCTCTCTCTTTCTCTCTAAAGTCTCTTCTGGTCAGCATTCGGGGCTGACTTTGGTGGCGAGGCGGATGGCGGACGGTAGGAAGGAGTTGAGGTAGCGGCTGGTGCGGCAGCGCATGGACAGGAAGCGGCCAGGGCGGCGCTTGGACTCAGCAGCTGAGACCACTGCATGGAGCGGATGGGTCTCGTCCTGCAGGATCCGGCGGATCTTCTTCACAGCCGCGGTGTCGTAGGCCTGGCGCAGGGGTCGTACCTCGTTGCCAACAGCCGCTCAGCGGTGGAGATGATGCGGTCCAGCCTCTCTGTGTCGGTTTCGTTGGCCCCATTGTAGTAGCACAGCTGGTTGTAGAGCAGTGTGCTTTCTACCACAGACTGGTAGAACATTTTTAGGATGGTGCTGCTGACCTTGAATTGTCGGAGCTTGCGTAGGAAGAAGAGGCGCTGGTTAACCTTCTTGGTGCAGACATCGATGTTAGGGGACCAATCCAGCTTGTCATCGATGACTGTGCCCAGGTACTTGTAGGTGCTGACGGTGCGCACATCCTCCCCCTTGATGACTAGGGGACCGAGGGCCTGGGGCTGCCGGCGGAAGTCGATGACCATCTCCTCTGTCTTGGAGATGTTGAGCTGTAGGTAATGCCTGTCGCACCAGTCGACTAGCTCAGCCACAGCGGCGCGGTACGACACTTCATCGGACTTGATGAGGCCAGTGAGGGAAGTGTCGTCCGCAAACTTGATCTGGACGTTGCAGGGGTCGGCGGTGCGGCAGGCGGCGGTGTAGGTGGTGAAGAGGGCGGGGGAGAGCACGCACCTTTAGGGCGCCCCAGTATTTGTCACTGAGACCGAGGATAGCGTGCTTCCCACCCTGACTTGCTGGGGTCGCTCTGTCATGAAGCTGTGGATACAGCGGATGAGAGAGGGATTCACTTCCATCTCTAGCAGCTTTTCTGTCAGGAGGTGTGGCTGTAGAGTGTTGAAGGCACTCGAGAAATCCACAAAGAGGATGCGGGCGTAGGTGCCAGGACCTTCCAGGTGCACGTACAGCAGGGTCAAGTGGTGCAGGTGGTGCAGCAGGGTCAAGATGGCGTCTTCAGTGTTGCGGCCTCGACAGTACGCAAACTGCAGCGGGTCTTGGTGCGGTGCTGTGTCACTCTGGAGACGCTTGAGCGCAATCCTCTCTGCACACTTCATGGGGATGGAGGTGAGGGCCACGGGGCGCTAGTCGTTCAACTGGGAGGGTTTTTTCTTCTTGGGTACAGGGATGATGGTGGAGGTGCGCCAGGGCAAGGGGACGTGACCTTCTTCAAAGGAGCGCTGGAACAGGCGGGCAAACACTGGGGCAAGAGCCTCACTGCACTGCTTGAGCGACTTGCCGGTCACGTTGTCCGGACCAGCAGCACTCCTGGGATTCAGACCACTGAAGATGGTCTGGACTTCGACAGCGCTGACAGTGATGGGTTCGCCAGATCGCTCGCGCGCCCTGGAGAGGGCCTCTTGCTGTTCACGATGGAAGTTGTGCACATCGAAGCGGGAGTAGGAGATATTTAACTCCTCTGCTAGCTTCGACACGTCGTCAGATTCGAGGGTGCCACTCTTCTGCTTGTAGCCTGTGATGGTGGCGATGTTCCTCCAATACTGACGCGAGTCGCACTTCTGCAGGTTGTCTTCTACCTTCTTGGCGTACCTCTTCTTCTCCGCTCTTCAACTTAATGATTATGAATTATATGATGATGATGATGATGATGATGATGATGATGATGATGATTATTATGATGATTAAGAAAATAAAACAACACTATTTTATAATACATGTGCATGTAACTGAATCAAACATGCAAACACACCACAGTCTTGATTTCAATGTTTTAGATTAGTAATGAGACTAGAGAGAAAAATACTAGCCTACTAGTACTAGTACTTGTTATAGATAAAATAAAAAAACAATCCACCAATAATAAAATAAGGCAATAAATCAGTTGCAAACTTGTGTGCAACTCATTAGATTTAACTCACAGATATGTACATATGTTTATAACTTGATTAAGATAAAATAAAATAAAAAGTCAGCCACAGTATCATGCATCTCTACATAGGTGGGTGTGTAAATGTGTTGTTTGTTAACTGTATGTTAAGTGCAATTGTAGTTACAAGTATAATGTGAGTGTGAGTCTGCACTGCAAGCTCAGTCTGGGGGAACATTAATTAAAACAGAATGATTACAAATGTTATTACTAGTTAAAAAATATAACAACAAACTAATCTATAATACAGGTACATGTAACTGAATCAAACATGCAAACATACTGACATGAATGTTTTAGATTAATTATAAGAAAAACAAGAATATATTTATATAAAACAAATAAGTAAAAAATATAATAATAATAAACTTAATAAACTGGCAATACTAAAAAAGGCAATCGCTCTCTCTCTCGCTCTCTCTCTCTCTCTCTCCCTATATATATATATAATGCACTGTCTGCTCGTAGGGATGATTGTTGAGGTGATTTTTGGAAAGCGATCTTGTATGCAGTTGTTGATATTTGCTGAATAAAGTTGGAAATCTTTTTACGACTATTTCTGCCTTGTTGCTGAGTGAACAGGCTGCGTGGATAAACGAATTCGAGTTACACATATCAAGATTCAAGCATCGAGGCTGAATGGACTACTGATAAACAGCGTGTAGCATATTACACCTATGCTATCGAAGATCCACAAATTCTTCCCACTAACCCATACGCCTATAGAGGATCCATTATACTTGGTTAATACTAGGGGTGTTCGGTTTTACCGGTTTTCCGGTTAAAATCGGTTCGACTTTCTCACGGTTCGGTAAACCGGTTTGGCCTTAAAAAACCGGAAAACCGCGGTTTTTCTAAGGGACATCACTCGTCCCGTAAAGCACTAGCAAAATGGCAGAAAAAGAGAAATTCGTAGCGAACACGCGTGGGAAAGCTGACATTTGGAGATTCTTTCTCCTGCGAGAGACAGAAGCAGGAAAGGTTGACCATAATACCGGTTACTGTAAAGAGTGTAAGGCAAGTATTAAACTTGGCGGTGGCACTTCAAATCTGAATGCACACATTCGCCCACACCACCCTTTGCTGCTGCTGAAGCCAGCCAAGCCTGCGGGCCCTGCACCCAATAGATCTAACCCACAAGTCCTACATGCTAGATCTAGTCCGTGTACCAGCAGCGCTGACGCTGACGTGAGCATTGTGACTGAAGGAGGTGCCAGTACAAGTAAAGGCGACACAAAACAAATGACAATCAGTGAATCACTCAAAAAAGAAGCAGGTATATCCAGCTAACTCCAAGAAAGCATCCGAAATCAACGAAAAGGTGACAAAATTCATCGTGAAAGAACTTCAGCCGTTCCGAATTGTGGAGAGTCGGTCTTTCAAAGATCTACTGGAAACACTCGATCCCAAAATACAGCGTCCCTGGAAGAAAGTACTTCCAGGAAACAGCCGTACCCAAGATGTACTACGAGTCGAAGGCTGATGTCATTTCGAAACTTCGAAACTCGCAGCAGGTAAACCTATTTGTGAACCTCTCTCACAAAAGTAGTCCTAAGTCGCTGGTGTGTGATTTGGGGTTTTATATATTTGTGAAAACTAGCCGGTTAACCGGTTTTAAACCGCGGTTTTCTATTGGAAAAATCGGTTAAAAACCGGTTTGAGAAATCGTACCGGTTCCACCCTCTAGTTAATACGCATGTGGTGAGATGCACTTTCACTTCAGCATTTCTCACGGAGCCTTGCGTTAGGACCCTTATCGAGCTTGGGTTGACGGCAAATGGTGGACAAGCTCGGGTTTGACGAATAGACATGAGTGAACTTTTGACATTCATCAAAAGGGCAATGGATCAATTTCTATCAAGGTCACAGCTGTGGTGACGCTAACGTGCAAGCGACATTCTTCGTAATTGGCTGATATGCAATAGCAGAAACACCTCTCAAAAGTTACTAGTTTATTTTGTAGTTAACACTGCAAAATATAATAGGTCTAGTCTATATTTTTTTTTTAATTCAATATTGAAGTACAAGCTCAGTAAATGTATGCACATAAAAAAATTCTTTGAGATAGGGGGAGGAAGAGGAGTAGAAGAAGGAAGCAACCACCACGAGCGAGAATAGAAAGAGAAAGGAGAACACAGGCACATTACTTCGGCGGCTTGAGTTAGATTCTGCCTATCGGTCAGTGCCTTGAACAGTTCTTGAGCTGGACAAAACAATATAAAGAACAACGATGAAATAAAGTCAAAAATTTATAATTAATATAATACCTCAAGAATATTTCACCACTAATTCCAGGGAGTCACGGTGGCCTAATGGTAGAGCTTCGGCTTGCGGATCTGAAGGTCCCGGGTTCGAGCCCAGGCCTGGGCATTGTGTTGTGTCCTTGGGAAAGACACTTTACTCCCGTTTCCTACTCCTTCGGATGAGAGTATAAACCGAGGTCTAGTCTGTGCCGCATACATTCCATCATAACGGACTTTAAAGATCCTGACGTTCATGTCCTAGACTAGACGGGTGAGTGCCGATGACAAGAACACACCCAGCATGCACATAGGTCCTTCTCCCCCATCCCTGGCCTGTCCAGGATTGTGCTCAGTCGTCCGGGCGTCAGACCATGCGCCCAAAGGCTGCGGGTGGGCGTCTCGGGCGGCTTGAGTTAGATCCTGTATCGGCCAGCGCCTTGAGCAGCTCTTGAGCTGGAAAAGCGCTATATAAGAACGATTAAATAATAAATAAATAAATAAATAATAATAATAATAGAACAATTAAAAAAAAATTTCATTCGTTCTTATACAGCGTTATTCCAGAGGAACACCTTTACCCCCCGCCCCCCTCCTCTTCCCCTCCTCCGCACGAACGGGAGAGTACGAACCGAGGTCTAAAAGTCTGTACACGCATGCATTCCATCACAGGGACTTTTAAAGATCCTGATGCTCAATGCCTAGACAGGGGCATGCATGAGCACCAGAACCATCAACACACCCAGCAAGTGCTAGGCCCCAGTTCCCCGCTTGGTCTTTCAGGAGGGCTCAGTTGTCTGGGGGCGTTAGACGGTGCGCGTTAAGCGGCAAGTTGGCGCTTCGGGCGGCCTGCGTTACACCCTGATTTCTGTCAGCGCCTTGAGCAGCTGTTGAGCTGGGAAAAGCGCTCTATATTAAAAACAATTCAATATCAGTATATAATAACTGCATATCACGCAGCATGCACGTCACCCTTATAAAAATCATTGGGCAAGGAACAGACGCAGGAGGCAGGTGCAGAGGACGGCAAAGAAAGAACTGGAAAGATGACGTCAAAACATGGACGGCGCAGGGCATGTCACGCCTCCTGACAACAGCAGCAGACAGACTGAAGTGGCGAAAACTCTCAGCGACAGCGTCCCTCCTGTCTCCCTAACAACCTGACAGGCTGAGGGATTAGAGAGATAGAATTATATATAGACAATGCCATACAGCCTAGGGAGTAGACCTCCAAGTCTCAGCCACGTTGCTTGTGACATCAACTATGTGGTTCTAAAGCGTGTAACATTTTGAGAGCAATGGCAGTTTTCTATCATAGTCTACCAGGCCTCGTGACTCTGTTGTTAAACTGCTGACAGTGGACTTGTTATAAGCACATGACCAGGTACCACCCCACTCCCTATTAACCCCCTTCCTATCTATCCCTACCCCATCCTCTTCCATTCCTCTCTCTCTCTCTCTCTCTCTCTCTCTCTCTCTCTCTCTCTCTCTCTCTCTCTCTCTCTCATCTCGTAGCCTCTTTCCCTCGTGCCCTCCCTGCAAGAACGTACAGGGAGAGAATGCTGTAAAACTATACCTTGTGTCCGTGGCTTCAGCTGTTGGAGGCCTACAGTTGTCCGGGCCGGGCGTTTAATCGTGCTCGTAAAGCGGCAAGTTGTCGCTTTGCGAGGATTGAGTTAGATCCTTTTGGTCAGCTCCTTGAGCAGCTCTAGAGCTGAAAACAGCGCTATATAAAATAAGAATGATAACATCAAATATTCCTGACTTCCACCTGAATAATTATTTGTGTCGTTGGCAGCTCACCCGTCTAAGACATTGATTAGCTTCGGGATCTTTAAAGTTCGTGCGATGGAATGCGTGCGATAACAGACTAGACCTCGGTTTATACTCTCATCCGAAGGATTCGGGTCGCTTGCATGTGCGTCAGGGTTATGTTATTCCCCTAACCCCAACCCCACCCCACTCCCCTAGTCCTATGTTTGAACATGTTGATATTACACCAGATCTTTGATTCCAAGGTCTTTGTTACCCCAAGTCTTTCACAAACATAATTTTATATGTAGCGAAATATAGACCTGCGGGAGACATAGACGTGAAAAGTTTTGAAAGATTATATATCTGGGGGGAAATATAATATAGACCTGTGGGAACATGGGCCGACCTCCTCAATCACGTGCTTCTCAATTTAAGCTATCTAGCTGGGTCTGTCACATTCGTACACAGGCTGTCGTAAGGTGAGGTTTGTCATAGACTTCTTTTTAGTCTAGTACTAGTACCAGCAGTAAACCTACTAAGCATCAGACTGTAGAATACTGTGTATACGTATTTTGCTAGCTACCATTCATCATTGTTGGATGCAACATTGCAGCGTGGTTCGTAGTTCGCTTTTGTACCCTCCATTGTTTTTCAGGTTCTCTCGTTTAGTGCATCTGTAAGCGCCTCTACCGCGGTTGTAGCTAAACTTAAAACTATAAATCTTGTAGAGAGTACAGTGTAATTAAATATATAATTATTTTATTAGTGCACTAGCTAGCGCTTAGTAAGCTGTGCAGCCTCGTGATTCACAAGGGGAGGTAAGTGGAAAAAAACAACAACGTGTATGTAGATGACTGCATGATGACAGAACATGCATCAAAGTGCAGATTTTATTAATTAATTAATTTATTTATTGAATATGTTTCATTTATTTTTTATTCATACATTTTTATGAGGCATTTTGGCATGTTGTAAATACATCATCACTGAGAACAGCATTACAAGACAATGATATTCCCATCAGTCATTGCTGGTGTGTATTTATTTATACTAACTGTAAGGCACTTGGACTGCACGACAGAGAGTGTAGCTGAGCGTCGCCAAGGGTACCTTTGCCTCTGTGAGTGAGAGGTAAGTGTACACTTCTGCAAGTCTCAGTTACACTGTGTGTGCACGACATTATATTTATTTATTTAATCGTTCTTAATAGCGCGCTTTTCCTGCTCAAGAGAGAGGCCCAAAGGCGCTGACTGATACAGGATCTAACTCAAGGAAATAGATAGTGGAAGACGAGTTTAAGTTAATGAAAAAAATACAGGATAAAACACTGCTGCTGACCGAACATCTCGTAATATTTGGCTGCGAAATAAATATAAGAACGGATACAATATTAGATTTGTTAATTTTATTATCAAAATCATTCATTTATAAATGCAAAATAGAAAAAAAAACACTTTACAGGTTCTTTACAGCTGTGCTAAAAAGCCGATATGAAGTAGAAAAATATATGGCCCTTTTACAAATGAGGTATCAAAAATGTGTACAAGAATGGCACCCGTACTTACCACTGTTTGACGATATATAAGCGCTTATATATATTAGTTTAAATGTATATGTATTTTTCACTGCGGGCTAATCCTGGTTTTGTATATTATGTGAAATGATAATGACCCATGGTGCTCTCTCTTTCTAACTCAATCTCTGTCTCTCTCTCTTTCTCTCTCGCTTCTCTCCTCCTTCTCCCTCTCTCTTCCTTCTCCCCACCTTTCTACTTTCTTTTCTAATTTTTCTAAAATACCAAATATGTATGTAGATATTATTGTGAAAGAAATAGAAATCCAAAGAGTATGGCTTTATACATGTGACACAAAGAACTAATAATTCTTCTTTTTATGTTGTAACATTTTCTTCTTATATGTCCATCCTATGCATTTAGCATTTGAAAATGGAAAATATATTATCTGCATGCATGTTTTGGAGAATAAAAAAGTTAAAAATAATAAAAATAAAAATAAAACACTGCTGACCAAACTAAGATGTTTTCAATACAACTGACCAGATCAGCTGCAAACAATATAGCAGCATCCTTAATACTTTCTCAGTTGGACAACTGTAACAGTGCAATGTAAGGGCTTCCTAGCTCTAAAATCTGCATCCTGCAGAAAGTCCAGAACTCAGCTGCTCTAATCGTCTCTTTGACATCGAAGAAAGATCACATTTCCCCTGTTCTGAGTTCGCTCCACTGGCTGCCAGTAACTCAGAGGGTTGAGTACAAAATCTTTGCGCTGAAGTATCAGTGCGTTAAATAATCTGCGCCTGTATACCTACATGAACTGATGACACCTTATGTTCCGGCAAGAACAATTCGTTCCTCTTCCACCTCCAGACTTGTCGGTCCTGGCAAAAAAAAAAAAAATCAGATAAGAAACGGTCGAGAGTTAGGTCATTTCGGAACGCTGCAGCCACGCTCTGGAATTCTATTCCGGAAGAACTGAAGTACTCCAAGGACATCCTGGCGTTTCGCAGGCAGCTTGAAACCTACTTGTTTTGTCAACAGTATATAATCTTTGCACCCATTAGGTCTCTACAGACAGTTCCTCGTTTTTATTTCCCCTCCTCCCGTGCTTCACAAGCATATCCTCAAAGGACGTGGACATTTTCTTGGCGCGTGGACATCATCATCATCATCATCATCATCATCATCATCATCATCATCATCATCATCATCATCATCATCATCATCATCATCAATGCTTCTTCAGGTAGTTTAAAAACTCGCTGAGGTACATAATTGCATTCTTCATCAAGGTTATAATGTTATTATCACGTGTTATAGATGCATAACGCATTGCTAAGATAAACCATGCCGGCGCCTGTGCTCATCACCCCTTCATCCTCCCACCCATTCTCCGAGTCTCGTGACTTGAGGTCACGGACTAATAGGGATAATAGGTCACAGTGCGCGTATGGGTTCACTTGTACCTTAGAACAGTAGTAGTGCATGGAGACAAGTTGCAAAGCATGTGACACTGTCTCTTGCACCAGCCAGAAAGTTTGAAAGCCTGACTCTTCATAATTATACAGTCTGCTTTATTTTCACTTAAATAATCGATAGCACTAATTTGATTAATGGTTGAATTGACGCAGGACTAAATACAGCACAGCACAACACAACACAACACAACACAACACAACACAAAACAATAATAACTGGATAAAAACTCCACAAACCTTTGATGCTGCCCATCTAATACCCTACCTTTAAATTCAGGATACATCTTGTACAAAATAATTATAAGAAGTAAACAAGCAACAGGAAAATAAACCAAGTAGATTTAAGACCTAAGACGTAAGAAAATGTATTATGGAAGTTATGACTGCCTACTAGCGCCAAAACCGAGAATTACCATTATCACGAGATAATTGAAATTATCACGTGTTCTATGTAATTTACAGAGATACCGGTAATTCCCGTAATAATTATCAGTATTTGCCATACTTTCCTAGAGCCAAAACCTGATAATTACTAATATCATGAGATAATTACAATTATTGAAAGATAATTACAATTATCAAGAGATAATTACAATTATCAAGCGATAAATACAATTATCACTGAGAATTATAAATATCAAGATGAGCATGCGCGGCCCGATGCGCGATGCGCCCTAGTAAAGCGTGGCCAAAACTGAAAATTAGTAATTAACACTGTGAATTACCAGTATCTCTGTGAATTACACAGAACACGTGTTAATTACAATTATCACTGATACATGTAAGTTTTGCAGGTTTTGACGCTAGTACGTCGCCTTACCAGAATTAAGCAAGATCACGTGAAAATTATAATTATCAAGTGATAATTTTAATTATTATGTGATAATTACAATTTTCAGTTTTGGCGCATTTCCAGGCGGATTGATAGAGCCCAAACTGAAAATTAAACATGATAACACGAACATATTATGTAATTTTCAATGATAATTTTTGTAATTATCTCTTGATAATTGTAATTATCCCATGATATTTGAAATTATCACATGATAATTGTAATTATCAGGTTTTGGCGCTAGTAGGCCGCCATAGGAAGTAAATATAATTATGTAACAAGTATTTTGTTTTGGCATGGCAACTATCATGCATACAGCGCGCTAATATATTAAACCAAAAAAAAATCAAACCGGGACATAAATTATTCAGAGGTCGTGTTTAGCAGTTACGTTTTGCGTTCTTGTGCGAGCGGTCCTAAACAGAATTGTACCAGATGAACGTAAAACAACAAAAACAACAACAACAACAACACAAACAATGTTGTTTTGTACCAGGTTAACACCCGGCATTCTTGTTGCCATAGTCTAAGCTTATAGGCTTATCTTGCTGTGCAGCTTGTGCACACAGGCGCTTGTATCTGAAGGTGAGAGATGCCGTAGCCTATACTAGCGTCGTTCTCTCTTTACTGTTAAGCTTATATCGGGCGCTTGTGCTTCTGTGCTTTGACTGAACTCTTCCGCGCGCGAAAACGCTAGGGACGTAACTAGTGGCATAAAAGGTCTATTTTAAACGATTATTTCTTTTTGTTTTTAGTGTGAAGAAACGAAAAGACAGCTTCAGCTAGAAGATGATACACATCATCATGACTCAAGCGCTATTCCTGATACTGGCCCTTCTTCTGGTCACTATAGGGTCATCCTCTCTGTTGAGCCCACAGCAACGAATGCAAAATCAACGGCAGAGGTGGGTTGTTAACGCGATGATGATGATGATGATGATGATGATGATGATGAGGATGATGATGATGATGATAATGATAGTCGTGGTTGTAGTTGTGGTAATGGTGGCGGTGGTTTTGATTGTGGGGTCCGATCTTTTTTTTCTTCCAAAATGTGCAACATTATGGTAGTGATAAGGATGTTGATGATGATGAGAAGAAGAAGAAGAAGACGATGCAGATGATGGCGATGATGACGACCATGATGATGATGACGGTGACGACGACGAAGAGGAGGAGAATCATGATGATGATGATCAGGATGAATGTGTGGATGTCAATGATGATTTTTTTTTGAGGACAAGGCCTGGCATGTGTTAATCAAAGCAGCAATATATGTAAAATTACATGACAAAGTTCCATATTCGCTATTCATACAAAAACGTAATTGCGTGTTTTTTGTGTGCTATCAACAGTGTATGGCGGTCAGAAGTGGCTGGTAACCATGGCAAGAATATATCGGGGTACAACCTACCAGACAGCTATCGACAGTGCCAGAAATACGCATGCCCACCCAACAACGTCGTGCAAGACAGAGGAGTAAGTGTTCATTTCTGCAAGCATTCAATAAAGTTCCATTGAGTTACGTCCCTTCCGGTAGTGTAGCTCATTCTCTCCTTAGGCAGGGAGATAAAATCCCACCACACAAAATAATTATATTATTTTAATCATATGTACATTCCTGAACGATAGCTGGGAAATTATTGAAGAGGTGTTTTTTAAAAAAAATTATCTTTTAAGCAGCGTCGGTTTTTCAAAAAGCAGGGAGATCAAAATCACACAATAATGTGTTGTTCTTTAAAAAAAGTTGTTATAGAGGTAAGTACATAGCCTGCTTCTGTGATTGTGTGTGTGTGTGTGTGTCACTGTGTGTGTGAGTGTGTGTGTGATCAGGCCGTGCCTTCCTATCTCTATGTTTCTCTTTAGCGTTTGTTTGAAAAGAAAGAAAGGAAGAAAAAAATAACTTCTGTGCAAACATCAGAAATTAGTTTTCAGTTCGGTGCTGTTATTTTTAGATCACAAGGTGTTGTTGAAACTGTTTCTTTTCCTTTTGTACTAATCCTTTAATTGCATTGATTTTAACAACAACAACAACAACAATAATAATAATAATAATAATAATAATAATAATAATAATAATAATAATAATAATAATAATAATAATAACACATCGATCTATATAGCGCTCATCTCTCTCGCTCACACAAAATAATAGTCTATTATGTCTGGTCTGGACGGCTATAAACAAATTGAACAAGAAATGTGGCACCTTTAAACGGTTGTGATTGGTAAGGCGTCTTGATGAAAGTAGATAAAACCTTGTCTTCGGAGAAAACTCTTACAATGGCCTAAATTGTTGACAAATAAAAAAGGTTTAAAGACGAGATAGAATTGAGACCACAAACGCTTGTTATATCTAGACCCGCCAGCGCCTATGCCTGTGGCGAGTCTCCCTTTTGGTTGTCTATAAATACGTACGTATTTACGCGTGTCCAGATACAAGCGCCTGTTTGCACACTGTCAATGTTACGGGTTTTGAAAGCTAGTGTGGTGCTGCAGAAAATCTTCATTTTTACACTACAGTTGCTCTGCTACAGAGGTTTGACACCACCTCCAGATCCTTTGGAAGGCTGCTGCGCTCCCTTGTTATCTCCTTCTTCCTATACGCTTGCAAAACATGGACCTTTACAGCAGAACTACAACGAAGAATAAAAAGCATGGAGATGAGGTGCTACAGAAGACTTCTGGACATTTTCTATACCCAGCACATCACCAACGACGAAGTCCGACAGACCATCACACAAGTCATTGGACAACACTATGAACTGCTCACAGTGGTGAAGAAACGGAAACTCCGATGGTATGGCCACGTCACCAGAGCAGCACGCCTTGCAAAGACCATCCTGCAAGGCACGGTGCAAGGAGGCAGAAGAAGAGGGAGACAGAAAAGGAGGTGGGAGGACAACATTCGAGAATGGACTGGCGTGACACTGAGCGAGGACATGAGTGTTGCTGAGGACAGAGAAAGATGGAGAACGCTGATTAAACGCTGGTCATCTGTGGTGCCCCAATGACTTTGGAGTTACGGGATAAGATAGGATAAGATAGGATAGGATGGTCTGCTACCAAACCTATTTAGAGGTTGGGATCTATCGGGTGATATTTTACACACCACTAGTTCTCCTTTGACACTTTATTTTATATTATAACATATATAATATTGTTTCAGTCATACAAGATCGTGTATTTCCCACCTGCACCCTATGCCAAGACTAAAAGAGCAGGTGACACCCTGGTGCCAGCTACACTCAACCTGTACGGCCGTCTCAGGGGCTACATCATGGGGGATAACGTAAACAGTACGTTTATAGTTTATGTTTATATATTGGTTTCATGATGCGTTTTTGGTTTCTTCCCCAGATTAGAGCCTGAGTAGGTCTTTGAGCGGGTAAATGCGCTATATTATTTTATCAGTACTTAAAAAAAAAAAGTATATGTTAAGGGTATGTGTGTGTGTGTGTGTTTGGGGGGGAGGGGGGGGGCCCCTGGTGCGTATGTGTTCGTGTTTATTTAGTATGGAGATAACTCATTTACAAGAAAATGCGGGCGTCGTTTCTGTCCCACTGCAGTTATTTCCCTTTTATTATTGCCTGCGGGTAGAGAAAGACAAACTATAGTAAGAGGTTAATATAAATAAGCAGGGTTAGCCTCCCTTGAATTGGCTTGTAGCGATTCAGCTACGTCTAAATTCAATGAAAGGGAATTAAATGAAAGGGAATTGAGTCTATTACATAAGGATTAGAATTCTTAATTACTTTTCACCAGGACTTTTTGTTTTTGTTGGTTGGGTGTGGGTGAAGGGGAGGGGTAAAGGGTCGGGGTGTCGGAGGCGACTATAGTCATGCTTGGGAGAGATTGTACCCTTTCAGGAAGCCAGAGGGAGTTTATTTCCGTGTTGTTAGCCTGGCCTTGGGTGACTCCTGCTTTGCAGAATCATTGGGAGAGTCTTAAGCCCTTGGACAAGGCGATAGACATGTATGTTCTCCCCGCCTGGGCCTTCGCCTTCGCCTTCTCCCTTTTGGGAGAGGAACAGGAGTCAGCTGTCGGCTGGCATTCTGTGCAGATTCTAAACCCAAACATATTTTTTTGATAGTGGTCAAATTACAACAATTATGAAAATTGTTTTCAGAGAATTATTTTAAAACGTCGTGTTCAAAAAGAAAATTATTTAAAATGTACTCAGAGGAGGATTACTCGTATTTTAAAATTTGTGCTCAGAGGAGAAACTGCCCATGACTGCTCCGGTCATTCTGCGAGTGGACCCCAGTACAGACGGACTGTGGTCACCCAAGAATTTCACCATGTTTTTCTACATTGACCCCAGCGTCAAGTCACCCCCTGCAGCCACGGACCAAGACATTGTTGTCCTCAATGTCAACTCTTACACTTTGTACATCCGGTCAGTGTTATGATGATGACGACGACGATGATGATGGTGATGACGACGGTGATGATGATAATAATAATGTCATAAGACATAAGAAATTTTATTAGTAAATAAAATTGTTAAATAACTTACATTACAATGCATGGAATAACAATTGAGGATTACAATGGTAACGAGGATGATGATGCTGCTGCTGATGATGATACATGATGATGATTATAATGATTATGATGATGATGACGACGACGATTATGATGAGGACGACCACGAAGACGACGTCGATGATGATGATGATGATGATTATAATGATTATGATGATGATGACGACGAAGATTATAATGACGACGACCACACAGACGACGTCGATGATGATGATGATGATAATGATGATGATGACGATGACGACGAGGAGGAAGAGGACGACGACGATGATGATGAAGTGGTCATTGCTGATGATAATGTTGCTGCTGCGCTGCTGATTAAGATTCTGTCTTCGTCTCTACGGCTCTACGGAGGAAGAAATATAGCATGATTAGTTATTTGAATGCTTCAGTCTATATGTTGTTTTTTTTTCCCAGAACTTTCTACAGTTATACCGTGTCGTACGCAGACTGGATGCGAGAGCTGTTGCAGCTGGTTGCAGACGTTGAAGCTGATGGAGAGGACTTCGTCAAAACTTTCTTCTACTTCGCCTCCTACGACCCCCCTACCCAGATGACCGGCCGCATCAATGAGGTCCAGCTCCTCAAGCCACCAGCTACTGCTGATCCTCGATAATGTGGATAGGCGAACCGTGAAACAGTTAAGTGTGGAGTTCAGGGATATCAGTTTTAGGAGAGAGGGGTGTAAAGCTGAAGTCACATGAGCAACGATTCCGCTACAATGTTTCAACAATGAAAAAAAAGCAAGAAAGAAAGGAAGAGAAAAGGAAACAAAGAAATAAGCAAGCAAATGATAAAAGAAAACAAAAGAAAGAAAATAAGAAAAAAAGAAAGAAAAAGAGAAAGAAAGCACGGAAGAAAGGAAAAGAAACAAAAAAGAAAGAAAGAAAGAAAGATAGAAAGAAAGATAGAAAAGAAAGAAAGAAAGAAAAACAAGAAAAATAGAAAAAAGGGGAAAGAAAAAAGGAAAGAAAATTAAAAAGGAAGGAATAAATGAAGAATGAAAAAGAAAATAAAACAAAGATAGAAAGAAAGAAAGGAAGGACGAAAAATGAACGAATGAATGAATGATTGATTGAATTGGAAAAAATATCTCACTCCATACAATACTAGGGGAAAGAATCGATCGATGTAAGTTTGTCCAAACTAACCATCATGACACTTATATGATCTCACTTGTTGTGTAGGTGATGGGTGAATCAGACAGCATCAGAGATGTATATAAATACTCGTTCATTTGGATGAACATTATGTGACATTCCACATTTACCTCCAATTTCATAGCATAGAGGTACACATAGCCACCCTTTCCCCCTCTCCAGGCCTTTGAAAATTTATTAAATGGGCCAATGTGTTATTTTGCATTTAGGCTGTTAAATTCATTGACCTGATTTAAATGGAATTGAATTCCGTTAATAAATTAAATTAAATTAAATTATGATTACTTAAACCAAACGTCATTACACATATTTCAAATAAAGGAATTGAGCTATAAATGAATTGAAATGAATTACATATAAATAAATTAAAAATTAATCAACTATTTTAATGTAATGAATGACAAAATAAAAATTTAATTTAGTTTGATTTAATTTATTTTAATTAA
Source organism: Oncomelania hupensis (assembly GCA_036898135.1). Lineage (NCBI taxonomy): Eukaryota > Metazoa > Mollusca > Gastropoda > Littorinimorpha > Pomatiopsidae > Oncomelania > Oncomelania hupensis. The sequence continues at coordinate 22,639,512 of CM072514.1, forward strand.
TTAAATTGAACTATTCCCAACGAAGGCAGTCAGGGTGCGTTGTGATGACTGCATTGCTTGTTAAAAGATTGAAGAGCAATGGGTTGATTGACTGGACAGAGCATTGAAGATTGTGTGTGAGTGAGTGTGTGTGTGTGTGTGTGTGTGCGTGCGTGATATGTGCGCATGTGTGTGTGCGTGTGAGCACGTCGCTCGTGCATAACATGCATGAGTGTTTACTTTGGAGGAGAAGAGAGAGTAATTTTCCTGCACAGAAAAAGACTGCACAACCCGTATAATACTTCTCCCCCTCTCTCCTTCCCGTACCTCTTACCCCTCCACCTCCACCTCCACACCCCTCTTCACTGCCACTGTTATTTTACATGTAATTCCACATGTTATTTCTACAAACCCCAAAAAAGGTTAAATGTGGGCATTTATTTCTACAACATGTGTATGTGTGTGTACTCTGTGTGTGTGATTGATTGATTGATAGATTACCGTCCCCGGACACTTCAGCGTATAGGGGACTTAACTGTGTGTATGTGTGTTTCTCTATCTTTTATTGGAGTACAAGGACATTACTAAAAGTTGGGTGCCTGTTGTAGCAGATTCTCGATATCAAAGCGATCGGTAGAACATCATCTATAATAGTTATAATACGTCGGCTGTGTGCATGGCACACTCTCTATATAGTTATAGAATATATATAGTTAAGGCTGTGTGCTATCTACCACTTTCCTATCGAGGATCCGCTACAGGCGCCCAACTTGAGTATTGCCGTTGTGGGCTGGAGTCAAATAACCAATTTGTTCGTAGGACTATTATCAATGTCAGTATTATGTGTTCGCTTCACTCTTTTGTTGGATGTATAACGTTCGTTGCGTTTACAATAAGATGCAATACTGCCCCGAGTTGTCTAGAAAAAAAAAAGCGCCACAAAACGTTTCAATTGCACCGCACGAACTGTTTTTGCTTCTGGGCAACCTTTTGCCATAAGCGAGCGCTTTTAAAATGGCGCAGCACATGTTGACTGCACACTCAAAATGAAGTTGGCTGAAAGTGAAAGTTACTGTCAATCGCACTGACGACACAACAATATTTATCAAATATAAATACTCATTCATACCGATTGCACATAAACATAACTATTCGTCAAATAACAAATACACAAATCTTACCAGACAGTAAATGACAAAAAGTCCTCCCTTGCTATTTTACCATTGAATACATCACCATTCGCAAATTGAAAGCCCACCACTCTGGCTGCCATCTTTTTCTCTTCGCAAACAACCTTTTGAGAATGCTACAGAGTGCTACAGAGCGCTACAGACCACTACAGAGCGCTACAGAGCACTACAGAGCGTTACAGACCGCTACAGACTGACTGCTATAGACCACTACAGAGCGTTACAGAGCGCTCCCCGCGGGCCTAGGTTTGCGCAGACTTTTTGTCAAAATAGTTACGTAGCGTTACGTAGCGCTTAGCCTAGGCAACTCAGGGCTGATGTAGAAAAAAGAACTATAATTCAAACGTTCCCAAATGAGTTAACATGAGTTATTTCTGCATGATCTTTCAGCGTTTGTTCTATAACGCGAATCTTTTCTACAATATCGAAGTTCATTCGAATTTTGTAGTGTTTTTATTGCTCATTTGTGTGAGCCAAAGCTGTGTATCAAAACAAAACACATTGTTTGTTTATTAAAAACAGAGAAAGAAAGAGATTTCTCTTATATAGCGCACTTACAAACTCAGAGAGCTTCTCAAGGCGCTGGCCCGTAATATCCAGCAATCACAAAATAGTTTGCTGAAGTCAGGATTCGAACCCACGTCGCCCAAAATGCACTCACACAAGTGGTGCGCTCTGACCACTGAGCTATGCCTGCCGCCATTATTAATTAATAATATTAATAATGCGCTGAATGCATGTTGTGTGAGTATTATTACTGCTGATATTATTTTTGCTGTTACAATTTTAAAAAACCAAATTGATGTTTTAATTTAATGTTATAGTTGCTCCTATTGCTCTTGATGGTGTTGTTATTGTAATTGATGGTTTTGTGGTTACTAATGTAGTTACTTTTTTAAAATTAATTATTGTTTAATTTTTTGTTTGTTGTTCATGATGTTGTTAATGTTCATGTTGCTGCATTAATTGTAGTGTAAATAATATATTACGGTTAGGATGGAGTTACACAAACTTGTTTTCTAATTCATTTCTACTTAACTGTTATATTCTAAAATAGCAGGCCTATCTTATGTGTGAATGAAAAAAGATGTGGCATAGTTAACTGCTTGCAGTTATGTAGTATATGATACTGTAAGCCTAGAATAGGATAGGATAGGATAGCGTTAGTCTTGTGAATGCTGTAATATTTCATTAACATTCTTAAAACCTTTTTTTCCCCCTTTTTAATAGCATGCTTGTGAATAAACGTTTAAAAAAATAATTACATCGTTCTTATTTATTTTTTTATTTATTTATTTACTTATTCGACTCACCCTTGTTTCATAGAGGAGACCACTCATGTTTTGTGTCACCACTTCTTGCCTCCTTTCTCATGTCTTCATTGTACTCGTATTTCCCCTTCATATAATAAATCATCAAATATCATTACAACTTCTGCCGATTGCCTATTACACATTCCGATGAATGTTATTCTGTTTTTGTACCGTATTATATATTATATTATAACAGTAAACTTGCAATTTATAATAATTATTATTAAAATAAATGATATCAACAAATTTCGTCTTGTCTTGTTTGTGTAGGTGTTCATAATGTTTTGTCCTTTCGCCAATTTCTTGTCCTCTACATTTTGTATTTGAGTGTGGCACACACCCATACACACACATTCGCCCGCGCGCGCTCACGCACACACACACGAACACACACGCACACGCACGCACACACAGAGATTTAGACCCTATAAAAAAATTTAAAGTCTCGATAAAATGATTTGCGGCTTCCACAAACATAGATATTTATGAGCTTGATCCAGAATTGTTTCTTATATGTAGGATAATGTAACTTTGTAAGCGATTTTTGTCAATAAGTGTATGTGATTAAATACAAACCATCATTGATACTTTCGGTGTTATGTATCAAAACATTATTTGCTTTTTATAATAATAATAATGATGTACACTACACGCTACAATCACTTTTACCTTTTTATATAAACATTTGTATACTTCCCCCGTGGGTGTGCCGGGGGTTTCAGTATAAATAGTATCCCCACTTTCTGGAATTTTAGTGCTTTAAATTCCCACTGTCGCTGTCTTTCTCCTTTGTTCTTTCCAATTCCTACTCTGTTCTATCAATCTACTATACTATCTTCTTCTTCACTGGACCAGTCACCTACATTTTGTTTTTGAAAACTCTACCGGGACCAAACTACTCATTTGTGTGTGAGGTCTGTTGGATCAGCTTGGAAATATTGGACGCTTTCTGCCAGGTGGTCATTGGGGCTTCCTATGATATTATTATTTGGCAATGTAGGCATTTTATATGTATGTGTTTTGTTGATGTTTTATAATGATGTTTATATTCTATTTTGTTTTTGTAAACGGGGGTTCGATAAATTAGAGTAATCGTATAGCCTCAGCGTCCCCTGCGTGGGATGTCTTTATAGTAAAGTGACCGGCTGGTGGAGTGCCTTCAGTGTTACCAATAGGGTTGTTTCGACAGATCTTTTATGCGCATCAGGGGTGAGTCCTCTTTCAGCAAAGTTGTGGTCTTGATTTTGTGGTCCTGATTCGGCTATACTGGTCCTAATTTGGCTCGGAAGAGTCCGCTGGACCTAAAGCAATAATCAAGTAATGTAAACATTTTTATTAAATTTATATAAAAAAAACACATTTGTTCCATCCCTCCCGCCCCTGGTGGGGGCGGTTTATGCTCTTCATGGAGAGGGGAAATGGGTGTGTGTGAGTGTGTTCTTGATTATATTATGTGATTCTATTAGACTAATAATAATTATGTACAATTACGTATTGCTCCAGCCAGTTTCTGTTCTTCACTACACGGCTAAGTCCACTAGACTAAAAGAAAATTATGTTTACAGTTTATTATTATTATTATTATTATTATTATTATTATTATTATTATTATTATTATTATTATTACTATTCCACAAACTTGCCTCCGTTGGTGACACACAAACAAGGAGTCTTGTCCAGGAAGAGTTTTCAAGAAAAAAAGGTAGGTCATTGATCTAGCGAAGAAGAAGATAGTATAGCAGAGTGATAGGACAGAGCAGGAATGGGAAAGAGTAAATGAGGAAGACAGCGACAGTGGGAATTTAAAGCACTAAATTTCCAGAAAGTGGGGATACTATTTATACTGAAACCCCCGGCATCCCAAAGGGGGTACTGTTGTCGCAGTGAATTGGTCATGCCTACAAAGGCAAGACAGGTTTTCAACTGGGGCTTTCACTTTTCCCTTTATAGGTTAGAACAATCTACAGTGGCAAGATTGCTCATGACCCCAAGGGGTAGAGCTCTTGTGAATATACATCTCAAGATTCAAGATATAATTTGTGTCCCCCATTCTTCTCTTTGTTCTGCGTTCAACTCACCACCACCACTGCAAGGAAATTAAGTGGGTGCTGTGACAATTTCCCACCAACAAAACCAAACACGATAGTACGTGCAATAATACAATACAATATAATACAATACAATACAATACAATACAATGATGTGCATTAGGTCAACACTAAAATAATGTAGCACAGCAGTGCAGGAAAATCGCGCTAACTTTTGCTTACACACACATACACACACACGTGCACGCGCGCACACGCTATGAAAACCATGCATAAGCCGATTTCCACGCAACCAGTCAGCAACTTACAATTTTACACCTCACACTCACAAACAAACATTCCGCAGCTGCATCCTTCCACCACCAAACAATCACATACTTACAACATAAGCATATTTTTTAAAAATAAATTTTATTTACCTTATTGTCCCTTCCTAGGGAAATTCTGGGCCGCCTCCCCTGGGGAAAGCGTAGTCGCAGCCTGTATACACAGGTAATTTCTGCATCACTACGCGATTGCAAGAACAGACATTTGAACGTAAGCTATTTTGTTGTCAATGCTTTTCTGCACAGGATGTGCCAGTGCAGCTTTTCCAAGTCTGGTGTGACTGTTCAGATTTCTTGGTTTTTGATCAAATAGCATATAATTGCACTCTCTTCTGCAGTCTCTGAAACTGGTACTGTGTGGCAGAGACCTCACAAACAGCTGCTATAATAATCCAACCTGGATAGGATCATGAAAACAGCAATCAACATATAGCATTCTTCTAATTGGTTTAAACATAATCGTATTCAAGCAAAGTTGTACATATAGAACACATATAAAGAAGTACACAAAATGAAACCTTTAAAAAGTGCTACCCTTGAAAATATAACCGAATGGAGAGTACTGGACACACTCTCGGTCTCTTCCAGTGAGGGCAGTCATATATTGATTGTTATCCCTCATAATAGAGATTACAAACATTTGTGCTTTGCAGTGCGCGAAATGTGCCTGAGCAACATTTCCTGATCCATCTTCAGACACAAAATGTAACCTAGCGAATTGCTGGACTTCCCATTCTCGGTCATTTCCCATGATAACATTTATATATTGATTTTATCGCTCATAAGGAAGCTTACAAGTACTTGTTTCTTTAGTGTAGCGAGAGGTTAAGGTCAATTGTAGATTATAGTCACACGACCCCGGAGCGTATAGGCGACTACTGGTCACATTATTCTGACACCAGCGAACCAGTTGGTGTTATGGGGACAATAATATGGTCGAGATTTGAACAGGGGCGCTCTCCCAACTGAGCTACCGAGAGCACACAAGGTTACCGGCTACTAGTGCCACAACACTCCCTGCAGGTCACTGCCACGAACCTGCATAGAATGCCAGCCAATAGTTAAGCCCTGCGAACCCCTAAAAGCAGAAGACGAAGGGCCAGGTTAGGAGAACATATGTCGGGTCACCTTGTCCTGTATAATCACGGGGTCCACGCACACACCCAAGGATTCTCCACAGCAGGAAACACACAAGGCCAGACTGACAACAACGTAACAAACTCCTTCTACCAGTCTCAAGGGGGACAATCCCTCCCAATCATGGCCAATCGTCTCCCCGCTCCACTACAAAAAACACATTCAACAGTTGCGTTTCCTTGAGGATTGGATCTAAAATTAATTTTTGTGTGTGTGTGTGTGCTCGTTATTACCGTATTGTTACCCAGTTCATATCAATCGAAACCTCTTGGATATATCTCAAAAGCGCCGATCAGCAGTCCAGCAAGAATTTGAATGTAGATCTATGTCCCCCCCCTGCCACCCTCCTTCTCCCAAATCGGTTATCTTTAATATGGAACACTGGTTACGTCTTAATTTATAATTAACCGCACGGCGATGTACTCTCAAAGAACTGAAATTCTCTTATAATACTGGGGCGTCGAGTACATTGTACGTTTTTACTGACTATAACTTATGTCAGATGTCTTGCGTATAGAATTATCTGTACAAACCAAATGTCAGAAATCATTTTATTAATTTGTAGGCCTACTTTGTTCGTGACTTCATTCAACGGGCCGTGGAATGTTCTGGATATGCAAAAAGCGCTTTGAGAAAACATTGCGTCTGATTTTTTGTGCTATATAAACTAAATAATAATAATAATAATAATAATAATAATAATAATAATAATAATAATAATAATAATAATAATAATAATAATTATTATTATTATTATTATGCTAACCAGTGTCCATGTTGTACGTACAATTTGTTGTCGGCATCAGTGCGTATTTATTAGGCTTTAACTGTTAAATTTAACTCTCGATGAAGCATTTTAGCGAAATACATGTATTGAGAAAGTTGTGAGGTGTATTTGACTTCATCCTCTCGACCACTTTCCAGGAGAACGCAGTCCGACCTAACCTCGTTCGTTCGTTCGTTACGTAGATTTCTAGTCCCCGGACACAATAGCGTATAGGGGACGTGAAGATGAATGTCAATGGGAGGAGGCCTATTCGGCGCAGGGAGTGCAGCGATGAGGAGTACTGCCAAGGTGGCTGGTAGTGGTAAGTGGATTTCTTGTTGGGGTGCCTACTCGCAGGCAGGAAGGGTGTCGTCGATCCGCTCGGCGTAGACGTGTTGGAATGTCAGCCACGCAAGAGGTGGAGAGCCAAGGAGGAAGTGTGGGAATCGCCCACAAGCTAGCTAGATCTGCAATCCCCGGACACAGTGGCATACAGGGGGCAAGGATAAAAGAGTAGGAATAAAATTTTCAGGACCACGGTTAAAAGCAATATGTAAAATGGGGATACAGAAACAAATTTTAGAAACAATACATAAAGAGAGAGCCAGAGAAAATACAAAGCTGACAAAGGTACAGGGTTAAATAGTGAGCGTATATAGGTTCATACGGTAAGCAATTAGGTCATAATATATATATATATATATATATATATATATATATATATATATATATATATATATATATATATATATATATATATATATATATATATGCATAGTTAATGATACAAAGGTGTAATCGATGGGGTTCTCCAGCCCACAGTAGGACCGCAAGATAAAACATTACATGGAGACCAGACACAGGAAATGTTGGACCTAACTTAAGCGGCCGTTTTCATTTATACCTTTGAGAGGGACATAAGAAAGCGGTGCCTTGACCCAAGACAGACGGAACGAACTCTCTCTCTCGCAGTCTAAAATCCTCCCAAACGTGACCCATCACCTACCGATTCCTCCACATTTAGCATCCGTGTATATTCTATCGTCTTCATGCATTCAAAAGTTAACACGGAAACGTAAGAAGCATGCAACAATTAACGTGCATGCAACAATTAACGTGCATGCAACAATTAACGTGCATGCAACAATTAACATTCAAAGGTTAACGCGTATAATAATAAGAGTTAATTTGAAATGCATACAAAGTTATCATAAATACAAGAAAGTAACATACAGCCAAAAAATAATATGCAACATATAACATGCCTTGAAAAAAACATTTAACATGAAGAATAACCTGTAAACAAAAAACGAACACTCGTGCACAAGTTAATATGCGAAGTTAATTTGAGAAACATAAAACAATGTTTAATAGGCACGCAAAGTGTTGGCAAATGCGCACATAACAGTCCACTATCGCGGTCATATTGAGAAAGAATCTTTCTTTAAAAATCAGATTGTGCTGAGGAACGTAGCCTAGATGAATTTTTGAAACAACATTAAACGCTTAAACAAAATGGATGAAAATAGTTCACCACTCAGATAAAAAAAAAAAAAGTGAGCAAACACACACACTCACAAACACATACACAAACATACACACGCACAAACACGCACACATACCCCCACACATACACACACACAAATACACACATAAACATCGTGACTACCTTTTTTTTTCTCTTTAAAAAAAAGTATTTGTTCAAGCTAAATCGCTTTTATTTTTATTTATATATCTTGAAGAAGAAGAAGAAAAAGAAGAAGAAGAAGAAGAAGAAGAAGAAGAAGAAATACTCTCCTACCTCCCTCTCTCCCCACCCATCCCCCTCCCCAAGACGGCGACGAAGAATAAAATGAACTTAATGAAATTAGCGCAGTGGTTGGAGCACTCGCTACTGTGTCGCAAGTTAAGCACCGTCCAGTGCGGTTAGCCCTTGGATGGGTGACCTCAAAACGTGAAGCGACAAATAACAACGCCCCCAGTTGACTCAACTGTGACTGAGTACCTACTCTCTTGAGGGTGGGGAAGGTAAAGCAGCGAGGGAGAGAGATGGGCATCGCCCTCATTACGCTGGCCCAAGATAAGTGTGATCTCCAACATCACGCTCCTTTAAGTCCACAAGGCTATGGGACCACCTTTACCTTTACCTAAAAACATTCCCTCTCCCTCAATGACGACGAAGAAGAACTTAAAATACCTTCTTTTCTCTCCCCCTTCCCTCCCCTTACCCCCTCTCACCTTCCCTCCTTCACCGCTCACCCCCCCTCCAATTCCTCACCCGCCCATTAAATTAAAAAAAAGAAAAAAAAAAAGAATAGTGCGGAGTACACATGCAGAATAAATTGCGGTTACCGGCCCTAAAAAACGCACACACAAAAAAAAAAAACACACAAAAAAACGGTCAAGCCGGCTCCACGTGTTTCCGCAAGTTATCGTGCCCACACTGCATACTTGCGTCACGAAATTTCAGATCATTTTCCTTTGTTCGATTACTATCTCTTGTACCTTTTTTGGGTTGTTGAGAAGTTCACAGTTTTGCCAGCACTGTGTGCCGTGAGAGAGCAGCTGGGTGATCAGCTGTTGATCAGCTGTAGGGCGCGTGGCCTTCGGTGCCAAGGTCACAAGTCGCCGGTATATAGCCGACACCCACCGCTAAATGTACGGAACGCTGAAACCGACACTTATTTGGAGACATTCTAGCGGAGGATAAATATGACGGTAACTTTGCAATACATAGGAGTGCAGTGTCAGATACTGCTGTATATAGGAGTGCAGTGTCAGATACTGCTGTATATAGGAGTGCAGTGTCAGATACTGCTGTATAGTAATTATTGTAGTACAATGCGAAATAATTGTCCGTGGTATTTGCTTGGGACAATAAAAGATTATCCTTATGAGATTTTTGGGTTAAATTTATTTATTTATTTATTTATTTATTTATTTATTTATTTATTTATTTGAGATTTTCTGAGATCGTAATATCATCCGCGCTTGTTTTAGATTTTCCCACAGGTTGTGGGGGTTATTGGCCCTATGGGTTCCGGCACTGAATAGAATAGACCCAACGTTTTCCGGCGTGTCGTAAGAGGCGTGAACAGGGGTGATGTCTGCACGGCATAAATGGGCAAAAGTCTTCTACACAGAAGTCACCGGCCAGGACGAAGGAATCTAAAGTTACTACAGGTTCAACGACCACGTGCGAGCCACACTGTATTCGAGGATATCGGCTGTGGCCAACAGCCTGGAGAGGATTGGGCCGTGCCAGGTCTTTCTTGCCCAAGACACACTGCATGAAGAATAAAACCATTTACTCCATACCGGATCGGTCGTTGCACGGGTCACCAACGACCGCGCCTTCCGTTGACCACCAGGACGGAGGTGATAAGTGTGCTACTGATGGACAACTTAGCAAGATCCGCACCAGAAACAACATCGTCATAGGAACCTGGGATGTCAGGACCCTAACTGCGGATGGAAAATTCAAAGAACTGGCTCACGAGCTGGACCACTATCGATGGAACGTTTTAAGTATCAGCATACTGCGCTGGAAAGGCATAGGTGAAACAACGACCGACAAAGGCTACAAGCTTTAATTTCAGCGGTAGAGATGACAGGCACGAACACGGCGTTGGATTCTTGGTCCACAAGAACATTCTAGCCACTGTCATGGGTTGTCGTCCAGTCTCCTGTAGACTCATTACCATCCGTCTGAGAGCAGCCCCTTTTAACATCACCATCATCCAGGCTTATGCCCCAACATCAGATTATGACGACAGCGAAGTGGAGGATTTCTTTGAAAATCTACAGGCTGTCCTTGACCAAGTGCCGAAGAAGGACATAGTCATAGTGCAAGGCGACTGGAATGCCAAGGTTGGCCAAGATGCGCACCCAAAACTGGGGAGACACATGTGGACCCCACTGCAACAAAAAACAAATGACAGGGGTCTGAGACTCTTAGAGTTTGCCAGACACAACAATCTGATACTGGCAAACACGCTTGGCCTCCACAAAAAATCCAGAAGATGGACATGGCACTGTCCCGGTGGGGAGCATCACAACCAGATCGACTACATCATAGTCAAGAAACGCTTCAGATCAAGCATCAATATTTGCAGGACACGCACTTTTCCAGGAACAGACATCGGAAGTGACCACAATCTCGTGATGATGTCCTTCCGGCTCTACTTGAAGAGAGTAAACACAGCAAAGTGCACTAGACTGAAGTCCGACCTGGACAAACTGCAATACCCGGAGGTGGCAGAAATATTTTAGGCCACAATTGGAGGGAAATTTGCACCACTGCTTGTTACACTCGTTGTTTTTTTTAATCAGTAGTTGATTCAGCCCCGATGCTTGAATCCTGATAAGTGTAACTTAAAATTCGTTTATCCACGCAACCTGTTCACTCAGCAACAAGGCAGGAGTCGTCGTATGAAGTTTTCTAATTTTATTCAGCGTACATCAACAACTGCATCACAAATCGCTCAATCGCTTTTTCCACTTTCTCACTCTCAACTCTCAATTCTGCGGCACATAATATAGTCTCTATATACTCTAGAGAACGTTCGAACATTCCAGCGTGACGCAATTACAACCAATCAGAATAACATTCGTCATCACTGTCTTACGTCATATAACTTAGAATCATCTCGCAGCCATCACCAGATTTATCCACACGCTTCGATCGATAGTAAACAAGCAACCCTAGAAAATTCTCCAATAATATCGACCAACCAAAATTATCAACATTATACAAAGCTTCTTCTAACTACAACGCACAATCAAATCAAAGGTAAATACACTCTGTTATTGCATGCTTTGCAAAACAAAACGATCGTGCGCGTCTCTCATTTTGGGAGCTGGTGAAGTAGATGTCAACACCATGACCACCACCTTCAACTCAGCTGTGACAGATGCGGCCATGGAGATCCTTGGAAAGCACCGGCCAAAGAAGAAGCTGTGGATCACACCTGAACTTTTGGACCTGTGTGATAAACGAAGAGAGTTGAAAATGAAAAAAAAAAACTCACAGGGAGCTGATGCCTACCGAAAAATCAACAATAAACATCCGAAAAGGCATGCGCACAGCAAAGGAGAACTGAATAGAAGATCAATGCCAGGAAATAGAGAAGAGTCTGAACAAGAACAACAACAAGAAGGCCTACCAAGCTGTGAAGCGGCTGACAAGTGTTTAACAGCCCAAAGCAAGTCTAGCATATGCCTTACAGAGGAACAAGAAGTCTTGGACAGATGGACAGAATACTGCTCTGACCTTTACAACCACACACAAAACGGAGACCCATCAGTTCTTGCATGTCCTGAGTAGTGGTCCTGATTCGGCTCTTGGCAATCCTCTGGACCCTATGAATACTGAATATCTATTTATATATCATATCACGCAACTCGCAAGTCGTTGGGGCACCACAGATGATCGTTTAACCAGCGTACTTCCTCTTTCTCTGCCCTTAGCAACCCTCATGGCTTCGCTCAGTGTCAAGCCAGTCCATTTTCGAATGTTATCCTCCCACTTCTTTTTCTGCCTCCATCTTCTTTTGCTTCCTTGCAGAATGGTCTTTGCAAGGCCTGATGTTCTTGTGACATGGCAGGTTGTTTGGCAGGTTCTAGAAAAAGTCTAGAAAGAAGGAAACCCACTAAATAAACTTAATTAATCGTAAACGTTCTGAACAAAGCAAAAGATAAAGTGACGTCACATTGCAAGGTGTCTTTTGTTACTTTTATTTTTAAAACATAATTACGGCTATACACTACGAATAGTAATAGGGAGAAAAAAGAACACTTAAACTTAATAAATGATTTTCTTTACAAAGCAGTGTTCAGAAGAGATAAAAGGTTGAAATTGGGACAGAATCGGTTACAGAAAAAGAAGAAGAAAAAGAAGAAGAAGAAGAAATAAAATTATGAAATGTGGTTAACTATTAATCAAATATGCAACTTTAAAAAATGAAATGATAAGTGTATGCATTATAATAACCTACATACATAAAACCTCATTTGTCCCGCACCGATTACTAGCAGTTGCGTTTGCATTATTAGGCGTTCCGTATAGCGCCTACGCCATAGAATACCGCATAAGGAAATCAACGGGTATTCCCATGCAGAAAATAGTCAAGGACGGCGGTTCTCCGGTTTAAATCTGTCAGTGCAAGGCATGCATCTGCACGCTTTTAATTTATTTACGCATACATGTAGGTCCCTTAATGTATTAATATATTTTCTCGTACACGTTATCCTTCAATTTATTATTACAGTATCGTCGCTCCTCTTGTACTTTATATATGATAGCAGGTCATGTTTGTTGGTTGTGTGCGAGGTAGAAAAAAAATAATGCTGACTGTATCATTGTAACGTCATCAGCAGCTGCAACATCGTAAACAACATCAATTACTGTAAAATGACAGGCATACTGAAAATGCTGACAACCTGCCTTATTTATATCATAATTATCTTTAAAAAAAATTAATGTAGACTTATTTGTGGAAAATTATAACTATAGGGATGACTCATCTTGATTGACATTGTATTCTATGTGCTCCATCAGTAACAAATTAATAATAATTATAAAGAACAAACTTCCGTTATGTCTGCTTGTTTACACGTGCTGTCAAACGAACAAAACAAAAATGTGTTTTAATAAATAATCTTACGTAAATGAATAACTAAATAAATAAATAAATAAAAAGGCAGACTCTCACAATCAAAGGAGCATCCTTTCCCATTTTATTTTAGCTCATAAAAATATTTACAAATCTTGCAAAAAGTAATTAAGACCGAGTGCATAGACTGTATTTCTAATTTATATTTTAAGAAATAGAAGGATGACTAAGACTCTAAATACAGCAATGATGAGAAATCGTGCACGCCCCAAGGTTCTAAAATGGAAAGTGTTATTTTCCCCTGGATGGCTTAGGCCGACAGAAAAATCTATAATGATGAGTGGAAAAGACACCAAAAAGGGTGGGCGATAAACCAGTTTCACAACTCTTTCGGAAAGGAGGCGAAAAGCTATTGGGTCGCTTCCGGCGTCCGTTTCTTTGTTGCGGATCACGTGATTTGACCACATTTTGCCACGGTTAGTGACAGTCCAAAGACTTATTACGTTCTTAGATCTAACTTCTTCTCCTTCTTCGTCTTCTTCTTCTTCTTCTTCTTCTTCTCTTTAAATAAGGTTTAGGCTTGTCTTTCAGTGAAGAAGCTATAGCCCTGCACATGATTACGGTATATTTTCACGTCTTTTCAACTGCGGATAAATTTGTCCATAAACGATGATCCACATTGTATTACCCATCTTACTTCCCCCTCCCCCTCTCTCTCTCTCTCTCTCTCTCTCTCTCTCTCTCTCTCTCTCTCTCTCTCTCTCTCTCTCTCTCTCTCTTTCTTTCTCTCTTTCTTTGTTTCTTTTTCCAAAAAAAAAACCTGCCAGATCGTCCACAAAATAAATGTTCCAATTCCAAGAATTGATCTCTTCAAAACTAGTCTAACTTATTCCGGTTCCACTTTGTAAAAGAACTTTCCTGAAGATCTCCGCACTCCAGCATCTAAATTTACATCATTTAGAACACGTCTCTTCAAACACATTAACAATTAAAATACACATTAATTGTTAATGTTGTTGATTGATATTAACTACATTAATTTGATTTTAAATGTTTGAAAATGATTTTATCTAATGATGATTTTGTTTATATGTTATTGTTCCATGATGTGAATGTTATAACATTGAGTTGTACTTAATAGTTATTGTTAAAACCCGAAGGGCAAGATGTAAAAAAAAAGCGCATCCAGCGCTTACTCTGTTATCCTTGCAAAATAAAATTGTTATCTTATCTTATCTTATTATATATAGGTATGCAATATCCGCTTATGATTTGTGATATTGTTGCAATTTACGTGAGGTAAGGAAAATTGTGTTCCTGTGTGCAATAAAAATTTCTTTATCATACATGTAGTTTTGTTTTATGCCGTTTTGTACTTAGTGTCGGGCACCACAATGTAATGTCTCAGTGAAATAATCAAGTTTTCGTATTCTCTCTCTCTCTCTCTCTCTCTCTCTCTCTCTCTCTCTCTCTCTCTCTCTCTCTCTCTCTCTCCTCTCTCTCTCTCCCCTCTCTCTCCCTCTTTGCTAAACTCATTTTTGGTCTACATATCGACAACATTTCATTTTTACTTCAATAGAATGAAGCCGAGTTACAATATCGCCATGAAAATGTACACTTTGGAAAATACGAATTTTCAACGATGTTGGCATTAAGTGTCTGGAAATACATTTGAATGGCTTGTCATCTTGTTATCTGCAGCAAGCAGCATATCGTAATAGTACTTTTCTTGACTACTCAAGTTGACCTTGTCCACGAGATACATCGGGGAAATCTAAAATTAACCCGTAAAAAAAAATTATTATTTCAGATGGCGGGTCGGTCTTGCTCACCGAATTTTCCGTAGGCCCCGGGTCGGTTCTCCCGCCAACAGCTGACCGTATTTTAATAATATTTTGGGTCCTTTAACTACGCTATAGCAGCTATCTATGCACCAAAAGTGAAGAGGGAATATCTTGGGAGATTATCTGACAATGGCTTACGTGCAGGTTACAAAAGAAGTCGATGACTGAGATCTACCGCAGCCAAGGTTATCGCCTCAGTCTCTCTGGCTTAAAGTGGGCTTGAGGTCATTTTAATATTTTAAAAACACAGCAAACTTTTGCACTAGAAAGTATAATCATAGAAGAGTGCATTCATCTCATTATTGAGATAAAAGCTTTCTAAATAAGCGTGTACGCAGTTTTTAAGAAAAAGGACATCCGGTTCCCGCAATAACGTCACCTCGCGAGTTTCCTTCTACAACGGACACAACAAGCCGAGAACCATCGCATAGGAACAGTCACAGCAATGCTGATCAACACACGTTGAAACCTTTGAGTCATGATAGGTAACTCCATGTTTTTGTTCGCGGCAGTATATAGATACTGTAAGGAGATAAGTGATGCAGTGCATATTGAAGACGTTCTTTTGAACTGGTCAGACGCAAAGTTTAGATTCATTTTTGGCAAATTATATATATATATATGGTTGGCCAAGGTGCCCACCACAACTTGGGAGACACTTGTGGACGCCACTGCAACAATGAGGCAAATGACAGAAGTCTGAGACTCTTGGAGTTATGTCAGATACAACAATTTGATACTAGCAAACACGCTTGGTCTCCACAAAAAATCCAGAAGATGGACATGCCACAGTCCCGGCGGGGAGCATCATAACCAGATCGACTACATCATAGTCAAGAAACGCTTCAGATCAAGCATCAACATTGGCAGGAAACGCACTTTTCCAGGAGCAGACATCGGAAGTGACCACGATCTCGTGATGATGTCTTTCCGGCTCCACTTGAAGAAAGCAAACACAGAAAAGTGCACTAGACTGAAGTTCGACCTGGACAAACTGCAAAAACTGGAGGTGGCAGAAATATTTCAAACCACAATCGAAGGGAAATTTGCACCACTGCTCATTTTGGGAGCAGGTGAAGTAGATGTCCACACCATGACCACCGCCTTCAACTCAGCTGTGACAGATGCCGCCACTGAGATCCTTGGCAAGCACAGCCCAAAGAAGAAACCGTGGATCACACCTGAACTTTTGGATCTGTGTGATAAAAGAAGAGATGAACAAGAAAAAGAACACCTCACAGGGAGCTGATGCCTACCGAAAAATCAACAATGACATCCGAAAATGCATGCGCACAGCAAAGAAGAACTGGATAGAAGATCAATGCCAGGAAATAGATAACAGTCTGAACAAGAACAACAGCAATAAGGCCTACCAGACTGAAGCGGCTGACAAGTGTTAAACAGCCCAAGGTCTGCACGATCCAACGCAAGTCTGGGATATGCTTTACAGAAGAACAAGAAGTCTTGGATAGATGGACAGAGTACTGCTCTGACCTTTACAACTACACGCCAAACGGAGACCCGTCAGTTCTAGCATGTCCCGAGAACAAAGAAGAAGAAGAAATCCTACCAATTCTCCAAGAAGAATTTGAGCCAGCTGTGCAATCGCTGAAGAAGGAGAAGTCAGCGGGAGTGGAAAATATACCAGCGGAATTGCTTCAAGCAGGAGGAGAATCGATGATTGACGCACTCACCATTATCTGGCAGAGTGGGGAGTGGCCTACACCATGGACCCAGTCGCTTGCCATCACTCTTCCCAAAAAAGGTAACCTTCAGGAGTGTGAAAATTACCGCACTATCAGCCTCATCAGCCATCCCAGAAAGGTCTTCCTGAAAATAATACTCAACAGGTTGAACCTCTAAGCTGAACAAATCATATCTGAAGATCAAGCAGTATTCAGGGCAGGGCGAAGTACCGCTGAACAGATTTTCAACCTCAGAATAATCTGCGAGAAATACATGCAGCACCAACAACATCGATTTCATGTATTTGTAGACTTCAAGAAGGCGTTTGACCGAGTATGGCATGCAGCTCTGTGGGCAACCAAGAGAGTGTACAACATCAGCCCTAAAATTATTGAAGTCATCAAAAGCCTGTATGACAAGCCTACCAGTGCAGTCCTCCACAACAGCGCCATCGGAAACTGGTTCAGAACAACAATCGGTGTGCGTCAAGGATACCTTCTCTCTCCAACACTCTTTAACATCTTCCTAGAGCGCATCATGTCAGGTGCCCTTGCAGATCACAAAGGCACAGCCAGCATAGGGGGTAGAGCAATCTCCAACCTCCGTTTTGCGGATGACATTGATGGATTGGCTGGAGAGGAACAAGAATTTGAACAGCTGGTACAGAGGCTTGACACCACCTCCAGAGCCTATGGAATGTTAATAAGTGCAGAGAAGACCAAAATGATGACCAACAACACCAATGGCATCAACATGGACATCAAAGTCCAAGGCTAATCCCTCAACACAGTGCGTAGCTTCAAATATTTAGGAGCCATTGTATCAGACACGAAGTCCTCTCCAAAATCGCACAAACAACTGCTGCCCTGGCGAGGTTGAAGCCAATTTGGAAAGACAGGACCACGAGTCTACATTCCAAGGTAAGTCTGCTGCGCTCCCTTGTCATCTCCATCTTCCTATACGCTTACGAAACATGGACCCTCACAGCAGATCTACAACGAAAAATACAAAAGCATGGAGATGAGGTGCTACAGAAGACTTCTGGGCATTTCCTATACCCAGCACATCACCAACAACGAAGTCCGAAAGACCATCACACAAGACATTGGACAACACGATGCTCACATTGATGAAGGAACGGAAACTTCGATGGTATGGCCACGTCAACAGAGCAACAGGCATTGCAAAGAACATCCTGTAAGGCACGGTGCAAGGAGGCAGAAGAAGAGGGAGACAGAAAAAGAGATGGGAGGACAACATTGGAGAATTGACTGGCTTGACACCGAGCGAAGCCATGATGGTTGCTGAGGACAGACAAAGATGGAGTACGCTGGTTAAACGATCATCTGTGGTGCCCCAACGATCTTCGAGTTACGGGATAGGATATTATAGGATAGGATATAATTAATGGTACCCCAGTTCCAGTTGATTTACTTTTTTATATTTTAAAACAAAATTCTTAATTTAAATCGTGTAGCCATTATCTATGCAAATATAATTTGATTAATAAACTATGACACTTTCAAGTAGATGTTTTTATATTATACGTCTTGTTTTCCCTTCCATTTAAATTATCCTAACTATGCAAAAATGATTTATTATTATGGCTCTTATCATCTAGCAAATTTTCGTTTGCTCGGAGATTTCTTTTTCATATTTGTTACTTTTTTGATCACCGTACCTAACTATACAAATAATCATTTTTAATATAATCCAATTACAATTCTTCACATATCCTTTTTCGTTTAAAGCGTTTGATAGCCCATACATACCAGCGTTACAGATCGTTATTCATTTCACAGCGATTGTCGTCCCACCGGAGGCCAAACTATATACCTTCTTTCCAGAAGTACGGTTTTGATATGACTGTGTAAATCGATAAATTCATTTGTGTATATGTGATTAATGGCATCAAGGAGGAATCTAAACCTAGCACCGCAGCTAAAGCGTTTATCATAGGCACAGTTGTGATGACAACAATCACCCACGTAAACTCATCTTGTCACACGCGCGCGCGCGTCACACACACTCACACACACGCACACACATCCTTCAAACCCAGGCTCTTGTATTATTTAAATTGAATATGCAAACGGAATTTTGCATATGCATTGCACCCTTTTTTTTTGTTTGACTCAAAGTATTTTCGTTTTCTTGAAGATTTTGTGTGTGTAGGTCTCTCAATTTAAATAGTTGAAAACCCTTAGTTACATAGAGTATGACTCATCCACAGATCTTCGTAGATAACGGGGTAGGAATGCTGTTTATGCATTTGCAGTGGAATGTACAGGTCGGTACACGTGTCGTGCGTCAGCCTGTCCGAAAAGACGAAGAAGAAGAAGAAGAAGAAGAAGATGAGGAGGAGGAGGAGGAGGAGGAAGAAGAGGAAGAAGAAGAAGAAGAAGAAGAAGAAGAAGAAGAAGAAGAAGAAGAAGAGAAGAAGAAGAAGAAGAAGAAGAAGAAGAAGAAGAAGAAGAAGAAGGAAGATGAGGCACCCGATACACATTGGTCGAACGCTACCATAAGCATGCGTTATTAGTCGCCTCAACAGGCGATAAAGCATGCTCCCATGCTTCAGAGCACTGCTTTCTATACGCTTCAAGCTCTATAGTCACGGAAAAAGCGCAATTTCACTGCAGTGAACTCATGAAAATAGAAAAATGTAAGTTTCGTCTTCTCTAGGGGACGAATTAGGTCAAACTGTATTAGTTTCTAGGTCAACTGTCTTTTACGAAGCGTTTGACAATGTTTTTGAACCGTTTGTTGACGCCGGATGGTGTCCTCACTTGGTTTCATGCAATTTAAGAATCCAACAAGGCAATTGGGTTTTTGAGACGGAAAGAGCGGAATGTTGTAGAGCAACATTCTGTATATATTTACAGTGAAATTGCGCTTTTTCCGTCACTATAGCGCTTGAAGCGTGTAGGAAGCAGTGCTATGAAGCATGAGAGCATGCTTTATCGCCTGTTGAGGCGACTAGTAAAACATGCTTCTGGCAGCCTTCGACCAATGTGTACCGGGTGGATGAGGAGGAGGAGGAGAAAGAAGAAGAAGAAGAAGAAGAAGAAGAAGAAGAAGAAAAATGAACAATGAAGTTAAACATGTACCTCCACCATAGGCGATACGTCAGACGGGGATGACCATACCAGGAAAGAAGAGTAAGGGACCTAAATTAACAATGAACCACCAGAGTAATCTATTGTGGCGGAATGGGAGGCGACTGGTTCGGGCTTGGGAGAGAAGTTGTCTACCTTACATTTTTTGGGGTAGACTAGCCTTGGGTGGTTCCTGCTGTGCAAAATCCTTTAGTGTGGCCATTAAATTATGCAGGGCAAGGCAACACGACATTTGTTCTCCCCGGCTGACCATTCGTCTTCTGCTTTTGGTGGTGAGCGGGACTACATTGTCGGCAGGCATTTTATGCAGGTCGGTGGCAGCGACTTGTGTGAAGTGTCGTGGCACTAGTAGCCGTCAACCCGATTTTACTAGATCCCTCTTATGAGGGATAAAATGAAAATAACAGCTCGGGTTGGGTCGTGTTCTCGATGGTGGTGGCCGAGAGACGGGAGTCAAATACTCCGCTCGGCTACACAATCATACTTCTAAGACGGATAGTTGTTGTTGTTGTTGTTGTTGTTGTTGTTGTTTGTAGATTATAGTCACACGACACTTTCGCATATAGGTGACTACTGGACCGATTTATACTGACACCAGCGGGCCAGTTGTTGGTAAAGGGGAACATAATATGATCACACGTTGACCAATCCGGGATTCGAACCAGCGACCTTTCGGTTACTAGCAAGACGCTCTTACCAACTGAGCTACCCGGCCCCTCTAGACTATCCTATCATATCATATCCTGTCCCGTAACCCGAAGGTCGTAGGGGCACCACAGATGATCGTTTAACCAGCATACTCCATCTTTCTCTGTCCTCAGCAGCCCTGATGGCTTCGCTCAGTGTCAAACCAGTCCATTCTCGAATGCTGTCCTCCCACCTCTTTTTCGGTCTCCCTCTTCTTCTACCTCCTTGCACTGTGCCTTGCAGAATAGTCTTTGCAAGGCCTGATGATCTGGTGATGTGGCCATACCATCGGAGTTTCCGTTTCTTCACCACTGTTAGCAGGTCATCGTGTTGTCCAATGGCTTGTGTGATGGTCTGTCGGACTTCGTCGTTGGTGATGTGTTGGGTATAGGAAATGCCCAGAAGTCTTCTGTAGCACCTCATCTCCATGCTTTGTATTCTTCGTTGGAGATCTGCTGTGAGGGTCCATGCTTCGCAAGCATATAGGAAGATGGAGATGACAAGGGAGCGAAGCAGTCTTACTTTGGAATGTAGACTGATGGTCCTGTCTTTCCAAATGGGCTTCAACCTTGTCAGGGCAGACGGACAGTGAAAAACTGCCACTTTTATCTTGCCCAACACGGGATTCGAACCTGGGTCACCGGCGTGCCTGGCGAACAGAGGAGAAGGAGAAGAAAAAGAAGCAGAAAAAGAAGAAGAAGAAGAAGAAGAAGAAGAAGAAGAAGAAGAAGAAGAAGAAGAAGAAGAAGAAAAAAAAAAGAAAGAGAACGAGGAAGAAGAGGAAAATAAGAAAAAGAGGAAGAAGAGGAGAAGAATAAGAAGTAGAAGGAGAAGACGAAGGAGGAAAGGGAGGAGGAGGAAAAGGAGAAGAAGAAGATAAATGAGGAAAAAGATGAGAAGAAAAAGAAGTAAGCGGAGAAGGGGACGGAGGGGAGGGGGGAGGAGGAGAAGAAGAAGAAGAACAAGAAAAAACTAAGAAAGAGAAGGAGCGGGTGGAGGAGTAAGAAGAGGAGAAGGATGAGAACTTAAAAAGAAAGAAGAACAAGAAGAAGAACAACACCACCAACAACAACACACACGCACGTAGGCGAGCTCGCGCTCCCATCTTATTATTATATCAAAACTGTCCGAGATGCAGAGTCTTATTCCTAAACTAACGAATCAACTAACTTATACAATGATGTAAATGCAACATATATCCCAACCTACACTTTCATACCCATAATAAATCGTGTGAAGATTCAGTAATATATCAGTCAAAGTATGGCACTTGTCATTACTACGTTCAAGGGTCACACATTAGAATACGTAAAAACAGCCCAGACAACTCAACGAATGCTCGATGTTCCTTTGAACAAATGTTCTTGAGAAACACACCCACACAGAGACAGACACACACAAATAGACACACACACATAAACAAACACACACATACACACACACACATAAACACAGGGACTCGATCTGCCAGTCTTAACTACGCTATGTGATAACCAGAGCGTTTGAGCCTGATAGGGGAAGTGCAATGACCGATGTATATAATTATAATGCAGACAAGCCGGGCTTGCACTACTGTACATCACAACCAAACAGTGGTTAATCTGTACGTCTTCCTGCTTTCCGCAGCCTCTGGCAGTATATGATAGAAGATAGCTGCTACAAGGAGTTAAACCTTTTCGCTGCTGCATGCTTTGTCTTAGGGTGCTTATACATATAGAATTCATGATGGAAACCCCAATTGAAATCTTCTCAGAAGCACGAAGAAGAAGAAGACGAAAAAGAAGAAGAAGAAGAAGAAGAAGAAGAAGAAGAAGAAGAAGAAGAAGAAGAAGAAGAAGAAGAAAAAAAAAAAAAAAAAAGAAGAAGAAGAAGAAGAAGAAGAAGAAGAAGAAGAAGAAGAAGATGATGATGACGATGATGACGATGATGAGATACCATTTGAAGGTTAATTTAAACAGAATGTGAGTTCTAGAAATGCCTACTCAATATCACTTCAGTAGTCAATGTTTGATTCACCAACAAGAAACACGCTTCTTCCCCAATGTTTTTCACATGCAGTAGTGCGATTCACCACCCACTACAGGAATTGCTGTCAAAATGCCTAGCCCACCCCACCCCCCACCCCTCTCACCCCTCAAAAAGCTACGAGGGTTTACTTAAGCTGATGCTGCTGTCCGTCTGTGGCACAGCACAATAAAATAATTGTATTACACGGGCTTTAAAGATCCCGACGCTCGTGTCATAGACGGTAATAGCTAGAAACATAAACACACGCAGAGTGCTCCGTACTAGGTCCCTGTTCACCTCCTAAATAATTACGTTCATGAAATGTGTGATGGTGAATCCAACTGTAACCACATTCATTAACTTCTTTGGTGTTTATTCGACCTTGGGTGTCTTCCATTATTATGCCTCAGATCTGGTGGTGGTGATGCTAGAGTGGCACCAACGGCAGCAAAAGGGTTAAGCTCCTTTCAGGTCGTTGGCTTTTATTCAGAGTGCAGTCTCTGGCTCAGCTGGTACACGCTGATGCAACAAGTACAATGAGGTTATTGTTTTCCAATTGCTATGTTTATGTTATTGAAAAAAAAAATTCTAAGACGATACACACGTTTAGATACCTGGGCTATAGTTGGTTATCAACGACCCTTAGTGTGTGTTTTGTTTATGTGTGATGTGTGCGTGTCTGTGAGGGTGTGTATTTGTATAGGTGTGTTTGTGGGTCTGTGTGTGTATGTTTATGTTTTTGTGCGTATGTGTGTGCGTGATCTAGTGTATCTACGTATGTGCGCGATCTGGTGTCTCTATGTGTGTGCGTGATCTGGTGTATCTATGTGTGTGCGTGATCTGGTGTATCTATGTGTATGCGTGATCTGGTGTATCTATGTGTGTGCGTGATTGTGACGGTGGGTATATAGTTGCTGGGCTATGCACAATGGAATGCTATTATCCACTCGTCTTTAGTCGATGGGGATCGCTAGTAAATCTCCCGGTGACTCAACTTAATACATTCATAAGTTTAGCTCGGTCTGTATTTAGGCTGGGGTACAGAGATAGAAAGAAAATGGTAAAAGATCACTGTCACACTAGCTCTCACACGGCCATGAAACATAGGTAGTCCAGCCACTTGTTAACAGTAAATATCACACATTTATTTCCTCTACTCTATACAAGATCTGCTAATCACGATACTAACTTAAAAGTTAAAATATCCCTTCGAATGGATTCGCTTCTTGATAATTATGTGAAGCTACTGTTTCATCATAGGGCTAGTGGTGCTGTCTGCCCAACGGGTCAGTCTTCTGGGAAGGCGGACTAGTGATGTCCTTTGCTAACAGGTTTGGTGCACTAGTGCAAATGTAACTTAGCTCTAGATTCGATGAGCTGTGTTGTGATTGATTCTCCTCCTTGTTGACAGACTCGTGGGCTCTCGTCGCTCAGTGCGGGAGGCTCCAATGCAGGCCGAATGTCAGTGAAGACTTTTACTTGTCTCTCTTCTGCTCGAGCCCTCGATGCCTGCTCGTCTGCAACATATGAGACGAATTTCTGCAACACCATGTATACTAGGTGTGTGCAGAGCGTCTCACTGAAGGCAGCAATAGCCCTCAGTGATTAGCTCCATTTATATAGGCTACATATATAAGCGACGAACATTCTGCTAAGTCCGTGGTCCACTAGAATCTCCACTCTAATTTTTATACATATATAAATATAAATAATGGTTAAATACACACGTAGAGAAATAATTAATATTATACACATTCTCCGGTACAGCCACTGGTCTGCAATAATACATATAGGCTACACAACAGAGGGTCCGTAGGGAATATGTCATGGCGTCGCAACCGGTCGTGCTCGCCACGTGGTCACGCAAAGTTTGATTAACAATCACAATTCTAAATATGGCAAATTTCACAAACATAGTTCAACAATAATATCAATACATCGCAATGCAACAAAAGATAGTTCATTTACCTTTTTGACAATGTCAGGCTGTGGCTAACTAGGTAGAATAGAATTTCCCCAGTTCCTGCTTTTAGTCTTCAAGTAGAGAGATCCCTTAGAGCTAAGCTCCTTACTGGATGCAGTTTGAACGCAGAATGACTCTCTATCTCTGTGTTCAGCAGGAGGCCCGGGAAACTAAAACCACAAGAGGCGCCCTCTAGCGTGGGTGGCCGTACTACTGCTATACGTAAGCTGGATGAGGTCATTGCCTACCTGGGCCAGCGTCAGCATACAAAAGTGTAGCCCACAGTAGACTTCTGTCGTCTCCTGCAGAGCAACATTACTGTACTAAGGTTACAGCTGACTTAGCAAGGCAAGAAGCTATAGTGCTGTGTAAATCTGGCCTCTTATCACAGTAATCTGGTGTATCTATTTGTGTGTGTGATCTGGTATATCTATGGGTGTGCGTGATCTGGTGTATCTGTGTGTGTGCGTGATCTGGAGTATCTAGGTGTGCGTGATCTGGTGTATCTATGTGTGTGCGTGATCTGGTGTATCTATGTGTGTGCGTGATCTGGTGTACCTGTGTGTGTGTGTGCGTGATCTGGTGTATCTATGTGTGTGCGTAATCTGGTGTATCTATGTGTGTGCGTGATCTGGTGTACCTGTGTGTGTGCATGATCTGGTGTACCTGTGTGTGTGCGTGATCTGGTGTACCTGTGTGTGTGCGTGATCTGGTGTATCTATGTGTGTGCGTTATATGGTAATACACCAGATCAATACGTGTGTGCGTGAACTGGTGTATCTGTGTGTGTGCGTTATCTGGTGTATTTATGTGTGTGCGTGATCTGGTGTATATATGTGTGTGCGTGATCTGGTGTATTTATGTGTGTGCGTGATCGGGTGTATCACAATATGTGTGTGCGTGATCTGGTGTATCAGTGTGTGTGCGTGATCTGGTTATTTATGTGTGTGCGTGATCTGGTGTGTCTATGTGTGTGCGTGATGTGGTGTATCAGTGTGTGTGCGTGATGTGGTGTATCTATGTGTGTGCGTGATGTGGTGTATCTATGTGTGTGCGTGATCTGGTGTGTCTATGTGTGTGCGTGATCTGGTGTTTCAGTGTGTGTGCGTGATGTGGTGTTTCTATGTGTGTGCGTGATGTGGTGTGTCTATGTGTGTGCGTGATGTGGTGTGTCTATGTGTGTGCGTGATGTGGTGTGTCTATGTGTGTGCGTAATGTGGTGTATCTATGTGTGTGCGTGATGTGGTGTATCTATGTGTGTGCGTGATGTGGTGTGTCTATGTGTGTGCGTGATGTGGTGTGTCTATGTGTGTGCGTGATGTGGTGTGTCTATGTGTGTGCGTGATGTGGTGTGTCTATGTGTGTGCGTGATGTGGTGTATTTATGTGTGTGCGTGATCTGGTGTGTCTATGTGTGTGCGTGATCTGGTGTATCTATGTGTGTGCGTGATCTGGTGTATATATGTGTGTGCGTGATCTGGTGTATCAGTGTGTGTGCGTGATCTGGTGTATTTATGTGTGTGCGTGATCTGGTGTGTCTATGTGTGTGCGTGATCTGGTGTGTCTATGTGTGTGCGTGATGTGGTGTATCTATGTGTGTGCGTGATCTGGTGTATCTGTGTGTGTGTGCGTGATGTGGTGTATTTATGTGTGTGCGTGATCTGGTGTGTCTATGTGTGTGCGTGATCTGGTGTATCTATGTGTGTGCGTGATCTGGTGTATTTATGTGTGTGCGTGATCTGGTGTATCTATGTGTGTGCGTGATCTGGTGTGTCTATGTGTGTGCGTGATCTGGTGTGTCTATGTGTGTGCGTGATGTGGTGTATCTACGTACCCGCGAACGTGTGTTTATGCAGCAGGTGTGGTGGGTGCCAAGGACAGCTTTGGTTAGACCCTATGTCGGCCAGCGCCTTGAGCAGCTCTTAAGCTGGAAAAGTGCTCGCTATATAAGAAACCATTAAATAACATCAATTTTAAATAACGCCTATTGATACACCGATGCCTATTAAGAATGAGTCGTTACTTCGTAAACAATTATATATAACACGAGAGTTTTTCTTTCTTTCTTTCTTTTATATTATTTATTTATTTATTGTCGGGAAAAAAAAAAAATGATGCTTTTACCATTTTTGAGTCAAGTTGTTAAACTCAAAGCTAATCTGTTAAAAAAAAAAGAGAGAGAAAAAAAAAGAACATTTTTATCGCTTGATTTGAAACTCCGTTTTCTTCCCAATAGGCCTATAAAAATAGCTTTGTAGGTATCAAATGGTAAATCCAAAAGTTACTTCGTTACAGCCTATAGTCTGATAACATTTTTATCATCAAAAGCAAAGTATGGCAAAGTTTAAGATCATGTACACACCACTTAACACTGAATTTCTAAAAGCAGTAATCCGCTGATTATTTATTTATTTATTTTGTATTTATTTTATTGATTTATGTTTATTTTTTAATTAATTAATTTGTTTATTTATTTATTTATTTACAAAAGGTTAAAGAAGTGCTAGTCCGAGAGAGCAATGTCCGAGAAGTCCAGTGTCCAGTGACAGTGTGTGGCGACATTCACGGTCAGATGTACGACCTGATGGAACTTTTCCGCCTCGGAGGTCAGCCGCCAGACACCAGCTACCTTTTTCTCGGTGACTATGTGGACAAGGGATACTACTCCGTAGAAGTTATTTCTCTTCTTCTGGCTCTCAAGGTTAGTTTTTTTTTTTTTAAATTATTTATTTTATAACAAATTTGAAAATAATTATAGGGTCTTTATCTTGTCTGTAAGTATCGAGCGCCATTCGTTTCCACTGTGTTGTTATCTGAAATCTCTCCACTTGAAATTAACAAATTATTACTTTTTGACTTTATGACATGCTGGGTGATGTAGAATAAATTAATCTTATATCAAATAAATGTGTTACGTTTTTTAAATGGACACACTAATGTTACGAAATACACAATAATGTTTTGAAATAAAGCATTTACTGTTACAATAAAGAATTATTTCTGTAAATTTACGTAATTTTATGTTATTAATCTAATTATTTTGATATTTGTAAGGTGCGCTATCCATCACAAATAACACTCCTCAGAGGCAATCATGAGACTCGTTTTACGTCACAAGTGCACGGCTTTAATGACGAAGTGATGATGAAGTACAGTAACTCCCGAGTATGGCTAATGTTCACCGATGTGTTCGATTATCTGCCCATAACTGCATTGATTGATGGGAAGGTAAGGGTTAGGGTAAGTCCACATTTTAATTAAAGTTTAATTGCTATTAATTTCAAAATTGTTGACCATTGTGGTATTTTGCTGTACACCTACAACTACTTTCCCTAAAGCCTCTCTTTTGTTTAGGTAGTTGTTGCTGTTGGAGGTGTATTTGGTGTTGGTGGTGATGCTGCTGCTGCTGCAATTAATGGAACAAAATTCATCGTAAATAATCCTCTCCCCACACCCCCCTCTCCCCACCCAACCAAATATAGACAATAAATAATTGTACTAACACTGTTCTGGATATAAGATTGTATTGTGTAGCTATGTTTTATTAAATACCCACATTTTTTTGCAGATATTTTGTATGAACGGTGGGCTGTCTCCTTCAATAGATTCGCTAGATCATATCCGGACTTTGAACAGAAACCAAGAAGCACCCTTTGATGTAAGTATAAACCTCGATCTACTTCTTCATTAATGTTCTGTTCAAACTAAGAAATATCTCCACTTCATTTTTTTACAGTCAAGAATTCTGTTCAAAATTCAATAAAGTTATGTATTTATCGACTTCTTCGGTCAATAATTGTGTTCTAATTCAATAACGACCACACATATTCAAGATGCCTGTTCATGCCGTGTTCTGGCCCCGAATGAAGTTCTATCTTGTACATGCGGAAATTGGTGGACAGCACCTTGAGCAGTTCCCATAGCTGAACAGTGCGCTATACATATTAGTAAACCAATCCATTCTATGAAGATGTTAACGTTCCTGCGTGCATTAAATCTTAACCATTTGTCTGCCAATGTCTCATTTGGGCGGTGGATTTTGTAACGCTTCGAACTGACTTGTTTATCCTAGAAAGTGCATAACACGAATGTCCAATTTCTAATTATAAAAATTATTATAATTTTAAAAAATATCTTTGATTTGGTTTTTTTTTTGCATTCGCCCGTATAGGGTCCCATTAGCGATCTGCTGTGGTCGGATCCCGAGGATGATATGACAGGTTGGGGAACATCGCCCAGAGGAGCAGGTCACGTATTTGGACCAGATGTTTCCAAGGAGTTTCTCCATAGCAATGCCCTTGAACTGGTGTCAAGGGCGCATGGATTAGTGGACGAGGTCAGACGATTTGATATTTGCTTTCTTTGTTCGCTTGCATATATTTATATTTTTAAAATAATTAAATACTTTTTAAATAAATCTTTGTTAACTTAAATTATAGTTGTTTCTTTTACATTTATTGTTGTTGTACAATACAACACCATATAATTTGCTTCGGGAAATTCAACTCCTTTTATAATAGGTTATCACAGATCAAAGCAAAAGATTTATACTGCATTAAACATTAAAAAAAACAGTTGCTGAAATCGATTCACTGGTTCAGTTATAGTTATTCATATACAAATAAAATATCTTTAAATAATATTCGAAAAAGTGTAGAATCTTGTGCATTTAAAACAAATAGTATGAAACATTTAGTACGAGTTTAAAAAATAAAAATAAAAATAGTTTACGATGAGATTCGAACCCACAACGCCCAAAAAAAATGGCGCGGACCGCGTCAGGGGATTCTTAACCCATGCCCGAAGGTATGAGCCAAATCATTGACAAGTTATTCATATAAAAATAAAATATCTTTCAATAATATTCGAAAAAGTGTAGAATCTTGTGCATTTAAAACAAATATAGTATGAGACATTTAGTACGAGTTTAAAAAATAAAAATAAAAATAGTTTACGATGAGATTCGAACCCACGACGCTAAAAGGACCGCGTCAGGGGATTCTTAACCCATGCCCGAAGGTATGAGCCAAATCATTGACAAGTTATTCATATAAAAATAAAATATCTTTAAATAATATTCGAAAAAGTGTAGAATCTTGTGCATTTAAAACAAATAAATTATATAGTATGAGACATTTAGTACGAGTTTAAAAAATAAAAATAAAAATAGTTTACGATGAGATTCGAACCCACGACGCTAACAAAAAAAAAAGGCGCGGACCGCGTCAGGGGATTCTTAACCCATGCCCGAAGGTATGAGCCAAATTATTCAGTGACAGTGAATGGTTTTTTCTTTAAACGAAGTATCCCCATAACTAAGCCGCCCCTAGCGGCAGACCGAAGTAGTAGTATTTAAGTACTGCTTTCTGGTCGGTGGTGCAATGCTTCTTACCATAATTTATGCTGATAGGCAAAGAGGGCTGGCTGGCTCAGCGCCATGACGTCACGCATGCAGCATAGGTGTACAATACTGATATGATCCGTCTCAGTTCAAAGAATACCGTCCCCTATACGCTACCTGTGTCCGGGGACATTAATTTACCCAATCAAACAATCAATCAATCAATCAGTTTAATTACACACACACACAGCCACCCCCCCACTCCTCCCCCCACACAGACACACACATACACACACCATCTCAGTTCTGTTCGAGACACGCAACATACCATGGAAGTAGCCTACAAACTATACTGAAGAATCCATGCAACACACACACACACACACACACACACACACACACACACACACACACACACACACACACACACACACACCCACACACCCACACACACACACACACCCACACACACACACACACACACACACACTCTCTCTCTCTCTCTCTCTCTCTCTCTCTCTCTCTCTCATGCGCGCACTCTCACACTCGGTGACGTTTCATGACGTTTTCTTCACATTTCTAAAATTTCTTCTCTTCCTTTTTTTTTTCTTCAGTTAGTTTTCTTGTTTGCTTATTTGTTAGTTAAAGTATCTTTCTTAAATGTAAGCCTATTGTCCTTTTAAATTTGCACCATTATCTACTTTGTTTGGGGACATTTGAAATCAAAGCCGAAAATATGTATTGATTACATTTTGCATTGCACATTGCAAAGGTGGGGAAAGTCTGCTATGTATACGATTTACTGATTCAGTTCGTAACATAAAATAAAATAAACACTATTTCTTAACATGCAAAACAGCGTAGAATCTCGTGTATTTAACAAAATATCTTAGAGATCTTTATTGTGGATAAAATAAAACAAGTAAAAACAATAGTTACTGAGCTTTCTGCTCGGATATTATAAATAGTCTTCGATGACATTCGAACTCCGGAAGCCAAAAAAAAAGGGCCCGGACCGTGGTATACCGAGGGCGGTATGAGCCCAAAATCCAGTGGGACGATGAAGAAACTCGAACCCACGGACATCACTAACTGCGCGCCAAGAGATAATTCAGAGTTAGTCCAGACCGAGATTTACCTGTTTCCTGCAACGAAGAATTCCACGGCTAGGGCTGGGATTGATTGCTTGTCAAATGGAGTCAACAAACCTTTATTACCCAGGATGGAGAATTCATACAGCACATTGCGTCTAAGCAAATACGAAAAGCCTATCAAACTAACTTTCTTGTTCAATCTGGTACCTACCATTGGAGATGTGGGCAAAGAGCTTAATAATAGAAAGAGGGGGAACTTGGTACAGAACCGCGAGACGAAAGGTACGAGTTATGCTCCCTTGTCGACATGCTGAAAATGGCTCGTGGCAGAAAGTCAAAAGGCGACCGAGTGAAACAGGGCGGTGACTTTTGCACAGCCATCAATTGCCATGATGCCAGATACAAGAAAAGTTGTGTTGGCAAGTCCTTTTTCAAATTTCCAAGAGACAAAGAAAGGTAAATTGCAATTGAAAAACTTCATTTTTTTGTGTTTATGTAGGCCTAAACTAAGACCGCTGCAGTGTTGTTAGTGTTAAAACAATCGGAGAGCGGCTTGAATGATTCATGTTATACCTATGTGCTAAATCCAAAACAGTTTGCTTGCTCACAGTCGCTCACTGTTTACGTTATTGCTAGGTTGTTTGACTATATTTGTGGTTATATTTCAAAAGTAGATGTCAGATTGGCAGTTTGGCTTCGTCAAACTGCTTATGTTAACAAGTTAAATTAGACTAAGTCTGTTTTCTCCTCGTGATCAAATACTGTGCAAGATAACCCCTTACCTAGGAACAAAAATGGTCCTTGATCTGTTGTAATCCATTTTCGTTTGAGTGTAAACGGGAAAAAAAATGTAATGTAGATATTCAGTCCTTGTTCTGATCTGTGAATTTCTGCGCATTAGATCTATATTGCGTGGAATGTTGTAGTCTAGGTTCTGATTGTTCTGTCTGATTAATTAATTATTGTCCATGAAGTGACTGATGTTATTAAGCCAGTGATGTGGGAGGTGACAGGGTTGGGAGGTAGGGGGACACCTGATATAAATTAAATTCACACTATTAGTGAAACATTTTGTTATTGTGCTTTATTGTGATTAATTGATTGAATGACAGAGCTCTCTCTTCCCCCAACCCCCTCTCTCTCTCTCACTCTCTCTCTCTCTCTCTCTCTCTCTCTCACGATTACGGATTTACACAGTTTCAGATAAATGAAACAGTCTGTCATGCATATTTTAATTTTAAAATATCTGTCGTTGATTAAAAAATAATAAATTCCAGGGCAGAAAACGAACCTATGACATACACACATAAGCAGCATAAAAGCACCTAATAAATGTCAATAAGTAAACATAAACAAAACAAAAACAAAAAAAAAGACAGCAGTAGTGGAATGTTAATAATAATGATGGTTAAAAGTTTGGTTTTTGCAAACGTTGCCATAAAAATGTTCTTTTGCAATGGCATAGGCTCAATAAGTTACCACGCACAGATCATTCATATAGCAGATGATGAAATATAGCCAGCCCGAGCAAAGGGAAATAATCCGTGAGAGCCTCTCGCATTTTTGTATAGGACATAGTGGAAGTTCTCCCTCTTTCCGTAATAAGCTCTTTGATGTGGGTGTTCGGGTAAGGCTAATGGTTGTTGTTGATCTTCCCCTTTTTCTCTCGTCGTCTTTCTTCCGTCCTACCTTCTTTCTTTCTTTCTTTTTTTTTTTTTTTTTTGGGGGGGGGGTGTCTTCCTTTTCCTCCTCCCTCTCTCCCTCCACACAATACTTTCCTTAAAGACAAACACACCATGTATGCAAAAAAGGTGTGTGTAGTTATATCAGTTTATAGTCATTGCATAAATTCTATCTGTCTTGCTGTTGTCCACGGAATTTCATACGTCTGCGTTGTTCTTGTTCTTCTTCTTTCTTCCTTTAAAATTTTTTTTTTAAAAAATACCAATTACACCCCCAAAAATGTATGTTTCAAAACAAAAAAAAACAAAAACAAAAACAAACCAACAAAAAATTTTACGGAATAAGCTTACGTCTGGGATTTCTTTTCCAGTGTTTAAAAACAAAACAAAACAAAACAAAACGAAGCATCCCCGCGACTATACCGTTATAACATGGTTGGGTTGGAGCAACGTTTACTACTTAAAATGCTCAACTCTGGTGGTGCGACCGTTATCGGTCGATTAGCCCGCCTTTATTTATTTATTTACTAGTGGTTTTGTACCCTGGCAAGCCAGGGTACACATGTTGCTGTTTAAAATGTAGACAGAGAGACAACTGTTGTGTGCGAGTTTCATTTGGACGATGATACCTCCCCATATCCCCCTTGATACCTCCCCATACCCCCCCCACCTGATATCTCCCCGTCCCCCCCATGATGCCTCACCATACCCCTTTGATACCTCCCCGAACCCACTTGATACCTCCCCATACCCCCTTGATACCTTCCGTACCCCCCCCCCCCCTTGTAATCTACCTGTACCCTCTGTTACACTCTGTTTGATGTTGGTGTTTTCTATCAGTATCTGATTCAGCCCCGATGCTTGAATTCCTGATAGTTGTGTAACTCAGATTCGTTTATTCACACAGCCCGTCCAAACAGCATACAATTCACAAAGTCGACGTATGAAGTTTTCCACTTTTATTCAGCACACACCAACAACTGCATACAATTCTCAACTCAACAACTTTCACAGCAACTTTCCAAATCACTATCAACAACTTTACTATCTCTCAACAGCGACTCGGCTCACGATTAAATAACCTCTCTCTTTTCTGGAACGATTTCGTACATGGTAGAAAATGACGTACTGCCACCAATCGAATAAAAGATCGTCATCACTGACTTACGTCATTCACATTTTCTCTACTTCCGGGAACATTCACGACCTTCGATATCCATCCGGAAATTTCTATCAAGAGTAAACACGCATATCCAGAAGATTCTCAAATAATATCGACTAACGCAAATTATCAACGTTATACAAAGCCTCTCCTAACAACAATGCAAACTCAAATCAAAGGTAAATAAACTCCATTATTGAATACTTTGCAAAACGAAACGATTAGATCTATCGTACACGCTTCAGCCATACTATCATTCGCGTTTCAACGTAACATAACCCCCCACTCAAGAAGAAATTTACCTAATTTCTTTCAACAACGTTGAAACGTAATGCACAAACAAAGTACAGAATTAAAACTTACTTCAGTCTGTCCGAACACTGTCAATGTTCTCAGTTCATTCACACAGATTCAAAGTTTCTCATCTGCAAGTCTTTCTGGATACTGTCAATGTTCACAGATTATTTACCCAGTCAACGTTTTTCATTTTCAAGTCTGTCATTACCAATATTCTTAGTTCGTCCACACAGTCAATATTCTTTCGTTCGCAAGGAATCGACGCCCTCGTCAGTTGCGGTCGTCATCGGCCCAGGGTCAAAGACGATGATCACGTGGGCTTCCCCGGAATCAGTGCGTCCTCCGTTGTCTCCTTCTTCCATCGGATGTCTGACGCAGTCGACGTTGTCAGCTCCCAGAATGCATTCGCTGGGTCTCACGGTCAGGTTGGCTTCTGCGGGACGGTAGAACAGCTCCCTCATGGTCTGCAGATGCTCCTTCCAGGTCTGGGTGTGGACTTCATGTTCGACCAAAGTCGTAGAGCCAGGGACATCGCTGAAGTTGTGGGGAAACTCGCCCATAAGGTCCTTGAGCTCCAATTTTTGACCTTCCGTCAAGCGTGGTCCTAGCTTAACATCATTGATGCCTTCTTTGCTATGGAAGTCTCCCAGTTCCAACAGTTCTTCGCTGTCAAAGCTGTCGTCGGTCACAGCTGCTGTTGCTGCATGTACAGTCTCTGGCGGCCTCTCCACGTACAGCTTAAGGAGGTTGGCGTGGTATATTTTGGAATGCTGGCCGACCTTCACCTTGTAGTCGTTGATCCCCACCACGGTCTCCACTTCGTACGGGCCTTTCCACTGCATCAGCAACTTATTATGATCGGTAGGTAGCAGCACCAGCACTTTGTTGCCAGGTTTGAACTTCCTGTTCACAGCCCTACGATCGTAGTAGTGCTTTCCACAGTCTTGGGACTTCTTCAGGTTTTCTCTGGCTATCTCGAGAGTCTGCTCCAGCTTCTCCCGTAGCTCAAACACGTACTGGTAGCTGTTCTTCACCTCTGGGGTGTCTACTTCTTTCGTCCACAGTTCTTTTAGGATGTGCATCGGCCCTCGGATGGTTCTTCCGTACAGCAGCTCGAACGGAGAAAAGCCGGTGGACTCCTGCGGTACTTCTCTGTAGGCGAAAAGTAGGGCGTTGATGTAACGATGCCATTGTCTGGGCTGCTCGCTGCACAGTTTCTTCAGGGTGGACTTCAACGTAGCATTGAACTTTTCAACAAGCCCGTTGCACATCGGATGGTAGGGTGTCGTAGTCAAATGCCGGATGCTCAGCAGTCTGTTCACCTCCTTCATGCAGTCGGAGACGAACTGCGTCCCGAGGTCTGTCAGGATCTCTTCAGGCACTCCAAGTCTACTGAACATGTCCACTAGCGCCTCTGCGACAGTTTCAGTGTCAATCTTCTTCAGAGGCACTGCTTCTGGGTACCGAGTCGCATAGTCCACTAAAGTCAGTACCCATCGATGACCTTCTTCACTCGGAGGTCTTATTTCGCCGATTAAGTCTAAGGCCACCCTCTTGAAAGGTCGGTCGATCAGAGGCATCCTCTGCATAGGCACTTTCGGGACCCTTCCTCGAGGTATGGTCTTCTGGCAAATGTCACATGATCGGCAGAAACGGCTGACGTCCGCATGAAGTCCTGGCCAGTAGAACACCGCCTGGATTCTGTCTGACGTCTTCTTGATGCCTAGGTGACCTCCCATAATTGAGTCATGCGCTACTTCCATCACCTGGCGCCTTAAGGGTAATGGTACCAGTACTTGACGTAATGGTTTCCCCCCGTTGACCCTCGGGTGCTGGAAGATTCGGTACAGGATCTTGGCCTTCACCTCAAAATAGACCGTGCCACTGCCCTTGGTCACGTGGTCTTGGCGGTTCCTGTACTTGTTTAAAGTGCTATCAGCTCCCTGGAGCTGGATAAGCTTATCTCTGTCCACGATGGCAGCTTTAGAGTTGTCGGCGACCTTCAGTGGCGTAGACGTCTTGTCTCTCTTGGCCTGGGCCCTGGTAGTAACGGCACCGACGATCTCTGGTCGGCAGGGCTGAGCCGGAGTAGCCACATTGTCCCGTAGCAGCTCTGAAAGGTCTCCATCGGGAAATGGCAATGGATCCTCCTCCACAACTTCGACGCGTTGGGTTGAGGCAGGACTCCATTCTGGATCGGGGTCGTCGGGTCGTCTCGCGCCGTCGATATTCCCGATCATCAAATCGTACAGCGGCTTCTTCAGGCAAACCGCTTCGACTTCGCCTACGTAGAAAGGGGTGTTGACATGAATTTTTGCAACTGGCGCTTTCACACATTTGCTGTCGGCCATGAGTGTCCATTTAGAATCGCCAGTGAATTGTTCTTTAGCGATTAGGTCTTCTCTGACGATGACCCCACTGCAGCCAGAGTCTCTTAAAACAGTCACTTCATGATTTCCGACGCGTCCCTTGGAAACAGGCATGTTCTGTACGGTCACAGCTGCGCTGGCGACGACGGGGATGGATTTCCCGTTGGCAAGGAGGAGTTGGCCATCAGTCATGCACTCTTGCACGTCCGCAGGGGTAGCTGTGCGCTCGGTCTCACTCGGAAGAATGACGCTCCCGCCGCACACTTGATGGTCAGATCTACTGGTTTGCCGTTGATTGGAGAACCGCCTCTGCCGGTTGCCCGCCGCTGCGTTGTCCGTACTGCTCCGCTGTCCGCTACTTTTGTTTTGAGGACAATTAGCTGCTCTGTGGTCTGTAGCGTTGCAGGTGAAACAGCCTCTTGAATGCCCTTCCCTGGGAGGAGGCGTGGAGTCTGTCTGTCTCTGGCTCGTCTGGCTTCCCTGGATCTGGTTCACATGGTTTCCAGTCTTCTGAAAATGTTTCGTCGCGCTGGGTGGCCCCAGGGTTTTCCCATGAGCGATAAGATATCTTTCAGCAGCCTCAGTCACATCTTTAAGCGTCTGCAGCTTTTGTTCTTCTAAGTGGGTCGCTAGGTCCTTGTGACAGGCATTGAGAAATTGTTCCTTCACGATCAGGTCATGGAGACTGTCGTAAGACTTCGTTTCGCCTGATAACTCCACCCACTTGTGTAGATATGACGACAGGCGCTCCACAAACTGCTTTGGCGTCTCGCCTGACTTAGGCCGGCATTCACGGAAGCGTTTACGGTAGCCCTTCTCTGTAAAGTTATAGCACTGCAATAGGGCCTCTTTCAAGACGTCGTAGTCTTTAGCGTCATCGTCCGACAATCTGGTGTAGACGTCGAGTGCTTCTCCCGTCAGAAGTGCACTTAGTCGAATCGCCCAGTCTTGAGGTTGCCAGTTAGAGCTTTTGGCAAACCTTTCAAATCTCGCCAAATAACTGTCGATCTGGTCCTTCCCGTCGACGAACGCTGGCAATTTTGGAGCTTTGTTGTCACTGATAATTTGTGGCGCATTCTGCTGGTGCTGGATGCGCGTCATTTCTAGCTGGAACTCAAGACGCTTCAGCTCGAATTCTCTGTCTTTTTCTTGCCGCCGCTCTTCTAATTCTCTTTCTTCACGTCGTCGCTCATCTTCTCTTTCTTCACGCTGACGTTGTTCTTCTCTTTCTTGTATTCTCTCCTGAGACTTGACGTACTCCGTCAGCTGCTTGCCTTTTAGATTCAGTTCAACCCCTTTCTGCCAGAAGTCAGCCATCTTGATGCTTCTGGAAAGTTCTTTTCTAGAAGGTTCTTTTCTGGAAAGTTCTTTTTCTAGAAAGTTCTTGACTGTAGAGTTCTTTTTCTGGAAAGTTCTTGACTGTGCTGTACCTTTCTAGACTGTTCTAGAACAGCACGCTTTCTGCAGTAGCGCTGATGCTTGTCACTAGTCGCCTTCGCTGACGCAGGCCCCGCTGTCCTCGTCGTATGCGACGCTGCACCACGCTGGTGTTGATGTATACGCTCCTGTGCTGAAGTAGACTCGACGTCCGTACGTCGCTCTCTCTAATACTGGCGATGTAGCTCCGAGACTGTCCCTCGACGTAGTCTTACGGCAGCTACGTAGTCCCGATCTGTTGTTCGCTCACGAAGCAACTCTTCAGCGACTACACGCCCTTGCAGTCAACCCGAACCTATCGGATGTAGTCCCAGTATGTTGGCCCCTCTCGACGCAACTCGTTGGCGGCTACCCTCGATGACTGCTTCTCGTAACGTTGACTCGCTTGTTGTAGCAGTTGAACCCTTGGCTATGGCGTGAATCGCGGCTTGACCCCCAAAATGTTACACTCAGTTTGATGTTGGTGTTTTCTATCAGTATCTGATTCAGCCCCGATGCTTGAATTCCTGATAGTTGTGTAACTCAGATTCGTTTATTCACACAGCCTGCTCAATCAGCATACAAGTCACAAAGTCGACGTATGAAGTTTTCCACTTTTATTCAGCACACACCAACAACTGCATACAATTCTCAACTCAACAACTTTCACAGCAACTTTCCAAATCACTATCAACAACTTTACTATCTCTCAACAGCGACTCGGCTCACGATTAAATAACCTCTCTCTTTTCTGGAACGATTTCGTACATGGTAGAAAATGACGTACTGCCACCAATCGAATAAAAGATCGTCATCACTGACTTACGTCATTCACATTTTCTCTACTTCCGGGAACATTCACGACCTTCGATATCCATCCGGAAATTTCTATCAAGAGTAAACACGCATATCCAGAAGATTCTCAAATAATATCGACTAACGCAAATTATCAACGTTATACAAAGCCTCTCCTAACAACAATGCAAACTCAAATCAAAGGTAAATAAACTCCATTATTGAATACTTTGCAAAACGAAACGATTAGATCTATCGTACACGCTTCAGCCATACTATCATTCGCGTTTCAACGTAACACCCTCCTTGATACTTCCCAGTTGATCGTTTCGCAGGTATGGATGAAAGGAATCGAGGAGGAACAACGAAGCTTAACGTCCTATTGCATCAGCGTTAAGGACGATCACCACGTCGCCACCCTGACAATAATGATTATCATCATCATGTCAAAGATGAGATCCTACGGAACTCTATTAAAGGAATCGACCATCACCATACCCCCTTATATATACCCGTATCCCCGTTATGCCTACCCATGCCCCTTTAAACCTACCCGTAGCCCCCTTTTACCTACACGTACCACCCCATCCCGATCCTTGGTATTACTACTACTACTACTACTACTACTACTACTACTACTACTACTACTACTATTACTACTAATGCTAATACTAATACTAATAATAATACTAATAATAATATTGAATATAGAATAATACAAATAGAAATCATAAAAAACACCAAGGTTTTTTAAAGAAAATTTGATATAAGATATAATAATAATAATAATAATAATAATAATAATAATAATAATAATAATAATAATAATAAAATTAGTTTATAAATAATAATAATAATAATAATAATAATAATAATAATAATAATAATAATAATAATAATAATAATAATAATAATAATAATAATAATAAAGTAAAGGTAAAATGCCTAAATTAAAAAGAAAGATATCCATATTGCAGTGTACAAAAAAAAAGGCCCGGGTGAGAATTGACCTTGGGTCGCCCTGCACTGTAGGCGAATGTTTTTACTAAGTAAGCTACCAAGGCTTCCTTCAAAGAACATCAATTTTTTGGTCTATATGGGAAAACATGCTGAAACCTCAATTTGATTTTTAATGGAAGCGCGGAATGAGGCTATTACAGTTTGTGGACATTTTGTTTATTTATTTATCTCAAAAAACGGTTAAACGTTGGGTAAGGAAATGTCTGCTATAACGATTTCATTGGTTTTGAGCACACAGCAGGCCGATCAGCAGCGCCCAGCACCTGCCCAGATCAGCGTCCATACCGGACAAACTTTATAGTAGAGGCGAAGAAGGACTTCCGGCTAAGCAATTTATATATATAGAAGATGACTTATTCTCAAAGGCCAAAGATCATATTAATCTTTTATGCCAAAGAATACTCATCTGCACCGTAGCTATGCACAAGTCGAGCAGTCCATGGTACTTTAAGCTTCTTCGATGCTAGAAACTCAGAATTTGTAATAACCTATTCTGCGCTGTCTCAATTAGCCACAGATGATCTGGCTGGATCCACCTCGGATGTGAGAAACTGGTGCACAATATTATTTTGAGTGGACTTCGCACATTCGCTCAGATTTTTCCTCCCCCAAAACCAATACCACAGATAAACACAGTCTATAGACACGCAAAGGTAGAGTATGCGAAACAGATTTCGAGATGTCAGACACTCAGACCAAAGCGGTCCGATTATTACTTTAAAAAATAAAAAAAAAAAAAAAAAAACTTTTGTTCTTTGCAGAATTTTACCAAACCTGCATGCACATAGCTAGCGATAAAGGGGAAATGGGGCATTTTTAATTGCGAGCGTGCGCAGCCACTGAGTCTGTTCTATTTATATTTTAGTAAATGTATATGTCGGACATCGAAGTCCAAGGACAGTCCCTTAACATAGTGAATAGATTCAAATATTTAGGAGCCATTGTGTCAGACAATGGGTCCAGACAGGAAGTCCTCTTAAAGATCGCACAAACGACTGCTGCCCTGACAATGTTGAAGCCCATTTGGAAAGATAAGACCATCAGTCTACACTCCAAGGTAAGGTTGCTGCGCTTCCTTGTCATCTCCATCTTCCTACATGCTTGCGAAACATGGACCCTCACAGCAGACCTACAACGAAGAATACAAAGGCATGAAGATGAGGTGCTATAGAAGACTTCTGGGCATTTCCTATACCCAGCACATCACCAACAACGAAGTCCGACAGACCATCACACAAGCCATTGGACAACACGATGACATGCTCACAGTGGTGAAGAAACGGAAACTCCGATGATATGGCCACGTCACCAGAGCATCAAGCCTTGCAAAAACCATCCTGCAAGGCAAAGGTGCAAGGAGGCAGAAGAAGAGGGAGACCGAAAAAGAAGTGGGTGGACAACATTCGAGAATGGACTGGTTTGACACTGAGCGAAGACACGAGGGTTGCTGAGGACAAAGAAAGATGGAGTACGCTGGTTAATCGAAAATCTGTTGTGCCCCAACGACTTTCAAGTTACGAGATAGGATAGGAAATGTGTGAGTGTGTTTTATCTTTTATAATGCTGTATTAATTTCCTTAACACTTTGCACAGTGAAAAATTTCAGTGTCCAGTTTCTTTTAGTATCATCTTTTTTTCTTAACTATTCGCAAACACCTTTATTTCTACAAAGCGATATTTGTTTTACTTCAAACTTTGCACACATAAGACTACGCATTGCAGAGTGGGGTGGTATACAACAATGAGAGGAAGAGAGAGGGAGAGAGAGAGAGAGAGAGAGAGGAAGAGAGAGAGAGAGAGAATGTGTTATACGGTTATTTATTAATAGCCGATTCAGCCCCGATGTTTGAATCTTGATATGTGTAACTCGAATTCGTTTATCTACGCAGCCTGTTCAATCAGCAACAAGGCAGGAGTCGTCGTATAAAGTTTTCCGACTATATTCAGCAAAACATCAACATCTGCATACAAGATCGCTTTCCAAAAATCTCTTCAAACTAACAGACACTGCATTACTTATATAGCCTCTCTGCGATCGATAAAACGTTTGACCATTCCAGCATGACGCAATAACACCCAATCAAAATAAAACTCGTCACCGGAACTATGCTCTGCCTTACGTCATTTAATTAATTCATTTTCTTGTATACTGCCAGCCAGATATAATAGATGGTGTGGAGGAGACAGGGTTTGTGTGAGGGAAGAGGGGTGGAAAGAGAGAGAGAGAAAGAGAGAGAGAGAGAGAGAGAGAGAGAGAGAGAGAGAGAGAGAGAAGGAGAGAGAGAGAGAGATAGAGAAGATTGCGGATATTGATTAAATTCTGTTCAAAGGTAATTTTATAGTTGAAATTTCCAACCACCCTCTCCCTTGCAAGGGCGCTATATTTGTTGTTGTTGTCGTTGTTGTTGTTGTTGTTGTTCTTGTTGTTGTTGTTGTATTTTCTCCACTTAGCTTTCCTGCTGCCCTGGATCGATCTCACAGCCGGGTCTTCAAAGACCTTCTGTACTATATCGACCGTTGTTTCACGTATACGCATGGGAGAGAGTCAGTGAACCTGAAAAATGTAGGTGACTAAGACATACTTCTACAGAACTTGACCATTGGCCTAGCAATGGCTATTAGTGGGTAAACAGGTAATTGTAAACTAAAAGGTGGGGATTGGTGTGAACTTGGAATACTAGACCAAACAGTCAATGAACTTAAATACTGAATAATGTATGCTAATGCCCTATCGTCCAGTGCTCGCGGCCTGAATTGTGCTGCTAGGGATTGTATACGACGATTGGTGTGACCTGTAGTGCCAAATGCCAACGTTTATTTATTTGTTTATTTATTATAACGTCTATTCACATTTGTGATATAAGTCAACATATTACATCAAATTAATGACATAAAATACAACTAAAATAAATATCGATATGCATAATAAAATAATTATGCCAAAGGTTGGTTGTTTGGTGTTTTTTTCATGCAGAAGGTTGTGCATTTTGATCCTCGCAAGGAACGAAACATTTATTTTATTTTATTTGTCTAGCGCTTGTTCGGCTCAAGAGCTGCTCAAGGCGCTGCCGACCCAGGGTCTAACTCAAGCCACCCGCATCCGTCTGCCATCCCAGACAACTAAACATCATCCTGGGCGACTGCAGATGGGCGAGAAGGGAGAAGAGACCCAGTGCTTGTTTGTAGCCGTTGTTGCTATTGTTGTTGGTGGTGGTGGAGGTGGAGGTGCTGCTGCTGCTGCCGTCGTCGTCTGTTGTTATTACTTCAGTACAGAAAGGCAACCTATAGCGCCTTCTACCGTGACATGGTAATACACTATCGGTTAACGGATGTTTTAGTTTATTAGCTTCCGATTGAAACAACAAAACAAACAAAAACACCTGCAATGACCAATCCATGCGTATTCAGGATCCTCTGACGTCAGAGGTTATTGAACTCACGTTTTGTCCACACTGACATGCAAGAAAAAAAGAAAGAGATTACTCTTAGATAGCGCACTTATGAGCTCGGAGAGCTTCTCAAAGCGCTGGCCACTACTATCCAGCAATCACAAAATAGTTTGCTGAAGTCAGGATTCGAACCCACAAAATGAATAAACAATATACGGGAAGTGGTACGAATGTACAGAAAAGGGTGACATTAAACAAAGGAGACTATCAACATTAATCGTACAGGAACATTAACATACGCATGAAGTCCGGCAGGAGTACACACATAGACACATAGACACACACATACTGACAAGCAAGCACAAACCGGCAGCGTAGAAAAAAACACACCACACAAACACACACACACACAAACACACACACGCACACACACACGCACACACCAACACCAACACACTTTACGTTACTCTTTCGGATGAGACTATAAACCAAGAACTAGTCTGCGCAGTGCAAGGAGGTAGAAGAAGAGGGAGACCAAAAAAGGAGGTGGGAGGACAACATTCGAGAATGGA